>VDFB02047230.1:358901983-359344579 GCA_007258455.2 Sequoia sempervirens
TCTAGAAAAATAGAAGTGGACTGATTCATCACTATTGGTCAATGGAGTCTCGCTGTACATACCTAATCAATATTTTTATAGATTTGGATACCCTTTTTATTTATTTGAAACCTACTCCTTTGCATTTTCCCGAAGTTGGACTAATTCATCAGCTTGCATATGGGTCAATTGGCATCAACATAGATTTTGTAGTGATCCAGACCTCCATTCTATCTTCTTTAGTATTCTACATGCAAACTTTCAGTTTCATAGCTTTTCATTTTATTTTTTTCATCTTTTTAGGTCATTTAGCATTTGTTTGCATATCACACTATGTTTTCCAACTCATTATCTTTTCCAATTTTGCACTTGGTGGTGAACCCCTCATTAGCCATCATAAAAACTCTAGTATAGCCCTATTGCTAGATTTCAATCATGTTTGAATTAAGATTTCTAGGGTTATCCTTCAGTGGAACCTCTTTCAAATTCAGTGTGAATACATCATTCCCTCATTTTTACGATTCTAGTCTTGTTATGGGAAATCAATATCAAGCCACATCTTAGTTAGGCCCTTATGAGGTTTAGCATAATTGAAGTTGACTGTGGTATGTATAGTATCATTCACTTTATTTTTAAAGTTCTTGTTAAGGATGTAAGCAAGGAAACATAAAATTTCTATTCCATGTTCAGTTTCAAGCATTTTCCTCACATTATCTAAACTAGGAATGACAATACTATCAATGTTTTCAAAATTCACAAATTTTTATAGTTTTTCTATTTCTTCATCCATCCCTCTTATATTTTCTTATTGGATATTAGAAACATCATGTACATTTTTTGTAGGTAAGGAAATCATTGGAAATGAGGTGTGAAGACTATGATCCATAGAGGGTTGATTATCAACACTATTACTAAAAGAATTCAAAGAGAATAGATGACATGAGTCTCGAACTAAGTCTCAACATAGTATTTCTAATAGGAAACCAAGTTGTAAATATCATACAAGTTTCACAAACTCAGTACACACCAAAAATTGAAAGAAGGTGAAATGCAATGTAGTGACCTAGGATGTAAAGTACAATGAAAATATGTAGATGCAATTTTTTGATTCTAAACAAGGTAGATTTTTTATTACACAATTGAAAAACCTAAAATAATGTCTTATAAATGCAATTTTTAAATGACACGGTGCACTAAATTTATCAAATAAAGGTAAATACGATAAATTCCACTTAACATAAATTCTACAAATTGAAACATAAATGTGAAAAATAGAAAAATAGAATGAAAAAAATAGATATTTTAATGCCCTAAAAAGTGAGAAATTTAGGGAAACATTCACCTAGGTGTGAATGGGTCCTAAGTTATGGTTTTTAGTATTTTGTTTTTAGATTTTTGAGATGATTCTAGTGGTTTCAAGATTCTCATCTAAAATAGTAATTTATAATTTGAACTCTATGTGAAATTAAGGTTTAATGCAAATTTAAAATATGACAAAATGAAAAACTAGGTGACCTTGTTTGATGTGCAATTTTGTTTCAATTTTAAAATGTAAATGAATGATGATGCAATTCTATGCAAATTATTTGCCAAAAGACTATCTTTTTTTGAATTTTTTAGATTTCAAGAATGCAAAGATGAAATTCTAAAACCCTTAAATGAAATGCAAAGTTAATGCAAGCTAAATCACCCTAAATGAGACTCAATTCAATAAAATGAAATTCAAATGAATGCAAGATAAAAATCTAGGATTAAAAAGGAGTCCAAAAATAAAAAACTTGCAATGATCAAACTCAAGTTCACCAAAATTAGATGAAGAAAAATACGGTGGGTTATAAAAATGAGATTGAAAACCAAATTATGGACCTATTCTTCTTCAATTCATTAGTAAATGATATCCACACAATGAAAAGATTATCAACCTTGATGTGTTCCAAGTTAAAGTTTGAATATGTTGATTTTCTTTTTTTGCATGGATGGGGGTCCTGATCAAACAACAAATTTGGGAGAAAGATTAAAAATAGCAAACTAACTCCAAAATGCAATTTATAACTTGGATCTTGAATATTTAAGCTCAATACTAATGGAACCAAAAAACAAATTACATACCTGAGAGAGGTAAGAATGTATGTACTAGCCACAAAAGGTTCTTTTCTGAAGCTGACCTGGGACTCATTCACTTAGGGATGTACAGGTCCTTGTTTAGGGTTTTTATATAGCTCTTGGGTTCCTATGCAACAAATCTCTATCTTTTAATTTGCATAGGTTTTAGGTTCAAAGTATCAAAAATAAATATTGTAATTGAATTTTTGTAAGATGACAACTTTCTTGACAACTTTTGTGGCTAGATAGAAACTTTTCTCTTTAAGATATCTTCTACTAAATATGAAGGGACTTTTTTTTGTGGTGAATGGGGGATTTCCTTTGTCAAACCTCATTTTGGTAATTAGACCTTGGAATGAAACAATGAAACATGATGGAATGATGAATGAACAAAGCAATATCACAACTCACCAAACCCTTGGATGAACCTTGGAATGTAGATCCAAAACTAGCATAAAATGGCTTCAATGGATGTGGATCTTGATCTTGAAACTTGATTTGAAATGATGCCTTGAATGCTTAAATGAATCTTTAACACTACATAAAAATATTAGTTCCAATAAAATGCATGATGCTAGAAGGCTTTGATATGACAATTGGATCATCTGCAATAATTCCTCACCAAATCTTCTCTTTAATTCCTTGAAATACTCTTACAATTCTCTTGATAATGCTCACTTGAATATCCTTAGCTTGCTTGAAAATCTTAGATTTCCTAGTAACCCTTAGATGAAACTTAGTGAAATGACCTTATATTTATAAGTATGTAACATTAATTTCCCAAAATTTAAATAACACAAGACAACACGTGATTATATATTTGAAATCAATAAAATACTACCAAAAAAATAAATTAAATTTAGGTCCTAGGTATATGTGAGAAACCATTTTCCCATGGGTGAATGAGTCCTAGGTCACTTACCTAGGACACACACTGCTCAATGATAAGTGTTATCTTTAGGAATTAATAAATGTCAGGTTTTCCTCTTTGGAAATTGTAATAAATTACACTTGGATTTGAATTAAAAGGTTTGATTAAGGAAAAATAACCTCAATTAATTAATAAATCGCTGAATAAGTGTGAAAGTGTCAAAAGGTACACTCTACAACACTAAAAGTAAGGCAGAATTAAGAACATTTTAATTAATAGGGCACTAAACTTAATGTGAATATATGAAATGCATATTGAAATACTAAATTAAAGCATAATTTAGTTCATTTTAATATTAATTCCAAAATTAAGCGCTAAAAGGGATACTTTTTCCTACACTACAATAAGTAGCAATTTGGTGAGGATTGCAGGAGGCATTTGGAGAATGGAGCACACCTTTGGACTACAATTCTTCTCAATCCCTCCTATGTAGCCTCTTCTTCCTCTTCACAAGAATTTGATCAGTAGAGAAGGTGAAACAAAGAGTACCATGATAGATGGAGCACAATGATGCTTTTAAACAACACCTCCAATTTATCTTAAACTAAGACCATGAACTTGCAGATTGACACTAGCATCATTATTCTCACAAATTTGTCTCCAAATCCATCCAAGTAGATTGAGATCATGCCCAAATAAAGATCAATTTTACATGCAAATGAAATTGCATGGAACTCCACTTAGACTTGATGTAATTTTCTGAGAAGGATTTTTGTTGCATGGCTTTGATACCATGTTAGGATTTTCATCCAAGATCATGACAACCAAAACCTTCTACTTCCACAAAGATAAACTTGCAAACAATATTGGCTAATCTCTCATTATCAAAATGATATTGATAAAAGAGTTGATTTGATTACAATATGATCTTACCTAAATAGACAAGGAAGAGGTAATCCCCGTATGAGGTGAATTTACAAGTGCCTCAAGATGTGGCACAAATGAGTAGGCAAGTGTCCTATAGGTGTCAACCTTAGGATCACTAGGAATGTACAAAACAACAACCTCTATAACCAAATCATCAACCTTTTGTGCCAAGTGTTGAGTGACCTTTGAGGTGAGATGGAAAGTCTTCCAAACTCAAAAGGGTATGTTCATGAGATTTACCAAACAACTTGGTAACCTCAATATGCTTAAATGTTGCGCATTCAGTCAGACAAGATGTTGTCTAATCTTGTCAGCCTAAATAAACTTAAATATAGTGAATAGATAAATTATTCGCTCTAACAAAAACAAGCATCAACACCTAAAACGAGATATATCATCATTCATATTAAAAGGATATTTTATTTAATAATATAAAAGTTAGAACTCAAACTCGATATCTTACATCATCATTCATATTAGAAAGATATTTTTTTAATATTATTAAAATCAGAACTAAAACTTGATATCTTTGAGCATCAACAATGTTAAATCATACCTAATAAATATTATATCATTTTTTTATCATGACAAAAACTTTTTGATGTAATCTTGTTTTCATTGTCTTTTCCTTATATTTAATTTAAGAATTCCCCATAAAAACGTAAAATATAAAAATTCAGAATTAAATGTTAATGAAAATTTCAACGAAGGCAGGCCACACCTTAGTTAATGATAAGAATTGTTAGAATCTTCTAGTTCGTATCTTTTCCTTACGCCATTCTCCACAGACAAAATTGCGAGTCACAAAGCTTTCTACGTGTTGGCAGCCATATTGTCCTTTATTAAAGTGCTCTGATTTTCCATTTTATTCTTCCTCCATTGAAATCGACATATTCGAACAAGGCGAGTAATTCATTTTTATTCTGGATTGTTTAAGCCACGTGTCAATAACGAAAGCAGAGATCAAGAAGGTAATTCTCGTGTATTTTAACTACTGCAAAGGAATTCCTACAGCATAGAGGATCTGGATGAGTATTCGTGAGATTTATGAACCTTTTTCAATCATGTTTTTTTCTGTGGAAAAATGATATCGCTTGCTACCCAACCTTATTTATTCGTCCGACAGGAACATAACTTATCCTTTTCACCTATGCCTTTATCTTTGAATATATTCCCTTCTACGACTCCTCCAAGCTTTTAAGAAACTATTAAAGAACCAGTTGGAAGGGCAGTAATCTTCATTCGACATTTCTCTGTTTTGATGTATTGAATTGATAATGCAAGGAAGGTGGGATGAATTCATGTGGGTGTTTTACACTAGCAGGCAGAGCTTGTTACTCAGCCAAGAATGACTTGTCCATAATATCTTTATCGATGGAAAATATTATTGGCAATTCATTCTTGGCACAGTACGTGTTCTGCCTCTGATGCGAGACAATTCATGATATCATTGAGCACAAACAGTTTCTTCGTGATTTGAACTAAACGTGCTGCCAGGAATCTACCTTCTATTTGGTTCTATCTAATGCAAGCAGCTCTGACATTTTCTTGTCGCTATGGTTATTTTTCTTTCGAATTAAAAAAAAGGAATTTTATTGCTTCATTGAAACAGAAAATTTCAAAACAATTTATCTGTAGTTGAGTGCTATCATGTATTCAATATTATTAATATTTTTTCAGTATTTTTTGAACTATTCAGAATATGCGATATTATTATTCAGAATTTTGATAGCAATATCACAATTTAACACGCTGTAGAAAAATGCCTTCTACTTATCTATTTAGAATAGTTTAACAAAAGAATGCTGACAATGTTGTATTTGTCTTTTGTAAGGGCAATGTTAAAGATTTTTATGTAATATTATATTTAATAAAAATATACGATATAATCACCTCAATGTTAGGATTTTATTTACAGTATCATATTTTGTTAGTAGTTTAGAGTTAGATATTTATTTTCTCATCATCATACAGTTCAAAAATTAAAAGACACAATTTAACTAATAAAAAATTAATTAGATTATATTTTCAGGTATGATAAAATTGCTTTATCAGGACTTTTAAATTATTTTATATTTAATTAAAATAATTTATACAGAACTTTATTGAAAATATTGTTTAAATAATTTTGAATTTTATTATAAATAAAATATAACCTAATGAGTTAAAATCACATTTAAATATAATATAAGGTAAATTTTATGATACATAATTTAAATCAACTATCAATTTAAAATATTCATATAAATTATAAATAAATTAATATTTATATATATTTTTTAAAAATACAATGTACAATTATATGACTACATATTAAATATATAATATATGTCTTCTAATACATACCATAGAACCTTTTACATCTGAAAAGAATTAGTTTTTAAACAAGGAATATTTTGATCAATATATAATAAAGCCTTTACTACATTGTAGATTTGAGATTCATTAGTAGTTTTAAAAAATATGGTTCCCACCAATATTGTAGGTGAACTTTGTGAACTAGAGGATTTTTAAAAATTAATTTATCCAATCATAAAATACATTCAATACAATGACTTCAAGACATTAGAATTTAATCAATTAATTTTTACAATTGTTAAAGTTTATTAATATTTTATAATAAAAAATTACTTAAAATACGTGATAGTTGTGCAAATATTGAGAAATCTTATTTCTATCTAAATTGTTATTTAGATACCTTGCACAAGAGTTTTTGCTTCATTGCATGAACATAAATATGCCCTCATACAATTCATTATTTACCATGTGCAATTACAAATGACATCACAATTACACTTGTTACCTAAAATTTTCAAGAGATCTATTTTGTGCGGTATATTTAGAAGAGTTCTTCAATAACTGGAATGTGATACCAATTGTTAGGAATCTCCGTTCGCATGGAGGTGCGAGGCCAAAAATTTAGGTATGAATTATTGGGTGTTTTTGTCTCCATTCTTTAATAGTACTACATTTATATGGTTTATTAACCTAATAAACCAAGGATATAGAGGTACTAATAAAAAATAAAATTTAATTTTTATGATTAATATTTCTATTTTCATATATATTTTACATAAATTACTATAATATAAATACTTCTTTTTAACGGTATGCATTATATATATAATTTTTTTGATATTTTGATATTTTCTTATTATTATTAATTCATTGGTTTAGGGAATTATCTATTCTTATATATAACTAAAATTTTAATTGTATTGTCATTTCCGATATTATATTGTCTTTATAAGAAAAATTATATGATTTGTAAAAAGTATTTCATCCCATAGAAACCTAGATGTATCTCTTCTCTCAAACCCTTATTGTACCAATCCTCATAGTAAACCCACCTAATAAAATAATTCTCAATTAGAAAATGTATGCTAGTATAAATTGAAATAGAATGACTTTAGATATAACAAGTTATTCTCTCTGGTAGGGTTGTTTCATTTCTAAAAGGCGTGCAATAAAAAACCCAAGGAAACATGGGTAGGATTATATTAAAAATATAAAATATTGTGTCTCCCTTTTTTTATGAAAATATTGTTGGGATTAGGTACAAATGTCTAGGATTGCAAGGCCTAAAGATAATATTAGACTATGTTGTCCAAAACATTTACCATTGTTCAGTAATGTGAGACTCACATAGTAAATGAAATTTCTTTTAAGTGACCTATACAAAATAATTTGTACAAAATTTATAAAATGAATTCTATGAAAATCCTACCTCCTTCAACACATCCTTCCCAATATCCAATATACACTAAGAAAATTTATAAAATGAATTCTATGAAAATCCTACCTCCTTCATAGTTTAGCTATTTTAAAATATCCAATATGTGTGGAAATGTTAAGATATTTTTTTTGACATGAATATTGTGAGAATATAAGTTAATATAATTTCCTATATTTTCAAATTGAAGGTGATAGAAACTTGCAGTTGTAGGAATAAGTGACTAGCATATTTCTTGTGCATCTTGTAAGTCCCAAGTCTAATTTAGTTATGCAGGTCTAATTTAGTTATATAATATTTATATTATTTCATATAACTTTACCCCATGGAAAAAAGCATCCTACTTGGAAAATCCATGAGATTCTATAGATGGTACACTTTTTTATTACTATTTGGCCTTATAATAGTTTTAAAAAGTTTTGAGCTGGTGAGTAACATGGTAGACAATAAATAATATTTTTAACTTAATTTTTTTTATAAAATGTGTAAGTGGTAATGTTAAATATTAGGATCATAGAATAAAAAATCCTATAAATAAATATAATTTTGATAAATCTGAATTATTAGATGCATAGATATACATATTGCATAATATATACATGGGAAAATTTCATGCCCAAAATTTTGCTTGAAAGAAAACCAACATTTTCTTTTAATACATTAATTTAGCTAATTAACAATCTAAACATTTGAAATGTAGTAGTTAATGGAACATCATTCAATTTCAATACTCACTAACGAGCAATATACAACCTTACCATTATAAAATTGATCCACCTATACTTAAAACACTAAAAAATAACTATAATCTAATACATTCCTATATATCATTGAAGTTCAAGTATCAATAAGATGTTACTCTTTATATTAACATTGACCTTAATACCCATGTTAGTATAAAATTACTATCGCTCACTAAAGAAATGATAACAATGATTCCCATATTAAAATTTTGGTTATTATTAACTCTCCATGGGGCAAGTTCTTACATGGATAACAATATTTATGCCATGATCAACAATATTCTAGAATTAATATAGTTAAATTAATAATTATATTGATGATAATATTAAGTATTACTTCAATATTAACATTAATATCATTAGCTAAAATGATAATAATAGAGTATTCAATTTTTTGAATTGTCACTTTCATATTAATATTACAATTATTTGCTAGAAACTATACTTATAATCATGTTTAAATTAATTAATTTATACTTTCATATTTAAATAAAATGATACTAATATCAATCTTTCGATTACTCGTATTTGCATATTAATACTTATTATAACATTAGTATTAATACAATCAATAACTAAAGGGTATTATCATTTCTTATGAAACCCCACTAGTGCAAATATTGAATCATATGATAATATTACACATTGCTATGACCACATCAATTCCTCTAATACCTGTGAGTTTTCTTATTAATATTGCTCTTAATACTTGTAGTATTATTAGTTACTAGGAATAACATCCTTTGTCACATTGGAAATTATGATTTGAATTAACATTATTCTTTAATAATATTCCCCTTCCTTTTATTATTAACATTATCTTTAATATTAGTCACAATGTGAATGTGATCATTTATATTATTATTAAAGCATATCATGTGAATATTATTTTATTATTATCAATATTAATAATTATTTTAATAACAATTTTTTTACTCACACAAAGTAATCATCGAGATAATGCATTACATTTATCACAACTGATAATAACAAGGGTCATATTATTCCTTAATTCATTAGGAATTATATTTAAACAATGAAATGTCCGTCAACCAAAAGGTGAGTCAAGTCAAAGTATGAATCTACAAATTTCCCTTTTTATAAGGATTAGGGTCTAGGCCAAACAACACTTTAGGGAGAAATATTAAAAGTAGCAAATCAAGTCAAAAATGACTTCTATAGAGTGGATATAGTAGATTTAAAGGAACCAATAGAGTTTCTTGAAAAAACTAAGAGGAATAAATGTTGTGCACCTTTCAAAAGTTGTTGTTTTTATAGGGTGAATAGGGACTCATTTTACCTAGGGTGAATGGGTCATGGAAGAATTTTCTTGAAAAAATTGAATAAGAGAATAAAGCTTCATACATGTAATTCCTTCATGTAATGTGATATCTCCACTCCTAGATCTAGATTTAGGAAAACATTGCAAAAAATAAGTTGTTTTTTTGGTGGATGGGGGTTTTTCTTATTCAAACCCCAAGTTTCATAATTAAACCTTGATGAAAAGCATAGATCTAAAACATGAAATGAGTGTGCAATCCTAACCTTAAGTGTCTCTATGATTAAGACTAAAAATGCACAGAAACCCTACTCAAGTTTGTTAGAATAGGAGCCCTAAATGACCATGTAAAATGATGAATACCTACTTTAGGAGATCTCAAATCACCTTTATAAGTCACTAAACCATCAATTTTGGATATTTCTATGGCCTTCTCTTGCACTCATTGGATCTTTCACCTAACAGGAGAGAGATTGAACCCCAAAATTTAAGTGGTTCACTCAAGTAAAGGATTGTATGATGTTATTAAGACAAAATTTAATGTTGTAAATGTAACTAAATGATGTAATCAATTGACTATTAATGCAAAACTATTGTGATATGCAATGTTTGAAAACACAGTGAGGTTTGTAAGAATGAACAAGAAACATGCACAAATGAGCTCAGAAATGAAAGACCCTAAAAGGAGTACACCGATAGATAGATTGTGGATATGAGAAGATTATCGAATGCTAGAAAAATCATTGTTGGTGACCAATGGGAGTCATTCACCCCTTATGGAGAATCAATCCTCCTACTGGTAAAATCTCCTAAAATAGGTTTCTAATTGTTGAGAACTAGTATCTGACAAAATAACCTTTTTCAAGGCCTTAAGGTGAGACCTTAGTCGCCATTGATGGTGAATCAGTCCTCCAAAATTCTTTGAAATTATAGATCTATACTTGTCTTCTTGTTGGGTTGATGAAGTCAAATCTAAAGAAAATGGATTATTGGTTGTCTCCAAGCTTGAAATAGGGTTTACTTGACTTGAAACAGTTTTTTGACTTCTTGACCACCTTTTTGTTGCAAGGCGTGACCCTTGATCTTCCTTCCATCACTAGCGCTTGGGTTTGTGGCATGGTCTAACCACCTCTTGTGGTTCTTAACTAAAGCTTGTATCAGGCATTGACAGGTTGATCTTTTGGTGCAATAGTAAGTCCAACAATTCGTATCAGAGTTGGTCATAAGTTCAAACCCCTCGCTTGTTCTGGGGGAATTGTTGCAAGGTGTGACCCTTGGTCTTCCTTGCAATACTAGTGTTTTGGTTTATGACATGGTCTAATTGCCTCCTATGGTTCTTAACTGAAGCTTGTAGCAAGCATTGGCGGGTTGATCTTTTGGTGCAATGGTAAGTCCAACACTTTCAACACCTAATTGCTTGACAAATTTGTATACAAAATTATGCAAACACACATGAAAAAGGGGAAAAATTGTTAAGGATTAGGGTATAGGGATTTTCCTTGGTCAAATCCCACTTTGGTAATTAAACCCTTAATAAAGAAATGAAATGAAATAATCAAGGAAATGATGAATAACAACATGCAAATTTCCTAAACTCACCAAATCCTTATTGAAGAAATCTGAAGATATGTCAATGGCTACTCCAAGATGCTTGATGAATGCTTGGATTTAATTAGTGAATAAGTGAATGAAAGTGAATGGGAAGATGTAAAATGACGAGAAAAACACTTATTTATACACACTTTTTCCCTAATCACCCAATAATACATCATGATAGGCCAACATAAGGTATTTTTATATAAACACCCAAAAGAAAATTTAAATTATGTTGACTTTGAATCCAAGGGTGACTCATTAGCCACCCATGGTAAATGGGTCCCACCTTAGGCTTGTAAGTGGGTGTCGAGAATTCACTTGCATTTAATGTTGTTCCTTGGGTTTACATTAAAAAATGCACTTAATTAAGTCTTGTGAGTACATAAATGGGTCATATAAAGAATAAGAAAGGTGTAAATTGTAAAGACAAGCCTAGAAAAGTGTAAAATCTTGTTACAAGACTTTAGAAAACTTTATAATATGACTTAATAAGTGATAAAAAGATGAAATTTAGATGAATTATAATGAAAATAGTTTAGAAAAGTGTAGAAATTTATTACAACACTTCATAACACCTTCACAAGACATCATAATTTGAATATTTAGGACCTAATGCGAATGCATAAGTTACATTGCAACATTAAATCAATGAAAAATAGACCAATCATCATGAGAGAGACCTAAAAGACCATGTACTGGTGTTTTCCAATGCACCTAAGGATTCTCTAAAAAGTAGCCAACTCCTATACTCAAGACCCTTAAAATGAATGGCCAACTAACAAGATTCAGTCTAAGACTGAAATCTTTTACACTTTAGGCTCTATGGGACCTAGGAGGGTCCTCCCAACAATATTCAATTTGAAAATCTCATTGAATGACAAATCAAATCATAGATTGGTTCCTATGAGGGGAAAATAACTTAATTCACTCAAAGGTTGGCTAATCTTTAAGCAAATAGCCATTAATTCACTAGGAACAAATAAGCATTCCACATACATGCCTCATGATAAGTAAATTTTAAAAGATTCATGTTTTAATCCCAAGTCCAAGGTCTAGTATACGATTATTATCCTTGAGATGGAAAATACCTTGGCAAACAGACTAATGTCTTCATTAATTGGGAAATGGAGTCACACATCTTACAATCAGCTATATAGAAATTGTTTAATCCTAATAATTATGGATGATTCCCCCAAGGCTTTACATTATGAGAACTCATTGTAATTAAAGAATCACTTCTTACCAGATCCTTATAAACTCTCAAAAATTCATGACCTCACTTAAGCATTTAATCAATTCATTCAACAAAAGTAGAAATAAGACCATGCATTCAAACACATATTTGAAGATGAATAGAATATGCTTGATATTTCATTCAAAATTTGCAAGATGATTTACAGAGGAGAGTAAATTCCTTATCCATTAGATTTGTTTCGATATCAGTATTTCTATAAGACCATTTAAGATTTACATATGTATAACCTAAACCCCAAGACAATTCAAGTATTCTATGCAGAGGTATCCTTCCTACGTTCTACCCTTTTGTATACTAGACCTCCAGACTCAAAAAACTAGAACCCTTTCAAATGAGCCTTGAATTCCCTTTTATAACACAAGGGAGCAAACAAGCTTCAGGCTCAAAATTCATACCACATTACAAAATTTCATTTCACTTTAATTTCAACTGCATTTCAAAATTTTCCATAACAGAATCAACAATCATTTGTCGAAAAGTGGATGAAATATGTATAGCCATCAAAATATGTGCATATCACCAAAATTAGCCATTACCATCAGTGTAACCCATTATTCCATACCCACAGTTAGTACAATCACCATCAAAGACCAATTTTAGTTGTCCATGCACAACAAAAGAACCCACAATTAGAAGAACCCACAATTAGCTTCATTTTCATGAGAAAATTTCACAACCATGAAAGAAATTTCATTACACAAAACTAGCACTGGAAGCACAGTATACACGCCCACTCCACATTCTTGCAATAGGAGAAGAGACCATTGCTTCTTCTTCATTCTTATCCTTGCCATCCATTGAGTACTCACGTCCACTTGGAGTCTTCATAGAAATAGGAGGAACTACGAGCGCCACTTCTTGTGATATAGCCCCCTAGTTTAGCATTGTGATATATTGTTGATATCCCGAGTCCATTGCGGTCTCACTATCAACTGAGCTATCAAAAATAACAATGAGAGAGTTTTTACTTCTAAAGGAACCTTGAACATATTGATTTTTCCTTTGAATTCTTCTTGAAGGCCTAATAGCTTCCTTTTCCTTTGCTCCCAACACTTTTTAACTCACAGGTTGACCCTTTAGTTGGTGGCTACATCTAGTAACAACAGATGTACATTTCTCACCATGGACATCCTTATGATTAAATCCCCATCCTTTTGTCCTCACATTGCGTAAATGGTTGGTATTTTACATTTGTGGGTATGACCGGGATCCTTTCCTATGGTCTTGAATCTCAAAACCTACACACATGGAAAGGTTAGAATTAAATAAGGGGCCATGTTAGCAAGATTAAGATTTGAACATTGCAGATGAATGACTTAAGCTTAAAACCTAGCTTTAGGAAAAAAATTAAGGTTGGCAACTAATGCTCTAAGCCAAAGGGACCAGTGGATGGATGGACATTATGGCTTAGGTGGTGACTTAAAGAACATGAGACTATCAAGGCAAGTCAACATGAAATTAGAATGACCAAGGGTTTTCAAATAAAAAACCTTGTCCAAACCATAAGGATAAGGGTTTAATTTTTAGACCAAATCCATGGGATCCTGAGTAATTACAAAAAAATTGGAAGCTCTGTCACCATGAAAATATCAAAGAACCATTTTTCTATGGTACATTTAGCCCCCACTTTAGTGAGAGGATGAACTTTCTTTAAACTCACATGAAAGTAGCCATGGATATCGAGAGGGATCCAAATGCACTTATGCTAGCAAGATGGAATGATAATGATGAAGAGGGATGATCAATCCCCCATGATGAATATCCCATGGAAAACTAAACATAAGAACAAAGGAGCACACATGTGAGAGAGAAAGGGAGAAGGAAGAATCAAATTAAGCTACGATCATTTATCCAACTCGTTGTTGATAAGATCTAGGATATTTGTTAGAAAAAGAGAATGCATACTCACTCTGGGGCAATGAAACTCATGGTGGTTGGCTGCATGAGAATACCCAAAAGGTGACAAACATACACTAGTTGGTATGCACTCACAAACACATAGGTGGCTATGGGGAAAGTCGTGCTGCTGAATGGGTTTCCCACTCAACCATATAAAAGTTATGCCTCCTGATAACTTTAATAAGGCACCACAAAGGAAAAATGTTGGTTTGTGCTTCATGAGACAAGAAAAGCTTCATATTCTTAGAACTCATGAACAAAGAGGATGGTACCACAGGCATACAAGTTGTGTTATGCAAGGTGGTAAAGATGTAACATGTAAAATGAAAAAATGTAAAATGTAAAAGTGTAAAATGGAAAAGATGTTCAAATGATTCTTTTTAAGTTCATGCAAGGTCTATCACTTAGGGAACATTGTGTCTAATTTCTCCAAGAGAGGAACAATTAGAGAATAGTATATTCACAACTTAGGGGATGTAGTGTGTGGCATCAAGCCACCAAGAGGAATGCAATATGCTAAGATAGATCACACTTATGAAGCAAATCACACCCAATATCATCCACAAAGTGACAAATGCATCATATCAAGGGAAAAGGCTGCACTAAGAACCAAGAATGCAAATGAAATGATGCCAATGTATGCCCCCCACTTTAAAGGAATTTCTAACACACTAGTTTGTGATAAATTAGTTTAAAGTAGCAAAGGGAAAATGAAAACATAAAAAAAAGACAAGCCCCTATGCCAAGTCATATGTTTCTGAGTAAGGTTTTGTCATGTACAAAAAGGATAAAACAAAAGAAACGGATTTTCCTCCTTGAAAGGAACACACCAAACACATAAGGGATCTATGGATTTGGGGTCAGTATGTTCATTGCTATAATGTTTTGATTAAAGAGCTTGGAATTGTCATCATTCCCCAAAGCACATAAAACTAGAAGAATGACACAAAGAGAGAAAAAACAAAAGAAAAATAAAGTTTTTTTTGGCTCAACATGGAAGACACATTGTGGTTTCAATGCTTTGCATCATCCCCAAAAGGAAAACACAAGAAAAAAGAAATTGAAAAGGAAAAGAAAATGAAAAAGCTTTTGGGTCAACATGAAGGAGACATTTTAGTCTCAATGCCTGGCATCATCCCCAAAAGGAAAAGCACAAGATAAGATAAATTAAAAAGGAAAAGGGACCATTTGGGTCAACATCGAAGAGACACAGGGCGTCTCAACACTTTGTGTCATCCCAAAAGGGAAAGAAAAAGAAAAAAAAGGAAAAGGGCCTTTTGGGTCAACATGGAAGAGACATAGAGTCTCTCAATGCTTTTTGTCATCCCCAAAAGGAAAACACAAAATAAAAGAGAAAAAGGAAATGATAAAGTATGACATAGAAGAATAGAGGTACACATAGAGGAAGTGTGCGAAGAGAGAGAGAACATTACATGCAAATTACGCACATAAAAGTACACTAAAAGGAAAATGCAAAAAGGGTAGTAATGCAAATGTAATTCAACCATTAATCAAGTTATTGGATTCTCAATCTCAAGTAGTATAAGCAGAAGGTGAATAACATAGCTAAGAGACAAATGAAAAATGCATTATTGAGACAAGGCTAATGATTGCTTGCCTCCACCAAGTGTAAGCCAAGAATGAGCCAAGGTAGGTGATGGGAAGGATCATACAATAGTGAGAATGGAAAATTCTACAATGATGGCATGATAAAATTATTTGGTTTTAAGGGATGATAGGAAAGTAGTCGGTATCAGTGAAGTGATACTTGTCCAGTATGTCCCTCAATGTCTGACATTCTTCAGTTTGGTGGCCAAGAAGATGATGGTATATGAAATATGGTATGTTAGAGTCTTTAGGATGGATGACCAACCTATTTGAAGGTGGCAAGAGTATAAGGAATTTTTTTAAAAGTAGTTGAAGTCTCCTTTCACATTCAGGTGGTGGATGGATAGGAAACTTGAGTTTTTTCAATTTGTAAGGATGATTTAATTTATTAGTTTCTCATTTTTAATGAATGGAAGATGGAAGAGGACCCATGGGGATCCTAGCACCCTTGTTATTAGAATCAGGTAATGGTTGTTAATGTGGAAGGAGAATGTTCAAGTCAGGAGGAGAATCAAAGATCATAGTACCATCATCGCAAAGTCTCCAATATTAAAAATGAGGCTTATCAACATGAGGAGGATCTTGATATCCTAATACTATTGTGTTTTATTTTGTTAGTCTTTGTTTGAGAAGTTGGTGAATGTTATGCTCATTTTTTGTGTCACAACCTTGTTTACTTATGATGGTAAAGCCTTTGCCATATGTTTCTTCAAGGTTGATTGTTTTGTTTGTAATTTTGTTATCATAAAATGGTTGAGGATGTGGTTGTTTAGAGGAAATAGGTCCACTTGATGGAGGGAACCTAGGTCCTCTATTTGTTTCATAATGTAGGTATCCAAAATTATCAAAAGGAGCAACAGTAGGAAGATCTTGTGACTTCATGGATGGGTAAAAGGATGAATTGGCTTCAAGGTTATCAAGAAATTCATTTAAGAACCTATTCATGCTATCATCATCTTCTCCAATGATGTCTAAATCATGAGGAGGATAATCATGAGGAGTTGAAGGAGCATGAAGAAGATCAAGGTCATTAGGATCACAGAAAAGGCACAATTGGACATGTCTACTAAGGATTTCAATGAATTCCAAAACTTGTTAAAAAAAAAATCCATGATGACAATGAATGTAAGTAAAATAAGATGCAAGAAAGAAGAGAAAACAAACAATCTGGAAAATATAACAGAAAGTAACTACAAAAAACAATAATGCAAGAAATACCTAGAAAATTCCTGAAAATGTTGGTCAAAATGTGCAAGTGGACTGATTCAACCAAGGTGGCAAATGAGTCCAAGTATGATATGTTTTTTTTGTTTTTCAGAAAATTTAAATTTATTTTTATGTTTTTAGATGGAGGATGCAAATTTTCAGGTTTATATGTTTAGATATACAAAAATGAAGTCTATATGAGTCTTTCACTAATGCAATTTTAGAAACCATAGGATGCAAAAACAAAAAAAAAACTAATTCAATGTTGATGAAAATGAAACCTAGGATGCAAAAAGTAATGGAAATCAGAAACAAAAAGTGTTCAATATGCAAGTTCACCAAAATGAACCATCGATTTTGGATGTTTCTATGGACTTCTCTTGCGCTCTTAGGATATTTTACCTAAAACGAGAGAGATAGAACCCCAAAATTGAAGTGGTTCACTTGAATAAAGGATTGTATGATGTTATTAAGACTAAATGAAATACTATAAATGAAACTAAACGATATAATTGATTGACTATTAATGCAAAACTAATGTGATATGCAATGTTTGAAAACATAGCGAGGTTTGCATGAATGAAAAAGAAACATGCACAAATGAACTTAGAAATGAAAGAGACTGAAAGGAGTACACCTAGAGACAGATTGTAGATCTAAGAAGAGTTTGGAATGCTAGAAAAATCATTGTTGATTACCAATGGGACTCATTCGCCACTGATGGTGAATCAATCCTCCCACTGGTAAAATCTCTTGAAATAGGTTTATGACTGTTGGGAACTAGAATATAACAAAATCACCCTTTTTAGCCTTATGTTGGACTCATTCACCACTGATGGTGAATCAATCCTCCTCCAAAATTCTATGAAATCAAAGGTCAATTATGTAGTTCCATATCTGCACCTGTCTTCTTATTGGGTTGATGGAGTCAAATCTGTAGAAAATAGACTATCGGTTGTCTCCAAGCTTGAAATATGGTTTAGTTGACTTCTTTACCACCTTTCAACACATAATTGCTTGACAAATCTGCATACAAAAGTTGACAAACACACATGGAAAAGGGGGAAAATGGTTAAGGGTTAGGGTATAGGGATTTTCCTTGGTCAAATACCACTTTGGTAATCAAACCCTTCATAAAGAAATGAAATGAAATAAGCAAGGAAATGATAAATAACAACATGCAAATGTCCTGAACTCACCAAAACCTTGTTGAAGAAATATGAATATATGTAAATGGTTGCTCCAATATGCTTGATGAATTCCTGATTGAATGATGCTTGAATGTAATTAGTGAATGAGTGAATGCAATTGAATGGGGAGATATAAAATGAGGAGAAAAATACTTATTTATACACACTTATGCCCTAATTACCAAATAATACCTCATCACAAGCTAACTTAAGGTACTTTTAAATAAAAACCTAACAAAAAATTTGAATTATTTTGATTTTGGAGCCAAGAGGGACTCATTCGCCACCCATGGCAAATGGGTCCCACCTTAGGCTTGTAAGTGGGTGTCAGGAATTAACTTGCATTTAATGTTGTTTGTCAAGTTTACATGAAAAATAAACTTAATTAAGTCTTGTGAGTGCATAAAGGGGTCATATAAAGCATAAGAAAGGTGTAAATAGTGAAGAAAAGCCTAGAAAAGCATAAAATATTGTTACAAGACTTTAGAACACTTTAGAATAGGACTTAATAACTGATGGAAAGGTGATTTTTTAGGTGAATTATAATGAAAAGAGTCTAGAAAAGTGTAGAAATGTGTCACAACACTTCACAACACCTTTAGAGGACATCAAAATTTGAATTTTTAGGACCTAATGTGAATACATAATTTACATTGAAACATTAAATCAAAGAAAAATTGACAAAGCATCATGAGAGAGAGGCCTAAAAGACCATGAAAATTTGAAAGATCCACTTTTTCTATGGTATAGTCACAATTCTGATTATACCTTCCTTAGGTTGAAATTAGAAATATTATACAAGATGGAATCAATTAGGAAACAAGTCATTAGGTTTGGTTGAATGCCTTTGCATCTCTCAAAACGTAGAAGCCATCATGATCCTCTATAAGCAACTATCATCAATCCTTTGGCAATGCTTGATCCTGATAACAAAGGGAGCTTAAAGACCTATGAAAATAACTCAAATGTCGCTCCAAGACTTTACTTTTGAATGCTTTTCATTGATCTTGAATACTTGTTCTCATATAAATTTGTCTTCTTTTCTTCTTTTCTTTCTCTCTAGTGTAAAATAAATTTGAGACTTACTTTTATAGGATTCCTATCTAATTTTTTGATTATCAAACCCCAAAATTCAACTAGTGAAATTTGAATTTGGGAGATTGAAATTCTACCAAAAACATATCAAAATTCAATTTTAAGTCACTTAATGAGGACTCATTCGCCTATTGGAGAATGGTCCTTGGGATACATAATAATTGGGTATTAGGGGCCTATTAATCAGTGTAAGAACTTATGAAAATCAACAATAGGATCAAGAGACTAAACATAGCACAAAAGAGAGAGAGAGAGACAAGATGAGAGAATATGATGACTGTATTCTCAATATGCATGAAGATAGACTATGAAGATGTACTATGAAGATGGAAAATTACAAGCATGTACAAGGCTTGCTTATAAAGGAAAGCTAGGACACAATGAAGGGACATGAATGAGACAAGTGTCCCAATCATGCGCAGGGTAGGTAGAAAGAAATAATAGATAATTCCATGAAAGGTGGATCACCCACCAAAGGTGGAATTATCATGCCACAAAAAGTTGAGATAAAAAGGTGATAACTAGATCACACCACAAAGAATGGAATTTCTCCTACACACACTTCCCTAAGTTTCCAACTCATATCTCTCAATGTATGCACAAACCTAGATGCAAGATGCAAATAACTAGGTCTCACAAGTGCAACCTATAATGATATGCATTCCTTGAGTAAGCTTAAGTAAAGTGTAATAAGTAAAATACTTATTTACACCAACAATGGGATTTGTAAAATTCACTAATGAAGAGGTAACCAAAACATATCCAAATAAGTATGAAATTGTACATTCTCAAAGAAAGGGGTACAATTTTATACACTACACAACCCTTTTCATGGCCACCAAGAATAACACACTTTTCTTGCCTATGGTGGCTTGTTTGTTCATAAGTGTTTAGCACAATGTAGATTGCTAAGCCTTACGGATTTTGAATTTTGTACTATGTGGTTCCTTATTAAAGTTATCAGAGGTATAAATTGGTTATGTTATGGGATCCTAAGAAGATTATCTCATTTTCCACCCTTGGGGGATCACCTAGTGGACAACAAAGTTTCACTAGCCTATGGGAGCATGTTGTTATTTACATAGTGGAAAACGAGTTCCACTTGTAAATTTTTTTCAGAAAAATAACTAAGGCGTGTTCCACATCATTTCAGACACTTGAGGCATGATCTAATAAGTTAGTAAAACTTTTTATTTTACTTCCACAAAGATAATGGGGGTTTTTTAAAATGTCTAAAGTAGCTACTAAAGTGTGGGTCATATTTTACATTGGTTATATAAATCATGGAAGTTCCTTCCCAAGTTATATGAGCTTCCCTTTTTGCCCATAAGGTAGCCATTTCCTTTCAAATTTTTAGAAGGTAGTTATAATGAGGTGATCATGTGAAAGTCTACATACACAAACATGACAAGGGGATACCATTAAATGAATATCTACTTACACATCTATTGCTGAGGGATAAAAGTTAATTTAAGCTAGTAAAAGTGAGAAAAATTCAACTACAAAACTGGGAAATACAAAAAGAGGAGAGCATATTGGCGCAGGCATGGTTTTCTTGGATCCCATAGTTGTTTAAGGTATTTTTCTCCCTACTTGGTTCAGTATCCTTTTTTCTGATTATAGTTTGTATTCAAAATGTTTTTTCAGCATTGTCATCTATTCTTGTGCAATTACAAAAAAACCCTTAGGTCCTAGTTACATTAATGTATAAATATCAAGGTTATGAATACATTTTTGAGTTAACCTACACTGTGCCTAAAATAGAGGATACCAAACTAGGGTGGGTAAATTTGGATGAATTTAGAGAGAAATTTAGTAAATAAAATCCACCATCCATCACATGACGAGGTTTTCCTAGGGGACTAATTGAGGCAACACCATTCCCCATAGAAATTAAAAGCCTAAACTTAGTCATTGAATTTATCAACAATTATTATTCCCAAACCCATTAAATTAGATTAGAAGATAATAGACTAGTGGTTAAAATATAAAGAACCATATTTTCCTCATGTTTGAGAATCCCATAAAGGAAATATTTCTTAGCCCTAGAGTTCACCAATTCGCAAATTGAATTCTTATCCAAGAACAACCTCTATTGTAAAGAAATGGCAAATAATTGGTTACCAAAACCAAGGAGAGGCAAATCCTAATCGTGAAGAAATTTGTACAAGAATCATTTCATTTAGGAAATATTGGATATCATCATGTTATTTCACAAACTCAGAGGGAATGAAGATGCACATGGGTTCCAAGATTGGATGTACTTGCAAGGGATCAATTATTAGATTGGGAACAACTTATCACTCACAAGATGTGTAACTTATTGCTATTATTTACAATTAACAAGACTTTTCATTTTTCTTCATATTTAATCTACACCATAATTTGTAGTAATAGAACTTCTCCCAGTTTGAAGGAAAGCAACCTTCCCCATGACAAGGTACCAGTTTTCAGATATTATGACAATTTGTAGTTGAATAAGATATTCCTTCACAATAGAAGGATATCAAACACCTTCACCCTGAGGATGACCTAGGAGTTATAGGGTAAAATTTAAATGAGACTCAATCCATAAACAATGCATATAATTGGTTTATATGGGAGCCATTTTATTCAATTTTAGTGGTTCTCCTAGAATGCATATGAATTGACAATTTTTGTGGCTTTCCTCTAAAACTCCCTAGGTACCTAGAGGATAAGTTTGTAATTATTTAAATCTTTAGATATCTTTTTGATGTGAATAAGAGATTCCAAGAGTGCATAAGGGTAACTTTTTAATTTCCTATGGGTTTTAGTTCTTTCATAGGTGCAATTTTATGTCAAATGCTTTGAACATTGAAAGGGAAATATCTAAATATACACTATGATTTTATGATGAACACCTTCCCTTTGATATTAAAAATTATTTGAAAGGAAAATTGAAGCTAGGACCTGGTTTCCTTCATTTTCTTGACCTAGAAGATTATTGGGTTAATTATTTTGATGAATTTGAAGAGAGAAGGAGAAGTTATATGAGGTTGTCTCTATGACAAATAATCGCATTTGGTTTAGAATAGTATGTATAGGGTATTGAAGATGATGGAATGGATTTATTGGATCTAATATTTATAAATATTCTATCTCATCAACCCATTGCTACTATGGATTGCACTAACAAAGAGATTAGATAATTGAAGAAATAACTCTAGATGTTCTACAAAGGACTCAATAATGGGTTGCTAAAAAGAAAAAAGAGCAATCTCACCCTCAGAATAGGTCACAAGATACTAAACTTGTAGGAGGAATAAACCAATCACTTGTAATTTTGGGGACTTCTAGGTTAGCTTCACACCAAATGTCATCAAGATCTTAAGGTGATGGTGATTATGAACCTCCTAAGATGGAATTTTTTAAATGGACTTATGGAGAAGATATCTTTGATCTGTCCCAACATGATAAAGATAAAGAGATTATTGAGGGTGAAGAAGATTTGGGTAACATTGCAACTAGTACCTCTTTCTCATCACACCACTCATCACCTATTAGAGAAGTGAATGAACCTCTAAGACTTCATTTTTCTCCACCTTCACCACTAGATGTGTGAACTAACACTCCTACAAAAAAGAGAACATTATTTAATTCCTCTAGTTATAGGGCTATCATTGTGCCTACTACTATAATTTGGTTGGAAGATACATTCTCAAAGAAAATGAAATAAATTTAGTTGGATCTCCTGAAACAAGATATGTTGGGTCAACTCCTTCACAAGAGTCTTAAGTCCAAAAGATTTAATACTACCACTAGATTGATGGAGGATGATATTATAGGGAATATGTGTCTAGAATTTGCTTACCCTACAACACTAAAAGATGACACTCAAGCAACTTCAAGTGACTTTGATATTACTATGACAAACTTAGGACCATCTACGAGAGATGGAGATGTGCAAAAATTCCAGTTATCAATAGCAAGGTTGGTTGAGTGATATAATAAATAAATAAAGAGTAAAAAATAATTAAAGAAACAAGTTAGGATTTTAATTGAATGTTTAAAATAGTTCTTTTATTTTCCTCCTCATCCAATCTCTCAAGTTGAGCCATCCTTTGAGCTAATGTTAATGATGGGAAAGGAGGTAGTTTAAGAAAAAAAAATATTGAAGGTATTTTGAAGGGCCATAGAAGATTGGAGAAATGGAATAATAAACTAAGGAAATCAAATCATTCTAGACTCGCTGAAAATTCATCTAAAAGTGTAGGCCTCAAAAATTGATATGGAGAAAGATATTGCTGCTCCTAATAGAGAATAAGTATTATGGGCTCAGTACCTAAAATAAATCAAAGGAATGTTGAATATGGGAATGGATATATTGGCTAGTGAGTAAATCATTACAAATAGTGTTAAAAGGTGTTGCATAATCTAGAACAAGAGTGTGGAATGAAAAAATAAAATTACCAAACAAGGCTTGCAAGAATTTAATAAAATGTTAACTGAAAGCAATGTAACCATCGGGGAGGTCCATAAGAATATTAATGCACTTGGTTTACAATAAGTTTTTAATTAGGCTATAGTAATGAACACATTAGTTCCTAAAGTAAATATTCAAGAAGATGATCAATGGGATCTTTAGGTCCTAGTATTTTGATTTTGAAAGTTTGAGAAAACTCAGTGGGCTAGACTTAGTCTTGTTTCAAACAATTTGATTGGCAAGGATTTATGATCAAAGAATAGAATTTGCTCGCGATAATCACCTGGCCTAGAAGTTATGGATGGGAAAGATCACTATTCTTCAACATAAGGAGTTCCCACCTATTGCAAAGGCTTTCCAAGATTTCCAAAAATGACTCACCTCATCTATAGAATATAAAACTAAAGCACCATTGCCATGAAATTACAGTTGTTTTATGGTTTCTTTATCATGTTTTGAAAAGACTTTACATTTCTAGTTAGTTATGGGAAAAGAGAAGTGGTCACTTAACCACTTATTTATATATGTATTTAGAATGAAAAACTAACTCTCTAGTTAGTTTGACAACAAACTAATTGTTGATCACGATGTTAGTTGCACATCAACAGTGCAGATAAATCCTCAAAGACAAACTGTGGGAACCTATCTTTATTTGAAAGATAGTACCAGGACAACCTAAATATTAGGATGACTCAGCTTAATCCCAAGGCTTGTTTATGTTAGGCCTTGATGACACTAGGTTCGTATTATGTTTCATTATTATAATGATGTTATTCACAAGGGGTAAAGGGTTATTTCCAATTCTCAAAGGAATCATAAGGATAAGTCAACAATATTCTTAGTTCGGTCATCAAACAATTTCATGAATTTCAAATAACTAAGTTGCAATCACTTTTAAGTAAATTTAGCTTTAACCTTTCAACAATATTATGGAGTTGAAAGATTTTCAATAAAATTTTCATTCATTTGTACCATTTTTTTTATTTTTTTTGAAATTTAAACATCTCTTCTAAAATAAAGTATCAAAATATTGAAAAGTAAAATTGCTCCTAGGTATTATCCACACATGCCCCAAAAATTAACCAAATCAAAGTAAACCACTCTATTCTTCACCAAATTGCTTCATACCTAGGAATACAATGGTGCAAGATTTAAAATAAAAGGCGGTTTATTTGGACACTGGATAGGTTTTTCATGCACCCTTAAATAGCACAACATGTATTCTTGCCCAATTAAATAATCAACCAATTGTACATAAGATTTCATATGAGGCGATACCTTTCAAATTATCTTTGATATTGATTAGCTTCTATGTGCATATTAGTTTTTAATCTGGAATGGAACAAAAAATAGGATAAAGAACAAAACTTAAAGAAGTTTTAATTCTCCAAAATCCACAAATTTTGAACTTAAGGGTATATGCAGGATCATGATGGGCCAAAAAGTGGCAATATGATGGGTATGTGTAGGGTATGTGGTTGACGAATTTTTTTTAATCCAAAATTGATGAAACAAAAAGGGTTTTTAAAGGATATTCTCAACTTTCCACCAATATAAATTATGCTTTTCTTTGAATTTAATAAATAATTATTATTCATTTTGTATTTGAATTACAACTAAAGTCTTGATTGATAGGCTGATTGAAAACATTTATAGCTTTCAAATGGTATCACATTTTTTTAATCCGAAACATGTGTCACATTCTATGACTTGCATCTATAATATTAAAAAAATAAAATTGAATTTCATGAAGTTTTTACCAAGTTAAGGTGGTCAGACATATGATTTTTATAATTTTTTTAAGTTTTAATAAAAAATTCATAATTAATTATTTACTTGGAGAAAATTATAGAAAAACATGAATACATGAGTGCTCTACTTATATCTAAAATATTATAAAAAAATATTATAATTTATTTTGGTTAGGGTGGTCAGATAGACACGTACTTCTTATTTTTTCCCTAAAATTTAAGTATATTTCATTGAAATTTCAAAATTTCACCAAATATATTTTTTAAATAAACCTAGTAGTTTAGAAACTACATTCAATTTTCTATAGATTCTATTCTTACATTTTTTAAATAATATAGAAAACTTATTCAAATTTTACATCAAGTTTCCTAACATTGATTTTTCTAATTTTTTTGCCACTTAAAGGCCTATTTTTTCCATGATGATCTTGTACATACCCTTAACTTAGAGTGAGACATTTCCCAAAATTTTATAAGAACAAGACACAGGGGAGATTAGAAAAATACATGAGAGGGAATCCAAGTGATGAATCACAACAAGGCATGTGGAGGATGACAACTAGCAGTGGAATTATTGATAAAGTCAACAGATGTCAACCTTCCTCGGTACATTAATACCTTTTGAGATCTTCATCTTTATATTATTGTCAGGATAATAACTTGAATTTGAATATGATGTACGAACTTCCTATATATTTATAATGATCAATTGAATATTATATTCCTACACTCTAGTTTTACCTCAAGTTTAATACTCCTGGGAATGAGTCACATCAAAGGTTGACACATTCCTTCGCCAGATTCATAATACCAAAATTCTTGGTATTTTGACAACTCAAGCTCCTCCTTCTCATAGACTCCCAAAATGTATTACCCAATCTAGATATGATTCTATTCACGATCCAAATTTTCTTGAACGTCCATACCTGAATGTTGCATCACAATCTATTCCTCTTGCAAGTACAAATTACACATATTAAACCCTTTTAAAAAATTCATGAAACTCCCATAAAAAAAAACCCATCATTGACAAATCATAATTTTAAACAGATCATAAATATCACTCTTTTAAAATCATATTCACATGTAATTGTCCCCTTCTAGTCTGGTTACTATACCTTTAGACTCTCAGGAAAACTTAACCATTTAACTTTAAACTTAACACTATTACTTGATACCTAATACTTCAGCTTTTACCAAAAAAATTCCCGGAACTCAGATTCCACCAGAATCTCCACATTTTCCAAGACCCTTTCTCTCATACTAGAAAACTTCACTCAAAAAATTGCATTAGACTTTTTACATTTTTGGCCCTTTGATACGTAGTATCTAGTACTTGGTACACTTGAATCATGAAGTACTCCAAAAATTTCCTTTGACTTTAAATTTCGACAATCTCTTCAACTAGTGAGTACCTTCCATAAGTGTTAGTTTTGAATTTGGTCCCCAAGTATTGTAGTCCTGGGGCATGTTGTGAGACTACATAACAACTTACAATCAATAAAACCAAATTTAAAAGAAACCCTAGATCAAATCACCCACTAAAAATTATAAATTATACATATTTTTAAACAAAAAAATCCTTACCTTTACTTGGATTATGACATAAAGACAATAAAATTTCTCTAGAAAGTATTAGTGTATACTTTGATTAATTCCATTATTTGGAACTCGTTGAAAAAATTAGGTCATTTCTATTGAACTACATGATTTGGAAATCCTCCAAAGCCAACCATGGATAGATCCTTGCTATCAGTCAAGCATCCATAGCCCTGGCAAGGTTATCTCTATAATTCCCCAAAATATAGCTCTACTGCCAGTCATGCATCCATAGCCGTGGTAGAGATATTTGGATAGCCTAAAGAGTTGAATTTTTCTCTTTTCATATTTCTTTGATATCCATTTTTTTCTTTTTCATTTTTTTTTTTATATTTTATTGTAAGCTCATTTACTTCAACTTGTAGGAAATGAAGCCCACTATTATGTTGGGAATCAAAGTGGTAGTGAAGGTTGCCTTTTTATTTTTCATTCAATGAAAATCCCTTCATCATTTCATGAATTCCTAAAGCTCATTTAATTATTCCATATAGGTGAAACTTTCCAGCTAAATTTTACCACCCTTATGCCAAATCCTAGCTAACTGCAATTTACTATCTATTAAAAAAATGCATAAGTTAAAATTTAGCAGTAAGTAATACAATCACCAAATTAAATGTAAACTTAGAACTACCAGTTACAACCCTTCCATTTTTATTTTTATGCCAATTGCTAAAATACGTGGCTAGCAATTCTGACTTAATGGCATTGCACCACATTAATAAATCAAATTTGTCCTGATTACACTTAATTCTGACCATAATACTCTACATTTAATTTGCACGCCTTAACACACACATATTAGTTGCTTTAATTTCTAGATGCTAATGTGTGCCACCATACCGGCTTGATTTTCCTTCTTATGTTGCACAAATGGACACCTTCATGATTAATACAACGAAATAAAATATAAGGAAATGACCACCATTAATTTTGAAAACTTCAATTTTCTTGATTTGTTATCTCCATGCTTGCAAACTTTGAAACAATTGCCACCAATTATGTGAGAATTAATTAGATTTAACATTTCTCTTTGGAGAAAATTGTCCTGCTACCACCTCAACTTCGATTTTCCAAGACGTCAATCCTTGTAACTATGTGCCACATATTTCCCATGGTTTTCGATAAATTTTTCACTTCTCTTTGAAATTATTCACATATTTTCCTTTCTCTCAATTATCATTTTCGGTTTCCACTATGCTTGTCCTTTCTTTCTTCTAGGCTATGGATACCTACATTTTCCTGATCTACATTTACTACCAGAATGGTTTCATTGGTCGCATTAGTACCTGTGATCAATGGAATATTATGGCTTAACTACACTTGTCCATAAGGATTCAAAGAGTATTTAAGCCACTAAGCATTAATCCAATAAGATCATTCAATGTAAACAAAGTAAAGAATCCATTAAAACTATCATTCTAAACTATGAAATCTCTCTAAACACCTACTCTAAGACATTGAAGCATATCCTATTGGGGGAGTGGTTTCCCATTTATGTGGAATGGAGATCCTTTCTAAATCCTTTGGATAATGAGCTTGTTTCAATTAGTTTTATTGAGGAAAATTGATGAAACTAACAAAAGATATGTTGTAAAACATGATAAAATCTATTTTAACATTATAAATGCTATGACGATCGATGTGAGTGTATGGAAAGCTATTCTAAATATATGAAAGATTTGAAATATCAAAACCCTAATTTCAAAATATGCTAAATGGATGCACCTAAGTTACCATGGAAGTCATTAATGGAAGCTAAGCTAAAAGTACATGTAAAATAACCTAAAATTCATTTAAAACATAAAATGTGAGTGGAAATGGATTTGAATTTCAACAGCATAAGTTTTCTCTAAAAGGGTGGATCCCTATTCAATAGATGCAAGCTATATTTATAGAATAGGAAAAATGAAACTAATGGTCAAGATTGAAAGAATCAATCAATAGTCAGGATGGAAGGAAAATGGAGGCATGGATCATGGATTCCCATCAAGGGTTGAGAGTGCAAGTTGATATTTAATCAAGGCCTCACAATCATCCAAACAAAGACACTTTCAAAACTTGCATAAGAATTTTGTTGAAAGTTTGTTACAAGGAAGAATATTCTCTTTTTCAAATGAGTGAAGAGGGAAAGAATATTCCATGAGAATATTCCCTTTTGGAGGAAAATTGGCCTTTAGTTAATTAAAACCAAATTTAATGTGCAAAGGGGGATAAATATTCTATGAGAATATTCCCTTTTGGAGGAATGTGCAAAGGAGGAATATTCCCCTACAAGTGGTAGGATTAGATTTAATTAATAATTTGATAACTAAACAAAGTTTCAATTATGTAAATTACAGGAATTTAGTATATTCAATAAATAATTAACTTATTTAATCAAAAGGGGTCAAAATGATTTAATTAAATAATTAGGATTATTTAATTTAATGAGAGGATTTAGGGTGTTAAATTAAATGTTTTAATTTATCCAATTTAATAGGATGAAAGGTTAGCATGAAAGGGGTGAATTAACCTAATTAGGTCAATTAGATTAATAGGTGAAAATGATGCAATTAATTAAATACCTAGGCTAATTTAATTAGTTAATTGAAAAGAGGATGGGTTTTATGATGAAACAGTGTCAGTATATCAAATTTGACTGTGATATCATTTAGGAAATTTTTGAGTGTCTCCATTTTTCTTCTCTTTAAAGTGAGGTACTTGTTATGTTTCTTCAAGGACTGGCTATTTTTGGATTAAAATTGATGCTCAGATCAAAAAATAATAAGATTTCAGATTTTTGGATACCTTGCTATTTCCTCAGTCAAAGGAATAAGCCGATTCCTTGCCCCCTTGAGAATTCGGAGATTTTTTTTGAATTTTGGGTTGATTTCTCAATAAAGACCTATAAAATATAGCTTTAGGTGCTTAAACTAGCCCTGAGATGCCAAAAATGGCCTTAGAAATGCTAAAAATAGCTCAAACTAGGTCATGAAGCACAAAAATAGGTGAAAAAGGCCAAAATCCTAGCTTCTGCCTCAAATTAGAGAAATAAACCCTAATTTTTTGGCTTAAATTTAAGTTAGAAGGGTGCACTTCCAATTCATTTGTGCATTCAACCTTTAGAGATTTTGTGCATTTAAAACTCTAACTCCTTAGTGAGATGGCTCACCATATGCTTCCTCTTCACCTTTCTGAGTGGGTTCAAGAGTACCAACGCCGAGAAAGCATAGGACCTCAGGTATGTGATTTGAAGCTTGCCTCGACTTTCACATTTAGGTGGATTTTATAGTGTGTCAAAACTAGGTTATTAGGATCATCGCTATATAGTGACACACAAGATGTGTAGGAAGTGTTGCTATTGATTTTATAGTGACACACCTTTTATTTAGTGGTGCACCATATTTTTTGGTTTAGCCATGCTTTTGATTTGGGGGTCATGAGTTTAACATGGTGGCACATAGAATTTTGTGTTGAGCAACACTCAAAAATAGTCAACGACACACCCAAACTTTTAGTTATAGTGATGCATGTAAATTTTGACTCGCTATTGAGTAACGTGATGCACATCACTAAACTGGTGACACACCCTTGAAATTTATACAACACATCCTTAAAATAGTGATGCTATTGATTTTAGTAACACAATTGATGTTTTTGGATGCAAAGTTTCAGATTTTGATCAGTTTTTTGACTTTTTGACAAATTGATGTTGTGTGTTCCTTGCATGCAGGAGCATCCTCCACCATTCATATTGTGAGAGCACCAATCTGACATTTTGGCAACAACTAGGGATGCTCAAACTAGGTTTCATCACTTTCCTTCAAGAGGTTTGGATGCATTTGGTGATGATGATTGCACTCATCGAGAGGTGGCACAATGAGACTTCTTTATTTCATTTTCCCACAAGTGAGGCCGCCATCACACTTGAGGACATGTGATGCATCCTACAATTGTCGATACATGGAGAGCATGCCATATATGACACAAATTATAGGAGGGATGCATGTTTCTCTCTTCTGCATAGAGATCAAATTATTTTGGTGAGCTCATATATAGATATTGATCTATATCGCTAGCGGGTGCCCATTTTTAGATTGTTCATTACGGCACTAATTTCTGGAATCATTTCCCCCAACCAACGGGGTAGAGGTTTTAGTCTAGCTGGGGGGTGGTATGGGAGGTGATGATCAAGATTACCATATGTATGCATGGGCCCAATTGTTCTTTCTTCCTTGTACCACTACATGCATTACGTAGTGTATTGCGAGGGTAAGAGCATTGGGGTAGGTGTTACACTACTCCACATTAGGGAATATGAGTACATAGCCATTTTGAGGCTGTTAGTTGTGTTAGCAGACATTGATGATGATAAGCCCATCATCTTTAGGTGTAGGTTTCTAAGCTTTGTTTCATTGATGACATGTCTATTTTTAGATGGAGGTCATGGTTGTAGGCTCCAACATGGTATGATGACCAACAACAGTTGTATTTTTCTCATCAGATGCACTATCTCTAGGGGAGGGAGCACATGATGATAGAGTGCTAACTCCTAGATCACATTGCTAGACACTTTCAGGAGCTATAGAATGTACCTCCTGATGATTATTAAATAGTCCTTGTGAGATCTCAGAGGGAGGTCTAGTGGAGAGCTTACATTGACCTTGTGGTGGTGGTTAATAAATTCAGATAGCTTGTTTCCCAACCATGTGCTTATGATCAGAGCATGCTAGATGTGAGGACTACCTTATGCTATGATGCATGATTTGGGCCACCTATTTTCATGAGATACCCAGTCAGGGGATACCATAGAGGTAGAGGGACAGTCTAAGGTAGAGTTAGAGGAAAAGGACGAGATGGCAGCTAGGATGGAGGCAAAGATGGGGGTGGAGACCGAGGGCAACAATAGGATCAAGATAGGGCATAGGTACTAAGGGATGGGCATCAACAACAACTAGATCAAGGTCACCAAGACCCAAGGCATTAGGATGGACAGGCTCCAGGGACACCACCACCTCCTCCACCCCTACATCTAGATGCATAGTTATAGGCTCAAAAAAAGCTCTCACACCTAAGGGAGATTTGATGCAGGAAGAGAGGGATCAACTATAGCAATAGCTACAATAGAAATAGCTACATGATATGACTGCACAAAGAGATCATGAGGTTTAGTTGCAGAAGAAATTAGACTTACAATTGGTCTAGGAAATTGGGTGGATACAACAACTCGAGGTGGTGAAAACACCTTCTCAATGATGGAAAGTTTCTTCTTGAATGTATAGAGAGACCATCACAAAGGTTGCATACTACAAGGTACATTTTCATCATGATATCTCTCAAGAGATGAGGAAGCTTAATTTTTCTTAGAGGAGAGGGGAACTTCCCAAGGCTAAGGATCAACCATCAGTCAGAGGGAAGTTGATCAACCACTAGGGCTAGCCATTTTGTAGACACTTTTGGATTATTTGATTGATTATATATATATATATATATATATATATACATTCATGGGCTTATTTTTTATACACTCATGGATATTGTACTTTTGATTGATATTCATACACTGATTTGGATATTGTATCATAATAGTCATTATATATATATATATGAGATTATTCAAATTTATGATATGATGTTATGTTTATGTGTTATGCAATGATGATTTACGATGTAATGTATATGATATGTGATGTTATGAGATGAATGCAATGCAATAAATTTGTTACCATCTTTTTCAATAAGTTTTTATGATATTTTATGGGATGGATGTTATGCAGATGATATGATAGGCTTATACAGGATGTATGGATGGATGTATTTCATTTTGTGTACTTTTCTCATGTGATTTATGATGACATGAGGGTATGTACAAGATCATCATAGAAAAAATAGGCCCTTAAGTGGCGAAAAATTCAAAAAAAAAAGAGTTAGGAAACTTGACGTAAAAACTTCAATATGTTATCTATATTATTTCAAAAGCATGTAAGAATAGAATCTATAGAAAATTGAATGTAGTTTCTAAATTACTAGTTTTATTTAAAAATAAATAAAATCTGTTTGGTGAAAATTTGAAATTTCAATACAATAGTACTTAAATTTCAGGGAAAAATAAAGGTCTATGTTTGACCACCCTAACCAATAAAATGATAATATTTTTTTGTAATATTTTAGATATAAGTAGAGGACTCATGTCCTGATGTGATGCATATTTTTTATAATTTTTTTTTCCAAGTAAATAATTAATTATGAAATTTTTAATACAACTTTTAATAAATATAAAAGTATGTCTACCACCTTAACTTGGTCAAAACTTCATGAAATTCAATTTTTTTTAATCATATAGTATGCGAAGTATAGAATGTGATGCATGTTTGGGATTCAAAAAATGTGATTTCCTTTGAAAGCCATAGATTTTTTAATCAACCTATCAATGAGGACTTTATTTGTAATTCAAATAGAAAATTAATAATAATAATTTATTAAATTTAAAGTAAAGCATAATTTATATTGGTGGAAAGCTTAGAATCTCCTTTAAAAACCATTTTCATTTCATCAATTTTGGGAAAAAAAAAGTTGTCAGCCACGTACCCTACACATACCCATCATATCACCACTTTTTGGCTCATCATGATCCTGCACATACCCATGATGCATGTATGTGGATGTATGTAGATGTATACATGGATGATTCTTATAGTATGGATGTTATGAATGTTCATGATATGGATGTGTATGGATGATAATGCAATGTATTTAAGATTCTTAGAATAAAAAATATATATTATAATTCAAAACAACTAAAATGGTAATGATGATGTAGTGGATTATATTTTCTTTTATTATGATATGCTATGAGGATGCGAGATGTATGTATGATAATTATTTTGTGGCCGTAGGATGGATGCAAGATGATTTTTTTGTTGGCTATCATGATACCAGGTCAGCATTGAAAGAAGATAGAAGAATACAATGATTTGAGCATTGATTTTTAGTTTGATTCAAAAGTCCAACAATTCCATGATCCAATGAGACTTTATTAGATATGATGATGAGAGTGATGTTTTTTCTCATATCTTGGGATTGGGATTTTTCGTCATTCCTTATGTGTGTTATAACACATAGACATGATGTGTCATGGCATTGATAACCAAGATGGTGTTGTATTTGGTGTAATGGACTTTGACTTGGAAAATAGATAGCATAGTTATTTTTCACATCTTGACATATGAAAACCTTGTTGGAATGTAGTTTAGAAGGTTAGAATATATCAGATGAAAGCATACACAAAAGTAAAAAGTCAACTTCAAACAACCTCCCTATACACAACTAAGAAAGTATGTGCCAAGATTATTTTACAAGAATACCCACAAGCACAGCAAATGAAAGATAATGATTGATGCCCCATTCCTTTCTCTCTAAATTATTTTGATAGATATCATTGACAGGTCCTTGGAATGGGTCACTAAGATAAATCATAAGAAAAGGTCAAAGACAAAAAGTTAGTGATATCTATATCTCTTGCCAATTTAATATAGCTAAGGTGATTTTTGATGTTGATGTCCCTCAAAGGAAGGATGCATCCTAGAACATCTTTATTAGATGTTTTGATTGGGATTATGTGTGTGATAATCCATTGATACAAACTTGACTAACTCATTTATGTATAATCTAGAATTTATACTTTAACACTTATGTTCTCACTTTATGACTTATGATACTTGCTTTCTATTTACTTTTCCATAGGTTCAAGATGACAATTGATTTATTATGGGTGAAGGTTTATTGCAGAAGAAAGAAAAATGGGATGGATGGTTTTGGATTTTCTTGAAATATTTCAAATGTTTTGCTACTTTTGAAATCTTTTGAGGTAATATTTTGTCTTTTTGAAAGTTTATATGATTTTTTTTAGTTTTTGATCTTTTGAGGCTATTTAGGGTTTTCAGGGTTTTCCATTTTCTTTCAGGTTTTCAATTTTTAATTTTTTTTGGATTTTTCTAAGGTTTCTAATATTTAGGGTTTTTTTGAGATTTTAACCAAGAGCCTAACCTAACAGAATATCCTAGGGGCCTCAAGGGCTGATAAAATATTATCCTTTCCTATGTTATACACATAAAGACCACATAATTTTACTACCTTGACTTATTTTTGATGAGAAATGAACAGTTGATGGAATGCTAGTTTATTATGAAGTAATCCTAAAGGACTAACCTAGGGTGCCTCAAGGGAACATCAATGATGCCCTTGCCTATGTTCAAGCTCAAAGACTCATTGTTTGACATGTTACCATTTTTGTATTTTCGTTGTTTTGAGATTTTTATGGATTTTGATCTGTTTTGGATGTTTTGGATCTTGACTTTACAACTGTATGAATTTTATTGGAATTTAGTTGTACAATATTTTGAATGTGTTTTCATTTTTGAAGAATGTTTTATGATTCTTTTTTGTATTTTCAATGAGATTTCCAATAACCTTTAGATATACAAGGACCTAATATGATCCAAAATGAATTTTCCCCAGTGTGATGTAATAGACTACCTCAGTATAGGAAAGACAAGCTGACCTTCAGAATATTCCATGTTGTACTAAAGGGGCATACAACACTTCATGATATCAAGCTATGATATAGATGTAGATGGGTGTTTGAATAAATAGGATGAATGATGCGATAGATGAATGCAATGAAAATAATGATAGGATGGAGAGCCAAAGATAGATGGAGGTTATTTATTTACATGAGGCACATATTTGCTAGGTTTTCACCAAGGTACTTGCCCAAAGTGCCACCAAAGTGGTTTCACTAGAGGATGATTTTTTTTCTTTCCTGTTTTCAATCCCTTTTCTTATATTTTTGAATTTTTGATATTTTTGAATTTTTTTTGTTTTACTTTCATATTTACACTCTTTAAGCCTAGGCATAAAACTTTTTTAAGATGAAGGCTCTTTGTTAGTTCTTGCAATAGTTCACCTTCAGGTGTTGATAATTGGTATGCTCCTAATACAAATCTTGTTGTGATGATAAATGTACCTAACCAATTAGGGTCAAACTTTCCTTTACTATCTTGATCTGGAAGTTTTTTCTAATTTTTTTTAGGACAAGATCCCCTACCTAGAAAGACCAACTCTTCATCTTCTTGCTATAACTCCTTTTTAGTAATTATTGATACACTTGCACATGATTAAGGGCATCAAGATGATGCTTATCCTAGAATTGTAGGTCATTTAATCGAGATACTCTGTATTCTTCATCAATGATTAGATTCTTCAATGAAACTTGAAGTGAGTGAAGCTTGACCTCGATAGGCAGGATGGCTTATGATCTATAGACCAAGGAGAATGGGGTTGCACCAATAGGTGTGTGAATACTTGTTCAATGGGCGCATAGGGCGAGATTTAACTATAGATACTAATCACAACTAGCTTCATTGACCATTTTCTTTAGGAATTCCAAAATGGTCTTATTTGTAGCGCCAAGATGTTAAATATTTGACATGGCTCTTTCACATATTGATTATTGAAGGGTGTTTCATTATCAAAAATAAGGCCTTGTGGAACAATGTAACAATAGATAAGGTAATTCAAGATAAATTTGGCAATTTTCTTCCCTATTGTGTAGGTCATAGGAATGGCTTCTACCAGCTTGGTAATGTACTCAGTGGCCATTATGATGAACTTGTGGCCACTATGTGATCTTGGAGTAATATTTCATATGAGTTCAAGCCCTCACTACGAGAAACACCAAGGTGTGAACATGGGCTATAACTCTTAAGTTGAAGCATGAATAAGATCTCCATGTTGTTGACATTGGACACACTTATGCATGCATCTATGGGCTTCTCTTTCCGTGGTTTTCCAATAATACCCCTTCCTCAATAGTTTCTTAGCTAAAGTCATACCACTAGAATGGGAACCACATATGCCATCATGTACTTTTGTTAAGGTGGTCAAGGCTTCCTCCTAGTTGAGAGATCTTAGTAATGTACCTTTGATGCTTCTTTGGAAAAGGGTATCACCTAGGATCATGAATTAGAATACCTTCTTAAGAAAGGTCTTTTTAAGGTTGGAGGTGATATCAGATCCATGGGAGAGTTCCTCTACTAAGGTAAGTGAATATATTGTGATACCATAGGGAACTAGGACCAATGATTACACACAAATTTAGATTGTAGGATTTGGAATGCTGGTACAAGAAGTTGTTCTACCAAGAACTCATGCATTGAAGGATGTTGTATGACATATCTAAGAATGATGTAATTTTTCCATGGTGTCTTTTTCTTGATTGTTCATGTGAGGAATCTGCTCAAAAGTTCTATCTATGAAAACATCCTTGATACTTTCTACCATCTTCTTATATTGCATTGAGCTCCTATCCTTACACCCATTATCAAGGCTTCATACTCCATAATGTTGTTAGTACATGGAAATAATAGTTGTTATGACTTCAGGATGTAATCACCTTGAGGGGTGATAAAAAGAATAACCACCCCTGATCCATGTTGGGTAAATGATCCATCAAAATACATTTTCCATTGATCTTTTATATTGACAATGAACACTAGTTCATCAAGAAATTCAGATATTAAAGGTTTCTCTGCATAGATGGGTGCTTCTACTAGTTGGTATGCAATCCCTTGTCCTTTGATTTCCTTGCACTCCACATACTCTATATCAAATCCATTCAATACAATTACCTATTTGGCCATTCACCTAGAGAGAGTTGCTTTGGATAACAAATATTTCAATGGGTCGATCTTTGGAATAAGCTTGATTTGAAGTGACAACATGCAATTCCTAAATTTTTGTGAAGCAAAAACCACCACTAAGCATGCTTTCTCAATGGATGAGATTCATTTCATAGCATAGCAAGGTCGTACTGACGTAATAAATGGCTCTTTATTTTTTATTTTCATCATGTTGTGATAGGAGAGCACCTAGTGTTGCTAATGTTCTTGAGATATACAAGATTAATGTCTTGTTTTTTATTGGCGGCATGATTTTTTTTGGTGTCAATAGGTAGTACTTGATCTACTGGAAAGATTTACTGCACTTCTCATCCCACTTGTAATTTATTCCTTTATGGAGAAGATGCGAGAAAGGGTAGATTTTGTTTAACAATTGCACTATGAACCTTCTAATGGACTACAATCTTCCTTGTAACCCTCTCATCTACTTCAATGTTTGTGGTAGTTCCATGTCTAGGATGGATTTGAATTTTACTGGATCAATTTATATCCCTCTTTATGAGATGATGTAGCCAAGAAGCTTCTCCAATGTAACCTCAAAGACACTTTTTCTTGTTTATTTGTACCTTATACTCTTCAAGCCTATCAAATATGAGTGCTAATACCTCTATTTTCTCACTCCTTTTCTTTGACTTGTCCAAAATATAATCCACATAGTCTTCTACTTTTTTGTGGATCATATCATGAAATATGAGGGTCATTGATCTTTGATAGGTTGCTCCTATGTTCTTTAGTCCATATGGCATCGTGTTCCAACAATATGTTCCCCACAGACAAGTGAATGTATTTTTGTCTTTGGAACCAATGAAAATGGGTGATAGGTTGATAAAGTACTATCATACCCACTTTCAAAGCTTCCACTCAAAGATAAACCTAGAAATTTCAATTCAAAAGAGAAAGATATCTTGCAATAGGGTTGTCCTAGGGACTGAATATGATCAAATGAGAGGTTCACCACCAAGTTTATACTTGGAAAAAAAAATGAAATGCAAGATTCAACTCTAAACCATAGTTTAATGTAATGCACTACATAATGACCAAGAAAAGTGTGTAAAACAAAACATAAAGTTGCAAAACAGAATCTGTGCACCTGGAAACTTGTAGAGACTTGAATTAAGACTATAATTTCTAAAAATCCTAAAATTTTGTCCTATTGGGACTCGTTCGATAATCTAGGTGAACCAATCCTAGATCAAGGCTTCTACACAAGAATTTTTGGGTGAATGGGTATCCAAATTTGACAAAACCTTTGAAAAAAACCTATAGTGGGACTCATTTTCCACTTGTGGGAAATGATTCCAATTTATATTTTTGGAAATTCAAAGTCTGAATCTGGTCTTCTTATTCTACTCAATCTTCTCCTCTAGGTTCCCTGATTTGAAACTATGATTTCAGAGCTGTAGATGGCATTTTAATGAAGATTATGACCTTGAAAATTTGGAGACAACTCCAACAATCTTGTAACCTAATATTCAATGATCTTTAGTTCTTCAAAGCATCTAGATTTGAAATTACACAAAGAGAGCAAAAGCATTGATTGTTAGGGAATAGGGGTTTTCCTTTGTCAAACCCCTTTTAGGTAATTAAAAAAAATGATGAGACAATGAAACAAGTAAATAAAACATGAAACATATGATATGAAACATGAATAGTGATACCTTGAATGATGCCTTATAGATGATGTGCTGTCAGTCTACAACTTAGCATGAAATAGCCATGAAGCATGTAGATCTTCATCTTGACAATACGAGTAGAGAAATGCTTGATCTTGGATCTTCAATGCTACATCACAACAATAGCTCAATAAAATATTTGATTCTTGATACGCTTGACATAATGATGGATCTTGGATTGCTACAATAATTGATGGACAATTCTGCTCTTGAATTCCTTAAAAATGATCTTGAATGCTATCTTTATGATCTTGTAAAGACTTGGAATGCTTAACTCTTGCTTGCATGGCTTGATATCATGTAGGATTGATGGAATAATGATTTGAAATATTTTTTTATATAGGAAATCCACTCAAATGATTGTTAATTTGATCCGAAAGGCTGACATAGGAGAAATTTCAACTTAAATCCTAATTTTTCCAAACCAAACCTTGAAAAAAATAGCTCAAATGGGACTCATTCACCAAGCTAGGTGAATGGGTCCCACAGGGGATATTTTTCTAGCTAAAGTGTTGGGGAGTGAAGAAATTAAGCTTATATCTTGATCTTGTCTACTCTTTTATAAAAATATACCTTGGGATACATAATATGGTGCCATAGAGGCCTATTAATGATGATATAAAGGTCATAACTGCAATAGGTCCAAAAATCCAATGTGGAAGTGTAAATAAAAACATTTTACAACACTAAATTAAGGAAATATTGGGTCTCTTTAGCTTAGAAGCACCCTAAACCCCATGTGAATGTGTAAAACACATTACAACACTAGACTAGGTCCACCTTAGCTTACAATCCTCCTAAATTTAATGTGTAAGTGTAAATAAATACATTTTACAATATTAAATTAACCAAGACCTAATGTGGACATGTAAAACTCATCACAACTCTAGATCAAGTAAATTTATCTTTAAAAATTCCCAAATTAAGCAAGGGATACTTTTTTAGTGACTCCATCTAGGCGCCACTTTAGTGATCTAGGATGAACTTTCTTCAAACTCACATTAAAGTAGACATTCAAGAGGGGCCTGAGTGTACCAATGTGGATGGTCTAGGATGACAAAGATCAAGGAAGCAGTCAAGCCCCTAGGATCCAAGAGGGTGAAGCCATAATAGTGGTTTACAATTTTATGGAGGAAGGAAAATTGAGAAAAAATGACCCCATGGCAAAAAAATTGGTTTTAGGGGTTCGCATGAACCTACATGTTCGACCAAACCATAAAGGGGTTCGACCGAACTAGGGTTCGAGCGAACCCATTAACTATTGGGCCCACATTTCCCAAAAAAAAAGGAAAATGCATATTAGGGGGTTCAACAGACGGGGTTCGAATGAACCTGGTTTAAGGAACAGGGATACTAGAACCCCTGGTTCTAGCGAACCTTTTCTAATTTTTAATTTTTCACACAAAAAACCTAAAATTTTACGCTTTCAAGCTCGGTTGGGGATGAAAATGGGGGAATATTTAGAAACCAAACTTGGAATTGAGTAGCCTTCAGAGCGAGCTATCCAATGAATATAATTTTAGTATGTTTTGTTTTATTATCTATCTATTTTTTAAGTTTTATTAAATATAGGTTTTTCATCGAAAACAAAAATCTTTGATTACTGCACAAGTGGAAAAATAGAAGATTATAAAAAAAATTAAAATATGAGTGCACGGATATTGAAGTCCTTGATCCAACAAAAAAAAAAGAGAATTTCGATACATATAGTAAAAGTTATCGTTATACGGTCGCTTATTTCTAAATTGTAATTGATTTGACTTTAAACTTGATTAAAGAAAAAATATTCAATAAAAACTATCTAACCAAGTGGAAGCACTAGATATCAAGTTACAAATCTAAATTTGAAAGAATTTTGGAAAAAATCCAATTTTGTGGGAGATGGAAAAAAGTGCAATATTATTCCAAAAAATTGAAAAATATTTTTAGAATCTACAGAAAAAATTTGACAAGACTCTAGTTTACATCATCTTCAAATTCCTTACGGTTTTAATGCAGCTATAGGTGCCGAATGTGAGATTGTGTTAAAAATATCGTGTCGGTTGGCCAAAAGTGTAAACCACTATTGTGGGATCACCCAAGACACTAAGTCAAACTAACATAAGCATGAAAAGAAACACAGAAGATGCACAATATGCAACAAAACAAGATACACAAACATGCAATTTCAATAACTAAAAGAAAGAAAAAAAAGTAAAAAAGGTGAGGTGGATCAAGCTTCAACAAAGATGTGCTCACTCTGGGGCCACAAAACATCAGGTCATTTGCAAGTTGAATTGTCCCATAAAAGTGGTTTAGTGAGTAATTCATGACAGTGTGTCAGGTTCTCACCATATAATGAGAAATTCATGCAAGTGTATTAGTTTCCCATCATATTAACCATATCAAAGTTATCCTTGTGATAAATTTTATAAGACACTAGACAATGTAATAATTTTTGTATATTCTTTTTTCATGTAAAAAATTTGTTAAAGGGGATTTTTCTTTGTTCATGTAATAGTCTTCTTCATAGTGACCATTGTTCCTAATGTCTCAAAGATAGTACAAGTTAAAAGTGTCAGATCATAACCCATGGGATGCCTCATTTTCATCATTCCATTTCAGTAGATCATACACTCTTGGACGACATCAAACCCAATCACACCACTAAGAAGAGGAAACATCACAAGAAGAAAGGGAAATCATGCCATGAATTTTTTTCCAAAAGATGTCATCGATGTATGCCCCCAATTTAAAGAAGTTGCTACACCATCACTGTGATCAATTGTTTTAAATTAGTCAATGATAAATGCTAACATGAAAAAATACATGAGAGCCAACTTGGAAATCCCTCTGCCAAGTCATATGTTTCAAAATTGAACTACATCATGGATAAGTATGTCACATGCGAGCTAAAATAAGGCATTTTGTCCACATACAAAGCTTGATCTTATATGTACATGAAAGGTGATCAACTAGCCAAAAGAGACAGTGAAAAGTTACATAGAGGGATAAGGCTTCTTAACCCCCTTTCCCCCACTTAGTTTAGGACAAGGGTGAGCCCAAAATGGATGATGATATGTTGCTCCTTCCAAAAAGGGAATGACTTGTGATGAATGTAAAACATGCAATAGTGATTATGCTATGATACTACAACTATTGTATGCAAAGGAGAAGAAACTAATGTTATTTATTATGATGAGTAAACAAGGTGTCAACTTGCTACACATTTAATGAGATATCCATTAGTTTTAGATGCATCAAAGTTAAAGTTTTCTTGAAAGTATCTTTTGTGATAGTGTTGACATTAAATGAAGGATTTTTTTTTGAGGGGAAATAACCAAGATCATTAGTCATTTCTTGTGTTTTATACTTTATAGGGACATGGATAACTTGTTCTATAGCATCTCATCCTTTCCCAAGTTTCTTTATAAGTTTAAAACCTCTTCCTTAAATCTTTTTCACTTATTTCAGATTTGGTGTTTGTTCATCCTCATCAAAGCTTGACTTGTATATTTTTGTTTCTTCTAAAGTGGTTAAAGTGATTTTAAAAAAAAATTATATTTCTATTATTAGTTTCTCTCTTCCCTTTTCAGACTCTTTTGTTATGATCTTGTATTCTCCCATGAATATAGTTATGAAATCAAAGGTTCCTGAAGCATCTTCCAATAACTTTATGGCCTCTTCATTTTTCTATATCTTGTATGGGTCCGACATGTGTGGTTGATGTCAAGGGATGTCTGATGTGCATAATTTAAAAAGTGTTGTCTATAGTTTCATGATCTCTTAGGGAAGAGGAGTCTAATGTCACTTCATCATCTTCATATAAGGAAAAGTCATATTACTATTGCTTGAAAGAAGTGTGTCAATGTTGTCGTGTACTTGAACCATGATACCTTCCCTAGTAGGAGAGTTTTTAGGAGAAGAAACTAGACATCCATGACATTCAAAGTTGGGTTCTTCTAAAATAAATTTATCACAAGTAAGGGCGTTATCAATGGTTAGATTTTTTTTCATGTCAATGATAGCATTTTCTTGTTCAATATTGTTTTCATCATGATTCTCATTGATTGGATCTTGTAACACCATAATATCTTCTTCACCAATACGAGAGATATTAGGAGAGGTGAAAATTTGATTGTTTTCCATAATTTCATCCTTTTTCTGTAAGGTCTCATTCTCTTGTCCAATAATATCTACCATAGTGGGAGAGCTTTTAGGAAAGTGACAAATAAAAGGTTCATCACATTCAATGGTTAGATGTTGTAGAGAAGCTTCATCATGCATAGGGGAGGCATCAAGGAAAGGTTAAATATGAATTTCATGTTTACCAATGATTGGAATTCTTTGTTCAAATAGGTCTTCCAAAATTGTAGGGGCATTAGAAAAGGGAGGAATAATATTTTCATGAGTCTCAATAAGGATATCTTCTAACAGTAAACTATCTTCTTCATGTCTAGAGAAGATATGAGGAGAAGGAAAGGTTTCATTGTCATGATTATCTATATTTACATCCCCATGTCCTATGATGTCTTCCAAATTAGGAGAGGTAGGATTTTAATAGCTCATAATTATTGGATCTCTTAATATCAACATATCCTCCACAAAAAAGTGTTTGTCATGATCATTAACAATTGTATTCTTATTCATTAAAGCATTTTCACAAGTAGGGGGGTGTTGGGAGATGAATGGAGACTAGGTAAAGTAGTGGCCATGATCTCAGCTTTGTATGTCATAATATTATTCCAAGGGGGAAGACAAAAAATCCTTTCATGATCTTTGATGATTGTATCTTCTTTCACCAAGATACCTTCATCACCAATTGGAGAGATATCAAGAGAAGAAAAATTATGATTATCACATGATTGTCGATGCTTGCATCCTCTTGTATCAAACCTTTAATGGATGATCTAGGAGAGATGAATTCATAAAAAAATTCATCTAACATCTCAGAGTCATCACTACTAAATGGTTTGAATGATATGTTGTCTCTAAGGTTGACCATTTTTTTCTTGTTTCTTTTAATGTGTTTAAATTTTTGTTTTCATTTTTGAATGAATTCCAAATGTAATCCTATCTAATTGAACTATGAACTAATGTTGAGAATGAAAAAAGAAAGAAACTGATTCTATCCACAATTGAATTAAATGTAAATGATTCTACTTCTAATTATTTGAAAGTAACCAAAAGTATGCAAACTGAAACATAAAAGTTTTAACAGCAAACAAAAGCTTAAAAATAGGAAATTTAACCCTATAAAATGCAGTTCAAAATTTGCACTGAGACTAATTCACCCAAGGTAGTGAATGAGTCAAAGTTAGGATTTTCTTCAAGATTTTTTGAATTTCTTAGTTGATTTTTATGTTTTCTATGCTATATGATCTAGATCTAAGATGCAAATGCAGATTTTAAATGAAATTAGATGTAAAAATCCAAGCTAAATGAGATTTCACTAATGCAAAATTTGAAACCCTAAGATGCACTCCAAATAAGAATTATGACATTCTAAAGGAAAGTTCACCAAAATGGAACCAAAAAAAATGGGGGATAGGTTGATCAAGTGCTATCACACCCACTTTCAAAGCTTCCACTCAAGGATAACCATAGAGATCGCAAAGCAAAAGTGAAAGAGATATTGCAATAGGGTTATCCTAGGGACTTAATATGATTGAATGAGGGGTTCACCACCAAGTTTAAACTTGGAAAAAAAATGAAATGCAAGATGCAACTCTAAACCCTAGTTTAATGTAATGCACTATGAAATGACCTAGAAAAGTGTGTAAAACAAAATGAAAGGTTGCAAAATAGAATGTGTGAAACTGGAAACTTGTAGCGACTTGAATGAAGACTAGAAATTTTGCAAATCCCAAAATTTTTGCCTAATGGGACTCATTCACCAATCAGGGTGAATCAGTCCAACATCAGGGTTTCTGCACACGAACATGTTTTGGGAAAATGGGTATACAAATCTGAAAAAATATTTGAAAAAAAACTATAGTGGGACTCAATAAACATTTTTGGTGAATGAGTCAAGTTTATATTTTCTATAAATTTAGAGTTTGAATTTGGTCTTCGCTGTCTATTGAATCTTCTCCTCCAAGTTCCTATATCAGAAACTCTGATTTTCCGGTTGTATATGACCTTTTAATGAAGATTATGACCTTGCAAATGTGGAGACAATGCCAACAAGCTTGTAACCTAATCTTCAATTATCTTCAAGTCTTCAAAGAACCTAGAGTTGCAATTACATAAAGAAAAATTTCAAAAGTGTTGATTGTTACGGAATACGAGTTTGCCTTGGTAAAATTGCTTTTACGTAATTAAACCAAATGATGAAACAATGAAACAAGGACATGAAGCATGAAACTTAGGATATGAAACATGAAAAATGATGCCTTGTAAATGATTCTTTGTAAGTCTGGAACTCAATATCAAATGGCCATGAAGGATGTAGATCTTGATCTTCACAATAGGATACTTAAAACAATAATTGATCTTGGATCTTCAATGTTACATCACAACACTAGATCAATAACATGTTTGATGCTTGATATTATTGACATTATGATGGATCTTTGATTTCTGCAAGAATTGATCAAGAATTGTGCCCTTGAATTCCTTAGAAATGATCTTGTAAATACTTGGAACGATTAACTCTTTCTTGTGTGGCTTGATATCATATAGGATTGATGAAATAATGATTTGGAAGCTTGTTTATATATCTACTCAAATGACTATTAATTTAATTCCAAAGGCTAACATAGGAGAAATTTAAACTTAAAACCTAGTTTTTCTCTCTCAAACCTTGAAAATAACTCAAATGTGACTCATTCACTGAGTCAGGTGAATGGGTCCCACCTAGATAGGAATAATTGGCCCAAAGTGGCAAATGTGTCCCACATGGGCTATTTTGCTAGCTAAAGTTTCAGGGATTGAAGAAATTAAGCTTATAAGTTGGTCTTGTCAGGTTTTTTATCAAAATATTCCTTGGGATGAATAATATGGGGCCATAGGGGCCTATTAATGATAAAATAAAGGTCATCAATTCAAGAGGGCCCAAAATTCAATGTGAGAGTGTAAATGAATACGCTTTACAACACTAAATTAAGGTAAAATTTTGTCTATTTATGCTAGAATTTCCCTAAATCCAATGTGAATGTGTAAAACACATTAAAATACTAGATTAGGTCCACCTTAGTTTACAAGCCTCCTAAATTTAATGTGAAAGTGTAAATAAATACATTTTACAATATTAAATTAAGGTAGAGTTACATTTATTTAGCTTTAAAAAGGACCCCAGTCCTAATGTGGATGTGTAAAACTCTTCACAACACCAGATCAAGTCCAGTTTATCATTAAACATTTTAGAATTTAGCAAGGGATACCTTTTAAGTGACTCTAGTGTTGATCCTCCTTAGTGATCATGATTTGATTATAGTATGAAAAATTGTCCATGAGTGATAGCATTTCATGTCTAGCTATTAAATCCATAATTATGTCGATATTAGGAAGAGTGAAATCATCTTTTGGTAATTCTTTGTTTATTTATCTAAAATCCATGCATATTTTGATGCCCCTACTGGGTTTGGAGATAGGTACCAGTTATGAAATGCACATAGTATAATCTATCGATCAGATGAATTGATTATCAAGAAGCTTTGGTAACTAAAGTTTCAACAAGAGTGTTATTTGAGGGTGCATCTTTCTCAAATTTTTCTTCACTAGTTTGGATTTATGATAGACTTCTAAATGATGCACAACTACTTGTAGATCGAGGCCTAGAATATCGGTATATGACCATGCAAATTTTTATCTTCTTTAGTTCAAGAATACTACTAGGTTTTTATATTGATCATATAATAAGGATTCAACATAGAAAGTGATCTTGGGTGCTTCTTCTATTCCCACATTCACTAGGGTGGCCTTTTCTGTTATCCCTACTAACTTTATTGGATGCATTTCACTAAGGGGAAGATTGAATCCCTCATCCTTGGGCACCTCATAGAGGTTTTCACCATTGGATGCATCCTTTCTTTTTACTATTGTAGGATCAAAGAGTGCCACTGTGTGGTTTTCACTCAAATATCTGCATGTTATTTTCATATTATCCATTTTGCAACTGAAGGATTCAATCATCTCCTCATATTTTTCCCCTATGTCTATCTCTATATCTAAACCAACTATATTATCCACCCATGGTATGTTGTCATGGAGTCCCATGAACTATGAGATTACTTAATCATTTTTGAATAAATCTAGAATCACTGGTTCTCATTGGCCCAGTCAATGACTTATGGTTAAACTAGTCTTATTTCACATGTTTGGACATTTTGGGTGAAGGATGTTGTGCATATCATGAAGAGAGAGTTATTCTCAAATAGGGTAGCAACATTCAGAGGGAAATCATCTAAGGTAGTAACATGCGATGTTGGTAACCAAGAGGAAGCCTCAGTCCCTTTAGCAAAAGTACCTTTGCCAATAAGGTTAACCTTGGTAGCAGTATATCCTAAGCCAATATTCATTAGACATTTCTCAAGAATGATGGGCTCTATCAAACCATTTCCATTTTATCATAGTTTCTCATTCATGTTATATCCCAATCCCTTCATTAGTTGCAAACCTTTATTATCATCTTCCATGAAAATAATGGGAACAGGTTGGTCATCTTGATATATTAGTTTAGAGACATTCTCCTCATTGACATCTTCTTTGTTCAAATCCCCCCACTTGGTGAAGGTGGTAGCATTCATCTTTATTGTTTTAGCCACTTTGTTGATAGGTGTGAGTTTCCCATGAGATTTGTGAGAAAAAGTTAGCTCCCCCCAACACAAAATTATCCTTCATTAGTTTATAGATTCCACAACCATCATCTTGGATCACTAATTTGATGCCAAGAATGTTCTTCACAATGAGTGTTTTTGTTTATGAGATAGACACAAGAGATGATGGATAAATGAATATGGGGGAGGATGCAAGCCATTCATCATTTTTAGGGATTTGGGGTATTTTGTAAAAAAATTTCTCAAGGTTCTTTTAGTAGTAAAAGGTCTTAGGATCTCCATGGATGGTAACTTATTTGTCCTCTAAAGGAAACTTTACACATTAATGATAGGTTGAAGCTAAACCTTTTAGGGCATGGATCCATGGTCGACCAACCAAGATGTTGTAGGGGAGATCAAGGTATAAACCTTGGCATGTAGTCTCCACAATGACATGTCCCACTTGGGTGGGTAGCGTGATGACGCATTGCAATACCCGCTCTTAATCATCATATACTATTATGGATGTACTCTTTGCTTTCATAATAGCATCTTTTGAATAGCCCAAGTTTTTGATTAACTAAAGGGTGCAATAGTTCAGACCAACACCTCCATCTACTAAAATCTTTTAAGATTTTTTTTATGAAAAATTACCTTACGGTGTAAAGAATGGTTATGAGATGGTTGCGATGGTAGGTCTAGTTTTGAGAAGGTGAGAAGATGATGGATAGTCATATTCCCTACCATAGATTAATTTTTTTTTGTATCCATATCCTCAAGGATGGATGACATGGATAAATATTTCTCTAAGATTTCCATATTTGTAGGACATAGCCTCAATAGTTCCAAGATAGAAATCTATGTGGGAATCTTCTTAGGTTGATCTAGGAGACTATATTTGCTAGGGTTTGATGTTGGAAAAGTGTGTTGTGCCCTAGGTATAGATGGAGCTCCTTGGATGGTGACTTTTCTACATCATTTGGTGAATCCACACTCCACACTAGGCCCTTTGATCCTAACAATGGTGATGAACCTATCACAAGAAACGACTACATTGGAGTAGACATGATGCACGTTTGTGTAATCCTTACCTTTTTAATTGTTTTTTCCTTTTCTATGATCTAGCATATGGTTATTGTATATCTTAAGATCCTGGTTACTAGTTGCTACCTCAATAGATATGTCTCCATTCTCAATAAGGTCTTGGATAACATTTTTGAGCCTCATACAGTTCGATGTTTTTTTCCCTTTGATTTTAGGAAAGTCACAAGGATTATATTCATTATACTAGGGTGGTTTATTGTATGGTTATTGGTAGTTTTCAACTTTGGGAAGTGTTATCATGTTTTACTCTACCCATTTCTATATGATGGTTTCAATAGGTTTTGACAACTATGTGTATTTACCTTTCAAAAAATTGTTTTTGTAATAATACATGGTAATGTACCACATATTCAAGTGGGAGGATAGATCTGGATCGACATTCTCTATAATAATCCCCACTTGTTCATCAAGGTTGGGCCACTTGCTCTTGCTAGCTCTTTGTCTCCATTATTGCAAGAAATTGGCAAAAGATTATCCTTTTTTTATTAGAGTATACAACTCTTCTAAGCTCACGTCCATGTCAAGATTAAAGGAGAAGTGATCTATGAATTTATCTATGATTTCTTGAAAGGTTTTGATACCTGGAGGCAATTGAGAGAGCTAGTCGATGGTTGGGCTTGCCAAGCTTCATGGAGAGAGGTGCATCAAATAGGACTCATTGTAGGCTACCTCCATACACATGACATTAAACTCTTTGGCGTGGTCAGTAGGACCTCCTATCCCTCTGTATTTATCAAATTTAGGTACTTAAAAACCCAGAGGGAATGGTACCATTGCGATGTTTCATTCAAATGGATATGGGCATAGGTTTTGTTGTGTATTGGGGTTCTCCATTTTTCCCATCAAATATCCTACATTTCTTGTGTTAATTCCTTAACTTCCCATGGTACATTTTCTTGTGGATTTAATGGAGGAACATATGTTGAGTATTGTGGGATGGTGGATAGATTGTACATGGGATTTTAATATGATGAGGTGTTGTATAGTGTGTATGGTGGTGTAGGATATTGTTAAGGTGATTGTGGTTGAGGCATATATCTCCCTAACATGTTCGTATTGATGATGTTCTATTGATGGTTATAGTATAAACCCTATTGCTGTTGTTGTTGTGAGAGTAATTTTTATTATTGGGCCAACAAGGCTTGTTGTTGGGCTTGTTGTTGTTGATGTACTGCTAAGGCTGCTTGTTGTTTTTGTTTTTGTTGTTGAGCCATGAGTGCTTTTTTCTTAGCTTTTTGTTGTTGTTGTGCTGCTAAGGCTACTTGTTGTTGTTTTTTTTGTGTTGCTAGGGTTGCTTGTTGTGTTGCTAAGGCTACTTGTTGTTGTTCTACTAGGGATCTTTTCTATTGCTATTGTTGTTGTGTTTCCAGGGCTTCTTGCTATTGTTGTTGGGATAATAGGGTTTCTTGTTGTTGTTACTATTGTTGGAAGGCTTGCTAATAAGACCTTTTGTGCTTGTTGTAGAGCTAAGGCATGTTCTTGTAATGTAGGATTAGTTGGTTGTTGGGGCATCTGCAATGGGTTTTGAGTGTTGATTCTTTGAGTGGGTTGCAGGTTGTTGATGAGCAGTTGGGGGTTGCCTTGGTTTATCATTCTTTACAAGATGGTGGATTGGGATGGAGGAATGTAAGTTTGAGGTCTAGTTTTATTTTGCATGACATGGGGGACCAAGGGAAAGATGATGTTGGTGCCATTTGGTATTGTCATGGTAATGGCACATTCAGACCTTGTAATTGATTAAAAGGGTTCCCTTGACCAATGGGTAGGGGTTCCCTTATATTTGATGATGTATGTGATGGATGTGTTTTGCAAAACCAATGGTAAAGATGAACCAATGGAGTGGTTGGATAAATATGTCCCTATGTCATAGAAAATTGGACCCAATTTTGAGTCCCTTTGCATCATTTTCCCTTCAAAATAACAATTATAGGCCCCTTAAACCCATTAATCTTGATCTAGAGGCCTATTTCACCTAAGGAATCACATAAAACCTGACAAACAACATTTAATTATGTCATATCCTAAAAAATCCGCCTTCAAATAGAAGTAGTGGGACCCATTCACTATCTTGGGTGAATGAGACCCCTCTGGTGGGACCCATTAGCCAAGGGTGGTGAATGAGTCTCCTTTGAGGGAAAATTCAAATTTGAGTGGGAATTTAATCAATTTATCTTTTATTTCTAGTGAATGTCAGCCTCTTCAGTCTAATTAATGGGAAAATAATGGGTTGTTGCTTATAAATACTCATTTCAAGTCATTTCACACATATTTTACAATATTTTTATCATCTTTTTTTATCTCTTTATCCTTCTTCAAGAGAAATTCATAAATTCAAGTCTTTCATTAGCAAAAGTTGAAGTTTTAGGGCAACAAACTAGGGCTTTTACAAGTCTTGAAGCTCACTTCTCTTTTCAAGATTCAACATTGCAAAGGGTTGATGATGGATGCCTATGGTGAATCATTAAGAAATATAGGGTGAAGAGGTCCAACTAGCCACCAAATCACACCTAAGGACATGGTTTCCTATTGATTCCATCTTCCATTTTCACTCTATCTTCGTATTAAGGTTTTTATTTTATTTCTTCATCATTTGCATGCCATTTATTTCCTAATTTTCATGTGTTGTAGGGTTTTAAAGGTTGATATCTCACATCATATGAATAATCTTTGCATGTCTTATTCTAGATCACTAAAATAGGGTTTTTGTTATGATTTAGACTTTCCTAGTCTTTACTACATCTAAGGCTAAGGTTTATGTAGATTTTCTTTCCATTGACTAAGGAAAAACCTCCATTAGAAAAAAAAATTTAAGCTATTTTGCAATTTTGAGATTCAAAGTCGGGTTTCCATCATAAATTGTTGTTCAGGTGTCAAGGTGTAGAACAAAATTTGGAAGTTGCAGAAATTTAAAAGTGGACTGATTCACCATGCATGCCAAATGAGTCCCTCCTGAGGTACAGATTTGAGTTAGATAAAATTCTAGGTCCCTGACTGTCAGAAAATAGATTATGTGCAAAAAATTCCTGATTTAGGACCGATTCGCCCAAGGTGTTGAATGAGTCCCAGTTAGCCTAAATTTAAGTTTCATCAATTTTCTAGATCATTTTCTGGTCATCTCTAGTTTTACAAGTGCACTCACTCTAAGAAACATCCTTCTATTTGGTTTAATTTTCATTTTTATTCATTCCTTAAATCATTTTTGAAACCAACACTGTGTTTTCAAACATAGCATACATCGTAGTTTTGCATTCATATTTAGTCATTTCAATCAGTTAATTAGTTTACTTCATTTAGGTTAGACAACATTGCACATAACATAATTTGAATGAATTCTTAGCATTTATCCTCCTATCTCTCTCCTTTTAGGCGAAAAACCCTACAAGAGCAAGAGTTGTCCATAGCGGCAAAAAATTCTTATGTTCATGTACTTTCTTTCTATCATTCCTAGTGTTTTTCACCTAGAATGAGAAAGGTGGGCAAAAAATGCTTATGTTCTCATTAGAAGAAATGGAAAGAGGGTGTGAAAGTGTGTGTGTAGATGTGTTTAAATGCTAGAAAATTAATGAAAATTTATATTAAGGAATGCAATTCTAATCTAATGTAAAAGTGTTGGAAAACATAATGTGTATTCAAACTATTTGACAAGAAATGCAAACAAACTGTAACAGAAAGTAACCCAATTGGAGATATATACCTAGAAGTTGGAAGAAGGTGGAATGAGACTTTGAACACTTTCAAAAGGCACCAAAAATGCTCAATAAGACTGATTCGCCATTCTGGGTGAATGAGTCATGTTTTTGCTAGAAAGTGTTAGAACCAGTTTCAAGGAATTGGGTATCCAAATCTACAGAATTCATTATTCAAGCCTAGAAATGGGACTGGTTCACCATTAATGGTGAATGATTTCTCTTCTAGAAAATAGAGAATTCTGGACAAGATTCTATGGCTTATGATTTGTAATTATGTTTCTCAAGATTCCCAAATCTAAATCTACAAAACTCAACCTGTAGACTCTCTCCAAGCTTGAAATAGGACTTGAGAAACCTTGAATGAATTTGATGGAATATGGATACCTTTTCTCACCTTTTCATTTGATAAAATTTTCATACACAAACACATGCAAAGGAGAAAAAGTGTCGAGGGTTAGGATATAGGGGTTTACCTTGGTCAAACCCCACATTGGTAATCAAAACCTTGAAATAGAAATACAAATGAAAAGGAATGAGAATGATGAATGCACAACATTCAAATGTAAATACTCACCAAACCCTTATTGGAGAAGTTTGAAGATATGTCAATGGCTTCTCCAAGATTTCTGATTTATGCTTGACTTGATGATGTAAATGCTTGAATTGTTGAGTTAATTTGATGAATGGGTGAATGCATGAGAGAATGGGGGTTGAAATGGATGTAATAACACTTATTTATAAAATATTGTGCCTTATTTAGTCATTCATACCTCATCAAGTGATTTTGAATAAAAAGTCGAAAGGAAATTAAAAAATAATAATAATTTGGAGCCAAGGGGGACTCATTCACCACTCATGGCGAATGGGTCCCACCTAGAACCTAAGAAAAAGTGTCAGGAATTATGTCAAGTATTTAACGTTGTTTATTAGTCTTACATTCAAAACTACACTTAATTAAAGAATATGAGGGCATAAAGGGTTCAAATAAGTCATAAAAAGGGGATAAATAGTGAAGTTGTGCCTCAAAAAGCGTGAAATATTGTTACAAGACTTTACAACACTTCAAAATAGGACCTGATGATGAGTAAAAGGGTGATTTTTAGGTAAATTGTAATGAATAGAGTCTAGAGGAATGTAGAAATGTCTTACAACACTTCACAACACCTTTACATGATGTTATTATTTGAATTTTAGTACCTAAATATACATGTTCAAGCCATGTTACAACATAAAATTAGAGCAAAATAGATCAAACACCATGAAACAAGACCTAAACGTCCACAAAAAAGACAAGGGGCCATTTTCCTACGACACAGTCTGTATTTGCATTAAGGGTTAATTTTGTGTGAGCGTATTAACATTCCCTTGTTGATCCATACTACCTTGTGTGATGTTGGGCACACTTGTGGTACTTGTTAGGATGGATGAGGATGGGTGTCCTCGATATGTTGAGGTTGTCATGGACTCATGATGTAGGGGGAGTTTAGAATGAGAGGAGCATGAAAGGTAGGTGTCCAAGTAGTGTTTTTGGGGTGGATTGGTGTTGAGGGTATCCATAAGTGTTTTTCTTGCCAAAGGTGGAGTATGACCAAAGTGCTTAGCAAGACTAGTGTCAAGACTAGAAGTTTATGTTAAAGCTATCCCTAGTGATGGAGTTGATGGAAGCATGGATTAAGTCAAGTTGTGTGTTGAAAATGATGGGGGGATCGAAGTTATCTTCTATGTGGTTTGGGTAGATATATTTCTAAGTCCAAAGTGTTGGTGTGTTCAAATTTTTTCAAAGTTTGGTGAAGTGAAGGATGAAATATGATGAATGATGGATGAAATTTTTGACCCAGTGTTGATCTAGAGTGAACCTTTCTTTTTGTAAGACTAGGGTAGTGAGAAACATGCTATTGATTGAAAGTGATCAAACCCTATGATCTTAATGATTTAAAGAAGAATTGCCTGTGAAATGTGTAGATCTGGTTCCTCTATGAAAGCACGTAGAAAATGTATGCTTATTGATTTGTCTCGGTTGCAATGATTCCTTAAGATACATATCCAAATATACTTTTCATTATGATGTCTAATTTTGAAATTACATAATTTATACCTTCTCTTGAGGATTTTCATTTTGCGACAGATGATTTAGATAAGCACAAGATCACAAAAAGGAAGATATTTATTGCCATGCAAGAATGGTGATATGGACCTTCCAGTCATAATATCAGTGTTTTCCTCTTTTTTGTCTAGGATGTTTTTTGTGTTTCTCAACTAGCTTGGTGTTTCCTTTGTTTCAAAAGTGAATCTCCTTAAATTTCTAATTATGTCTATTTTTTCTCCTTCAATTAGTTCAAAGTTTGGTTGTATGATAGTGGGCATAAGGTTTGGTTGCTCAAACGGAGTGATCAGATGACAAATGGTCATGTGGAGTTCAATATTTCAATTCATCTTGCTTAATTAAGTTTCTTTTTACCATGAATTCTTTTCATTCTTAAGTTTCAAACTAAATTTCTATGTCAAAAAAAACATCACTCATTTCACAAGGTCCATTATGTGAAAGTTATGAAGTTTAAAGTTATAGTTGTCTAGGTTAACTTTGGAAAGTATGGATTGAGATGTAAACTAAAATATTTAGAAGTATCTAAGGATAGAAATCCTTAGGAAAATCATCAATATTAAGGATTTTTCAAAGGGTATCCATACTTAGACCCAATGATTTGAAATTTTTTGAAAGATCATTTCAACATCAATGTTTGTTTGCAATGTTTTCCAACCAAGAAAAGTGTTAAACTGACTTACAAGCATGAAAAATCCTAGTTCAGGTGCATATTTCTTAGTAGGCTTACCATCATCCCCTAAGATATGATTAATCCAAAAATATGGAATGGAAAAATAGGCTATGTTAAGGAAATGTACCATTTTGACATGGAAAGCAAACGAGTCCCTTCCCCATTTTCTTTACTACCTCAACCAAAAACTAGACATGGTAAGTAACTTTTGGGAGTGGTGTGCCCACCATTCACTACTTCAAAGGAAATGGTGAGCCATTACAAACAAGGTTCTTATTCTAGACTTTCAGGATAAACTAGTGCTATACATTTGGTGATTCACTCAATTAAGATGGACAATATGATAATGATGGACAATATGTGCGGGATCATGATGAGCCAAACTGTGGTGATATGATGGACAATATGCATAGGGTATGTGGCTAAAAAATCTTTTTTAATCAAAATTTGATGAAATGAAAAGGGTTCTTTAAGGAGATTCTCAGCTTTCCACTGATATAAATTATGCTTTACTTTGAATTTAATAAATAAGTATTATTCATTTTCTATTTAAATTATGACTAAAGTCTTGATTGATAGGTTGATTGAAAAATATCTATAGATTTCAATTGTTATCACATTTTTTGAATCTGAAACATGCATCACATTCTATGCTTTGCATTCTTGACCAAGTTAAGGTGGTCAGAAATACGAGTTTTTATATTTTTTGAAAGTTGTAATAAAAAATTCATAATTAATTATTTACTTGGAAAAAAATTACAAAAAAATATGCATCAGAGTACGACATTTGTCCTCTACTTATATCTAAAATATTATAAACAAATATTATCATTTTATTATGGTTAGGGTGGTAAGACAAAAGCCTACTTCTTATTTTTCTGTGAGATTTAAGTAGCATTGCATTGAAATTTAAAATTTTCACCAAATAGATTATTTTTTTAAAACAAACCTATTAGTTTAGAAACTGCATTCAATTTTCTACAAATTTTATTGTTACATATTTTTGAAATAATATAGATAAATTATTCAAATTTTTATGTCAAGTTTCCTAACCTTGATTTTTTTGAATTTTTATCACCAGTTAAGGGCCTGTTTTTTCCATGATGATCCTGCACATACCTAGGCCTTCCAACCCTTAAAAATATCTAAGGGTTTTAATGAGTCACAAGGATACTAAGGGAGACATTTGTTAGTATAGGAAATCAATACTAGTTGGTTAATGACTTTAGTCACAACCAATTATTTATATAGCAGAACAAAATGAAAGCACCACTTGGGTTATTCCCTCTCACAAGTTGGGAGGTAGGACCTATAAAGGTAACACATATTTGGAGCATAAAATGCTTTTCATCACCCAATATTTCCAAAATGCGCATGGGGAGAGGATAGGAGCTTCCAAGAAGAAAAGTATACTTGTGTGTTTCTCTTCACCCAATATCACACAAAGTGCAAGGGGAGAGGATGTGCACAACAAGCATACATAAGAAAAAAAAGAAACATTCATTTTAACCTTGACAAGCATAATAAATTCATTTTAAGCAACAAATGATGTGTGTGTATTGTTTTGTTCAATTTTAAGCCAACATTCTAAAATAATGATGTGAGGGTTTAGTTTTAACCAATTTGAATGTTCATTTTAAACCCAAAGGAAATCTAGTTGGTCCTAAAATGTGAAATAAAGGATCATAAATGGGTTATAATTGCCCCATAAGTGTTGAAACACTTGTTATAATTATATAATCAAATGATGATATGCTCCTTCACTTCAAATTTTATTTCCCAAACATACAAAACCAGTTAGCCTCAAAAACAAAAATGAGAAGTTAGTGACATGTTAGCAATAAGATGACATCAAAAACTTAAAACACAGTGCAAAATTCAAGTTCAGTTTTGTTTACCAGTATATAGTGATGCTGAAATCAATTGCATTATTTTATTTTCATCAAATGTATCGCTATATCAAAAGTGTATCACTATATTGGAAAATTTGATGCATATCTCTATAGTAAACAATGACATCAATAACATTGCCAAATCAAATGTGTCACTAAATTTAAATTCATGTTGTGATTGAAAATGAATCTAGCATTGCTATTTTAATTAAGAAATGAAATTTTTTAATATGGTGTCACCAAATTAATCATGCATCATTTCTTTGAATATTGAATGCATCACTATACAATGACGCATCCAAGGTGCATCACTGATATTGCTCAAAGTGTGTCATTGAACCTGCAAACACAAGGAAAATGGAAATATAAAGATAAATTTTTCAAATTGATTAGTTCATGCCCTCCTAGTGGAAAATTGTAACCTATGGAATAGTATGGGTTAACTACACTTGATCTATAAGGATTTAAAGCATATTTAAGCCACTAAGCATAAATCCAATAAGATCATTCAATGTAAACAAAGCAAAGTAGTCATTAAAACTATCATTCTAAAGTATGAAAGCTTGATAAACATATACTCTAAGACATTGAAACTTATCCTATTGGGGGAGTGGCATTTCATTTATGTGGAATGGCAACCCTTTCCCAATCCCTTGGATAATGAGCTTTTTTCAATCAGTTTAATTGAGGAAAATTGATGAAACCGATGAAAGATGTGTTGTAAAACATGAGGAAATCTATTTTAACATGATAAATATTATTATGATCGATGCAAGTGTATGTAAATCTATTCTAGATGGATGCAAGATTTGAAATATTAAAACCCTAATTTCAAAATATGCTAAATGGATGTACCTAAGTTACGATGGAAGCCATTAATGGAAGCTAAGATAAAAATGCATGTAAATTAACCTAAAATAATTTTATCAAGTTAAAATGTGATTGAAAATGGATGTGGTTTTCAATTACATAAGTTTTCTTTGAAAAGGTGGATCATTATTAAAAAGATGCAAGCTTTATTTATAAAATAGGAAAAATGAAACCGATGATCAAGATTGAAAGAATTAATCAATGTTCAGGATGGAAAGAAAATGGAGGCATCGATCATGGATTCTAATAAAGGGTTGCAAGTACAAGTTGATATTTAATCAAGCGCTCATAGTCATCCAAACAAACACACTTTCAAAAATTGCACAAGAAGTTTGTTGAAAGTTTCTTACAAGGAATAATTTTTAGCCTTTAGTTAATTAAAACCAAATTTAATGTGTAAACTAGAAGGAATATTCCATGAGAATACTACCTTTTGGAGGAATATTCTCAAGGAATATTCCCTTGCAAGTGGTAGAATTATATTTAATTATTAATTTGATAATTAAACAATGTTTCAATTATGTAAATTAGAGGAATTTAGGATATTCATTAAATAATTAAGTTATTTAATGAAAAGGGGTCAAAATTACAATTAATTAAATAATTAGGATTATTTAATTTTAATGTGAGGATTTAGGGTGTTAAATTAAATGTTTTGATTTATCCAATTTAATAGAATGAAAGGTTGGAATGAAAAGAGTGAATTAACCTAGTTAGGTCAATTAGATTAAAAGATTAAAATGATGCAATTATTTAAATAGCTAGGCTAATTTAATCAATTAAGTGGAATAGGATGGGTTTTAGGATGAAATGGTATTAGTATATCAGATTTGAGTGTGTGATATCATTCAGGATTTTTTTAGGTGTCTAAATTACCTAGCGCCTTAATAAGGTTTTCTTTCTTTGGACCCCCAACTTTATTGCACCAAATTTGTGCCTAGTCCTTGGGGAAACTTTTGTAGAATCTATAAAATATTATAGGTTGAATTTGGACTTAGCTTTGCAGTTCGTAGCCTCACTCCTAGATTTTGGGTATTTTGTTGATAAAGTTTGTGTGACTGCTCAATTGATAGTGTATCCTGATTTCCTAGGGAACTTGGACTATGTCCTATTTTTTGCATACCCAACCATCAAAATTTCCTTAGTTAATGACATTCCTCTATGTTTGGAACTAAGAGAATTAGTTCCTCTTGAACCATTTTTAACTGATCTTCATACCCTTGACTTTGACACTCACTGAGACAATGCTTACTTGGGATACTACCCTTATGGATGAAGTTTCCTAGATTGAATAAATGACCACCCTATTGCTGCAGCTTAGTTCCTCCCTTTTTCTTCTATTTTTGCACTTTTACGGTGATAAATTTTGTATTTCCATGTATATAATAAGTATATATATATTGATTTGTGTACTTTAAGCGTGTATCTACTATGCATGGTTTTATTTTTTCATTTCACAACACAATGTTTTAAGAATATTTCAATTCACTTGCATGTGTGTTAAATTAAGAAGAATTCATTAATGTTGAGAACAAACCAAAAGGAAAAAAACACAAAACCTACAAAAGAAAACTAGCCTAACTAACCAAAATTTATGCTAAGCAAATGATTTACCCTAACTAGAAAATTTACTTTAATCTCTATCACTATCTTCATTATAGTTTTTGTATGAATTACATCGAGTTTGTCCTTAACTTCACTTGATTAATTTCAAATCTCCTATTGCAACAATGCATTATCTTAATTTTTTTATGTTTGACAAATGTAAATTAAAATGCATAATTACCAATAAATTGGCTCATATGTATGAAAGCAACCTCATTAAAGGTTGATTGCACACACCTTTGTTGATTCCTCCATACTCTACCTTCTTCCAATCTTGGTTCATGGTTTTCTTCTTCACTTTGTTTGGCTCCATTAACAACTATGTTCAATTCTTGGCTCTCTTTCTCTCCAAGATTCATCAATTCCTAGGCCCTTTCTTCACTTTTAACTTCGTTAAACCAATAAACAACATAATTTACATTATCATCAAAGAGAGAGAAAGTAAAAAACTTGATATTTTGTATTCTACATGAAATTAAGAAAATTTCCCTTTGTAACTTGTGAATTTTCAATTAGGAGCAAAAAACACGCATCGCCCACTCAATTTTCCCACTTTTTCTCTTCATTTTCATCTTCCACGTGTGAAAAGGTTGATAACTCATCACCTTTGTTTTCAAATTTTTGGTGCACTATTTCCAAGTCTCGGTGTCTTTTCCTTTTTCCTACAAGACTTCAACATTTTCCTCATGATGACAATTATAGTTAATAAATTAATTTTACTTAATAGTTAATTTTGTAGTATTTCTAGTTCTACTAGGGTTATGCACTTTCTCAGAACTCAAACTTCTTCTTAGTAATAGTTCCTTTATTTTAGCAATTAAAAATTCTTGCATTAATGAAATTACATTGTATGTGGCCAAACATACCCTAGTTAGAAAATTTTCACAATCAAGTTCACCATGATCAGTTGTATCATGAAATCTACACTTGGTGTTCCTACCAAAGGTGCATAAACTCAAAGGATAAAACCTTCAATTAAGAATTTCTTGGAGCTTCTCAACTTCCATTTTCATACTACTAGCTTGCATAGGCTATCATCTTACAAGCAAATTTCAAAGCCAGAACTAGGATAACAATATCAATTCTAGATAAAAATAGAGGGAAAGATATGAGCCCTCCTTCTATTGCTATTTCTTTTTTATTACGATGTTAGTCGCACAAAAATAGTGAAGATAAATCTTCATAGACAAACTGCAAGAACCTATCTCTACTTGGAAGATTGAACAAGGACAACCTAAATCTTAGGTTGAATCAACTTAATTCCAAGGCTCATTTATTTCATGTCTTAACCACACTAGGTTCTCATTAGGGTTCATTGTGATACTTTTATTAAACACAATGGGTAAACTGATGTAGAGCATAGTGGAGGTCTTCAATTCAATCAAACTTGAACAATCTTTCAACTTGGGAAACCTTAACTTGGTATTTATCTTACAAAACCTTCAAATTACCTTGTAGCATTCAAAAGAGTGAATTTTCACCATAGCTTTCAAAGAATATTGCAAAACCACAATTAAATTACCATTATAGATACCCTTTATGCTTTTTTTGAACATATCAAATTTTTGGATGGGCTTGTTTTGTAACAACACAATCTAAAATTGACTGCTACACTAGAACTAGGTCAAATTAGTCTTGTTTTCCAAAGAAACTATTAGAAATCCTTCCTCCAATCTATCACACTTCATTCCATGACTTGTACTAGGTCACATGGGGTCTAAACCACAAACTTTTATCAACAGGAACATTAAAAAATTCATCAATCATCAAAACCTTACTTCTAACCTACTCTCCTAAGCCTAATACATTGAGATATTAGGCTAGGGATGAATAAAACTCTTCCCTACCTCCATTTCCTACATATAAAAATGCTACCAACATGAAAATAGACCTAAATAATGCCATTAGACCAATTTGCAAAGGTTTTCACAAGTGGAATGGTTGAATATTCCATTTTTTTAATCAAGCCCTCTTACCCTGGGGTTTCCTGACTATTTTCACCAAATTGACTGTAACTCCCCTCCATAAAAATAAAAACATAATTCCAATACACTTTAGATCATTAACACACAATACAGAGCCATACAAAGTTTTGTAGCAACAAAATTACTCAAGAAATTATAGAAAAATAGAAGTTTCTTTATTGTTTGATAACAAAACTATCTCCTGAAGTTTTCCTCAAGGATTGAAAGGAATATTTAAACATGTTCCACCAAAAATGAATGGTCCTAAACTATGTACCTTTCAAATACATAACCGTTCAAGTTCCATATACAAGCCAGAATTACAAAGTTGTTGATGCAACTTCTGCAACATTTACAAAAATTAACATATTTTAACACCACCAACCCCACATGAAAAAATACATGGCTCATGGTCTAATTAGACCTTATTCCAAACCAAAACATGATTGAAACACCCTATTTACAAAATGTAGACTAGGTGCCCCTGCACCATACACCCGCAAAGAAAAAAATCTCATGTTCCACTTGAGAATATAAGATCAGATCTTACACTTTGGTACCATGTTTCTTGATTTCCTCCTCTGTCATCTAGGTGGCATCCTCCATTGGAAGACTTTTCTACTTCACTAGGTACTCATTGTACGCATTATGCCTTGTCCTTTTAGCTTCCTTTGTGTCTAAAATGCATTTAAACTTCAATGGATAACTTGGTGGAAATTCCTTGACCCAATCTTCATCTGGAACTCTTGATGCACCTACTTTTTCACCTACAATCATAGATCCTTTAAAAGGATAAAGGTCATAAACATTGAAAATTGGAGAGATAGCCACTCAGGGAGGGAGTTCCATCTCATAGGAATTTGCTCCAAATTTGTGGACCACCCTGCATAGCCCAATCTTCTTCATCTGAAACATTAAATACTTTCCTTTTAATATCCCTTCCTTCCTTAATTGAGCCAATACCAAGTCTCCCACTTTAAGCTAAATTTCTCTTCTTTTCAAGTCTGGATGTTGGTTGTACTTTTCCACACTTTTTTGAAGGTTTTCTTTAACTTGTTGATGTATGCCTTTCATTGCCACTATAAAATATTCTCCTTCAACACTCCTCTCTATACCACTCAAATCATTGAGCTCAAACACTCCCCTTTGATTCAATCCATAGACAATTTCAAATGGGCTCTTTCCAACACTTTAATTGACAGAGTCATTACATGTAAACTCGGCTTGGGGAAGAATGAGGTCCCATTATTGTGAATGCTCTTTTTTCAAACATCTGAGAAGATTCCCAAGACTCCTATTGAAAACTTCAGTCTGCCCATCTTTTTGTAGATGATAGGAAGAGCTAAAGGTCAAGTTTTTTCCCAACTTCTTCAAAAAGGTTCTCCAAAAGTGACCCAAAAACTTATTGTCTCTATCAAAAATAAGTGTCAATGGTAAGCCCTGAATCTTGACCACCTCCTTGAAAAAAACCCAACAATGTGTGAGGCATCATTTATTCATTTACAAGGTATAAAATGAGCCAGTTTGCTAAGCCAATCTACAACAACAAACACACTATCAAAGCCTCTTTAAGTTTTGGGAAATCCCAATAAAAAAATTATGCTAATGGATTCCCATGGCCTATTTGGGATTGGCAGTGGCTGGTAAAGACCTGCATTTGTACTAGAACCCTTGGCTTTTTGACAAACAACACAATTTTCAACAAACTTTCTAATATAACTTTGCATCTTTGGCCAATGATAATACCTTCTTACCTACTCCAAAGTTTTATCCACACCAAATTAAACCCCTAAGCTACCACAATGCTTCTCTTTAATAAGATTACTCCTCAAAGAATTTAGGAATACATAACTGAGCACCCTTTTAAAACAGTAAGCCATATTGTTTCAAAAAATTAGAATATTCTTCATGGAAAGTGCAATTGACTTTATTACAAACAGCATAAACATCCTTGAAATCATCATCTCCTTCATACATACCATTCAAAGAATCAATACCTACACTTTGGATTTGAATTGCTTGAACCAACATTTGTCTTCTACTCAAAGCATCTGCCACCTTGTTTGACTGCCCCTTTTTTTGCTCTATGGTGAAGGTGTAGCATTGTAGACACTCTACCCACTTCACATTTTTGTGGTTGAGTTTTTCTTGGCTATTTAAGAAACTTAAAGCATCATTGTTAGTAAAATCAATAAAATATTTAGGAAGGAGATAGTGTCTCCACATTTTAAAGGATTGAACCATGGCATACAATTCCAAGTCATAAGAAGAATAATTCTTCTTTGATTCATTAAGTTTTATCACTAAAAAATGCTACAGGTCTTCCCTCCTTGCTCAAGATTGCTCCAATTGCATACCCACTTGCATCACATTCAATTGTGAGCACCTTATTAAAATTAGGAAGTGCTAAGATGGGTTATCTGCTACCCTTTGTTTAAGATGCAAGAAAATGTGAAAATTTTCACATATCCTTCAAGCACTAAACCTTCCCTAGGTGAATATAATAAGGTGCCATTAAAATCCCCGTCACTAACAATTCATGCAAATAATGACAAGATTCTTGAGATTATGACCACACAATTTCGATCTCCTTTACTTAGTGAGCTTCCTAAGTCACCTCCCAGTAGTGAATCACAGAAAAAAAAAGAGAATTCTTGAAATCCATGATGCAATCTAATTGTAACAATGTTTTGTAGTAGCTAAGTTGTAACTTAGTGACTCAAACATATAAGGGACCACACATCACTCCAACTCCATTACCTTTTCCTCAACATAGAGAACCTAGTGTTGAAGACCTTAAAAAGACTCCTACTAATATATCTATATGGAAAATTATTCAAATATAACCTATATACAAGTTTTTATTTGAAGAAATATTGAAAATCAAGTAGGAGATCCCATCTTACATAAAATTGAATAATCTAACATCATCCTCTTGTCCCATGCAAGTCACCCAGTCAGAAACCACATTCCATAAACATGAAATACCCTCACTTGAGATTAAAAACAAGAATGACCCCTTGATGATAAAAGTGATCATTAATGAGTAGAAATTAATGTTTTTAGCATCAAAAAGGAGTAGAAATTAGTGTTTGTAGCATGTATGTCCTAAACAAGCATGGCATGGACAAAAAACTCATTTAGCTTAATGATGTTCATATTCATGGCTTTGACAATGTTAATAGGAAACCATTAGGGATGATCACATTACCTTTTGATGTTGGACCTATATTGTTTGATACCACTAACCATATCATGCAAGGACCCCTTGTATACAATATTATCCTAGGGAAACCATGGATTCATGCTACAAAAGGATTCCTATAAACAAAGATTTTGGCACTTGAATGTCTTCTAGCCCTTCTAGAGTTTTTCACTGAAAAGGGGAAAGATGGGCCAAAATGTAATGTAAACATTCAAACATTAATGTGATATAGATGCAATATTCCTAGATGAGATGGAATAAATGTAAATGATTCATAAAATCTATTGATTATGAATGCAAAACATAGAAATGCAAAGTGCTTGAAAACATAGTGTTGTATGCAAACATGAACTAAAAACATCAACAAACAAGGACATAACTTAATGAAACTGAATGAGGTGCACTTGGAACTTCAAAGTTGATGTTGAAAAGGTATATAATGATACAAATATTAATGTTGAATCCCACTAGGACTCATTCGCCATAGATGGTGAATTAGTCTTACTTCTAGTAAAATTTTCTTGAACAAGTTTCAGGATGTTGCAAACATAGAACTTTAGAGAACACTTTTTTCAGCCTAGCAGTGGGACTCATTCACCAAATATATTGAATTAGTCCACCTATATATTTTTTAAAATTCAAGGGTCAAATTTGTGGGTCCTGGTCTGCACTTTTCTGCTAGACAACTTTCCTGATCGAAATCTAGAAAATTTGACAGGAAAATGGTCTCCAAAAATCAAATAAGGCTATGTTGACTTTGATAGATTTTATGACTTTACAACACCTTTTTGACACCTTTCTCCTTGACATATCTTCCTACAATACATACAAAAATACATGAAGAGAGGGGGAAAATGGTTAAGGGTTAGAGTAGACAAGTTTGCCTTGGTCAAATCCCAATTTGGTAATCAAACCCTTGAAAATGAAATGAAATAATGGAGGAATAATGAAAAAATAACATGAAAATGTCATAAGCTCACTAAACCCTTAAAGTTGAAGTCTTAAGATATGTTTCTCTAAGATACTTGAATGCTTCATTGAATGCTAGAATGCTTGAATGCTATGATGAATTGAATGTATGAGTGAATGGATGAATGTGATTGAATTGGGGGTTAAAATAAATAGAAAATCATGTATTTATACACAATTATGCCCTAATTTCCAAAAAATACATCATAGGCCAACCTTACGTCTTAAGGAATAAAAACCCGCTAGTAATTTGAATTTATTTTTATTTTTGTGCTAAGAGAAACTCATTCACCCCTAGTGGCGAAAGGGTGCCAGAAATTAAGTTGTCTTAAATGATTTTTTTTGGGTTTATATTCAATAATATACTTAATTAAGACCTATAAGTGCAAAAAGGGGCCAAATAAAGCATAAGAAAGGTGTACTTCTTGATGAAAAGTCTAGAAAAGCATGAATGTTTGTTACAAGACTTTAAAACACTTTAAAATAAGACTTGGTAAGTGATAAAAAGGGGGTATGTAAGTGAATTATAATAAGAAGAGTCTAGAAAAGTGTGAAAATGTGTCACAAAACCTTTACAAGACATCATAAAGTCTTAATGATTCATAAAGATTCAAAACCTAATGTGAATGTGTGGGCCACATTACAACATTAAATCAAGGAAAAATCAAGCCAAATAAGCACAAGGAGTGACAAAACAAGAAAAAGTAAAAGGGTTACTTTTTTGGTGTCCACAGTTAGCCCCCACTTTAGTGAGAGGATGAAATTGCTTCAAACTCACACTAAATTATCCAAACATGCAATTAAGAGAACATACATAATCAAGCCCCCAGGATCAAAATTAAGAGAATTTTTTTTATTCTTAATGATTCATAAAGATTCTCAAAAGATGAAAATAAAAACCAAACATAAGTACAAAATAGCATACATGAAAAAAAAGAATGAAAGTGAGAAGAGAAAGCTTTGATCATTTGTCTAGGTTGTTGTGGATTAGATCTAGGCTTGTTTGTTTGAAAATAAAATGCATAATCACTCTGGGGTGACAAAATTCATGGCTTTCCGCTAGATGAGAAGGCCTAAAAGGTGAGAAACATACACTCATGGCTAGTATGTACTCACAAACATGCATGTGGCTATGGGGAAAAGTCATGGTTTGGAATCGGCTTCTTGCTCAACCATACTAAATTTATACCTCCTAATAAATTTAATAAGGTGCCACAAAGGACAATGTTGTTTTATGCTTCATGAGACAAGCAAAGCTTCGTATGCTTAGAACTCATGAAAAAATACGATGAAACCACATGCATGCAAGTTTTGTTATGCAAGCTGGCCATGTAAATGGAAAATGAAACATGAAAAAGAATGTTCAAAGGAGTCTTGGTTAGTCCATGTGAGATCTATAACTTAGGTAACATTGTGTCTAATGTCTCCAAAAGAGGACCAATTAGAGGATAGAATATTTGCAACTTAGGGGATACAATGTGTCACATTAGGCCACTAATAAGAATGCAATATGTTGAGATAGATCATGCCCATGAAGGACATTATTCCCAATGCCATCCACAAAGTGACAAATGCAACATATGAAGTAACAAGGCTGCACTAAGAACCAAAAAGAAGAAAAATGAAAAATGAATTATACCAATGTTCCCCCGACTTTAAAGGAATTTCTACACAAAGTACTTTGAGCAATTACTTTAAAGTAGCAAATGAAAAATGCAACAAGAAAGAAGACATGAGAGCCAACTTGGAAAGCCCCTATGCCAAGTCATACATTTTTGAGTAAGGTTGCACCATGCAAAGGAAAATGGAACAAAAGAAAGAGGGGTTTCCCCCAAAATGGAACAAACCAAACATATAAGGGATATATGGATTTGGGGTCAGTATGTTCACTTTTGCAATTTTTTTATTCAAGAGCTTGGAACTATCATCATTCCCAAAATACACATAGAACTAGAAGAATGACATAGAGCAAAAACAAAAAAATCCATTTTATCAATATGGATGAGACATAGGATTAAACTCACTGTTCAGACCATCCCTAAAAGGAAAACATAAGCAAGGAAAACAGGATGGAGTGGAAAATATTTTAGTCAAACAAGAAACAAATATTTTGTCCCCTAATTTTGCAGACCATCATCCCTAAAAGGAAAACACTTAAAAAGAGAGAAAGGAAAGACCAAGTGACAACATGGAAGAGATAATGGAGGTTCCAACAATTTAATTCATCCCCTAAAAGGAAAACACAAAATAGAAAGACTATTTGAACAACATGGAAGAGACAGGAAGTCCTCAAAGAAAACTATCCTAAAAAAGAAAAAACATAAAACAAAGAAAAATAAAAGGAAAGACCTTAATAAATATGAAGAAGAGAATTTCAATAAGTTCATCATCCAAAGAAAACAAAAATAAAAAATAAAGAAACCTTGTCTAAATATGGAAGAATGAATGAAGAACTTAAAGGAAATGGAAGGAAAAGGAAGGAGGAGAAGAATGAAGAAGGAAATGGAATGGTGGCCGACTAAAGAAGGACAAGTGCAAGTGATGAACTAGGGGTAGTACCAGGTTCTACACTTGTTGTAGGAGATTTTTCATTTAAGCTCATGGAAGAGGAAAGTAATGTATTCAAATAATTATGCACCTCTTTGTATATTTTAATTATCTCATCATAATCATCGAGATTAATCATGACAGGAGGACGAATGGTAATGTCCAATGATGGGTGTATCAAAAGTTATGGTTGTTTTATTGGATCATTTTGTTGCAATTGGGGAGGAGTTTTGTTATGTATTTCTTCTATCAAATGTAGATGTTGATTTTCTCTGTTTTCTTTAGTTTGTAATTAATGAGCAAGGAGATGAAATTGATGCCTACGCTCCCTAGCACCTCAATTTATTTTGCTTCTATTTTGAAGTTGTGTGTGTGTAAGAGTGGGTTGATCCACAATAGGCTCCATTTCTTCCCTAAGGGGAAGAACATAAGGAACCATAGGAGGTGGGTCAATCACTTTCTCTTTTAATTTATAAACTTTTGTTATGCGAGGTGACATGATAGGGTTGGTTCCATTATCTCTTGGCCATTTAGATGATGAAGGTGAAGTGTTTATTGGTTGAAGAATTGTATCATCTAGGATGGGAGTGTCAGAAGTGGATGGGGATATGTTACAAAGAGACAATTCATAAATTTTCTTTGCTTTAAACTTTTGGTAAGCAATGAAAAAAAATTATTCTAAGGTGTTATGGTTTAAAAATTTGTGTATGAGTGAAGGGATAACTTTCATCGAGCAAAGCCATGGATGGCCTAGCTGCAAACAAAACTTATCCATCTATGGGATAATGGAGATTGTAGCATCGACTGTCTTAAGTCCTATCTATAATGGAAGGATGATCGATCCTATCATAGGGCATGCAAAACCATTGTGTTTTTTGATCCATGCTCTCGGTTTTTCATAATAATCTTGATAAAGATCATGTAATATGAAAAATTCCTCAATTATCGTATTCTCTCCATATACGGGATGTATGATTATCCCATTAGTGGGCTTATCATAAATATTCATGCATATGTAAAGAGGACCATTAGGAATATTCAGAAGAATATCCTTAGAAGAGAAAGTAATATCAAGATATTTCTTAGGTTGGCCCTTACAAGGCATAATGCCTATCACACCTACCATATCATGTGTAGGATTAATAGAAGTGGTATGTGGAACAAGATAATGATTTTTGATAGTTGTATGAATATTCATCAAACCATTATTTTGAAATTCATTGGCTTTGAAAAATGACACATTATATTTGGACATCAAATTGGTAAAAATTTGAAAAAATTTATTGGGTGGGGAAATAGACGTATTTCCTTTAAGATTAACATTGGAAACAAATATATGGCCAAAATTAATGAGGTCTTTCACTATGTGTTTAAGACACTTACACTTTTTTGTGTCAAGTCCATTTTGTCTATGATAATGGGAATAAACATTAAGTTGAAAGGTTGAAGGTACATGATTAGTATGATCAAATATTTTAATAGTAGGTAAGGTAATCATTTGTTGCTGCAATAGTTGGGACATTGTGTTATGAAGAGTTTCTTGTAAAGGTGGAAATTGTCTCTTTGGATCTCCATAAGTAAAAGGTATTTTGGCTTTAATAGTTGTTACTTGGATATTGATGGGTTGAGGTGGTTGATTAAGAGGGGGACTGAATTGTAAAAATCCTTTGGTTTTCTAAAGGGTTGCTAATTGTCTGGGTTGACATGTTCAGATTTTTTAGTTTGGCTAGTAGTGGACTTGACATCATGACTACTAATTGAATTGTGATAGTCACAAAGGGTGTACATAAATGCATGAAAGAGGGAAATTTCATCATGGTCAATTTATCTTGGATGTGGCTTTGTAAATTTTCAATGATGTTCGTATTTTGGAGATATGGATCAGCAACCTTGACATCAATTTGGGTAAAGAGTGACCGATAGAGTGAGATGAACTCAGTTACCTTTTCATTTACATTTTTTTTAAATCTCATTAAATTAGCTAATGTCTTTTTGGGAGTCATGTGCAGTTGAAAATGATCTATAAATGCATCAACTAGTTCATTGAATGAACAAATTGAATTGTTTGGTAAGGATGAAAACCACTCCAAGGAAGTGTCCTTTAAGGTCCTAGGAAACAATTTAGCCAATAGTTTATCGTCAATGAAAAAATTACTACATAAGGCGTTGTAGGCATTGACATGATTGGTAGGATCACCCTTCCCTCTGCACTTCTCAAATCTTGGTATCTCAATTCCTTGTGGCATCGGTTTTCTTAATATTTCCAAAGATAATGGGCTGCTATGAACATAATATGTGGGTGGGGCATTTTGACTTTGGCTTATGGTGGATATTTGTTATTGCATAGATGAAACAACATGGAAGAGTTGTGTGAGGAGAGAATTACGATAGGTGGTAGGAGGTGGGAGGGAGAATGGTGATGGATTGTATGTAGTAGTAGGGCAAGTGAGTTGAATGCTAATAGATGGTATGGTGGAAGAAGATAAGACATGTGACACCACATAAGAATTAAGAATGCTAGCAAGAATAGTCAAGGAAGGAATCACATTACTAACCTATTGCAATGTGGTTGTGACTTGGGGAGTGGAATAGGGAGGTATGGATGCTAGTATGGATCCTTGTGTAACCACAGTGTTTGTTGGTTGAGATGTACTAGAGGTGGAAGGAATATGTTTATGGTATATCTAAATGATTTTTTTCATAACATTTAAGCGTCTATTGCATTGAAGTATATGATAGATGTTTTCTATACCAAGAATCGTGGTGGTGAAAATGTTTTCAAACCCCATTTTTTTGTTACAAATGTTCTAAGTCCTCATGAATTTTAATGATTTTGTCTTGTGGAATGTGATTCTTTTGTGTGTCAACTTTCATGTTACTAGGTTCAAAATCATTGCTAAAGGTGTTTTCCATGAATAATGTACTATTTTCAATACCAAGAGTAGCAGCTCGAGACAACCCAAGGTCCACAATGAGTGTCTTATTGTGGGATTCCATGACTTATCAAATTTTTCTCACAAAAGTATTATCAATAGGACACAAAAAACTCATATAAGGGATACTAAAGGAAGAGTCGATGCAAATGAAATGTAAACTAGGAGAAATGAAATTCTAATAATTTTTTTTGGGGAAACTATAACAGAGATGCAAGAACAAAGCTAGAAATGTAGAAAATGCTTAGAAATTGCCAGAAACTGTAGTGCAAAATATGCAACTGGACTAATTCACCCAAGGCGGAAAATGAGTCTAGGGATGAATTTTTTGAAATTTTGTAGAAAACTTAAGATTATTTTTATGCTTTTTATATTATTTGATGCAAAAATATGATGCAAATGTAGAATTTCGGTGTTTTTAAATGATTGGAAATGCAAAAATGAAAACTAGATGGTCTTCTCACTAATGCAATTTTGAAAACCCTAGGATGAAAAAAAATGAAAAACCTGATGCAATGATGATGCAAGGTAGCCCTAGGATGTAAATTCACTTGAAATTAGAAGTGAAAATGTTCTAAAGTTAGGTTCACTAAAATGGAAACAAATATTTTGGCACCTAAATGTCTTTCTAACCCTTCTAGGGTTTTTCACCTAAAAGAGGAAAGATGGACCATAATGCAATGTAAAAATTCAAAGATTAATGTGATATAGATGCAATATTCCTAGATGAGATGGAATAAATGAAAATAACTGATAAAATCTATTGATTATGAATATAAAACTAAAAAATGAAAATTGTTTGAGAACACAGAGTTGTATGCAAACATGAACTAAAAACGTGAACAAAATAGAATAGAACTTAATGAAACTTAATGAGTTACACCTGGAGCTTTGAAGCTAATGTTTAAAGGTTCTAGAATGCTACAAAGATCAATGTTGAATCCCACTAGGACTCATTTGCCATAGATGGTGAATTAGTCTTGTTTCTAGTAAAATCTATCAGAACAGGTTTTGGGATGTCAGGAACATAGAACTTTAGAGAAAACCTTTTCTTGCCTAGGAATGGGACTCATGTTCATCATAGCTAGTGAACTAGTCAACCTAAAAATTTCCAAAGATTCAAGGTTGAGCTTTGTGGGTTCTACTCTACACTTTTCTACCTGATAGCTTGCTAAATCTGAATCTAGAAAATCTGATGGGAAAATGGTCTCCAAAATTTAAATAAGGTTATGTTGACTTTGATAACTTTGATGACTTTACAACACCTTTTTGGCACCTTTCTTCTTGAAAAATCTTCCTACAAAAATTGTAAGCACACATGGAAATAGGGGAAAAAGACTTTAGGGTTAGAGCATAGGGGTTTTCCTTGGTCAAATCCTAATTTGGTAATCAAACCCTCGATAATGAAATTAAATAAAGGATTAATGATGAAAAAATAATGTGCAAATGCGATAAAATCATTGAACCCTTGAAGTTGAAGTTTGAAGATATGCTGCTCCGAGATGCTTGAATGCTATGATGATTTTAATGCATGAGTGAATGGATGAATGGGATTGAATTGGTAGTTAAAATGAAAATAAAATAATGTATTTATACAAAATTATTCACTAATTTCTTGAAAATACATCAGAAGCTAACGTTAGGTATTAAAGAATAAAAACCTGCCAATAATTTTTATTTTAATTTTTGTGCCAAGAGAGACTCATTAGCCACTAGTTGTGAATGGGTTTCAGAAATTAAGTTGTCCTAAATGATGTTTGTTGGGTTTATATTTCAAAATACACTTAATTAAGACCTATAAGTGCATAACGAAGCATAAGAGAGATGTATTTGTTGATGACAAGTCTAGAAAAATGTGAAAGTTTTTTACAAGACTTTACAACACTTTAAAATAAGACTTTGTAAGTGATAAAAAGGGGGTATGTAAGTGAAATATAATAATAAGAGTCTAGAAAAGCTTGAAATTGTGTCACAACACTTCACAACACCCTTACAAGACATCATAAAGTCTTAATCATTCATAAAGATTCAATACCTAATGTGAATGTTTGGGTCACATTCCAACATTAAATCAAGGCAATATTGGTTCAAATAAGAACAAGGAGGGACAAAAGAAGAAAAAATAGAAGGGTTAATTTTTCCATGTCCACAAGTCCCATCAATCCTTCATTGTGTAATGAAATTCGAATACAACAACAAGATATACATGGTTGATGTAGATGAACGAAGCTATGAATCAATTGACCACAACATTTCCAACTCCCCTAATCCTTTCATTCCTAGATCAAAAATTGAACATATACAAGTTGATGATAATTTTTCACCTACAACAAAACTCTTTCATGATAATTGGGGGTCATTAGGTTCTACACCTCCTTTCAATAGAGTTTCCAAAATCTTACTCTCATGGTCCAAAGAGTTGTATACAAATGATTCATCTTTCAACACAAATTCTAGTAGTGATTGGGGTTTCACACCTTCCTTTAGGGGAAAATGAAAAATGTCACAACCTAATAAAAAATAACCTTGTATTTTATATGCTCAACTTGGTTCTACATCAACAACATTAACCTACGATAGTGATGGGGGTTATATAAATCCCATCCCTCATCAAGGAATGACACATCACTTTATAAAGGATTTGTGTTCTCATGAAGAAACCAATCCTTCTCAGAAACACAAGCCCCATTCATTTGACTTGGAAGATTACTATGGTAGTGGATACAATCTACCTCCTTCACATAGACACAATGAACACATGAAGAAAACCAACATATCATTGTCTTTATACAAATATCTAGGGCTACCTCCCTTCTCTCCACTTTCCTCTAAGACTTTACACAACAAAATTTAGTATCTCAAGTAGTTTGGTGCTCTTCCCTATGTTGGAGCACCTAATTCCTCTAACTGATACTACTTTCATCCTATTTGGCTTACCTTTGTCTTGCACTAAGTGGGGGCAAGGGGTTAGTTGGCCTTGTCCTAGTATGTCACTTGTTGTTGTCTCTTTTGACTAGTCATTAACCTTTCATAAACATATAAGAGCAAGCTTGGGATGTGGACAACATATATTAAGTGGACTCACATGTGGTGTACTTATTCATGATGGAGCTCAATTCAAAAACATATGAATTGGAATAGGGGATTTCCAAGCTGGATCTCATGTATTTTTTCATGTTTACATTTTTTATTTGCTACTTTAAAGTAATTTCTCACAATACAGTGCATAGAAATTCCTTTAAAGTGGGGGCATACATAGACGAAATCCTTGTGCAAATTTCATGGCGTGATTTTTATTTTTTCTTGTGATGTGTCCTCTTCTTGGTGTTGTCATTGGGTTTGATGTCATCCGAGAGTGTATGATCTACTAGCATGGCATGATACGAATGAGGCATCCCATGGGTAACAATCTGACACCTTGAATTGTCCTCTCTTGGAGACATTAGGAACAATCTCCCTAAGAAGAGACCTTACATGAAACAAGAGAAACCCCTTTGAACATTCCTGAAACTATTTTGTCATTTACAACAATTGTTATATGGCCACCTTACATAACACAACTTGCATGCTTGTGGTGCCATCATGTTTATTCATGAGTTCCAAGCATACAATTTTTTTCTTGTCTCATGAAGTTTGAAAACCATTCATGTGTGGCACCTTATTAAAGTTATTAGGAGGTAAAAATTTGGTATGGTTGAGTGGGAAGCCCATTCCGAGGCTTTGACTTTCCCCATACCCACTTGTTTGTGTGTGAGCACATATCAGCCTTACGTGTCTCACCTCTCAGGAGTTCTCACCTAACAGACAACCTAAAGTTCCGTCACCTCAGATTGAGTATGAATTTTTGGACAAACAACCTAGATTTGATTCACATCATGTTGGAAAAATGGTTGAAGCTTGATCCACCTTTTTATTTTTTCTTTTCCCTTCCTTCTAGTTCTTTCCATTGCATGATCATGTGTGTTGTCTTGCTGCAAATCACTCACCTTGTGTGTGTCCTCTTATGCTTGTGTTGGTATGACTTAGGGTCTTGGATCCTGGGGGCTTGACCGATTCCTTGATCTTTTTCATTCACATTGGTATGATTGGACTCCTCTAGAATGTCTACTTTAGTGTGAGTTTGAAGCAAGTTCATGCTCTCACTAAAGCAAGGGCTTAATGTGTCACCAAAAAGTGTATACCTTTACATTTTCACCCTTGATATGGGAATAGTTGATGAAAATTTGAAATTAATGAGGCTTTGATTTAGTTTTGTGAGGTTTTTTACACATCCACACTAGGTCTTGCACCCTTGCAAACTAAATAAAATTCATTTAAAGATGTCTTGTAAAGGTGTTGTAAGGTATTGTAAAAGAATTTCACACTTCTCTAGATTGAATGGACCTATCTTTCCCCTAATTCAATGATATAAAATGTATTTAATGGAATTATCACATTAATCTAGAAGGTTTTTGAATTGAAATTTATTCTCATATAGTGTTGTAATGTGTCTTACACATTCACATTGGATGTTCCTTTATAGGCTATGTGGACCTCATTTTAATGATGTAAAGTGTATTTAATCACACTTCCACATTGAAATTTGTATCCCTAGCCTTAATTACCCTATATATCATCATTAATAGGCCCCTATGGCCCCATATTGTGCATCCCAATTCTTATTTTTATTAAATACATGATGAAATCATCATATAAACCTGATTTCTTCACTCCTCAACAATCTGTCTAGAAAAAGAGCCCCTATAGGACCAAGTTTACCATTTGGGTGAATTAGTCCAATCCATGTGGGACTAAGTCACCCATCTTGGTGACTTAGTCCCATTTGGGCTATTTTTGAGGTTCGAGTGGGAAAAAATGGATTTGAAGTTTATTTTTCCTTCATGTCAGCCTTCAAGATTAAATTAACAAGAAAATTAGAGCCTCTCTACATCACACTTAAATTTCTAGGTGCACCTCTCTAGTCTTGTTGATTTTTTTTATTGTTTGTTTGCATTCTTAGGTCATTTTGCATATCATAATATGTTTTCAAACAACTTAATTCATTTCTTTAATTAGTTTATTGCATTTAGACATTACATTTAGGCGTACTTCATTCATACTTGCACTAGTTTTGAGTAGGGACATTGTACATTTTTCCCTACCTCTCTCTTTTTAGGTGAAAAACCCTAAAGTGTTAGAGAGTCTTATGGTGCCAAAATCTTTGTCCACACTTTCTAAAAATATGTGATTTCAGCAAAATCAGGATGTCCCAAAAAGTGTAAACCACTATTATGCAATCACCCATATGTAGATATTTTGGATGCATTTATTTTATGTGTACTTTCTATGCAATTTATGATGATGATGTTACATATGTATGTATGACACAAATTTTTTATGGTGATGACATTATAATGCAATGTATGTTTATGATATGTGATGCAACAATTTAAGATGCTTAGAATAATAACTATATATTATTCATCACAACTTAAATTATAATGATGATGCAAGATGTATGATGTGATATTCAGTGATTATGTAAGATGTATGCATGTTGATTAATTATGGATACATGATGGATGCATTGATGATGTTTTTGTTTACTATCATGATACCAGATTAGCACAAAGAGAAGATAGAACAATCAAGATTATTCAACCATTGATTTTGGTGATTGCTTCAAAAGATCCAAAAATTCTCTTATCCAATGAGACTTTATTAGAGATGGTGATGAGACATGCATGATGATGATGATGATTTTCTCAAATCTTAGGATTGGGATTTTCTGTTGTTCCTTATTGTTTGATATAACAAATAGACATGATGCATCAAGGTATTGGTAACTAGGATGACATTGTATCTAGTGTAATGGAATTTGAATATGCAAAAAGATAGGCTAGTTCTTGTTCACATCTTGACATATAGAGACCTTGTTGGAATGTAAGCTAGAAGCTTTAGAATATATTGGACCAAAGCATATACAATAGTCAACAACATACTCCAAACAATAGGTTCTTACACACAACTAAGAAAGTATGTGCCAAGATTATTTACAAGAATACACACAAACACAACAAATGAAAGATAATTATTGATGCCCGATTCCTTTCTCTCTAAATTATTTTGATACACATCATCGAGGGGTCCAAAGAATGGGTCATTAAGATAAATCATTGAAAAAAATTTAAAGCTAAACATTCAATGTTATCTATATCTTTTGCTCATTTAATTTAGCTAATGTGATGCTTGATATTGATGTCCATCACAGGAAGGATACATCCTAGGACATGTTGATCAGGTGGTTGTTTGATGTAGGATGATGATGAGCTTTATGATAAGCTATTGATATAAACTTCAATAACACAATTACCTATGATTTAGACATTATATTTTGACACATAAGTTCTCACATTACTACTTGCTATACTTGCTTTCTATTTGTTTTTCCAAAGGTTGGAGATGATGTTTGATTTATTATGGATGAAGTTTATTGTGGGTGAAAACGAAACGGGGTGGATGGTTTTTTTGGATTTTCTAGAATATTTCTATGTTTTTGGTATTTTGAAAATGTTTTGAGGTTGTTTACAATTTTTCAATGATATTTGATGTTGCTTAGGTCTTTTGAATTTTTTCTAAGTGTTTTTCATTTTAAATTTTCAAAGTTTTTTTGTGTTTTCTTTTCTTTTACAATTTTTTAGCAATTTTATGAGTTTTGACCAAGAACCTAACCTAAAAGACCTATCTTAGGGGCCTCGAGGGCTGATTAGAGATAAGCCTTCCCTATGTTATATATGAAGATAGTGCATAGTTTGATTGACATGGCATATTAACAGTGAGATATTAACAATTAATGGATTTCCAATTTATTATGGACTCTTAAAGGACTAACCTTGGGTGTCTCGGGGGCACAACAATGATTTCCTTTACTACATTGAAGCTTAGAGACTCGTAGTTCGACAACAAAGACACTCTTTTTTGATTTTTGATGTGTTTTGGATGTTTTGGATTTTGAATTTACAATTTTTTAAATGTTTTTGGATTTTTTTATATGATTTTTTCAATTTTTTTGGATTTTTTGATAAGATTTTATGAAATTTTTTTGGGGTTTTCTAATACTATTTAATGAATTCTTTTTGGATTTTTGATAACCATTAAGATATACAAGAACCTGATATGATTCATAATGAATTTCCCCCAGTGTGATATGTGATAGACTACTTCAATATAGGCAAGAAAAATTGACCTTTGGGATATGCCAAGAAGCACTAAAGGGGATATGATACTTCACAACATCAAGCTATGATAAGGGTATAGATGGATGATGGAATAAATAGGATGATAGATGAGGCAATGGATTGAATGATAGGATAACGTGCTTAGGTACATGGAGATACTTTATTTGTAGAAGGCGTCTCTTTGTTGGGTTTTCACCGAGGTGATTTCCCAAAGCGCAACCAAACTATTTCTCACTACTGGATGATTATTTTTCCATACATTTTCAATCCTTTTTCTATTTTTTTTGGACTTTGATCATTTTCTGATTTTTTTGTATTTTCAAATTTTACACCCTTCAAGAATAGGCATAAAACATTTTTTAAGGTGCAAGCTATTGGTTGGCTCCTACAAGGGTTCACCTTTAGATGTTGATAGTTAGTATGCTCCTAATCCATAACTTTTTGTGATGACAAAGGGACCCAACTATTTAGGCTCAAACTTTCATTTGCAGTCCTAATCTAGAATAGTTTTCTAATTCTTTTTTAGGATAAGATCCACTACTTAGAAAGACAAAAAATTTATCTTCTTGTTATAGCTCTATTTCAGTCAATTTTCATGTTTTTGCAAGTGATTAAGGGCATAAAGATGACACTTATCTAGGAATGCTAGCTCATTCAGCTGTGATACTCTATATTCTTCATCAATGATTAGGTTTTATAGTGACACTTGCAATGATAAGAGCTCACCCTCAATAGGAATAATGGCTTATTATCCATAGACCAAGGAGAAAGGGGTTGCACCTATTGGTGTGTGGATACTAGTTTGATATTCCCAAAGATTGGGATTCAACTACAGATGCCAATCATGGCTATCTTCATTGACATTTTTCTTCAAGATTTTCAAAATGGTCTTGTTTGTAGCCTCAACTTGACTATTGCCCTAGGGATAATACGAGGTAGAGAATCGGTGTTGGATATTGAATATTTGACATAGCTCTTCCACATCTTGCTTCTTAAAGGGGGTTCCATTATCTGACATGAGGGTTCGTGGAACACCATAATGGAAGATTAGGTAGTTTGGGATAAAATTGGCAATTTTCCTCCTCATTATGTAGGTCATAGGAATGGCTTTGACCCACTTGGTAAAGTAATCAGTGGATGTTATGATAAACTTGTGGCCATTGAATGATGTTGGAGTGATTTTTCCTATGAGGTCAAGTCTCCACTATGAAAAAGGATAAGATGTGATAACTGGTTGCAATTCCTGATCTAGAACATGAATTAGATCTTCATTTTGTTGGCACTAGAAACATATTTGCACATAGTGATTATCTTCCATTTCCATGGTTGGCCAATAGTACCCTATCCACAACAGTTTCTTGGCTAAATTCATACCACTAGAATGGGAACCACATTTTCCATCATGTACTTCCATTAAATAAATCAATGCTTCCTCTTGGTTTAGACATCATAGTAATGTTCCCTTAATGCTTTTCCGATAAAGGGTATCACCTACAATCATGAATTAGGATGCATTTTTAAAAAATATATTTTTTAAGGTTTTAGGTGATATCGGATGGGAGGGTTTCTCTGCTTAGGTACGTAAAGATGTCTTGGTACCATGGGAATCCAAGATAAACAATGACACATGTGAATTTAGATTAAGGGATTTCAAAATTTGGTACAAGAATTTTTTCTACCAAGAATTCACACTATAGAATGTTGTTCAATATGTCTAACAATGATCCAATTATTTCCATTGCATTTCCTGATCAGTTTTCATGTGGGGAATCTACTTAGAAGTTATAAGTATGAAAATTTCCTTGAGAATTTTCCACCATATTTTGTAAGGAGTGAGCTTATCATCCTTAGTTTGATATTCATCATTGCCTTGGTTGATAAAAAACTCTGAGTCTCCATAGAATTTCATCTCTTGTATCTGCCACTAAATCACTATCCTTAGACTGGTGATTAGGGCTTCATACTCAACAATGTTGTTAGTACAAGGAAATGATAGATGGTATGACTTTGGAATGCAATCACCTTGGGGGTGATGAAAATAATACTTTCTCTTCATCCATTTTGGGTGATCGATCCATCAAAGTACATCTTCTACTTAGCTGTGAGATTTATAAGGAACGTTGATTCATCGAGGAACTCAGATATTATAGGTTACTCTACATAAATAGGTTCCTCTGGTAGTTGTTCTACAATCACTTGTCCTTTGTTTTCCTTGTGTTCTGCATACTCTATTTTGAAAAATTTCAAGATCATTACCCATTTGACCATTCGCTCTATGAGAGTTTCTTTGGATAATATGTATTTCAATGGGTTAATCTTGGTAATAAGTTTGATTTGATGCAATAACATGTAGTGCCTAAAATTTTTTGGAGCAAAAAATATTGCTAAGCATGCTTTCTCAGTGGGTGAATAGTTCATTTGATATCCCAACAAAGTCCTAATAATTTGGTAGATAGCTCTTTCCTTTTCGTTTTCATCATTTTTTTCCATAAGAGCTCCTAATGTTGCTAATGTTGTTGAGATATATAGGATCAGTTGTTTGTTCAGTATTGGAAACACTAGCACTAGATGTGTTAGTAGATAGTCTTTGATTGATTAGAAATCTTTATCACACTTCTCATACCACTTGCAATTTATTCCTTTATTGAGAAGATGCAAAGAGGGGTGAATTCTATGTGATAGTTGCACTATGAACCTCTTAATGGACTGCAATCTTCCTTGTAACATTCTCATCTACTTTCTTGATTGTGGTGGTTTCATGTCAAGGATGATTTTTACCTTTTTTGGAGAAATTTATATCCCTCTTTGTGAGATGATAGAGCCAAGAAGTTTATCTGATGTAACCCCGAAGACATTTTTTTTTATTCAATCATAACTTTTATTCTTCAACTCTGTCAAAGATGGATTCTAAGACTACTATGTGCTCACTTCTTTTCATTGATTTTGCAAAAATATCATCCACATAATCTTCAACTATTTTTTGGATCATGTCATGAAAGATGAGAGTCATTTCTCTTTTATATGTTACTCCTATACTTTTTAACCCAAATGACATTACATTCCAACAATAGGCTCCCCATGTACAAGTGAATGTAGTTTTGTGTTGATCCTCCTTGGCAATCATGATTTGATTGTAGACTAAAAAACCATCCTTGAGTAACAACATTCCATGCCCTGCCATTAAGTCTATAATTAAGTTGATGTTAGGAATAGGGAAATCATCCTTCGAGCATGCCTTTTTTATGTATCTAAAATCCATGAAGATTCTAATGCCCCCAGTGGGTTTTGACATTGGTACTAGGTTTGAAACCCACTCAGGATAATCTATTGCTCAGATAAATCCAATGGTAAGAAGCTTTTTCAATTCTAGTTTCACTAAAAGTGCTATTTGAGGATGCATCTTTCTTAATTTCTACTTCATAGGCTTAGCTTCAAGATATATTGCAAGATGATGCAAAAATAATTCTTGATCGAGCCCTGGCATGCCTATGTATGACCATGTAAATGTAGCTCTTTTCTCCTTTGGGAATGCTGCTAGGTTCTTCTATTCTTCATCCAAAAAAGATTTACCATAGAAGGTTATCTTAGTTGCTTCCTCTATTACCGCATTGATCAAAGTGGCATTTTCTGCTTGCACTATTGACTTCTCAAGATTCATTGCACTAAGGGGGAGGTTTAATCCCTCATCATTGGGCACCTTAGAAAGGTTTTCACCTTCATATGCATCCTTTTTTTATATATTTTAGGATTAGAGAGTGCCATAGTGTGGTTTTCACTCAATGATTTTCACGCTAGTTGTATTTCATCAATTTTGTGAATGAAGCATTCAATCATCTCCCCATAGTATGCTCATGTCTCTAGCTCTATGTCAAAACCTACCTTGTGATCTACCCACATGGTAAGTTGTTATAGAGTCCCATGAATTCTAAGATCACTTCATCATTTTCGAATAAATCGAGAATTAGTGGTGAATGTTGGTCCAATTCAATGAGTTCAGGGTATACTGGTTGTATTTTAGTTGTTTGATTGCTCAAAGAAAAGGATGTTATTGATATCATGAAGAGGGAATTATTCTAAAATAGGTCAGAAACATCAAGGGGGAAGTTATCTAACGTCATATAATGTGATGTAGGTAACCAAGATGAAGCCTCATTCCATTTATTGGAAGTACCTTTGCCGATAAGGGTGACCTTGCTAGTAGTACAACCTAGGCCAAGATTCTTTAGTTGTTTATTAGGAACAATGGGTTTGAGTAAACCATTATAATTTTTTCCTAGCTTCTCGTTCTTGTTATATCTCATTCCCTTCATTACCTACAAGACTTTGTTATCAACTTACATGGGAAGGGTGGGGTCATGTCATTCATCTTGATAGAGGAGTTCATAGATATCATCCCCATTGAAATATCCTTGATTCAAATCCCCCCACTTGGTGAAGGTAGTAGTTTACATCTTGATTGTTTTAGTCTTTTTATTGCTAGATGTGGGTTTCCCATGAGATTGAGGAGAAATATGTAGCTCTCCTAAGACAATGGTGTTCTTCATTAGCTTAAAGTTCCAACAACCATCATCTTTGATCATTGCTCTAATATCACATATATTTTGGACCAATATTTGCTTTGTTTCAAAGGTAGATGCAAGGTATGGCATGTCAACAAATGAGGAAGATAGTTTAGGACCTTCGTCATTGTTGGTTACTTGGGGGATTTTATAGAACTTTTCATCAAGATTTTTGTAGTAGTTAAAAGGCTCGGGATCTCTATGGATGGTGTGCCATAGAAAAAAGGACCCTTTTCTTGACATGAGATTAATTCACGATTAATTGGATTTAGTGAGGCCTTAGTCTACTATTGTGAGGAATTTTATGCATCCAAACTAGGTCTTGGACCCTTCCAAACTAAATAAAATGCTTTTAATGATATGTTGTGAAGGTTTTGTGAAGTTTTGCAAGAAATTTCTACATTCTTCTAGAATCTATTAATTACAATTCACCTAAAAATCACATTTTTATTCATCAAAAATTCCTATTTTGAAATGTTGTAAAGTCTTGTAACAATATTTCATGCTTCTCTAGGCACATCTTCACTATTTATCCTTTTTCATGCTTTATTTGACCCCTTCATGCTCTCATATGTTTAATTAAGTGTATTTTTTAGTATTATCCCAACAAACAACATTAAATACAACATATTTCTCAACACACATTTTTAGGTCCTAGGTGAGACCAATTTTCCATGGGTGGCGAGTGAGTCACCCTTGGCCCCAAATTCAAAATATTTTAAATTTCCTTTTGGTATTTTATTCAAAAATACTTTTTGTCATCTTGTGATGAGGTATGAATGGTTAACTAAGGCACCAGTGTGTATAAATACGTGACTTTCACCTCAATTTGACAATCTTCTTCCATCTTCTAATCTTTAATCTCATTCACATTATTCATAAAGCAAGTTAGGACTTTCACATTGCAAGTCCTCAATTGAGCTTCCTAGGACATCCAAGGGAAGATTCTACATGTTATGTTGCAGAATTTCAAGACCAATCATCATGGCAAGGTAATCCATCCCATTGTTGCATGTTTCATTCTATTATTTTATCATTTTGGTTTAATTACCTAAATGGGGTTTGACCAAGGAAAACCCCCATGCCCTAACAATCAACATTTATTCTTCCCTTGTTCTGTGTTTGTAGATTTAGGTCCTTAGGAAGCTTGGAAATCATTGAAGATCAATTTTCAAGGTTTTTAAAGTCCTCTCTTCACTTAATAATTCAAAGAATCAACAAAAAGTCACTCTCATACCCAAATCCAATAATTTCATAAGTAGACACCTCTAAGAAGTAGAAGTGAAGATCTAGCTCTATAGAATCAACTCTTGAATTTATTGATTCCTATAGGTGGACTAATTCACCACCCATGGTGAATGAGTCCCATCTGTAGGCCTAAAAAGTGTTTTTATTAGAATTTAGTTCCTAGAAATTAGAAACATATTTCCTAGAATTTTCATTAGAAGCAGGACCGATTCACCATGCATGGTGAATTAGTCCCAGTGGCCATTAACAATGACTTCTATAATATTCCAAAACGTTCCAACAATAGTAATCTACCTCTAGGTGCAATCTAATTAATCTCATCAATTTATGTTATGATTTATTTAAGTTTCTAGTTCATATTTGCAATTAACACTATGTTTTCTATCATCTTGCATTAGATTAGTTTACATTAATTTATTTGTATTTGTAAGCCTTATATTCAAACACATTCACACACACTTCACATCAATATCCCATCCATATTTACATTAATCTTGAGTGAAACATTGTGCATTTTTTCCCATTCTTCCCTTTCTAGGTGTAAAACCCTAAAAAATGAAAAGAAGGATTTGGGTATCCAAAATCCATCATTTCAAATGGTAATCTCTTTTCCCTCGAAATGAAACTTCACACATTGGTGATAATTCGAGACTATAGCTTTTATGGCATGGATCCATGGCTAACAAAGAAACATGTTATAGGGAAAATCAAGGTCTAGCAGTTGAAATATAGTTTATGCAATGAAGGGGCCCACTTGGATGGGTAGTGCAATGATGCATTGTGATACCCATTCTTGGTCATCATATGCCTTGATGGTGGAATGCTTTGTCTTTTCAATAGTATCATCTAAAGATCATAGTTTTTTTATCAACTAACAGGTGCAAATGTTGAATACAACACCTCCGTCTACTAAGAATTTTTTGAACTTTTTCTTATGAATGAAAACATCAAGACTTGTAAAACATGGTTATGAGATGGTTGTGATAGTAGGTCGTGCTTTAAGAAGGTGAGAAGGTGATTAATGATATGGCCTACCATAGCTCGAAACTGATTGGTATCAATATCCTTGGGAATAGATGACTCTAATAAAGCTTTCTCCAAGATCTCCTTATGTGCGTGGGATAGCCTCAATAGTTCTAAGATTGATATTTGTGTGGGGGTCTTCTTAAGCTGAACAAAGAGATTGTACTTGCTAGGATTTGATGTTGGTAAAGTAGGTTGTGCCCTATATTTGGATTGGAATCCTTCGATGGCAATTTTTCCATGTTGTGTGGTGACTCCACACTTTGTACTAGGCCCTTTGATGGTGACAATGGTAATGACGCTATCACAAGAAGCAACTACATTGGAATAGGTATGTTGCACATATGTGTAATCCTTACATTTTTTGTTGTTGTTCCCTTTGCGATGATCTAACATAGGGTTCTTATTTATCTTAAGATATTGATTCCCAACTAGTACCTCAATAGATATGGTCTTGTTCTCTATGAGGTCTTGGATAATGTTTTTGAGCTTGATGTATTTTGTTGTTTTGTTTCCTTTAATCTTGTGAAAGTCACAAAGGTTATTCCCATTGTAACAATATGGTTTCTCTTGTGGTTCTTGGTAGTTTCAAAAGTTAGGAAGTGTTATTTTGTTTGACACTACCAACATTTTCATGATGGTTTCTATGGGCTTAGATAGCTATGTGTATTTGTGTTTAGGATAGTTGTTCTTGTTGGTAGTTCACCTTTGTTTCATGTTAGTGTTATTTATTTGATTGCTCTGAGGAGGTTTTTTTTTTGCATAGTTGGTTGAATGTTAGTAGTGTGATTCTTGTTTGGCCTAGGAGCACTTAGGACCACCTTAACATCTACTACACCGTCATTTGCTCCATTCTTGTTCTTAGCCCAGACATGAGGCTCTTCATTTCAATTAATTAATGGGAAATGATATTTATAGGCTTGAGTATTCCCCTATGAGAATAGAGCTCTCTCAATGTTAAGGGCTCTAGGGACAAGCTCGTCATAAGATGTGATGCACTGGATTTTTAAGTGGAATGATAGATCTGGATATAGATTTTCTATGATGATTCCCACTTGTTCATTAGGGAGAGGCCACTTGCTCTTACTATCTCTTTGTCTCCATCATTGTAAGAAATTAGTGAAATATTCTCCTCTTTTTTTCCTAGTGTATATTCTTCTAAAGTTATGTCCATGCCAAGGTTGAAGGAGAAGTGATCTATGAATTTATTGATAATTTCTTGGAACTTTTTGATGCTAGGAGATAAGTGAGAAAACCAATCCATGGTAGGACTTGTTAAAATTTGAGGGAGGAGGTGCATTAATTAAGAATCATTGTAAGCTACCTCCATACACATGATGTTAAACTCTTTGACATGGTCCACATGATTTCCTCTCCCTTTCTATCTATCAAATATTGGGATTTCAAAACTAGGAGGGAATGGTACTATTGCTATGTTTTGATCAAATGGATATGGGCATAGGTTTTTTGTATGGGGCTTCTTTGACTTTCCTATCGAAAGGTCCTACATTTCTTGAGATAGTGCTTTAAATTGTGATGCTAGATCATCTTGTGGGTTTTGTGGATGAACATATGGTGTGATGATAGATGAGTTGTATGTGATATTTTTATATGAGGATTTGTTGTATGGGTGTATGGTGGTGTAGGATTCTATGAAGGTTATTGAGGTATCGATGTATATGTTCCTAATGTATTTGTATTTTCGATGTTCTATTAAGGATTATAGTAGGAACTTTGTTGTTTTTGTTGTTGTTGTTGGGCATACTATTGAGCTAGTAAGAATTACTATTGTTTTTGTGCCACTAGGGCTTGTTGTTGTTTCTCCATGAGGGTTTGTTTTTGTTGCACCATGAGGGATTGGTATTGGGCTTATTTCTGTTGTTATGATGATAAATTTTCTTGATGATCTTGATGTTGTTTTTGGGCTAAGGCTACTTGTTGTTATTGTAGTTGTTGTCCTACTTGTGTTGCTAAGGCTTCTTGTTGTTCTTGCTATTGTTGGACTCCTAGGGATGATTTTTTCTATTGCTACTGTTGTATGGCTTGGTGATAAGCTTGTTGTGCTTTATATAAAGCTAGGGAATGTGCTTGCAATATAGGATTAGGTGGTTGTTGGGATATCTGAGATATATTGTGAGTGTTGATGTTTTGAGTGTGTAGCAGATTGTTGATGAGAGGTGGAGGGTCCCCTTGTAAGATGGTGGATTGAAGTTGAGGAATGTAAGTTTGAGGTCTCATTTGATTTTGCATGGTAAAAGGGACCATGGGAAAAGAAGAGGATAGTGTCATTAGATTTTGTGATGGAAATGACACACTAGGACCTTGAGTAAATTGATTAAAAATATTCCCTTCTCCCATGTCTTGAGGATTTCCTTGTGCTAGAGATGTAAACAAGGTATTACCTAGGTTGGTGGGATTCATGACTAAGGGATTATTTTGAGATGGGTTGATAATGGATGGGGTGGATGTGCTTTGTGACACCAATGGTATTGATGAACCAATAGGAGGATTGGGTAAAGATGTCCCTGTCTACATTAAGGCTTGACTCTGTGGTATGGTATTGACATGCCCTTGTGTGTGTTTTTGAGATATTTGGTCTATAGCTTTTTGTGTGACAGTGGGAACACTTATGGTACTCATGGGTATGGATGAAGAGGGGTGTCCTTGATATGTGGAGGTTGTGGTGGAATAATGAATTTCAAGAGATTTATATGGTTGTTTAGTATCCACGGGAAAGGGAGTAGCACCAAAGGCAGGTGTCCAAGTGGTTGTTTGAGATAGAGGATGGGTATCAAGGGTACCCACAAGTGTGCTACCTTCAAATGGAAGAGTTAGACCAAAGTCCTTAGCAAGGAAAGTTGCAAGAATAGGAGTGGATGTTTAAATTAGCCCTAATGATGTTGTTGTGAAGTTGTGTGTCAAATTTTGTGCAACAAACGATGGGAAAATTGATGCTATATTTTCAAAGTCTTGGCGCTCTATGATTTCCTCCCTAGTGAGTTCAAATGGTTTATTCATAAAGTCTTCAATCTCATATGGTCCTGATGGTTATGAAGGTTTTTGTGATAGGGTAACTTGACTTCTCAAATAAAATTCTAAAGGATTTGGATCACTTGAGGTAAATGTGACTTTGGTTTTCTCCATGATTCTCTTATGTTGTGATCTCATTTTTACCACAAATTTTGTGTCACCTTTGGGAGAGTTGTTTTGTGATTTTTAATGTTTGAACTCTCTAGTTGACTCAAATATAGGTAAAATGGATGCTCTATATATTTTTGGAGCAATAATGATAGTGGAGGATGAAAAGATGGTTCATATTTTTGCAAATGTTTTGGGAAAACACTTTTGACTTGAGTTTGATGTTTTGATGTTAGGATAAAGGATGTTGATGAACTTGGAAATATTTATGGTAGACTTGTGACCTTCAAGATGAACTAGTTCAAATATGATAACTAACTCAACTAAATGCATGGAAAAGGATATATTTAACATATAAAGTAGCCAAGTTAGGGTTTTGGGTTGATTGATTTCCATGTAAAAAAATGTTGGTGTATTCAAAATTTTTGCAAAGTTTGGTGAAGTGAAGGATGAAATTTGATGGAGGGGTAAGTGAAATGTTTGACCCAATGTTGACCTATAATGAACCTTTGTTTTGCAAGACCAAGGTAGAGAGAATGATGATAAAAATCTACAACTTTCAAATCCTGAAGACTAATGTTGACCTAAATGAGAGAATATGTGTGGGTGTGTAAATCTAGTTCATTCCTCCTAGCTTGAGCATAATAGTTTATTAACAAGAGGCCACAATTGGGATAAAGTATTAAGGACCATGTCCTACCAAAATTTGAATTACGATACCTACGTTTGTAATGGTGGCATGTAGATCTTCCCCTATGGATTTTGACTATGTGATAGATCATTTAGAGGATTTTGAAACCATTAAAAAGAACTATGTTTTTAGATAGGTTGGTTATTATGAAAAATACCTAGGTTTTGACTCATAAAGAACATGTACATGTGTGGATGTTTCCTTAGTCCACATTCATAAAAGTTTACTAACAACTTTTTTTTGTTTTGGTAGAATGCTAAAATGTGGTTTTTGATTTCTTTTCAACTAAGATTCCTAAGTTTGAAGTGATGACCTATAGACCTTGTCTTGGGGATTCTAATTTTGCATGAGATCATTTAGAAGAGTTCAAGTTTATTGAAGAATGGAAGATATTTATTTCCATGTAGGTGTGTAGTAGAAAAATGGGTCCTTGTCATTTTCATGGTATTTTAGGCCTTTTTTCACGATGTTTGGTCTATTTTTCTTTGATTTATTGATGCAATGTGGCTTGAACATGCACATTAAGTCTTTAAAATTCAAATTATAGCATCCTGTGAAGGTGTTGTGAAGTGTTGTAAAACCTTTCTATAGTTTTCTATACTCTATTCATTACAATTCACCTAAAAATCACCTTTCCATCACTAATCAAGTCCTATTTTGAAGTATTGTAAAGTATTGTAACACAATTTCATTCTTTTCTAGGCACAGTTTCACTATTTACACCTTTCTTATGATTTATTTGACCCCTTTTTACCCTTATAAGGGTTAATTAAGTGTATTTTTGAATGTAAAACTGACAAACAACTTTAAATGTGACTTATTTCTCGACATCCACTTTCAAGTCCAAGGTGGGACCCATTCTCCATGGGTGGTGAATGAATCCCTCTTGGCTCCAAATACAAAATATTTCAAATTTCCTTTTGGGATTTTATTCAAAATTACTTGATGTCGGCCTATGATGAGGTATCAATGGGTTACTAAGGTACAATAATGTATAAATAAGTGCTTTTCTCCTCATTTCACATCTCCTACAATCTCCTAACTCATTCAAGCATTCAATTAGCGTTTGAGCACTTTGCTTTATTCAATCAAGCATCAATCAAGTATCTTGAAGTAGCCATTAACATATCTTCATATTTCTTCAACAAGGTTGTGGTGAGTATAGCACATTTTCATGTTGTTTATTCATCTTTCCTTGTTCATTTCATTCTATTTCTTCATTAAGGGTTTGATTACCAAAGTGGGATTTGACCAAGGAAAATACCTATACCCTAACCCCTAACCATTTTTTAGCTTTTACATGTGTGTTTGCAAACTTGTGTATGCAAATTTGACAAGCATTTAGGTTTTGAAAAGTGGAAAATAAGTCAACAAGGTGATTCAAGTCAACTATATTCTATTTCAATCTTGGAGAAGACATTACGTACGTTTTCTACAGATTTTACCTTGGCAACTCGACAAGCAGACAAGCTCAAATCTCGTGCTACAAAATTGTCCCCTAACTTCTCATAATTTTGGGAGAGGACTGATTCTCCATTAGTGGTAAATGTGTCCCAGCTTAATGCTAGAAATCCATATTTTGTTAGATTCTGGATCCCAACAATTAGAAACTAGTTTCTAATACTTTTCATTAGAAGCAGGTCTGATTCACCATTAATGTTGAATGAGTCCCACTGGTTATTTTCTATGATATCAAAAAACATTCAAAATATTCTAAATTTCCAATCTCTTCCTAGGTGCACTCTGATTTAGCCCTTTTCTTTTCTATTTTGCATTTGTTCATTCACAGTTCATTGTTTGCATATCACATTATGTTTTCAAACACTACATTCTCTTAGGTTTTGCATACTTAATCAGTCAAATAAGTTGAAAACCTACACTTATTTCATTTCATTTAGTCTAAATAACATTGTACATTGCATAATTTTAGTGAACCTAGTGTAGATCCTTTGTGTGGGGTTTATCTCTCTCCTTTTAGGTGGAACACCCTAAGAGTGCAATAGTAGCCTATAAGCCTTACCCAATATTGTATAGTTTATTTTGGTAAACCCACATTTTGAGCACATTACATTTATAATTTCAATTGCATCAACATTCAATTAGGGTATTGTTTTGTTTTTGCATCCTAGGGTTTCTTAACTTGCATTAGTGAAAGATTCATTTAGATTCCATTTTTCCTTTACATATCATTGAAAAAACTGAACATCTGCAACATCCTTCATTGTCATTTGAAGAGCATTATAATCACTTTAATTTTTTTGAAAAACATAAAAAAAATCTCATAGTTGGACTTATTCACCACTGTGGGCGAATTAATCCACCTGCACATTATGCACATCATTTTTAGGCATTTTCTGTGTATTTCCTACATTTCAGTTTTCTATTGTTGATTTCTATATTAATTTACAAAAAAAATATTTTTAGCTATTTCTTGCATCTTCCTTTACATGCAGCATGGCATTTTCTTTTAATAAGTTTTTGAATTCATTAAAATCCTTGGTAGACATGGACCCAATTGTGCCTTTGGGTGTGACCCTAATGATCTTGAGCTATCTCATGCTCCTTCGACTCCTCATGATTGTACTCCTCGTGAGGTAGACATCATTGGAGAATATGATGACAACATGAACAAGTTATCTAATGAAGGCCTTAATAACCTAGAATCCAATGCAGCCTTTTACTCATCCATGAAGCCACAAGATCTTCCTACTATGGCACCTCCTGATCATTTTCCATATTTACATCTTGAAATGAATGAAGGACCTAAATTTCCACCATCAAATGGACCTATTTCCTCTCAAAAAACACATCCTCATCCATTTTAATATCACAAAGTAACAACTACTCTAATAAACCTTGAAGAAACATATGGTAAAGGCTTTACTATCCTAATTAAACAAGGTTGTGAAAAAACACATGAACATGACATTCATCAACTTCTTGAATAAAATCCAACACAAGAAAACATGACAAGATTAGGATATCAAGATAATTCTCATCCTGATAGACCTATTTTTTAATATTGGTTACTTCAAGATGATGGTACAATGATCTTTGATTCTCTTCTTGACTTAAACATTCCCCTTCCACATGAACAACCATTACTTTATTCTAATGATAAAGATGCTAGGATCCCCATGGGCCATCTTCCTCCTTTAATTCACGAAAAAGGAGAGTCTAGCAAATGGAAACAACCATACAAATTAAAAAAACTTAATTTTCCTACACATCCTCCATGTAAATGTGAAAGGATACTTCAACTTCTTTTAAGCAAAGGTATTATACTCTTAACACCTATGAATAGGTTGGTCATTCATCCTCAAGATTCGAACATACCATTTTGAAAATATCATCATTCTCTTGAAGGACATACTAATAAGTATCACTTCACTGATATTGATTGCTTTCCTATTATCCCATAAAATCTAAATCCCTTTATCATGTCATAGTTGTAGAATTCCCTATTCTCACTATTGCATGATCCTTTCACATTACCCACCTTGGCTCATTCTTTCCTTTACACTTTGTGTGGGGAAAGAAGTTGTTATCCTTGTCCTTGTAATGTAATTGTCTTTGTCTCTTAAATATCTTATTCCTTTTCCACTTAACTGCTTAAGATTGAGAAACCAATAACTTAGTTAATGGTTGACTTATATTTGCATTACTAGCCCCTTTCCACATTTCTTGTATGTGGGTATTGTGTTCCCCCATATAGTGTGTTTAATGTTCTCTCTCTCATTGTACACTTCCTCTATTTGTACCTCTATTCTTATATATATCGTATATTTTCCATTTGCCTTTTTCTCTTTTGTCTTTTTGTTTCCCTTTTGGGGATGACACAAAATGTTGAGATGCCCTATGTCTCTTCCATGTTGACCCAAAAGGTCCCTTTTCCTTTTTTTTCCATTTTTTATCTGTTCTTTTGTTTTCATTTTGGAGATGAGGAAAAGTGCTGAGATGCCCTATGTCTCTTCCATGTTGAACCAAAAGGTCCATTTTCCTTTTTTCTTTTTTCTTTTTTTTTCTTGTGTTCTCCTTTTGGGGATGATTCAAACTTTGGAGATTCCCTATGTCTCTTCCATGTTGACCCAAAAGATCCCTTTTCATTTTTTTTAATCTTTTCTTGTGTTTTCCTTTTGGGGATGATGAAAAGTGTTGAGACGCCCTATGTCTCTTCCATATTGACCCAAAAGATCCCTTTTCCTTTTTTTTATTTATTTTTAATATTTTCTTGTGTTTTCCTTTTGGGGATGACACAAAGTGTTGAGATGCCTTGTGTCTCTTCCATGTTGACCCAAAAGGTCCCTTTACCTTTTTTCTTTTTCTTTATATTTTCTTTTGTTTTCATTTTGGGGATGGCGCAAAGTGTTGAGATGCCCTATGTCTCTTCCATGCTGACCCAAAAGGTCCCTTTTCCATTTTCTTTTTTCTTTTTTTTTTATTCATGTCTTGTGTTTTCCTATTGGGGATGATGCAAGGCATTGAGACCACAATTTATCCTTCATGTTGGTGCAGGAGCACCTACACCTTAATAATGAAATTGAGGCCTTGAAACACATTTAAGGAGGGTAGTAAGTAGGATTTTCTTGTATTTTGTTGTTTTGTCTTTAATAAGGTCCAATAAGACCATTTTTAATGTAAACAAGGGTTTGGGAGTCATTTTTGTTGAAAATGTAGAAGTTACACAATAATTGTAAAAGGTTGTCCTAAAGTTGTAAGAGTTGTCAACTTGGAGATTAGAAGAGTCACTAGTATTTGAAAAGTTTTTGAGGGGCACTGGGTAGATAGAAAATAATTGGGAAAATTATTAAAGACTCTCCAAGCCTTGTGTAAACATTGTTCATGATTTTGAAAACAATTCTCACAAAGTTATAGTGTTCAAAACTGCATTTTTCACTATTTTCTTAAAGTTTCTATGTGTTTTACAGAGCCATATATGTGTGACATGATCTGAAATATTTTTTGGATCTATGTATATGTATCTACTCTTATTTAAAGTTGATTTGGAGTCCTAACTCAAGATTTTGCAAGAGATGTCTTCATTTTATTGTGACTGTCCTATTTTTTTGAGTTAAGGGTTTTGAGGTATTAACACGATGAACTAACCAATCCACCTACTATATTTGTTTTGTCGCTCAGTGGATTGGTTTGTAGAATGTTAGTTTAGGTGTTTCAATGCTTTAGGGGTTAAAAGAGTGAACGAATATGGTGTTAGTGTGATGCCTAGTGTTGGGTAGTGTAATTCTTCCATGAAATTGAGGAAACCAAGTATGGTTTGGGATAAATACTAAAGGGATTGACATGTAATTTTTTGGTCAAACATTGGAAGGTCTTGGAAGCATTGATTTGGCCTGAGAACCCTAGGGTAGACCAATTTCTATAAACCCTTGTTTTGTGCAAGTAAAAGGAGGGTTTCTTGTTTCAGTGAACAAAGGGGCTTGAACTTGAGTTCTAAGGGTGGATTCAATGGTTTTTGGGAATTTTAATCTTTTCCCCAAAGTTTTAAATGGTTTGGTGAATTTTATGGGGCAATCTCTTTGTAAATCAGGACTAATTGAGTAGCCTAGGCAGGGGGTGTTGTATTGAAACATATAATTGTTACAAAGGAACCTTATGGAAACATTTTAGTATGGTGAAGAACTATGAAAAGGGTGTCTAATTCCCTAGTTTTTATGTGTGGTATTTGTGTAATTTTTTTGGAAAAATCTTTCTAACTGAGTTACATTAGCTACAAGGAAAACATGGCTAAGAGTGAATTTTAATGAGACCTCTTTAATCTGTATTAAAGTTAATTTTATGCTTACTTATTTGACATTTTGAGAAGGTTTCCACCCTAGATTTTCATCACATGTTGACCCAAAATATTTTCCTTTTCATTTTCTTTTCACTTGTGGTTTCCTTTTGGAGATGACACAAAGCGTTGAGATTGCAATGTCTCTTCCGTGTTGACTAAAAATAGACTTTATTTTTCTTTTGTTTTCACTCTCCTTGTGTAATTCTTCTAGTTTTGTGTGCTTTTGGGAATGATGAAAGTTTCGAGCTCCTTAATAATAATTATTGCAGAAACAAACATACTGACCCAAAATTTATACATCCCTTATGTGTTTGGTGTGTTCTTTTCTAGGGGGAACTCCCCTTTCCTTATTTTTCATTTTTATTTACATGAAGCAACCTAACTCAGAAACATATGAATTGTCATAGGGATTTCTGAGTTGGCTCTCATGTCTTGTTTTCCCTTTCTTCATTTTCCTTCCCTTGCTACTTTAAAAGTAATTACTCAAAAAACACTATGTAGCAATTCCTTTAAAGTGGGGGGCATACATTACCATATTTCATTTTGCATTCTCGGTTCTTAGTATAGCCTTGTCATTTCATATGATGTGTGTCACTCACTTTATGGATGACATTTGGTATGATAACCTTCATAAGTGTGATCTATCTTAGCATATTACATTCCTCTTGGTGGCTTGATGTGACACACTACATCCCCTAAGCTGTGAATATTTTATTCTTTGATTGGTCCTCTCTTGGAGACATTAGACACAATTTTACCTAAGTGGTAGACCACGTATAAAATTAACAAGACTCCTTTCAACATCCTTTCCATTGTACACTTTTACATTTTACATTTTTTCATTTTAAACTTTTCACTTTTTGCTACCTTGCATAATGCAACTTTCATGCCTATGGTACCTTGCTTTTTGTTCATGATTTCTAAGCATACGAACCTTTGCTTACTTCATGAAGCATGAACTGACATTTTACTTTGTGGTGCCTTGTTAAAGTTATCAAGAGGCATAAATTTGATATGGTTGAGCAGGAAGGCCATTCAACAACATGAGTTTCCCCATAGCCACCTTTGTGGTTGTGAGTGCATACCAACTAGTGTATGTATCTTAAATTTTTGGGTTTTCTCACCAATTGGACCACCATGAGTTTTGTCACCCAAAAGTTAGTATGTAATCTCTTTTTCAAACAAACAACCTAAATATAATCCACAACTAGTTCAATAGATGATCAAAGCTTCATCCCATCCCTTCATTTCAACATCTATGTTCTTTGTTCTTATGTTTAGTTCACCATGGGATCTTCATCCTGATAGCTTGATCATCCCTCTTCATTGTTGTTCTTCCATCTTGCTAACATAACTACATTAGGACCTCTCTCTTGATATGCATGGCTACTTTATTGTGAGTTTGAAGCATGTTCATCCTCTCACTAAAGTGGAGGCTAAATTTACCGTAGAAAAATGACCCCTTTTCATTTTCATAGTCTTTTAGGCATTTCTTCATGATTGTTGGTCTATTTTGCTTTGATTTATTAATGCAATATGACTTGAACATGAACATTAATTCTTTAAAATTCAAATTATAGCATCTTGTGAAGGTTTTGTGAAGTGTTGTAAAACCATTCTACACTTTTCTAAACTCTATTCATTACAATTCTCCTAAAAATCACCTTTTCATCACTAATCAAGTCCTATTTTGAAGTATTGTAAAGTCTTGTAACAAGATTTCATGCTTTTCTAGGCATAGTTTCACTATTTACACCTTTCTTATGCTTTATTTGACCTATTTTTTCCCTTATAAGGCTTAATTAAGTGTATTTTTGAATGTAAACCTGACAAATAACATTAAATGTGACTTAACTATTGACACCCACTTTCAAGTCTAGTGTGGAACCCATTCACCATGGGTGGCGAATAAGTCCCTCTTGGCTCCAAATTCAAAATATTTTGAATTTCCTTTTAGGTTTTTATTAAAAATTACTTGATGTCAGCCTGTGATGAGGTATCAATGAGTTACTAAGGCACAATTAATGTATAAATAAGTATTTTTTTCCTCATTTGACATTTCCTACAATCTCTTAACTCATTCAAGCATTCAATTATAATTTGAGCACTTTGCATCATTCAATCAAGTATCAATCAAGTATCTTGGAGTAGCCATTGATATATCTTAAGACTTCTTTAACAAGGTTCTGGTGATTATAGGACATTTTCATGTTGTTTATTCATCTTTCCTTATTCATTTCATTATATTTCTTCATTAAGGGTTTGATTACCAAAGTGGGATTTGACCAAGGAAAATCCCTATAACCTAACCCTTAATCATTTTTCTCTTCTTGCATGTGTGTTTGTAGATTTGAGAAGAAATTTGGTGTTGAAAAGTGGAAAAGAAGTCATCAAAGTGTTTCAAGTCAACTACACCCTATTTTGAGCTTGGAGAAGACATGTTGTCCACTTTTTGTAGATTTGACCTCAACAACCTAACAAGCAGAAAATCTCAGATCTGGTGCTATAGAATTGTCCTCTAATTTCTTATAATTTTGGGAGATGAATAATTCACCATCAGTGGTGAATGAGTCCCACCTTAAGGCTAGAAATCTTGATTTTATCAGATTTTGGATCTCGACACTTAGAAACTAGTTTCTGACAGTTTTCATTAGAAGCAAGACTGATTTGGCATCAGTGGCGAATGAGTCCCACTGGTGATTTTCTATGATCTTAGATAGCATTCAAAAGATTCCAGATTCTGTAATCTCTTCTTAGGTTCACTTTGATTCAACCCTTTTCTTTTTTGTGTTGCATTTTTTCATTCATAGTTCATTGTTTGCATATCACATTATGATTTCAAGCATTGCATGAATCTTAGGTTTTTCATAGTTAATCAGTCAAATAATTCATTTAACTACACTTATTTCATTTCATTTAGTATAAATAACATCATACATTGCATAATTTTAGTGGACCTAGCGTAGATCCTTTGTGTGGGGTTTATCTCTCTCCTTTTAGGTGAAACACCCTAAGAGTGCAAGAGTAGCCTATAAGCCTTACCCAAAAATCTACATTTCAATAGGTGTTTGTAATATGGGTTGTCCAACCTTGATATCAATTTTTTTCTCTTCATCATCTAAGATATTTATTGTGTTTCTCCATTTGGTAGGTTTTTCTTTTGCTAAAAAAATGAAGCTTCTCAAACTACTAATGGTATTGGTTTGTTCTTAGTTAATGATTTCAAAGTTCAAATAAATGGTAGAACCTTCAAGATCAGGTTGTTCAACAGGAGCAATTGGTCCTCAAATAATCATGCGGGGCTCAATTGTGTCAATTTATCTTTCTCAAGTGAATTTATTTTACCACAAACACTTGTATTGATTATGTGTTCAAACTAAATGTTTATGTGAAAAACATCATAACCTTCACAATGTCCATTTTCTAAAAATAACGAGGTTGAAGGCATATTTTCCTATGATTTCTTTGGAAAATATATATTGAGATATAATTCAAGATATTTAGAAATCTCTAAGTATTGAAATCCTTAGGATAATTAGTAATATCAAGGCTATTTCAAAAGGTATCCATATTTAAGCCAAAGTGTTTGAAATTTTGAGGAAGATAGTGAATGTTTTGTAACATTTTGGAACCAAGAAATGTATTAAACTAACTCACAATTATTTACAATCCTAGGTTGAAATAGCCATACTTGTTGAGTCCCCACTGAGATTTATCAAAAAATTAAGACATTGTGAATAGTTAGATATTTGGCAGGACTGGCTCCCCTCCATGACACACACTTCTCGAGACCACCAAATCCCAAAATCCTAAAGATCCTAAGATCCTAAGTATTTTTTTGTTTAAAAAATGAATAGTACAAATGTGGGGTGGCTTCAAAATGACCATTCTTGCACCAACAAGCATTAAGGATTTTTGGTAACTAAGCATTTTGGCTGTTAGTAACAAATCGAGAACACCTAGCCGTATACACACCTACTCTGCCACTTAAGGAATTATACTAGGTATAGTATGTTATATAGTTTATGATAGAAGGTACTTTCTCATGATTTCCCAACCTTTAATAGATCATGTCGATAAACATGCTTTCAAGAACTTCCCTATGAGTTTTCTATGGGGTGTGTCTCATAGTAAGTTGTCTCTTAAGGGAGACACAAAGAATAAGTGTACTTAAGTATTTCTCATCACCCAAGGTCACATGAAGGACAGGGGGATTGGATACATATTGTAAGTGCACACAAACAATGAAGCCCACTTGGAGTGTTTCTCATCACCCAAGATCACATGAAGCACAAGGGGATTGGATATGCACTACAAGTTTGTCACAACAAAGAAGAAACTAATTCATTTTATTGACTAAAGATAAGATGAATTTATTTTATGCACCAAATGAAATACTAAGTTTCCTTCTTCAATTTTAAAACCCAAAAGATAATGATGAGACAAGTTTTCAATTTTAGCCTCATTTGAGTGTTTTTTTTAAACCCAAATGAAATCTAGTGAGGTCCTAGAGAATAAAGTAAAAGTCAAAAAAATGGGTTATAATTTCCCCAAAGCATCAAATGCTTGTTACAATCATAAAATTTTAAGAAGAGAATGCTTCTTCACTGTAGCTTTGTGTCATCAAACCTACAAAATATTGTTAGTGTAACAACCAAAACAATCTTATAAGCATGCTAGTAACCTAATGAAGTGAGAAAAGTAAACCACGTGCTAAAAAAGGATTTCTAAATTTCTTACTAGATTTGGGTGTCACTGTACACAATAGTGTCACTCTGGTGAACAAGAGAATCTCTTTGTAGACAAACCAGAGAGCACGATAGAATTGTTGTTTTGTCAAGTGTCATCATTTACAAATCTTCTATACCTCTATAAAGTATTATCATTGTAATTTTTTTATAAGAATTGGTGCATTTAATAAGTGTCACTGTTTGAAAGGACAATAACATTGCTATATGGGAACACCCTGCAAAGCCATCGATGAAATTGTCGAGGGTGTTACTCTATCTTGCAAAATTCAAAACAAATGGAACTTGAGATGGAAATTGACTAGGTTGATATTTTTCCCTCCTATCGCTAGAATGTCAACTAAGGATATTAGTATGGGCCAATTATGCTTGATTCGTGAAGAATCAAAGCATAACATATCCACTAATACTCAATCTTTTAAACAAGATCATTGAAATGAAACATAAACTAAAAATTGATTGAAATGAAGCATTCTAAATATGAAAACATTTAAATTTCTACTCTAACTCATTTAAAAATTATCCTATTTTGGGATTGGTGTCATGTTGATGTGGAAAAATGACCCTTTCCCAATCCCATGATTAGTGAGCTTGTTCTAATTGATTCTATTGAAGAGAATCGATGATACTATTGTGATATGTGAATGAAAACATGATTTTAACCTAAATGAGCATGATATAAAAGCTAATCTACCATGATTTTATGCTAAATGATTCAGCTATGCAATTGCTAAACTAATATAAATGTGATTGAAACAAAAAATATACAAACCCTAATTATCTAATTAGCTAAGTGGATGCATAATGGAAGCTAAGCTATTTATGCAACTAAAATGAACCAAAATATGTTAAATGTCTACTAAATATGAGTGTGAGTGTGACTAATTTCAAGAGCATAACTTTGGTCTGAAAGGTGGATGATGGATCTATTTGTCCCCAAATAATGAATTATTAAAAGGAAAGAAAATGAGAAATGAAAGGTTCAGACCAAAACAACTAATCAATGTTCAAGTATGGAGGAAATAAGAGGCATGGATCATGGATTCTCATCAACGGATGAGAATACAAGATGATATTTAATCAAGGGTTCTAATTCCTTCTAGATAAGCACACTTTTGACTTGTATAAGAGGTCAAAAGTTAATTCACACAAGAGGTTTCAAGCTATCTTGCACATGAAGCTTTGTGAGGATATTCCCTTTCTGAAAGATTGGAGGAGAGATAATATTCTTAGGAATATTCTCATGGGCGAGGAAAATGATATTTAGTTAATTAAAATAAATTAAATTGCACAAAGGAGGAATATTCCTTTGTAAGTGAGAGGAATTGGATTAGTTAGATAATTGCTAATTTAAACAAGGTTTTAGTGATGCAATTATGAGATTTAGAAGAATTAAAGTGGTATTCATTAAATTCAATTGTTTAATGAATAGGGAAAGGTGAAATGAAATTTAATTAAATAACTTAGGGTTATTTACTTAAATGAGAAGACTTAGGGAGTTAAATTAAATATTTTGATTTATTTATTTTAATGAGATGAAATGTTAGCATGAAAGGGGGAATTAACTAGATTAAATGAATTAGATTAATATATGTGAATGATGCCATTAGTTAAATAGCTAGTATAATTTAATCAATTTAGGTGAAAAGAGGATGGATTTCAAGAGAAAATGATGTTAGTATACCTAGTTTGAGTGTATGATATCATTCAAGACATTTTTCAATGTCTACAACCTCATAGGCCTGAAAGATACAAGCATGTAGGCCCTAGATAACCTAAGAAACAATAAAAAATAAAACCAACCAATAAAAAATTCCTTAGGACTTTCAATTAGATTCCATTATTTCTCGAGCTACTCCAAATCATTCTTCTAGGTGTCCTCATTATTAAGAGTCATCTCCTCCTTTGTGGACTCATCCAACTATTTATTACACTTGTTGTGTTTTAGTGTCATTAATTTTGATTACCTAGTGATATGTCCAAAGATGACATAGTTCACAATCCCATGGGTGATAGATATGATAAAGCTCATTACATTATCAATCTTTGCAATATTTTTTTGTAGTTTATCATCTTCCTTAGCTAATTCCATTCAGATACCCTCTCATACTCATTTTCAATTTGATTCTTATAAAAATAGAGGGATTTACTCCCCATATCCTCCTCCTTCTCCATGCTCACCATAACTTGATTTTAGTCAACATTATCTTTCTCATGTTTTGGGTTCGTTCCTTCCTCTTCTTCATTAATATAGATTTTTTTTTATTATTTCATCATCATTATCCTCCTCCTTTTACCTTTTTTCCTCATCATCCACTTCTTCCTCCCTAGTTTTAACATCATCTCACTCATTGTCAATAACCACTTCTAGTTTCTTTTAGCTAATATCAAGGTCCAACTCTTCAAACACAAGGAAATAGTCTTCATCTAAAGACTCATCCCTTTCCTCATCAAAAGTGATTTTCTTCCCATTAATGTCCTAGTTTTTTTTTACTTCACCAAATTATCTAGCCTTTATGACCTTCTCTCACCTTTACCACTACTAGAATATTCCAATTGACTCACATCACCTTCATTTAGAATTTAAATAGTAACATTCTTAACCATCAAATTTTTATCATATTCAAGGATTTTTGGTCTTTAACATTAGCATTTGCTTGGAATTTCCTTTTTTGATAAGGAGGGGTAGACTACTTATCCTCTGAGGGAGTTGTGACAAATGACACTAGGTAGGTGGATATATTTTTGTTTCTTACTGAGGTTAGGGTTGTGTTGAATAAAATAGGGATTTTTTTCAAAGAATTTATTCGTAGGGGATTAACATTCTTGATTGGACGCAACTAAGGGGTTAAGGAAAAAACATGATTATAGAGTCTCAGGACTAGGCCCTGATGCAATGGGGGAGGTCCCTTTTGTCCTACATTAATGTAGGAAAGATAAAACAAAGAATGGGATATTTATTTTTTCATTACACCTTATATGGTTATGTAGTAATATAAAAAAGTATCCCTTTTCCTTTGATTTTGGAATAATTGTCTTTGAATTAACCTAATTTTTCCTAGGTTTAATGTTGTAACGTGTTGTAACACATTCACATTGATCTTGGGACCTCTTTTAATAAAATGTACTTAATTTCTACCATCTTTTAAGTGTTCTAAATTTTTGTAACATAGTTTCAAATTTATCTACAGTATCCTTAATCAATGGTGGTTAATTAGAGTTAATTAGCCCCTCTATTTCAAATTTAAGCCTTATTTATGACACCTCCCAAGTATCTATCCTGAAACCCATAATTCAAATTACATAACATTTAATTTGGAAAATTTAAGGTCCTAGAAATTGGTGCTATTACCCATTCACCCTAGGTGGTGAATGGGTCCTCCCTCTGTAGGACCTCCCTTTCTTTGCAGATCCCATTGTACCATTAAAAAAGTTCCCTTTGCTCGACATGTGATTATTTCATGATAAAAAGGACATAATGAGGCCTTGATTCAGGTGTTGTGAGGTATTTTATGCATCCACACTAGATCTTGGACCCTTATAAATTGAATAAAATTCTTTTAATAATGTCTTGTAAAGTTTTTGTAAAGTGTTGTAAGATGCTTTCACGCTTTTCTAGACTTAATGAACCTATTTCTCTCTAGTTCAACATTATAAAATGTGTTTAATAAAATTATTACATCAATCTAGAAGGATTGTATAAGAAACTTAATGTTAAGCTAGTGTTGTAATGTGTCTCACACATTCACATTGGTTTTTGTGCCTTTCTAGGCTATGTGGACCTGATTTTAGTGTTGTAAACTATATTTAATCACACTTTCACATTTATTTATGTGTCCCAATCCCTATTTAAAATTTACATCATCACTAATATTCCTTAATTGATCCATATTGTGTGTCATCACTAATAGGCCCCTATTACCCCACATTGTGCATCCCAAGGCCTAAATTGATTAAATACTTGATAAAGTTGCAATCTAAAATTTATTTCCTTATCTCTTAGCATCCTAGCCATCAAATTGGCCCCTATGTGATCCATTCACCATTTATGGTGAATTACACCCATCCAGGTGGGACCCATTCACCATGTGTGGCGAATGAGTTCCATTTGGCTCATTTTCGACCTTTGAGTGAGAAGAAAGTGAAATTTAAGTTTAATATTACTTTATGTCAGCTTGTGATGAGGTATTAATGGGTAAAATAGGTGAAAAATCTATAAATATAAGTCTTTAAATCCTAATTCACATCTCTTATCATTCATGCATCCACCCATTCTCCATCTCAAGTCAAGCCACTTAGGGTTTTATCATTTCAAGTTACCAAGATATCAATTTTTAGACTTTAAAGGGAAGATCCTTCATATTTTGTTGTAGAATTTCAAGATAAATCTTAATGGAAAGGTAATCAAATCCATTATTGCATGTTTCATTCCATTCTTTCATCATTTTGGTTTAATTAACTTAAAGGGGTTTGACCAAGGCAAAGACCCATGCCCTAACATTCAATTTTTTTTCCTCTTGTCTTGTGTGTTTGCAGACCTTTGTATACAAATTTATCAAGCATTTAGCTATTGAAGTGTGGTCAATAAGTCAGTTAGGTGCTTCAAGTCAAATCAACCATTTTTCAAGCTTGGTGAAGGTATTATGTCTGTTTCCTACAGAATTGACTTTAGCAACCCAACAAGTAGACATTTCTAGATTTGGTGTTGCACAGTTGTCTCCTAATTTCTTAGAATTTTGGGAGAAGACTAATTCGCCACCAATGGTTAATGAGTCCCACCTTAAGATTGAAAATCTAGGTTTTGTTAGATTCCATTTATTTATGTTCTACATTTTATTCATTCTTATTTCACTATTTTCATATCTCATTATGTTTTCCAGCATTGCTTAAATCTTTAGTTTTGCATTCATAGTCAATCATATAGATCACTTAATTGCATTTAGTTCATTTCATTTAGCCTAAATAACATCATGCATAACCTAATTTGAATGAAACCTTTGGTATTTTTGGCCCTAATCTCTCCTTTTAGGTGAAAAACCCTAGAAGAGCTAGAAAGGTGCAAGGTGCCAAAAATCTACAGCTCACCCACAAGGGTTTTTGATGTACTTTCATTCCTTGAAGGAAAGGTCAGGGAAAATTGTGCCAAGACCCATTGAACCTAGGTAGTGAATGGGTCCTCTTTTAAAGAGGGCCCCATTTTTGGATTTAATTTTGGTGAGATTTTAATAACATTCAATTCTAGATCTAGTGTTAGATTGAATTGTTTGAATTATGGGGTTAGGGTATGTGCAAGATCATGATGGGCCAAAAAGTGGCAATATGATGGGTATGTGGCTGACAAAATTTTTTTTACCCAAAATTGATGAAACAAAAAGGGTTTTTAAAAGAGATTCTCAACTTTCCACCATTATAAATTATGCTTTACTTTGAATTTAATAAATAATTATTATTCATTTTCTGTTTGAATTATGACTAAAGTCCTAATTGATAGGCTGATTGAAAAACATTTATAGCTTCCAAATGATATCACATTTTTAGAATTCAAAACATGCATCACATTTTATGCTTTTCATACTATAGGATTAAAAAAATAAAAATTGAATTTCATGAAGTTTTGACCAAGTTAAGGTGGTCAGACATACAATTTTTTTATATTTTTTAAAATTTGTAATAAAAATTCATAATTAATTATTTACTTGGAAAAAAATTACAAAAAAACATGCATCATATCTCGACATGAGTCCTCTAATTATATCTAAAAAATTATAAAAAATATTATCATTTTATTGTGGTTAGGGTGGTCAGACAGACACCTACTTATTTTTTTTCTCAAAATTTAAGTACTATTGCATTGAAATTTTAAATTTTCACCAAAGATATTTTTTTAAAATAAACCTAGTAGTTTAGAAACTACATTAAATTTTCTACAGATTCTATTCTTACATATTTTTGAAATAATATAGATAACTTATTCAAATTTTTACGTCAAGTTTCCTAACTCTGGTTTTTTTAATTTTTTTTCCACTTAAGGGCCTATTTTTTCCATGATGATCCTGCACATAGCCGTTAATCTCTTGATTTAGGATAAATATCAAGTTAATTCACATTGTTTCACCTACCAAGTTTATAAGAGGCCTAACAATTCAATTTTTCAAGCACAAGAGTTCACAAGAGCATTTTCAAAGTCATTTCAAGGCATATTATCAAGGTTTTATTGTAGCAAGAAAAGATCATTTCATCATGAAAAACTTTTAGTGTATTCATGCATGTTGTTGACCTAAGATAGCAAATGTATCATTAAAGATCTACTTGAAAGCATTTTTTACATCTTGCTTGAGATTAAGATCTACATTCTCCAAGGAAACTACACAAATGACAATCCAATTTTATCTTCCATGACAACTCCCAAGGTATCAACATTGCATCATTTCATGTTTATTCTTCAATTTCATTATTTCATCATTTGGTTTAATTATCTACAAGGGCTTTGACTTAGGGAAACCCCTATTGACTAAAAAAACAAGTTTTTCTTCCCTTGTGTGCCATAGAAAAATGGACCCTTGTTTTTTTCATGCCCTTTTAGGTCTTGTTTCATGGTGTTTGATCTATTTTTCTTTGATGTTATGTTGTAGCATGGCTTGAACATGCATATTTAGGTACTAAAATTCAAATAATTATGTCTTGTGAAGGTGTTGTGAAGTGTTGTAAGACATTTCTACACTCTTCTAGACCGTATTCATTGAAATTCACCTAAAATTCACCTTTTCATCACTAATCAAGTCCTATTTTGAAGTGTTGTAAAGTCTTGTAACAAGATTTCACACTTTTCTAGGCATAACTTCACTATTTATCCCTTTCTTATGCTTTATTTGGTCCCTTTATGACCTCATATGCCTTAATTAAGTGAATTTTTGAATGTAAGCCTAATAAACAACATTAAATACAACAAAATTCCCAACACCCATTTTCAAGTCCTAGATTGTACCCATTCGCCATAGGTAGCGAATGAGTCCCCCTTGGCTCTAGATTCAAAACTTTTCAAATGTCCTTTCAAGTTTTTATTCAAAAATAGTTGATGTTGGCTTGTGATGAGGCATGGATGGGTAACTAAGGCACAAGGTTGTATAAATAAGTGATTTTTACCTCATTTGAACCCCATTCATCCCCATTCATCAAGTTCACTCATCCACCTATTCACTCAAACATTCAAGCATCTTACAACATCAATTCAAGCATTATTCAAGAACTTTGGAGCATCCATTGACATTACTTCAGACTTGCATCATCAAGGGTATGGTAAATTGATAGAAATTGCATGTTATTAGTTTATCATTCTCTTTCCTTTCATTATTTCATTAAGCCTTTTTGTGTTGAAGATTGGTCAACAAGTAAATTAGGTGCTTCAAGTCAAATCGGTCATCTTTCAAGCTTGGAAAAGGATTTCTATCTATTTTTTGTAGAATTGACTTTGATAACTTGACAATAAGAGATTTCAAAATCTGGTGTTGTAGATTTGTCTCCTAATTTTTTAGAATTTTGGGAGAGGACTAATTTTCCAGTAGTGGCGAGTGAGTCCCACCTTATGACTAAAAATATGAATTTTGTCAAATTTTAGATCTCAATAGTTAGAAACTAGTTTCTGACACTTTTTCACCAGTAGTAGGACTTATTCACCACCCTTGGCAAATGAGTCCCACTATGAAATTTTAATAATTCTAGACAACATTCATGACATTCCTGAATCATCAAATATTTCCTAGGTGCACTCTATTTCATCTTACGTTTTCTTTTTGTTCTACATTATTTAATCATTTAGCTCCTTGTTTGCATATCACAACATGTTTCCAAACATAGTTTAAGTCTTAGTTTTGCATTCAAATTCATTCATCCAGATCACTTACTTCCACTTAGTTCACTTCATCTAAATTAGGTAACATCACATATAACATAATTAGAATGAACCCTTAGCATTTATGGCCCTACCTCTCTCCTTTTAGGTGAAAACCCCTCGAAGAGCTAGAGAAGTCCTAGAGTGCCAAAAATCAACGGTTCATTTTGGTGAACCTGCTTTTTGAACACTTTGAATTTTTTATTTCATTTGCATATTACATCCTAGATTACATTTGCATCAACATTCAATTTGAACATTGTTTTTTTTTGGCATTCTAGGACTTCTCATAATGCATAAGGGAAAATTTCATTTAGATTTCAATTTTGCATTGCATATCATTGAAAAAATTGAAAACTACATTTTGCATCCTTGATTTCATTCTCTAAAGCATTAGAATCATCTTAAAAAAAAATTAAAACACAAAAAAATCATACTAGGACTCATTCGCCACCCTAGGTGAATTATTCCCTCTGCACTTTTTAAACAACATTTCTACCATTTTTCTAGCATTTGTCTGGATTTCTATTTTTTGTAGTTAGTTCTCTATTATAGTTAGCAAAATTTATCTTATTTTCATTTAAGAGCTCCTAGATTACCTTGGATTTTCAATCAACCTATCCTTTGTGGTACTTTTATGAGTGTTTGGTGCCCCATTGATAATACTTTAGTGAGATGAAGTTCTAGACTCATGGCTTCCCACGATAGAACTTTTGTTGTGGACCTTGGGATCTCAAGAGCTCCTCCTCCTAGTATGGAAAATGGTGCATTGGGAATTGAAAATACCACTTCTATGCCTTCGCCTTTCCATCCATTGAATGTTGACACCCAAAACAACTCCCTCCTATAAGAAAATGTCATTAATATTCATGAGGATTTTGCACATTTACAACAAGACTTGTCACTTGAAAACATTTCAACCACTGCCATATGTGCTATTGATAATATTCATTGTTTGATTGAAAGTGATGATGGCTTACAAGTGATGAAGATAAATGTTGAGATTTACAATAAACATGCCTCTTATAATACCCAATCTGAAAAGATTCTTGTAAGCCAAGGAGGACCTCAAGTTCCTCCCCCTTCAACCATCGTATCCATACCAACTTATGCCAATCCACGGTCCACACAACTATGCACCAGGTTAATTATGCAACTAATTCCTTCCTGATTCCAACTAGCATTCCTAGCTCTCTTGTGGCATCACAAGTCCCTTCCACCATCTTTGCACCCCTTAGTATTCCTTCCACTTCCCCTAACATAACCTACACTCCATCACCATTTTCCCTTCCATCTCAACCCACTTACCCTGACCCTATTCTTACACAAATCCTTAACATCATTTCATCCATGCAACAACTTTCCATCATTAGCCAAGGTCAAACCACTCCACCCACATATCATGTCCATAGCAGCCCCTTATCCTTAGAAATATTACATACCCCGATGCCACAAGGGATATAAATGCCTCGGTTTGAGAAATATGGAGGTAAAGGAGACCCTATAAACCATGTTAATGCTTATATAACTTTATGTAGTGACTTTTTCCTTGACGATAAACTTTTAGCTAAAAAATTTCCAAGGACCTTGAAAGATACTGCCTTAGAATGGTTTTCCAACTTTCCTAATCATTCCATTTGTTCCTTCAATGAATTGGCGGATGCTTTGATAAGTCACTTTCAATATCACATCAGACCTAAAAATACAATGGATGACCTCATGAGATGTAGAAAAAACATGGATGAAAAAGTAACTAACTTTATCTCATGATACCAATCCTTGTATGCTCAAATTGATGTCAAGATTCATATTGCACATCTACAGAGGTTGTTTATCAAAAACATGCACACACACCTTTAGGATAAATTAACTATGATGAAATTCCCCTCATTCATTCATCTACGTACAACCTTATGTGACTACCAAAACTTGGTTTCTAGTTGCGACTCAAAGTCCACTTCAAACCGAGCTGACAAATCTAAACCAAAAAACCAAAATAACACACAAAACTTCCACCAGCCAAATAAAGGCTTTTTATAGTTTAATTCACCTCCTCAACCACAACTACAAACACCAACCCTACCCATTCCAAATCAAGTGGTAGTTGTTAAAGCAGCGGTGCCTTATACCAATGGGGACCTGAAGAGATAATTTACTCCCTTACCCAATACCTTCCATAACACAATGAACTAATTAATTTGATAACTCATGCTCACCTAGCCACCCATTAGACCAATTGATCCAAATCAGCCATTAACACCCACCATCAAACTTAATCCTTATTGTCATTTTCATCTCCAAAATCAACATGACATTGAACATTGCAAGTTTCTAAAACATTTAGTTCCAGACCTCATTGATTCATGCCATTTGTCCATTGTGGGTGTTAATGATCAAGGAAATAAGTAAATTGCACCCCCTAACCAGAATTTACAAATTTTCACCAACCCCATGGCTAAACACACTACTTCATTTGTTAAGGCTAGTGAGCCTTCAAACACTAATTTAATGAATGTTGATACAAATAATGAAAAACATGATGTACCACCACCTATTATAGAAGATAGTCCTATGGATAAACTTGTAGCTACAATAAACATTATCCCTCATAAGGGCCAATTCACTAAACCTCTTTTTATCACTTTATCTGCTAGAGACATACTACAAAAACTTCTTCATTGTGCTCTCTACATAGATGGTAGAATCTATGATAATCCCACTAATGGGATATTAATAGATCCCACTTGTGGTGAGAATGTGATCATAGAGGAGTTTCTAGTATTATATGAACTATATCAAGATGATTATAATAAATCCATTGCATGGATTAAGATGCATACTAGTTTTGCATGCCCTATGATTGGATTGATCAAAATTCCCTTAGAGATAGGACCTAAAAATTTGGAGGTAACATTTTCAATTATTCCACGATCTAACCAATTTTGTTTGTGGCTATGCCACCCTTGGCTTCGCTAAAAGAAAGTGGTCCCATTAGTGATTCACAAGTGAACTTGAAGTTTCCACATGAAAATGAGATATTTAACATACACCATAGTGGCTTTAATCCCTTATCCTCTAAAGGTAAATTTTCATTAGAATCCTTTTCGCCTGAACCCATGGAACCCATCACCCCTCAAAAGGACTTCTTTTTCATAGCCTATCAAAAGTTCAAAGCCATAAAAATATCCAAATTGTCTCTTCGTAACATGTCCGCAACCACTTCCACCTCCCCTATCGTAGATGAAACCATGGTTCAACCTGAGTTTGACATTGAGAAAACCATACAACCTCCTGGCCAACCACCCTTAGACACATCCACACCATCGTTTAAACAACCAAGGGAAAATGAGACCAATCCTATCATGCCTCCTCACATTAAACAAGTCTATAAAGAAAAAGAGACAGTGGTTGACTCGTCTTCTTTAGTTTCTTCTATTCTTCCCTCTTCGAAAGAAAAAGAACCTATGATGACTCAATCTACTTGTACACCTCAACAAATCCAAAATAGAATCAAACAAAACCGTAGTGCTAGGGAACGTAGGCGTCATCAGTGTCTCCTTGCTCATCAATCACACATGGAAGAAAATAAAAGGAAATCAACCTCCAGCTTTGACAGAAGTAATATATGACCACCCTCCTTCTTCTGACCCACCACAAGTTAGTCTAGTGCAACTTTCACAACCCAACGAAAAAATCCAACAGCCACAACTTTTTCTCCATCCACCCTTAGAAATCGCACTTCGTCCTCCTATCATTAATCTTGATAATGATGATGCAGAGATTGCCATAATAGATGAAGTGCACAATGACCTAAACTCTTTATTTTCATCCATAATGAGCTTAAAAGATAAATCCTCACCACCAAGTGAAGAACCTCATATGACTCCTAGTTCAACGCTTACAATTATTCCTTTGGAAAGTCAACCGCCCTCACATTACACTGAACATGATTGGGAGAAAAATGACTTGTTAGATGGTTGACTTGCATTCGCCTAGCTAGCCTTTTTTATTTTCTCTTTTTATTTATCCTTTTTGTTTTCCTTTTCATGTGTGTATCGTTTTCCCCCATATTGTGTGTTTGATGTTCCCTCTCTTCGTACACTTCTTCTATTTGTATCTCTATTCTTCTATTTATTGTGCATTGTATTTTTCTCTTCTTTTTTTTTGTGTTCTTGTATTGGGGATGATGCAAAGTGTTGAGATTCCCTATGTCTCTTCCATGTTGACTCAAAATATCCTTTTCTTTCTCACTTTTGTTTTGTGTTCTCCTTTTGGGGATGACACAAAGCATATAAATTCCTTATGTCTCTTCCATGTTGACCCAAATGGTCCTTGTCTCTTTCTCTTTTTGTTTTTTGTTTTCTTTTTAGGGATGATGCAAGTTCTTGAGATCGCAATGTCTCTTCCATATTGACCAAAAATGGACTTTGTTTTTCTGTTATTTTCGCTCTCTTTGTTTCATTCTTCTAGTTCTATGTGCTTTTGGGAATGATGACAGTTCTAATCTATTTCATAAAAACATTGTAGGAACGAACATACTAACCCCAAATCTATAGGTCCCTTGTGTGTTTGGTGTACTCTTTTCTAGGGAGAAACTCCCTTTCTTTTTTTTTCCTTTTCCTTGAGATGACACAGCCTAAGTTTGAAACATATGACTTGGCATAAGGATTTCCATGTTGGCTCTCATATCTTGTTTTCTTTTTTCTTTTTCTTTCCTTTGTTACTTTAAAGTCATTGCTCATAGAATGATGTGTAGTAATTCCTTTAAAGTGGGGGCATACATTACCATAATTCATTTTCATTCTTCATTCTCAGTGTTTCCTTGTAGTTTAAGTGATGTGCTTATCACTTTGTGGATGGTATTGAGTGTGATTTCCTTCATAGGTGTTATCTATTTTAGCATATTACATTCCTCTTGGTGGCCTGATGTGATGCACTGCATCCCCTAAGTTGTGAATATACTATTCTTTGATTAGTCCTCTCTTGCAGGAATTAGACATAATGTTCCCTAAGTGATTGACCTTGTATGAACTTAACGAGACTCCTTTGAACATTACATTTTTACTTTTTACTCCTTTTTCCACCTTGTATAATGCAACTTGCATGAATGTGGTACCTTCTTTTTGTTTATGAAATTTTCCTTTGTGGCATCTTGTTAAAGTTATTAGGAGGTATAACTTTAATATGGTTGAGTGGGAAGCCCACCTAGTGGAATGAATTTTCCCCATAGCCACCTTTATTTTTGTGAGTGTATACCAACTAGGGTATGTATCTTACCTTTTGGGATTTTTCACCCCACAGACAGCTGAAAGTTCCATGGCCCCAGAGTGAGTACATTTTTGGGCCTTCTCACCTCACATATAGCTAGAAGTTTTGTGGCCCCAAAGTGAGTACACATTCTATTTTTCAAACAATCAGCCTAGATCTAATCCACAACTAGTTTGACTGATGATTGAAGCTTCATTTGATTCTTTTCAACACTTTTGTGTTCCTTTGTTCTTATAATTAGTTTTCCATGGGATCTTCATCCTAGGGGCTTAATCATCCCTCTTGATCATTGTCATTCCATCTTGCTAACGTAAGTGCATTTGAACCATCTTCTCAATGTTCATGGCTACTTTAGTGTGAGGTTGAAGCAAGTTCATCCTCTCACTAAATTAGGTATTAAATGTGTCGTAGAAAAATGGGCCCTTGTCATTTTCATGGCCACTTAGCTCTTATTTCATGGTGTTTGATCTATTTTCCTCTGATTTTATGCTGTAACATGGCTTGAACATGCATATTTAGGTACTAAAATTCAAATAATGGCATCTTGTGAATGTGTTGTGAAGTGTTGTAAGACATTTTTACACTCTTCTAGACCCTATTCATTGTATTTCACCTAAAAATCACCTTTTCATCACTAATTAAGTCCTATTTTGAAGTGTTGTAAAGTCTTGTAACAAGATTTCATGCTTTTCTAAGCATAACTTCACTATTTATCCATTTCTTATGCTTTATTTGGTCCCTTTTTTTACCTCATATGCCTTAATTAAGTACATTTTTTAAACTAATCTTCATAAACAACATTAAATACAACATAATTCTTGACACCCATTTTTAGGTCCTAGGTGGGACCCATTCACCATGGGTGGTGAATGAGTCCCCCTTAGCTCCAAATTCAAAAAAAATCAAATTTCCTTTCAGGTTTTTATTCAAAAACACTTGATGTCAGCCTGTGATTGGATATGAACGGGAAAATAAGGCACAAGGTTGTATAAATAAGTGATTTTCACCTCATTTCAGCCCCATTCATCCCCATTCATTCAAGAATTCAAGCATCGTACAACATCAATTCAAGCATTATTCAAGCACTTTGGACCATCCATTGACATTACTTTAGACTTGCATTATCAAGGGTTTGGTAAGTTGATAGAAACTGCATGTTATTAGTTTATCATTCTCTTTCCTTTCATTATTTCATTAAGGATTTGTTTACAAAAAGTGGGGTTTGACCAAGGCAAACCCCTATTTGCTAACCCTCAGCCATTTTCCCCCTCTTGCATGTGTGTTTGTAGACTTTTGTGTGTAGATTTAACAATATTTTTGGTGTTGAAGATTGGTCAACAATTCAATTAGGTGCTTCAAGTCAAATCAATCATATTTCAAGCTTGGAGAAGGCTTTTTGTCCATTTCCTGTAGAACTAACTTCGACAACCCGACAATCATAGATTTCCAGATCTAGTGTTGTAGAATTGTTTGCTGATTTTTTAGAATTTTGAGAGAGGACTTATACTCTACCAGTGGAAAATTAGTCCCACCTTAGGACTGAAAATAAAAAATTTGTTAGATTTTGGATCCTGATAGTAAGAAACTAGTTTCTAACACTTTTTCACTAATAGAAGGCCTAATTTTCCACCCTGGACAAATGAGTCCCACTGTGAAATTTCAATAATTCTAGAAAGCATTCAAAACATTCCAAAATCATCAAATATTTCCCAATTACACTCTATTTCATCTTAATTCTTTCTATTTTGCATTATTCCATCGTTTAGTTCATTGTTTGCTTATCACAACGTGTTTTCAAACATATTTTAAATCTTAGTTTTGCATTCAAATTCATTCATTTAGGTCACTTACTTTCACTTTGTTCACTTGATCTAGCTTAGGTAACATCACATATAACATAATTAGAATGAACCCTTAACATTTTTTGCCCTACCTCTCTCCTTTTAGGTGAAAAACCCTAGAAGAGCTAGAGAAATCCTATAGTGCCAAAAATTAATTGTTCACCTTGAATGCGTGTTTAATATAGATTTACAAGTTTAAGATCAGGTGGAGAAGAAGTTTAGAACAAAATTGTTGAAGTTGTTAAGTTGTAAGATTGACTTTCAAAGTGCAAAAAAAAAAAGAATTGAAGCTACAAAATTTGTTACAAGTTTTCGGGACCTAAAAAATAAGAATCTAAGAGTGTAGACATTTAAGTACAAAATCCAGATCTTAGTTTCAAAAACCTTAACAAGGACCCATTCACCACTAATGGTGAATGAGTCCTTTGTGCCCTAAAAATAGGCTTCTTGCAACAAATTAAATACCATTTTAATTTCTCAAAATTCCCCTCATAGGTACCATAATAGTTAGGATTGATTTCTAATTGTTATTTAGGAATTTTTTTCTCATAATTTTATGTTTCATAGCATTGATAATTAGTGGTTCATTATCTTGATTTATTTCACTTTGATGAACGAGATATTTTTACATGAAATAGGTTAAGGAATGAAAAGTGATAGCCATGAATACTAGTTTATCTCCCTTCAAGAGTGAAATATTTCATGATATGTAAGCTTATCAGAATGAAAGGAGCCAAAAAATTCTATCTATCATACCCATTTTTAATTCTCCTCATCTTCTCATCCTTATCAATGAAGCTATTGATGAAACATTGGCAGTTCTTGTTTCTCACATTCACTAATTTAATTCACTTCTAGTCTAAAAATATTGCCTCAATAATGTCTTAGATTCACCTCAAAGAAGATGGTTCTAGTAGAAAATTTTCCCTCCCTCCACAAGTTAAGAACTTTTGAAGTAAGATCATCATTAAAGCCCTTCATGGCTTGGAAGAAGAGTGTCATTCCAACTTCCTCAAATAACCTCTAGAGTTTGAAATTTTGTTTGAGGGGAATGTAAAATAAAGGTTCAAAGTGCTTCCTTGGCCCACTCATGTCCATCCCATGACACTTCCACCAAATTTGTAGAGGGATTTGAATCATAGCACCTACATAACACCAACAAATATTAGATGGAAAAGGAAAGAAACTAGAGCTTATTTTGGTAATTTTTTAAAACAACTACAATAAAATGTATTTCAGAGATTGACCCAAACCATTTAAATGGTCTTTCTAGAAAATATCCACTTGTCTTTTATGATAGATACTCAGTACAAATTTTTAGCTAAATCTTATTAGTCGATAGGCTATTTTCTTCGAAGTTTCCACTAGGATTTTTGTCAGCCCCACCGTGAATTGGATTTTCCAGTGGCAACATGACCGAGTTTCTTGTGGAGACATGGAGGTTGGTAATTACATGGGTTGGTAGTGGTGGAGTTAATTTCCTCGATATGTGGAAGATGAACTATAAGTGTTTGCTTTTTAGAATGTTGTTTCATTCCATCGTTGTTGTACAATGGGGGCAGATGAAGTAAATGTGGGCAGACAAAGTAAATGTGATATTGAGTGTTGCAATATGGGAAAGTATAATTTTTTTAAGTTGTATTGTCAAAACAACCATTGTGGTTTTCCTTTCATAGCAGACTATTGTAAAAATCATTGCCTTTGGCTCCATGGTTGGTTTCACAGTAGATTGGAGGGTTTTGAAATTGTTGTTCTTCACAATTTGTAAGTTGTTTTACATGGGTGTTTTGCACAACTGATTTATTCATTGTTTATTTTAAAACTATTGTTCTCTATAATTTTAAGTCATTTTACATGGGTGTTGTTGTGTGGGAAAGTAAAGTCTGAAATGTGCAAGAAATATATTCATTAAGTTGCATTATTGAATGAGCTATTGTGGTGTTGGTTTGATAGTAGACTATTCTAAAAATAATTGGCTTTGGTTCAATGGTTCATTTCATAGGAGACTAGTGTAAAAAAAGATGGCATCAACTTCATTTTGTAGGATATTGGAGGGTTTTAAAACTATTGTTCTGCACAATCTATAAGTCATTGTACATGGGTATTTTGCATAAATGATTTATTTATTTATTTATGTTAAAACTATTGTCTAAAATCTATAAGTTATTTTATATGCGTTTTTGGCATTATGGTTTTGTATGAATGGAGAAATTTCTCTTAAATCTTCTTTCTTTCATCAAAAAATATTGTTAAGGTTAGTAATTTTTTTGTCTTTCATTTATTGTTTGTTGTTATCTCTATGAATCTTTAGGCCTTATACCCATTACCATAGGAGAAAATGTAATTAAATCTTATTTCTTTGGTCAAAAAATATGGTTAGGGTTAGTAATTTTATCGTCCTCCATTTGTTGTTTTAGTTATCTTTGTGCATCTTTGTTGTTATGGCCATTAGCATAGGACCAGTTGCAGATTAACATAGAAGTGACTGCATATATATATGGCCTTATACTCATTACAATAGGGGAAATTCTAGTTAAATATTGTTTCTTTGGTTAAAAAATATAGTTAGGGTTAGTAATTTTATCGCCCATCATTTATTGTTTTAGTTATCTCTATGCATCTTTTCCATTACCATAGGGTTAACATAGGAGTGATTGTAGGTTGATATAGGAGAGATTGCATATGTATATATATGCCAAGGATTAGTATGAAAGAAAAAACATGTTGGAGATAAAATTAGTTTGGTGGGTGTTAAGTGTTATTCTTTTTTATATCTCTTTTATCTATTCAATTTATTTGTTTGAAGTTTCCAATGGGATTTTCTATCAGCCCATCCATGAAATTTAGTGTGGGTATGGTGCCAAAGAATGCAACATGATTTTTTAATTAACAATCCAAGTCTTACATAGACAACTTGTCTTGTATGAATATGTTTAGTGTGTGTTTTCAATCATCTATGATTTATGTATGATTCTTAAGTGTTTTTCTAATAGTTGTTTTAAAATTTTCATATTTTGTCTATAATATTTAGTGGAAAATTATGTGGCTTGAATTTTGAATTGAGAAGCCAACTATTACAGAGAATTTTCTGTTACACTTTGTCTAGATAGTGATTGAATTTTAGGTAAGCAAGAATATGCTACAAACTCAAATCCATGCATGCATTTGACATGAACTGGGTTCTTTATTTTGAATATTCTTTGTAAGTAATTTCACATACATAGATGTCCATATCGAAACTTTTTTGGGTGAAGGGAAATTGGAAAATACCTATTAGGAAAATACTTAACAATCATAGGAAAATGACAGATGTTGGAAAACCCACATTAAATAGAACTTTAAAATATGGAGAATAGAACATACAAACTATGATAATGGAAAGTTTGGCGTGGGGATCTGGAAAAAAGAATATAATGAGGAATAGTTTGTTATGGAGAAGTTGAAATAGTTGAGAAAAAAAGAATATCATAAAACATATTGTTACAAGACTAAAAGTGAAATTGGAAAAGAGCTAGATTAGGAAAACAATTAACAATCGCAGTTTCCTTGTCAATTCAAAATTCGAGCTACATTATTCCCCACTAAATATTATAGACAAAATAGGGAAATTGTATATCAACTATGGGGAACTAAAAAATGGAATATCATGAGGAACAGTTTGTTGTGGAGAAATGGAAACATATGAGGAAGAAAGAATATAATGAAACATATTGATATAAGACACTGACATCTAACATAATTAGCAAGCTTGACCCCTTACATAAACAAACCCAGGTAGTTTGTTCCAAGGAGCTTAAAACAGATTAATAAAAAAGAATATCATGAAACATATTGATACAAGATTCAAACTATGTTCTTTGTTAATAAATATTGAAGACAAATAGAGAAATTGTATAAGAGGTGTTAGAATAACAATTATTTTCTACAAGTCATAGTTTAGTGGGTGTTAAGTGTTATTCTTTCTAATATCTCTTTTATGTGTTTGATTTATTTGTTTGAAGTTTCTGACAGGATTTTATGTAAGCCCGGACCTGAATAGGATTTGTCCTATAATAGATCTTTTACAATTTCTCTATTTGTCTAGAATATTTAGTGCCTCGCAATGTAACTCAAATTTTTGATTGAGAGTGTGGTGATATAGGCATTTAATATAGGTTATTGCTACTTATTGGCTTTATGAGTTGTATTTAGTGAGGGTTTGGTGCCAAAGAATGTAGCTTGATTTTTGAATTGACAATCCAACTTGAACACAAGTTTCTTGTCTTGTATGAATAATTTTAGTGTGGGTTTTCAATCATCTATGATTTACATATGATTCTTAAGTATTTTTCTAATAGTTGTTTTACAATTTTCCTATTTTGTCTATAACATTTAGTGGAAAATTATGTAGCTTGAATTTTGAATTGAGAAGCCAACTATTACATAGAATTTGTTGTTGTATACTTTTTCTAGATAGTGATAGAATTTTAGGTAAGTAGGAATATGTTGCAAACTCAAATCTATACATGCAAACATATTGATACAATATTTGAGCTATGTTCTTTGTTGATAAATATTGAAGACAAATAGAGAAATTGTACAAGAGGTGTTAGAATAACAATTATTTGCTACAAGTCATTTTACATGGGTGTTTTCCATAAATGATTTGTCTACAGTATTTAATGTCATGCAATGTACCTCAAATTTACAATTAATCCCATGGCACTATATGCATTTTCCAAAGGTTGTTGCATCATATAATTGTTTTCATAGCCTAAATAAAATATGTATCATGATTAAGAATTGGGTTTAAATAAAAAATTTACAAACTGAAAAGATATGTGTATGTGTGGAGGGAAAAATGGTTTGGTGTCTTTTAAGTGTTATTGTAATAGCTCTTTTATGTGTTCAACTTTATATTTCTAATTTGAGAAAAAAAGAATATCATTAAACATATTGGTGTAAGAAAACAAGCAAAATTGGGAAAGAGCTATTAGGAAAAAACTTAAGAATCATAGGAAATTGACAAATGTTCTAGAATCCATGTTATATAGAAGTTTAAAATACAGAGAATAGAAATGGAAAACTATGATAAGGGTATGTGCAGGATAATGATCGGCCAAAAAGTGGCAATATGATGGGTATGTGGCTGACAACTTTTTTTTTACCCAAAATTGATGAAATGAAAAGGGTTTTTAAAGGAGATTCTTAGCTTTCCACCAATATAAATTATGCTTTACTTTGAATTTAATAAGTAATTATTATTCATTTTCTATTCAAATTATGACTAAAGTCAAATCGATAGACTGATTGAAAACATCTATAGCTTTCAAACGATATCACACTTTTGAATCCAAAACATGTGTCACATTCTATTCTTCGTATACTATAGGATTGAAAAATAAAAATTTAATTTCATGAAGTTTTGACCAAGTTAATGTGGTAAAAATATGAGTTTTTATATTTTTAAAATTTGTAATAAAAATCATAATTAATTATTTACTTAGAAAAAATTACAAAAAATATGCATCACATTAGGACATGAGTCCTCTACTTATATCTAAAATCTTATAACTAAATATTTTCATTTTATTGTGGTTAGGGTGGTTAAACAGACACCTACTTCTTATTTTTTCCCTAAAATTTAAGTACTACTGCATTGAAATTTCAAATTTTCACCAAATAGATTTTTCTTTTTTAACAAACCTAGTAGTTTATAAAATACATTCAATTTTCTACAGATTCTATTCTTACATAATTTTTGAAATAATGTAGATAACTTATTAAAAATTTTAATTCAAGTTTCCTAACTCTGGTTTTTCTGATTTTTTTGCCACTGAAGGGCCTATTTTTTCCATGATGATCCTGCACATACCCATAATGAACAATTTTTTATAGGGAACTAGAAAAAATAATATCATGAAGAAGAGTTTGTTGTGGGGAAGTTGAAATAGATGAGGAACAAAAAATATAATGAAACATATTGGTATAAAAAATTGACAACCCGCGTAATTACTAAGCTCCACCCCTTACATAACTAGAACTAGGTAGTTTGTTTCAAGGAGCTTCAAGCAGATCAAGAAAAGAACAATATCATGAAACATATTGATACAAGATTCGATCTAAGTTCTTTGTTAATAAATAATGAAGAGAAATATAGAAATTGTATAAGATGTTTTAGAATGAAAATTATTTTCTACAAGTTGTTTTGCATGGGTAAGTTGCATAAACAATTTCTCTATAATATTTAATGGCAAGCAATGTAGCTCAAATTTATAATTAACTCTATTCTGTTATACACATTTTTTTGAGATTTTTTGCATCATATAATCGTTTCCATGGTCTAGAGAAAATAGGTATTGTGATAAAGAACTAGGTTTAAACAATTGATTTTGAAAGTTGAAAAGATATATGTATAAGTGTGGAGAAAAAATAGTTTTGTGGCTTTTAAGTGTTATTCTAATAGCTCTTTTATCTATTCAGCTTTATATTTTTAGCTGATAAGTTATTTGTTTGAAGTTTCCACTAGGATTTTCATCAGCTTAGTCACGAATAGGATTTGTGGTCTAATAGCTCTTTTACAATTTGTTTGTTTATAATATTTAGTGGCAAGAAATTTATCCTGAATTTATGTCTATATATATGTATTGACTCCCCTATTTCATATTTTAAAAAATACATATATGTGGAAATATATCGATATATATAGAAAAAGACCACCATGTCTCATTTGAGAATGCAACAATAATTTATATATGCACATGTATATCCAAATAGTTGTGTATGCTATGTTTATTTGTATTTAGGTAGAATTTGATATGAGAAGAGTTTAAAATAGCATAGGTAGACTAAATATTATAGAGAAATGGGTAATTTGTAAAAGAACTATTAGTAAATAATTGAAGAACAACATACATCTAATTCTTAAGTATTATCCTAATACCTCTTATAGTTACATAGATTTCTTGTCTTGTACCAATAAGTATATGCAGGATCATGATGGGCCAAAAAGTGACAATATGATGGGTATGTGGATGACGACTAATTTTTTTGCCCAAAATTGATGAAATGAAAAGGGTTTTTAAAGGAGATTCTTAGCTTTCCATCGATATAAATTGTGCTTTACTTTGAATTTAATATGTAATTATTATTCATTTTCTAGTCAAATTATGACTAATGTCCTGATTGATAAGCTGATTGAAAAAAATCTATAGCTTTCAAAAGGTATCACATTTTTTTAATCCAAAAAATGTGTCACATTCTATGCTTTGCATACTATTGGATTTCAAAAAGAAAAATTAAATTTCATGAAGTTTTCACCAAGTTAAGGTGGTCAGACATACAAGTTTTTATATTTTGTAAAAAGTCATAATAAAAAATTCATAATTAATTATTTACATGAAAAAAATTAAAAAAATAATGCATCACATGATGATTTGATCCCTTTACTTATATCTAAAATCTTATAAAAAAATATTATCAGTTTATTGTAGTTAGGGTGGTCATACAAAAACCTACTTCTTATTTTTCCCCTAAAATTTAAATACCACTGCAATGAAATTTCAAATTTTCACCAAATAATTTTTTTTTTAAAAAAAAAGCTAGTATTTTAGAAACTACATTCAATTTTCTATAGATTCTATTCTTACATATTTTTGAAATAATATCGATAAGTTATTTAAATTTTTATGTCAAGTTTCCTAATAGTGATTTTTCTAAAAAAAAATCCACTCAAGGGCCTACTTTTTTAATGATGATCCTGCACATACCCCAATATGTTGCACGATATTCATCTTCCCTAATCTATTTCAACCTCCTTATAATAAACTGTTAATTGTCATTGTTTTGTTGTTTGTATGGGAAGAATAAAATTCCTACAATACAACCATAGCATTAATGATATAGCATTGAGATATTGTTAAAAATAGAGCATTTAATGGTACAGTATGTGTAAAGTGTTCATAAGAATCTGTAAAATTGATTGCACCTTGGTAGTGAATGTCCCTATTGAAACTGAATACATTAAAAAAACATTGAAAATAGTGTAACTTGCATTGGCTTGGTGCCACCATCTTGATTGCCATTGTTGAGCACCACAAGCAATAATTTTCCATTCTTCTTTTGTGTTTGAAGGTGGCTAGGAGTCCCTTTGTGGCATATATATTTTAATAAGCTTGGAAGTTAAAAACATGTTGGTTGTTTGCATATCTATTTCCCTTTTCTTTCTCTTCACTTTGTGCACTATGCAACTCTCAAAAAAATTTGATACTATGCAACTTTTGCATTATACCCATTGAAATTGGAGAAATTGCAAATTAATAACTCCTCCCCTTGGAATTTATGAAGACATCAAACATTCAGATTGGGTTTTCTCTTAATTTTTTGGCTGAGAAGGGTATGAATTCAAACCTTTTGTTCCCTATAGTAATTCCTTACTTTGGAGTGGACAATATCCTATAGGAAAGAAAAGCTTTGAATTCACACCCTTCTTAACTAGACAATTGATGGAAAATTCAATCTCGATGTTTGCTCTCTTCATAAATTTGAAGGGGAGGAGTTACATAGTGAGGAAAAATTATGGTATACACATGTATTTAAATATAGCAGTGTGTATATAAATAGATATATACATGTGTACATATGGATGTGTTTTAAAATGTCGAGACAAAGGGGAGATTCAATGCATATATGTACTTAATTATTTCTATTCTAATTGTTGTATAGCCTATTGTTTCATTAAGAAAGGGTGAAAGGACCATCTAGAAACATATACAAATATTTGCATATAGATATATGTAGAAATATAGTAAAATATATATATATATATAGATACATATATAAGCAACCTCAAAGAAAAACATATATATAGGGGTATATCGATATGCATTTATCATTTTTATTCATGTTGATGTATCCCTTGGTGTTTTGATAGTATTAAAAGTGCATTTCTATTCTTGTTCTTGTATCCTCTGTTGTTTGATCAGTTTTAGAGGTGGAATGGTTATAGATTGATATTTCTAAGTTATCTACCAATTTCCATTAGGATGTTACAGTACATTAATGTTTTATTTTTATTGTGAAATAGAGTTGTCAATTAGTCAACTCAAATTGTAACATTTTTTTCCTTGGAAAGAGTTCGCATAACTATGTCTATGGAATCGGGTTTTGTGGATGGGTCTCTAGAGCCCACCAATATTCCCATTGTGGAGTCTGGATCTAAGGGCTTGAACCATAGGCCTTCAAATCCTTATTCTGTAAGTATAAATTTCCCTTTTGTTATACCTGTTGCAAATTTGGTGTTATTGTTTCCAGTTGCCTTCGTTTTAAGGTGTATACACACATGGGTAAACCTAGCAAGGCATATAGATGTGCCTGGGGAGATACACATTGATATTTTCTAGCATAGAAAAGCATCCCTTTCATGTATATGTATATGTATATGTATATGTATATATATATATATATATGTATATATATTTATATCTATGTGTATGTATATATATGCATATGTGTATGTATATATGTGAACCCTAAATCTGCATTACTTCAAACAATGACCACAATTAGCTTAGTCAATTCAAAATAAAAAAACCCAAGATTCCTATGAAATGCTTAACCATGCTAAAATATACAAACTAAATAGAACAAAAAAAACTAAATACAAGCACATAAAAAACATGACCAAATCCTATCCAATAGTGGATTGGTGCTTCTTTGATGTGGAAAGAAGCCATTTCCCAATCCATAATAAGCTCCTAGATGATATGATGAACATTATTCAAATGATTAAGATTTTGTATCAAGTTGTGGAGTAATACAATATAGGAGGCCTCTATTTATAAGAAATTATGATGGAGGATTGAAGAACATGAAGGATTTTGGACAAAACATGAGCCAATGACAAGATGCCACTTGTCAAGAGGTGAGAGGATGAAGGTTGAGCACATTTTGACAATTCTGACAATAAATGAGATTAGGTGGCTTTTCAAATATGAAAGTTGGCTTGTTGGAGGGAGAAAAATAGGTCTTAAATACCAACTAGGAGACATGTAAGAGAGGAGTTAAATGCTTTGTTGGAAGGACACATCCCTTTTGGAGGGATTTTCAAATTTGGAAGAATATTCTTCTTTTATGCTAAGTTGAAACATAATAGGGATTTCTTAAATCCATTAAATGTGTTTTCATGTGCAAGTGGAAAAATCTATAAAAATTTGGAGATTAGGATTAAATTAATCAAGGTTTAATTAATTTAATGAGGGATTAGATGATGCGACTATTTGATTTAGATTTATGGGTTTATTTAAATCAAAAGATGAGAAGAATGTGATTTAGATTTAATTAAATAAAGATTTTTATTTAATTAATTAAAGAAGATGGTGTTACACTAAATCAAATAAAAAATAATTTATTTAATTTAATGGAATGACTTTAGAGATTTAGTCAAATAAAAGATGAATTATGTAAGTAAACAGTGAAAATGATGATAAAGGGATGATTAAGGACGATATAGTTAGTGAAGCTAGATTAGATGCATAATATCAATTTTGCATGTCTACATTGTGCCCCTCTTTGAAGCAATGTACTTGCTGCCACTAAATTCAATTTTTATTTTATTTTTTCATATGCCCCAACGGAAAGAAGTATACTGGTACATTGGCCCCTCGAGAGATCAAGTTAAAAAAAAAATTATTTGAGGGTCAATATCACAAAAAATAGGTTCAAGATGGATGTATGGATGGTTATGATGATGACGCAAATGAGATGGTTTCAATATGCTTAGAATAAAAAATCTATATTATCCTAAACAACTTAAAATGATGATGTAATGCATTTGAGATGAATGATGCAATAATGCCTAAATGATTATGAAGTGTATGTTTTTTATGCAAATGTATGATTTATGAGATGCTTCGACTAATAGATCTATATTATGATGATGAACATGCATGAGATATGATGAAATGATATGATATGCAGTGTGTTGATGGTTTGTGGATGTAGGATGGATGTACTGGAGATGATGATTAACTATCCTAGTATGATGTTAGCATGGAAAATAAGAAATGAGATGATGACAAGATGATTCAACAAGCCAACTTTATTAAGGATTATGATGAGAGATGGATGATTTTATTATTAAGAATTGGGACTTTAAAAGGGCTACTTACCTTATGTTTGATAACACACATATATGTATGATGCATCAAAGTATAAAGAACTAGGATGGTGTTGTACCTAGTGCGATGGAATTTGACTCGACAAACAAATAGGAGTATTCTTTTTCACACTTGACATATGAAAAGCTTGCTAGGATGCACCTAACAAAGCAAGTATTCACCAAGTTATATTACAAGAACATCCAACAAGCATAGCAGAAAAAAAATAATGATCAATGTCCCATTCCTTTCTCTCTAAATCACTTTGATTAGAAATCATCAAGACGTCATTGGAATGAGCGTAATAAGATAAATCAAAAAGAAAAGATCAAGCACACAAATAAGTCAATGTTCTTCATACCTCTAGCCAAAGGGGTGTGTTTTGTTTAGGATAAAAATAAAAATGATTGCCAATAGATAATGCCCATCGTAGGATGGATACATCCTAGGACATGTTAGTGGATGGTGACACGTCGTTTTGTTTATCCAAAGTGTTTCACCAAAGATAATGCCCATTGTAGGAAGGATGCATCCCAAGAAATGTTAGCGGATGGTGACAAGTTTTTAGGTTATTAAAAGAGGCTATTGATATAAGGCCGATTGACATGTTTGTGAATGATCAAGAGTTTGATTTTTCATTTAAAGGTTTGTTGCTTCGATTTTGATTTTTTCGTTTGAATTTTTCTTTTGTTGATTGCTATACTTTTTTCTGTTTGTATTGCCAAAGGATGAAGGTGACGATTGTTTTATTATGGATGAGATTATTGCAGGTGAAAGCAAAACGGGATGGATGGTTTTTTCAAATAATTGGATGTTTTTGATGTTTTTTAAAATGTTATGAGGCTGTTTTTGGTATTTTTGGGTTATTTGAATGTTTTTTGATTTTATGTGATTTTATGAATGTTTTTGGATTTTGATGTCTCCAAGGCTAATCAAAGATTAGCCTTGCCTACGTCTAAGCTTAGAGACAACGTAGTTCAGATAGCATGTTTTTGATGCTTTTTGAATTTTTGACCTATTTTAGATTTTGATATGTTTTGTTTATTTTTGGATTTTCGCATGATTTTCTAATTTTTTTTGGATTTTCTTGGTTTTTTGAATGTTTTTGGATTTTCTAAGTTTTTGATGTTTTTGGATTTTTGATTTTTTGATGTTTTTGGATTTTTGATTTTGTGATGTTTTTGTGTTTTTTCCTGATTTTGTGATGTTTTTGTGTTTTTTCCTGATTTTGACACTTTGGATATGATATTTGTGATGATATCAGTGATCTTTTTTGGGATATTTTTGAAAACCAAGCTAAGGTTTATTGATTAGATCAATAGATTGATGATGACATTGTTGAGGATGCACAACAATGCAAGGATAGTGTTAAGAAACACAAGGATTGGGATGTATATCCCAAGATGATAAGGGATTGACGATGATAACATTCTTGAGGATACATAACAATGCAAGGATTTGATTGATCAGGATTGATGATTATAACATTGTTGAGGATGCATAATAATGTAAGAATAGTGTTAAGCAACATGAGGATTGGGAAGGATATCCTGAGATGATGAGGCAATGATTGGATTCGATTAATCAGGATTGATGAAGCTTGGTTTGGAACAAAAGTTGGTTTTGGATGATTTGATGTGATGTTGAAGCACATGTTAGATGCAACCGATATAGGTTGTTTGGATTGATGTTCGATGAAAGACCTACTTTATAAGGAACATCTTTTTGTCAAAATATGCCATGGGCTAGTGATTTGGATTTCGGATTACAAATGTTTAACCAATTTGATTTCACATTTTCCAATGTTTGGATCACCACATAAGTTGAAGGATGTAGATCAATATTTATTCCAAAAGGAAGATGTAAATATTTTCCCCCAGTGTCTAGCAATGTATGAAATGTCATGGGTGGATGATTGGATAGGTGCATGGATAGATGGATATGGTAAGCATTCAAAGGATTCCAAGGATCGTCTTCTGATAAGATAAGGTGTTCAAACAAATAATTCTCATTTGGATAGTGTTTCATAGCTTAGATAATGCTAGGTAGGATAGGATCAATGAAAATAACTCATGTCAAGATGTTTACCATAACAAAGTGTAAAGTGTGCACCAAACTTTCATCAAGATCAAGATAACTTGGACTATGGATGCAGATGGATAAAAATGGATTGGCTAAATGGTTTATGGATGGAATGCTAGGCTTATTCTAGATGGGATGAGATGCTTTCACCTGAACCGACACACATAGATGATTGATTTTATGTGTGATGCATGTTTTCCAGGTTTTCATCATGGTACCTATCCAAAGCATCACCACATTGGTTTTCACTAGAGGACAATTTTTTTTCTTTACTGTTTTTAATCCTTTTTCTGATTTTTTTTTGGATTTTCATATTTTTTATTTTTTGTATTTTTCTATGAAAGATTTAAAGCTCATGTTGAACCACCTAGTGTTGTCGATGTAGATGCCCCAGTCATAATGTCACATTGATATCCTACATGAAGAAGTTGCTTTTCCAAGATATGTGCACTTGAATACAATTTTTGAGATTCTTGATCTAATTTGTTGATACCAGAGTTAACTTTGTCATTTTGTGCACATCATGATAGAATTCCTTCTAAATCCTTATGATGAAGGGAAGTTACCGACTCATGGTCAATGTGAGAATTGGATATCATGCTTGGAGGTGGATGGAGTGTGTTTAGTAATAGGAGATGGATTGGTTGATAGTTTGGAACCTTTGACTCTCTAAAATTGGGAAGATGAGCAATGATGGGTAAATACAATAGTGTTTGTGGAATTAGGACCAACTGCTTGATATACTTTGTATGTTGCTTGAGAAGCCTACTTTTTCTTGTGTGGAGATTTTTGATGGATATTTTTTCTTTTTTTATTTTTCCCCATAGTTTCTTTGACTGATGGAGTTTGATAGGGATAATATTTCTTTGTATTCTTTGGTATCCACTTGTATTTAATTTTTTTGATATGATTCTTATTTCTTTGATGATTTTCTTTGTACTTTGATTCAAATATTTGTTTTGATGTTGGTCCCAATTCGTGGATGGGGTGATAGGTGGATGAAGATTCATGACGTGGCTAGTTGTAGTACTAGCATCAATTTCATCATAAGGATTATGTGCTCCCTATTTTGACGTTTATTTGAGACATAGTTTCCCCCAATATGGTGGTAGTAGCATCTTCATGCTTTGATTCCACCTATTTTGAGAGTTCTTTTTTAGAATGCATTCTTTGATAAATGACCACAGTAGAGGATGTTATTTCAATTTGCTGCTTTGTTGACTTTGTAATATCATATTCTGTCTGACCTATTTCTTTGAGTGGATAATGTTAGATATCTTTATTCATGATGTCCTCAATTTGAATTTGGGATATATGTGATCCTAATGTTGACAACTCAGTTTTACTCTAGAAATTGATAACCTGCTCTTTTTGTGTAATAATGTTAGGAATAAAGGAATCATGTTCTAAATGAAGATCATCTACATGTCCATCCATAAAAATCATCTCATGGGTAGAAAGAGGAGTATGTATTATGTGGATGTGATCACCATTTGTGACATATTGTATAGATAGGAGATTGTCCATTAGATCATTGTAGTATCTTGGAGATACAAATTATTGATCTTGATTCATTTTGAAATTACTTTTGACATGCTTTGGATCAAGTTCTTGATATGGGGTAGTTTAAAAGGATGGATTTATTATAAAGGGTTCTTGGACATCATCATTAGTCATGGTAAGTGGTTCAATATCCTCCTGATCTTTGAGTGGACTTGGATCAAGTGTCGAGTTGAGGGTTCCTTCAGTATCTATAACCATGAGGTCAAAGTATGTGAATATGTCTTGGAAAGGACCATTGCTAGACTTTGCTAATAGATATTTATCATGCTTTGGGATAAATTCTTGAGATATGTCCTCTAACTCACAAGGCGATGTAGAGACATTTTCAATATGCTCATTGGTCAATGAATTGTAGATTATGTCAATGGGATCAAATAATTCTCACACTCCTTGAAATAGATCACTAAAAAGTGGCTCTTGATGTATGGTGTGTTGATCATTGGATTGGGTAGAAACATCTTCAATGTGCTCATTAATGGAGAGATCTTGAACATTGTTTTCAACAATTGTGGCAAAGAGATTGTCAATGCTATCACCAGTGGTTGAATCCTGATTATTGTCCCCAATAGTTATTACTTTTTGATCAATCAGGTCTTGGATGATATTTTTGAGTCAAATACAATCTAATGTTGTTTGTCCCTTTATTTTATGGAAATCACAAAGATGATTTTCATTATACCATGGCGGTTTCACTAAGGGCTCTTGATAGTTTTAATAGGTGGGAATTGTGATGAGTTTTTCTTGCACCAACTATTGCATGAACAATTTGATTGGCTTCCCAAGTGGTGTGTATTCTCATTTGTTACCCTATAAGACTTGTACTTTAAATTGACCTTTTAGTGATTGATTTTGGAGATGTGGTGATTTATCTTTGAGATGGGGTGATTGGGTTTGTTGGTGATGTTGCTGATCTTGATATTTGAGATATTGTTCTTTTTGTGGTTGTGGGCACAACTCAATTCTTTGATGACAAGGTTCAACTGAAGGAAGAGTGTATTTATTTTGGAGTGAATATGTCTCTTGGCTCAATAAGTCAATTAGTTTGGAAAGTGAAGCAAGTTGATCTAGCAAAATTTGATCCTGATTTTGGTTTTGACTCCCTTGATATAGTTGATTCTTTTGTTCAAGCAGATTTGGAATGTGTACTTGTGGTGTTCATATGGGATCATGGAAAAATTTATTTTGGACAAGGTTATGATTTGGGATGATGTTCAAATTTGGAATTATAAGTTGAAATTGAACATTGTTGTGGTTGGGAATCCCATTTCCTTGATTTAGGTGACTTTGATTTTGCATGTTGTTACCTTGACTTGGATCAATACATGCATTCATTAACATCTTGTTTTAACTTTGAACAACATTCATATGATTTGCCAACATATCTATCCCAAAGTTTACCAATTGTGGATTTGAAATGTTCATGCTTGTATTTGGTATATTCACATTTGGCATGTATGGATTTGGTGGGATGATGTTGTTTTGCGGAAAACTCATGCATTTATTTTTTGGTTGATAGATTTGTAGGTTTGGACTTGGATTTAAATCTACCATTGGGAGAGGTGTTCCAAAATTTTGACTAGGCACATTCACATTTGTACCATTGAGGTTTGTAGGAGATAACAGTCCCATGTATGGATTGTATAAATGTGAGTTTTGATAGCTAAGTGGAATTGTAAGGATTTGATAGTTTGGTGGACTTGGACTACTCATGATGTATGGATAAATTTTATATTCCATGTTCTTATTTGTGTTTTGACCTTGTTGACCTCTAGAGGATTTCAAACCAATGATGAGATGAAAGTTGAAAGGGGTGAATGATATGGGTGTTTATATTTTTAGGAACTTTAGATCAATGCTATACTTAGGGTTTGATTTTTATTGGTTTGATTTGGATAATGAACTTGTACACCCTAAGATGTTAGATGCTATATTAGGATAAACTCCTTCAAAGGTGTGTTGATTTAACTAGAGGTATGAGAAAGGATGCATTCTCGTACTCATAACTAAACAAGGTGATTTTGATTTTGATGATTTACCAAAGTCTAAAATTATGTTTCCAAAACTCTAAAGTTGTTTGTGGGATGAGATGATAAATTTTTGGAATGGATGAAGTGTTTGATTTGATCCTAAATGAACCTAATAGGAACCTTTTTAACAAGACCAAGATAGTGAACAACATGTTTTTCTCTAAGAGTGGTTCAAAACCAAAAGACCAATGTTTGCATGAACACCTTATGACCAAAAGATGGCAAGCACATGTGTGAGGTCCAATTGTTTCTTAAATTTGCTTAATGAGTTATTTTTCTCACAAACACACTCTTGATTATCTTTTGAAACTAGATGTCCAATGTCCTAATTCTCTTTCATCCCACAAAGTCTGTTATGTGGAAATCTAGAAAATCAAGGAATTTTTTTTCCTAATGTTGACCTTAGTAAGAGAAAATTGAGATGAAATCCAAATGCTTAGAAGCATCTAAGGATACGAATCCCAAGGGAAAGTAATAGCATGTGAATTTGTACAAGGATATTTTCTTCTCCTAAAGGGTTTGAGATTTGATGCTCATGTTAAATGTTTGTTTCTCCAATGTTTTGATCAATAAAAGTGTTTTTATTTTAATAAAATGCACAAACCTATGGATATTTGATACAAGATTTGTTGATTCCCCACTTGGACAAGTCTAGCTATGCCTAGCAAATAGTTAGATGCTTGAACACACAGGCTCCCCCTTATAGTGCAATAGCTTCTAAGGTTAGCAAGCATCAATACTCATGAATCTCCCATGGAATACTTTCCATTTCTACTAAAATCCATAAAATTGTGTGACAGCTTCAGAATGACTATTCTTGCACCAACAAATAGATAAGGATTTTGGCCTTTTCTAAACAAGGGTTTTAATGTAGACATTCCATTCATGGGGGACCATCCATATGGTAAGAAACCATTTCTTCCCTTCTTGTCACAATAATCCTCGTGATATTTGGCTTTGTTCCAATATCCACACTTATATCCCAGGTGGAAGTCCTTTGGCTTTAGCGTGTTCCTAGTTGGGTCGTTCCCTTGGCTGATTACTTTTTCCCACAAGGCAGGCCCTCTAAGATAAACAAAAGCATAATACATATCCATAACTCAATCAACTTTTGTTACAAACCAAAGAGAGAGAATGTACGCAATATGCTCCACTCACACTCGCAAGATTTGTTCAATTTTAAACCCAAATAGAAATGTGGAGGTGATATTTTATGCAACTTAATGTCACCAAAAAGAATTTTGATTCTCAAGATTGAATGGTCATTTTATCCTCAAAGTAGAAATGAATTATTTTTAAGCACCAACTTTGAAGTACAATATTTGTTTGTTCAATTTTAGCCCAAAATAAAAGTTTAATGATTTTATAATGTTCAATTTGAATCCAAATTTGAAAAAAAGTCAAAAATATGATTGATTTTAAGCTCAAGTTGATCTAGTTTGGCCTAAAGCAGAAAAAAAAAGCAATAGATGAATGCTCTAGGCTATTTCAATAAGCATTTAAAAATGATTTTTCAAGTTCGGTAAGAACTTCTCCAACTCAAATCCAATTATTGCTTGATTCTTATGTTAGAGAAAACCACTGTTGTTTCCCAATGCCAACCTAACTTATCCCTGCAAGATGAAAAAGACAATTATATGAGGATCAAGTTATTAATTAAAATTATTTTATGCATTATCTTCAGATAATAGAATGATTTGAAAGGAAAATATTAATGATTTTAAGCTAATAGATTAAGCATTAATCAGAATCTCGCTTGCCACAAAATTTTAAAATAAGTCTTAATTAGAAGAAGACAGTTTCCCAACAAAGCTCAAATGAGCAATGCTAGTCAAGAGGATGCTTGCAAATTTTGTTTTCTGATTTTTAATGATTTTCAAAAATAAAGCAAGAGTAAGGTAGCTAGGAAACAAATATTTCAAATCTATATTCAATGTTCAATACAGGCAGATGCATTAATCGATCAACATAGCACAACAAAATTTTTTTTTGTCAAAAGTATGAATTAATATTTGCAGAAAATAAAGATTTTACTGTCAACAAACAAAGATATAATAAAGCATGAGTTAATAGATCAACATAAACAAATACTTTAAATGATTTAGTTGATATCAAAGGTGCCTCCTCAACTGTTAAAATCTACTAACAATAAATGCCATTCTTGCTATTAATATTTGTGAATAATAAAGGTGCCTTCTCCTTCCAATCTAATACTTGAATCAACATTAAACAAGCGCCCCCTTGCATGTGTATCAAATCACTTAATGCCTCTAAGAAAAATGCATCAACAAACTATAAGAGTGTAGAAAAGGCATTTAAACTATATGACATAAAATATCTAATAAGATGCACATTAATGCGCATCAAGGCATTTTCTAGATTCAAGATTAGACTTCACTTAGTGCTTCAAAATCCTCCTACAAATAGTAAATGAGAAAGCAAAGGAAATCTACCTCACCAGCATTTAATGCTAAGGAAAATACCTTGTGATTCTATTTTGTAGGCTCTTATGAAAAGATTAACTTATGAAATTTACAAAATATATGAAATTGACTGAAAAATTTGATGTGATAGTAGGAATGAAAGGTGGTGATGGTCATCGAAGATGTTTCCAACCAAGGTGTTTCCAAATGGAATCTCTCACAGTGTATTTTATAGCTCCATATCCATTTGAAGTTGTAGCTAAACATTGAAAAACATGTGAGAAAGTATGGATGCTCTCATTTTTTAAGAGATGTCAATCTCCACCACCATAGAGAAGAAGAAGGTAAAGCTTATAAAACAACGGTTATAATACTAACATTTATTTTCAAGATCAAACCAAAAAGCACATAGGAGGTAAAGCTTCCAGCATAAAGACAAACTTAAGTTTATCAAAACTCTCTTCCATCCACGCCCCTAGTTGTTGGATTCACTTTTACTTTTGAAAGGAAATTGGATTAGTTAGAACCACAACAATTGTTCGAGTGTAATGGGATTATTTTATCATTAAATTTTGTCCACCTCTTATCACCATTCACTAAATATTGAATAGGCTGACAACTGTTACAAAAAGGTCTGGTTACTTTGATGGTGAACATATGAAATCTATTGAAATTTATCCTTTAAACAGAAAAGCTCCTTTTGATTTAGGAAGGCGCATGGAAAGTATAGAAGCATCACATTTTTTATTTTTCTTCAAAACTTTATCTAGTCACATGGAAACCCCTCAGGCACACACTTCCTTTAGACATGTCACGTGACTCTATAATATTTAACAATAAAGAACACATACGAGATTTACCTAAATCTCTTAGCAGTTGCTCAAGTACATGATAGATTGTCACTATTCTTAGGAAGAATTAATGACATTATATGATGAAAAGAGTGATAATTCTAAAGCATTCCAAAGAACATGTTTATTACCTATAAAATTTCACTGTTATTCACACTTTTCACTGCACAACGGTGTCAAATCTCATGCTCACCTAGCCCACCACTGCATATACAAATCATATACTTTCAAATTTCAACAAAGCACATAGCTTACAAAATAAAGTAATGTCATAAATTAAAACAAAAATTCATTGTAGCTCACATAATAATGTAACATTAAAAATAAAAAAGAAATAGAAAATGAGCAATGTACTTAAGATCATTTGATAAATCTCAACTCATGTGAAAATAAACCCTGATAAATTTATAATTGTTTTATTTGGTAGATAAGAAGTAAAATTGATACAAGTATTTTTCTTATGGTGAATTGTTCACATTAAACTCATGACTTACACTCCATGACAATGGTGATAGATTAATTTATAAGAAATTTGTGGCCCCGATCACCTATAAAGATCAAGTTTCTAATCCATGTCTCATGAATGATACAGATGGGACTTATAAATGATTTGTGCCTTGAAAGCTTCAAAGAAACTATTAGATATGTGGAAAATATGTGTTCTTGAAATCATGGACTCTTACTTCCATCCATGAATAGCTGATAATGTTGCAGTTGAGCTTCTCAAGTGGGTTGGAAGGCTTGTTGTCTAGATGCACGTCAAAGGAGTGCCTAGCTAAAAAAAACTGAAGATAATTAGACAGGGAGTAAGCCTTTAAATGCATAGCTATGATAGAATGCAGGTTGCTCAAAGGTCATTTGATCTTAGTTTAGATTTCTATTGGGCGCACATTCTATCCTTTTGAATATGGGGCATGATTTGGGAGGGAGAAATAAATCTATAAAATGCAACAATGGTGGTATGTTACAAGGGTATGGTGGCTATTGATAATGATGGAGCACAAATGGTAATTAAAAAAAAAGCAATACAATATGTTCCTTGTTTTGAGAGTACTTATGGTAGTGGAAGCAAATATTATTAGCCAGTGAGGGGACAAATTTAGAAAAGTTTGTAGCTAGCATCAGAGGAGTATAAGTAATAGACCATGTCAAGATACATGAAGGCAATAAAAGACTACATCAAGATAACCTTCTAAATTTGTTAGATTTTAGATCAATGTTAAAACATAAATATGATAGAACAATAACAAAGTGTAAATATAGGTGTTGTTACTAGCAAGGAAAATGTTCATTGCATATCAATTTGAGGATATAGATATCTAACACTCTAAATATCTAAAACATTATAGAGAAAATTTTGATAATAGTTATGTAATCTAGATATCTATTTTGAAAGTGAAAAAAAACCTCCTTTTTCATAGAATTCAAAAAACCCATATTTGAAAGCCATTTTTCTTAAAAATTTATCTAAAACCCTCCTTCTAGTGTCATTATGTGAACCCTAAATCTGAATTACTTCAAACAATGACCACAATTATTTTAGTCAATTCAAAATAAAAAAACCCAAGATTCCTATGAAATACTTAACCATGCTAAAATATGCAAACTAAATAGAACAAAAAAAACTAAATGCAAGCACATAAAAAACATGATAAAACCCTATCCCATAGTGGATTGGTGCTTCTTTGATGTGGAAAGAAGCCATTTCCGAATCCATGATAAGCTCCTAGATGATATGATGAACAAGATTCAAATTCTTCAGATTGTGTATCAAGTTGTGGAGTTGTGGAGTAATACAATTGAGGATGCCTCTATTTATAAGAAAGTATGATGGAGGATTGAAGAACATGGAGGATGTGGGACAAAACATGAGCCAATGCCAAGATTCCACTTGTCAAGAGGTGAGAGGATGAAGGTTGAGCGCATTTTGACAAATGTGCCAATAAATGAGATTAGGTGGCTTTTCAAATATGAAAGTTGGCTTGTTGGAGGGAGAAGAAAGGGTCTTAAATGCCAAGTGGGAGACATGTAAGAGAGGAGTTATATGCTTTGTTGGAAGGACACATCCCTTTTGGAGGGGTTTTCAAATTTAGAAGAATATTCTCCTTTTATGCCAAGTTGAAAGAAAATAGGGATTTAATAAATCCATTAAATGTATTTTCATGTGCATGTGGCAAAATCTAGATAAATTTGGAGATTGGGATTAAATTAATCAAGGTTTAATTAATTTAATGAGTGATTAGATGATGTGACTATTTGATTTAGATTTATGGGTTGATTTAAATCAAAAGATGAGAAGAATGTAATTTAGATTTAATTAAATAAAGATTTTAATTTATTTAATTAAAGAAGATGGTGTTAGACTAAATCAAATAAAAATTAATTAATTTAATTTAATGGAATGAATTTAGAGATTTAATCAAAAGAATGATGAATTATTTAATTAAAGATGGAAAATGATGATAAAGGGATGATTAAGGACGACATGGAATTAGTGAATCTGAATTAAATGCATGATGTCAATTTTGCATGTCTACAATATGTATATATATATGTATATGTCCCGACTAGCAGTGGCTTGACCTGGTTCTTTTATGGCAACATGGACCTTTTTTATTATATGGGTTGGTGGTGGTGGAGTTGGTGGCCTTCATATGTAGAAGCTTAATGGTTAGTGTTTTCTCACATGAGGGTTAATGCATCCTGTCATTGTTGTATGTGTATAAGTATATGTATATGTATATGTACATGTATGTGTATGTATATGCATATGCATATACAGAAGTTGAATGGTAAGTGTTTGCTTGTGTCAGGGTTAATGCATCCAATCACTATTGTGCAATGGCGATAGTTGAAGTAATTGTAATATTCAATGTTGTAGTGTGGGAAAGTATACTTTGATTAAGTTGTATTGTCAAAAGAGTAGAATATGATAGATCACATATGAAGATAGAAAATTTCTCCCTACTTTGTCATTGTGTGATGTGTGATGGAATTTCATGAATTTTTGTGTGGATGTTCCATAATGTTCTTGGTCAAGGGTTTTTCTAGAGCCTGCGAGCTTCCACAATGGAAAAAGAATGGTGGGGAGGATACTAGCCATGGGTTGTGTGGTTTTGGTTTTAATGACATATATTTGTTCTTGCGTAGATACATGCCTACACAAATCCTTATATACACTTTGTTTCCACAAAAAATTCTTACAACCGGTTGCATTCATCAAATATTGTATTCTTTTAACTAAGGGATATAACAATAGTGAAATGGTGGAAATGGTTAACATAAAAAACTATAAAATCCTTCTGTGTATAAATTTATATATCCCAATGTTCAAACTATGTTATTCCTTTTATGACCATCCATAGATATATATTTATAGACACATGGATACACATATATATTTTGTTATGTGTTTATGTGTAATTACTACTTTAAATATATCTATAGTTTTACATGCATATTCATATATGCTAATATGGTTTAACTTGTATGTATACTCCTAGGCTATGTGAGTACATTCAAGTTTCATAGCTGAATCACTTCTTGAATTTAAAAGGGGTAAAAAACAACAATGGAATCATTTGTACTATATCCAAAATAGAGAGGAAATTTGTGTGAAGTGCCATACAAAATACAAGGAGCAAAGGCTAACTACACCATGGAAAGCTCTGTGGCTTTTCTTGCTATCAATCTTCCCTTACAGTGCCCATTGAAAATGGTAAATGTCGCCTTTTATATACAATCTTAGAGAAATCCCCCTACTAGACCAGGACAAGAAGAATGCTTGAAAGAAATATTCAGAGATTGCTACCTCTCTATAGTAAAGTCATTTCGGCACCACATAGATGCACTTTCAAACCTTTCTATTTGTCAAATATGTAGAGAAAGCTACATAGGGATGCAAAATCATATGTTAGAGTCAGAAACGACATGTGTAAGATGCTATTCTAAAAAATGCACCCACCACTTTAGCTCTGCAAATGGCATGGACCTAAGCCCACAACCATTGGTGCTTAAAAAGCTAAAACAAGTTAAAGAAATGATTATTCCTAGGGTGCCTCCAATTTTGCAGGTGTCCCATGCTAGAGGAGGTCAATTTAAATATAGTGATCACACAATAAGCTTTCCCCAAGATATCTCGAGCATAGAAAAAAAAAATTTGCACCGATTGTAAGGCCTTGAGGTTGTGATTGTATGTCGAATGACTATTGAAGGTGGTAATTAGGATTGCTATGTTAATAAACAACATGCCATGGATGCATTAAAATACAAAATTCAATATGAAAAATATTACAATGATGTTATGGTTGATGTTGAGGCTCTTAATATGTTGCCTAATGTTGCTATTGATTTCTTCAATTTCTTGCATACAATAGAGAAAGTTTTCGATGAAGACCTAATGCCATTAGCCATCTCAACAAAAAAATTTCGAGATGAAAATAGATCTTAAAAATTTTCATCATTTATCCCTTTCTTTCCAAATGCTAAAAGAGAGCTCCAAGCAATCAAACATGTATTACAATTTGAAGAAAAAGGAGGAGGATATTTTATGTTGGCTTGCAATTAGCTCTTGTCCTGTTAATGAATATAACACTAAAGGTTTATTTACAATGGTATTTCCAACATTGTTTCCCACTGGAGTAGCACTTCCCCTCCAACTAAGGAATGTTTGAATTTACTTGCATGAATATCCCCTCCACTTAATGAGATATTTTTACCACAAATTTGGAAAACATGTCAAGTTTAGGTATTTCCTCTATAACTTGATAATGAGACATTGCCACCAACAAATTGTTTTTGTGTTTGTTAGAGTGGATCTGGAAGAAAAAAGCCCCAAGTCATTGTCTACATTGCATGAATCTCTTCAAGTTACTTCTGATGGCCAGATAGCTAAGTGATGCATTTTGGTGAATCGCTATGTGGGACCTATTATTTTTGGAATTCTTGTTAGGCCCAACTATCAACAATGATTGAATAACTTGGCATACCTACCCTTTTCTTCACTTTAAGCTATGTAGACACAAAATGGGATGATCTACAAAAATTTTCCTCCTTTGTAGCGCAATTGGTGATGGAGCCCTCAACAAAGACACTAACATATAGTGTTGTTCAAAATGCACATATAATGTCTTTATATCTCCATATATTTTCAATTTTTTCGTGAAGAGGTGATTAAAAATATTTTACACGCAAAATATTATTGGTATAGATATGAATGGTAGCATCGTGGTTATGCACATGTGCATGGTTTTTTATGGTTTCTAGAAGCCCCCAACATGGACACTCTTTATTGGTCCAATCACCATGATGTTACCATGGAAAGGAACTTTTTTGATAGATATATTTCAGCTTGGAATCCATGTTCCCCTACACAAAGATTGCTCAGAATGTATCTTTTTTTTAAAGAAAAACTATGCTTACTTTCTAGGAGCTAGATTCTTTCTAGTGATCCAATCATAGATTTTGAGGAGTTGCTAAATACAGTGCAAAGGTGGTATAAAGCACCTTGGAAACAATAACTTACCTCTACATTGATATTTGATGTCGAGTCTAACAAATCCTACAATCTAGCAACAAATGATGATCACCTAAATATTCATTCCTACCCATGCTTGCAATTTGGTATGCCAATGTTGGCTGCCAGCTAGTTGTTTCTAGGAAAATCATTTTAAATTATATTTCTAAATATTCATCTAAATCTGAGAAGAAATCAGAAAATTATCTTGATATGTTGAAAAGACTTGCACGTACAAATATGGTTGGGGATAGAGAACTTCTTGCATATTAAAAATTCAAGATGAATATTCATGTGGAGTGTGACATCTCTACATAGGAGACGTGCCATATGTTACAAAAATTGCCTCTTCCCACTTCAAGCCGACAATTTGTTCATTTGAATGTTGGTAAAAAAGTATGTTTCCATATAAATAAAGATGATGTTGATGAAGACCTACCAACAAATTATATTCATTTCTATATACAAAGGACTCCAGAGCTACCTTGTGTATCCCTAATTGACTCATTTTGGCTATATACACATTCAAAGCAACACAAAAATACTAATGGAAATCGAGACATAATCTTCCAATTGTGCTTGTGTACCCATTATTCAAGACTATTCCTATTGAAGATACATAAATATTTGAGACATTTTTTTGGACTGAACTTATGTTATACAAACCTTTATAAAACATACAGAAAAATGTAGGTCTTGCAAAAAAAGAGATCATATAAAATTAGAAAGTTTTGAAATTAGTTGGTTATCATCCTTGGCATGTTAATAGACTTCTAGTTGCATCCATGGTTGAAGAAGAACATGGCAATGATACTAATGATTTGAACCATCAATGTTCTATGGATGAATATGAATGGGAAGTTTTCTCTCAGCTTGGTGCAACTACTAACTTCAGTATAAATCAGCTCCAATTGTTAGGTAGGTGGGACTTTTATATGAACCATTCATGGAATACAAAAAATGTGCCTAAAAAACTTCATAAAATTTATTTGTAGTTCATCCCATCCGGAAAGGCACAACGTGAGTAAGCTATGATACAATATTTACCTATAAATACATCATCACATTAGCTTTCACCATAACAAAGACTGGCTCTTCAAATCATCTAGTCCCATCGCATGCATCCTTCCCCCAAAGACTCTCTCCACATGATCATTCAAGGGATAGCTAGCACTGACAAATCCTTTTTGATAAATTGTATTATACAACAAATAAACATGTCTACTACTACATCTAGTAGCTCATTGCTCACATTGGCCCTCACAAGTGTTGTTGCCTACAACATATGCACCTCCACAATCCATACAACCCTCCAGATTCTTGTAAAGCATATGAATCCTTTGCAAGGTTCATTGACAATATTCCAAGAACAATATAAATATATTCAATACATTTTGATAGATGAAATGAGTTTTCTAGGCTTGATGTTGCTACTAAAAATAGATAGTTAGTTATGCCAAGCATTCCCTGATAACCAAAGGGAGCCCCTCACTGGTGTTTCCATCATCCTTGTTTGTGATCTTTCCTAATTTCCACCTATCATGGATACCCCTATTCATGATTCATGGTCAATGGTGGTAGTCTTATGGCATACTTTCACAGTCCCGATCACATTAGACACTATTTTTTGTCAAAAAGTAGACAATTCTTCCCAACAAAAACTTCAAAAAATCCTTCTACATCTTAGAAATGGTGAGGCTCTCCATGATGACTAGGAAGAACTTATGAAACAAACAAATAAAATGCTCTTCACCATAGAAAGAGAGCAATTTTATGTTTCTACACATTTTTTTTCCACAAATGACTTAGTCGTATTCCACATCCAAAAATGGATCAAACAATTAAACCTGCCCATAGCTATTATCATTTCTCAAGTAGCACAACAATAGACATCCGATCATGGAGATGATGACCAACTTCTCCCAAAACTACTACTTGGTGTTGGTGAATAGGTAATGCTGAAAAAAAATTTATGGATTCAAGCTGGCCTAGTCAATGGATCCCTTGGTCTTGATAAATCTATTTTGTACAATACACATTGTAAAATTCTAGATCTAACTAACTATGTTGTTGTTCACTTCCAAAATTATATTGGTCCACCATGGAACCCAGAAAACCAAAGATACATCCCCATCCCAACTATAACTTGGGCTATTCAAATTCAAATCCCAATCACCATGGAATGGAGAATCACAATACATAAATCACAAGGCTTAACATTAGATAGAGCAACGCTAAAAATAGGCAATAAAGAGAGGCAAGGGTTGAATTTTATAGCTATTTTTTGTGTTAAATCAATTGAAAGACTCGTCATTGAACCATCATTCTGATTTGAAAAATACTCTAGACTTAAATAAAACAAATACACTACTCGACTTCAAAATGAAGAGGTGTGGTTGGAACAACTTTAGCCCTTGAAAAATTCTTCTACCCCTAGCTCATCGACCAGTTTATAGAAAAGGATTCAGAATAATTATTATTGCATTTGGTCCAAAATAAATACCATCCTCTTTTCAATGATATCTTAGCTAAATTTCAAATAATGATACCATTTAATAATCTTTGCAGAATGCGTATAATTCCAAACATGGACATAGATGGTAGGAAACAATAAGCAGAGGACAAGACTTGTACAAGGCAGTGGTATGTTTTTATTGTTTGATTATATTAAAGTATATATTCAACTATTCCACAAACTTTTCAAACAATATTCTATCGTATTTCATTGATTCATTTTAAATTATGCACCTATGCTCTCTTTTTGATTTTTTGTGTCTATATACTATGCGTTTGACTGCCACATTAAATTTCCCCCATTTATTCAATGCTTTGCATCCTCTTTATCTTTAGACACTAAATATATTTTTTTTCCTATTTACTATCTACTATACCTTCAACAATATAGTTTTTTGTTAAATTCACTATGAAAATATGCACCAATAAATATTAATATGCTGACTTCTTGTTTCAACATTTTGTTGTGTCATAATTTTTGTAAATGGAATTCAAAAGAATATGATGTTTTGTATATTCTACCTATCCATGTTTTTCAAAAAAAATTTAAATTGCATGATGTGAGTTCTTTGTCAACATACCTACAATTCTCTTTCAACTGATTTTAACATGCAATACTCTAAACATATAGTTGCAGCTATTACAAATTGATATATATGCAGATTCAAACAAATTCAAGTGTCAAAGATGCATTGATATTGCAACCAATAAGTAGACACCAAAATTTATGTAAGTCAATAATGTGTTTTGAACATTTCAATATATTAAACTATATACACACATACTCTAGAAACATTCTGAAAAAATTTGTGTTCCATTTGACTAATAAGTTTAAAATTGTGCAACCATGTTTTGTTTTCTATTTTCTCTGCCTATATACCCTGAGTTTTGACATGTGTGCTTCATCCTTTGCTTCCCAAGATTCTTATGTCTACTTTTTAGATTTTCTATTAGCTTTATTTAGTTCAAATAGTTGCAAATGTTTATCTACAAATTTCTCTTTTTCATCATTTCACTAATTCACTCTTCCTAGATATTCCATTGAGAAATATATAGACTTGCTTAGATTTCTCTTTGTTTTTCATAATTATAATAAAAATACATACTATTTACGATGGGTTTCTCAACCCTATTTGCAATGATGATCAAGCTTGTTGATTGCATGGTTTTTCGGTCATGGAACTAGTTTCCTTGTTCAATGGAAACAAAATGGTAGGTTTTTTGTCCCATCAGGGTTGATACATCCTAGAATTGTTGCTCAATGCCACACAAGGGAGTACATGTAATATTATTTTGTCTAATATAGGGATGTCTATTGTTTTGCTTTCATTTTGATATGATGCACCCTGGTGTTGGTTTCATACTAGGCTATTGAACAAAGCTGCCATCCATGTCCATTAGATACCAAATTGGAGAGCTTCCCAGCTACTCCAACCCACAGTCCAAAGAGTTTCATCTTCTATTGTTGTTATAAGTCATTTTGCAATTCCTCTTTTCCATTCTATTTGCATCTAACTAGAGACATATTTTAATATGTTCAAACAAATTGTTTCTTTGCAGTAATATCATGTTGGGGTCAATGCAAACATAGATGCAAAATGAGATATGAAGCCCATGTGTTGGAGAATTGGTACTTGAAGATGACCATAGCTGTAAGTGTAAACAAGGTTTGTTTTATAGATTTGTATTTTCCTGAGCTATACATTCAACTCTTTTCTTCCTACATTGTTAGATAGCCTTCATATATTTGATGCTATATATCCATTCATTCATGGATTCTTACATAAAATTGACTAAAATAAACATTCTCTATTGTACACATTATATTTGTTCATGTTCGTATGGTTTCCTTTTTAGCTAACCGAATTTTTTTTTCTAGATGCGCAAAGAAATTCTAACCATGTCTACTCTAATGGAAACCATGGTGGAAATTTCAAACAAATACCCAATAGGTAAATGTGAACTGTTACATATATTTATTGTTTTGTATTAATATGTTTCATGATATTATCTTTCTCTCATCTATTTGAAGCTACCTCTAACAAGGTCTTTATTGTTGTAGTTTACTTGTTTTATTCTTCATCAAACATAAGATTACATCTACCTTTTCATTGGTTTCTTTTTTTTTTCCCTGTGTATGCTACATGCCCTCTACCTATTGATCATTTTTATCTATGTTCATCCTAACTACTATATGCATTTTGTACAATAGAATCTTTGTACAACCAACTCTTCATATCTATGATTTGTAGCTTGTACTCTCCATATGTTAAACTTACATATGAAATCTTTTTTAGATGATTTTCCATTTAAGAGACTCTAAAATAGCTATTACAAAAACACTTGAGAATCACAAGTAAATGATAGATAGTTAAAAAACCCACATCAAATACAAGTTTAAGAGAGGTAGGAAAACATACACAGGACAAAAAAATTGGAAAAATGCGAATGGTTCCTTTTCTTATTCCATTTACATGTGATTCTAAAGTGTTATTCTAAAACATCTTGCAATTGTTACATAGGCTATTGGTCTTGTGCCAATACGTTTGATGATACTCTTTTTCCCTCATCTACTTCAAGCTCCTTATAACAAACTATTAATTTTCATGGTTATTTTGTTTGGATACAACATGTTATATGTGTTCTATCAATATATTCAATGATATTTATTTCCCCTCATCTATTTGAAGTTATGCATGACAAATTGTTCTTCATGGTACTCTTCTTTCCACATCCCCATAACAAATTGTTCATTGTCATTGTTTGCCTTTTATATGGTGCATATTTTAAAATTCTATTTAATGTGGCTTTTCTCTATAATATTTAGTACCAGATAAGTGTCATTCGAATACTTGTTATATAAGTGGAAAGACACTTAATAATCACAAGAAAAGTATAGATGGTTAAAAATCCACATTAAATAAACCTTAACACCATGGAGAATAGAAAAGGTGACCTACAATAATTAACAGTTTGTTATGAGCAAGTTCATATTGATACAACAAAAGCAGTCTATGTAATAGTCCATTACTCAATTAAAAATTAAAGCTACATTATTTCACACTAAATATTATAGAAAAAATACATGAATTGCAAAATAACTATTAGAAAAACACTTAATAATCATAGGTATATAGCACATGATCCAAAAGCCACATTAAACATATTAATATAATATAACTAGTCTATGTAATAGTTGAGTTGTAAATTGAAAATTCGAGCTACACTCTTTGGCAGTCAACCCACATTAAATAGAAGTGGTAAAGCCAATGGGATCCAATAGCTTGAAAAAAATGGGTATTAATGCCACAACCTTAATTTAAAATTTGAGGTGCATTGCTTGCAACTATATATTATAGGAAAATAGAGAAATTATAAAAGAGCTATTAGAATAACACAAAAGGTGCATAGAGATAACTACAAACAATAAATGAAGGGAGAAAAAATTACTAACCCTCACCATATTTTTTGATGAAAGGAAAAAAAATTAGGTGTAATTTCTCCATCCATCCAGAGGAATAATTTCTTTGAAGTCTCCAAAATGGGTATAACGTCAAAGATAGAAATATATAACAATGAATAATAAGTAGAGATTGAAAGACATGAACAATAAATTAGTTAGTTTAACACCTCTTATAAAATTTCTCTACTTGTCTTTGATATTTATTACCAAAGAATGTAGCTCTAATCTTGTATCAATATGTTACATGATATTCTTTTTCTCACATCTATTTCAACTAGAGAGCCATCCACAAAGCTTCATTCCACACACTATAAAGATTTTATAATGACTAAAAACGTGCTTACATATCCACAAAGATAACTAAACCAATAACCAAGGGTAGAAAAATTACAACAATCTCTTGTTTTAACTACAATTTTTCCATCCAAAAGACAACGATAATCTCTTTAAAGTCTACAAAATGGGTGTGATGCCGAAGATAGAAACATATAGCAAGAAGAACTGAACAATAAATTAATCATCTATGCAAAATACCCATGCAAAATGACTTTATCTACATTTGATGCCTTAGTTGTGTATGCAAAAAAATGTTTGCAAAACATGGGAACATATAACAATCAATAGCCAATGATGTTTTCTTCTATAGTCTTCTTTACAGTGAAGACCACAATGCTCTTTCAACAATACAACTTAATCAATGTATTTTCTTGCACATTTTGGAGCACATCTATGTTCCAACCCTCCAATTTGAATTCAACTAGAAATAATATATGTACATGTATGTATATGTGTATATATGTATATGTATATGTATGTATATGGATATGTATATGTATATGTCTAACCTATTTTATTGTAGATCTATATGATTTCCCTTATAATGTTGAACATATACAATATGCATCCAAAAAAAATAGTGCACTCTAAACTGTCTATTTCAAATTGTTTAATGCTCCAACAACTCAATCCAATGCTGCTTGAACTTCTTAAACAGTATCAATAATACATGTAAGTACAAATTTTTTCCATTATCAATGAATAAATTCGGTGAACCAATTGTAAATATTATTGATTATTTCTAGTTTTAGATTGTTTATATTGATTTTACCTATATACTTACTATATTTTTATGGTTCATTTATTATCTTGCTTGCTCGTCAACTAACATACCCCTCTCTTCTATTTGGAGGTACTTGGATAAAGCATACAAAAGTGCTCCAAAATCATGATGCTTATTTTTTTATAGAATTACTGCAATAAAAAAACACTTCAATATGATGGATCATATATGAAAACACTAGATTTTGTTCAACTTTGATATTGTGTTATGTATAATGGAACTCCACAAAATTTCCCATGGATGTTTCATACTTTTCTTGCTTGGGGGTTTGGATAGAGTCTGTAAGGCTCCATGATGCCAATATGGCAAGGTGGATAACAAGCTTGGGTTTTGTCTTTTTTCTTTTAACACCATATATTTGTTCTTACATAGATACATGTGTAATATTTTATTCATTTATTCTAAGAATTAAAAGAAAATAGTATTACATCATCACACTCTTCTCTTAGTGAGGTATGTTTATTTGTTTCTGATAAAAAATAGTCTCACTTAGTCTTCAATTGCACTATGATGTAATTAATTAAAAATTGATATTTTTATTCCAAATTTCCTTGAAATTGATTACTTTTCAATCCTTTATACTTGTCCCCATTTAATTTTACTAATACTAAGCCAAAAAACACATGCATACTAAAACTTTAATTTACAAAATTATCCACTAAATAGTAATTATAAAAATTATCCAATATCAAGCATCTTCCTTTCTTCAAAAATATGTGATACCCAAAGTTATCGACTGCCTTTGTTAAACAATACTTTTAAATGCAATATTAGTAATTAAAGGCATGGGTAATAACTCTTTAAAAAGTCTACCCTGTATTTCTTTGCATATGTATCTCAATACAATTAAATAATAATGAATTAATTGATTGAATAACTTATACAAAAAGCTAAAATATACATGTGCATCTAGGGCTAATAAATATAAAATTAAAATAGAGATAAAATTATCTCATACCTTAAATTTTGGCGTGAAACTAATGTTGTTAAAAATATATATATTTGAAAATTTAAATTTAATTTATATTTGTCAATTATCATTTTTAAAGAAAAAATTTATTAAAAATTTGTATTTTTCCACAATTAATTTACTATATTCTTAACATTATTAAGTAAAATAAATTTTGATCTAGAAATAGATTTGGGAGGAGGACTGCATGCTTTTAAAAATCAACCTGCACAAAGTCAATTTGGTGAATGGGAAAGGATAAAAATGCTCCCATATTTACAAACAAAGGTTTATCTCAAAAGTCCCAACATTCGTTACTCATTTAAAATCATGTAGGACTACAATGCATGTCTTTATATTGCAATGAAACTTTAACTATTGTAAAAAAAATTTATTGATGATTGCTTGTTTAAAATTAAAATTAATGGATACATTGTAACTGACTATTTAACACACTCTCTATTTCTCGACTCAATAAAACAATTCTAAATATTATAGAATTTTTGTATTTCTCTTCCCTTTCCACCAAAAAGTTGCCTACTTCTAGCCCACTATATAGCCTCTTGCAGTGCACCCCTAGTGTCTAATTGTTGCATCTTTGTGCATGTGAATGCTATTCTAGAAGTGAAATGAACGAAGGATTCGACTCAAGGCTCATGTGAACATTAAGTTCACCATGAAAAATCATAAAAGATATTTTAAAATTTTGGTTTAGATGCCAAGTTCAAATTTTCTTTTGTAAGAAAAAGCATATATGTAACAAACTGATTAGCGTGGAGGTTGTTAAGGTTAGTTTGGTATCTCTTAATTTTAGTATGTTTGTGATTTTCTTTTTTACTTTTTATGAATGAAATAAGGAAAAATAGGTTTTTTGAGAGGGGAAGGAAGGGGTTCCCCAATTTGAGATGTATAGAGATTTGTAGATGGACATATTTTCCTTTATTTCATTAGGAAATGAGATGCCCACAAGGAATTAACTAACAAACCTTGTGTGAATCAACTCAATGCACAATGATAATCTTCATATTTCCTTATTCTTTGAGGGCAAGGGTCAAATTCAAACAACACTTTTGGGAGAAAAAATACAATTAGAAAATAAAACTAATTATGCCAACTCAAACTTGAAACAACAATATAAAGATCAATATTAGTAGAAGCTAAAAAATGATTGTAGATCTGAGAAGGGAAGAATGATGTTTACTAGTCACCAAAAGTCACTTTCAAAAGGAAAAATGAGACTCATTCAAACATGGGAAAATGGGTCTTTTGTTATTGTTTCTCAACAAATTTTAGGAGCCTCTAATACAGATCTATACCTTCTAAATTGTGTAGGTTTCAATGTCAGAAAGTTAGAAATCTGATTTTTAGGTGATATTCCATGATTTGACAACTTTTATAACTTTGGAAACTTCTACAATCTTTCACTTCAAAAGTTATTCAATCCTTCTTCAACCTAAATCAGCAACACACACACAAGAGGGAATTTTTTTTGTTTATATTTAATGGGGCTTTTCCTTGGTTAAACTCCATTCTTGGTAATGAAACCTTAAAATGAAATGAAACATGAAATAGGTAATGAATAATGAAGAATGTTATGTTACCACTAAATAAACCCTTGGATGAATCTATGAATATAGCTCTACAACTTGCATGAAATGATTTCAATGGATGTGGATCTTGATGCTACAATAATTTTTTGAATACTTTACTTGAATCTTGTGTATAGGAGTGAATTTTCACCGCTTACAAAAAATCCCCTTTCACATACCTTCACCTTTGAAAATAAAATTCAAATGAAAAATTCCACATCACCCAACTGCCTTCCTTCCACTTGGTGTTTGTCTCTTGTGCCAATGAGAGAATATTTGTCACAAATGTGTATGTGAGACATAGAATCCCATGTGATGCACTTGCGTTCCTAATGGATTCATACGTTTAAATTTGGTAAAGGCATTACACTTTCGATCAGGGTCAATTTGTAACATCCCTTTTCGACCATCTAACCCCAAAAATGGTAGATTCTTCCCACTTCTCCTTTAAATTCATCCATTATCATTCCATTTCATCTCTTCACAAAATCTTACATCCTTCTTTCATATTATAAAGCATTTTTAGCATTCTATTCACTCTTTAGAAGCACTTCAACACACCATTGTAGCTACAATACTCAATCAACTCCACAAAGCAAGTGTGAAGCAAGTCATAGCAAAGTGGTCTTGGAGTCTTGCGAGAGCTACTTCCATCATAGTCAAGCCTATGGTGACCTTACCAAGTCCACTTTCTACTCCATTATCTTGTGAAATTTTGGGTGGAGGTGGTAATGTTTTTCTCCTCTCCTTTTTGATTTGGTTTAGTAGAAATTTACTCTTTTGTAGTGTTCATTGCACCTTCTAATTTTTTTACTTCTTTATCGCATATTTCTCTCTTGTTGCTATTTAGATTTTCATGGAGGTGGAAACAACAAAACGGGGGTCTAATTAAGGTAGACCCCTATATAGCCCCAAAAATTGACCCTACTTCTTATTTGGAGCTAGCTGGTGAACTGGTGCCTTGGTGAGATCATTTTCCTTACTTTAGCCTTCATCTATCTACTTTATCATCTTTGTTTGTTCTTTTCATATTTTATGGTTTTGTTTTGCTCATTCCAGAATAGCTAGCTAGGACATTAGTTCCTTTTCTGGTAGTTAATATTATACTTTATTTCCTCTAGATGTATGGACACCAGCTAGCTTGAAAGACACTAGTGTGCAATGTTATTGTCCTAGAATTGCATTGTTGTCCTCAGACACAGATCAGTTTGAGGTGTAGTAATCACTTTGAAAACCAACTCATTGAGCCTAAACTTGGATTTTACGTCTAAAGGGTGATTGAAGTACTTTATAGTCCTCATAATTGTTGACCTCTATCCAAACACCCATATAGAGTGAGGTAAGTTAGGGCAACCCTCTGCTCTCAGCTCTTCATGGACTAGATCCTTGACATGGTTGGTCCCCCTCTCTTACATTTTTGGTGAACCTGACGTGAACCATTTTGGTTTCATCTTGCAATACTGAAATCTCTTTTCCTCTTGTTCTAGGATCATTGTAGGTGTGAGTGTTGTGGAGCTTTCCACCTTGCAATCCAAACTATGACTCCTAGTAGGTTTAGTTGGAAGGTTCCATAAGTGTTGCATAATAAAACCTTGATTGGGTCATTGTCCTATTACACAACCTTTGGGGGGCTTTGTGAGAGTATCATTCAATGCATGTGATGACCTCTTTTTTCCATCAACCTATCCCCTCTATGTAACTTGTGAGTAGTGGTACAGGTATAACCTTCACCTCATAGGATCTATCGGTGGCCTTTAATAGGGAATGATCTCCTCTCTACATCCCTACATGAATCAATGGGAACATTGTAGTAGGTGTTCTTGTTGATCAAAAATCTCAAGTGAATATCATAATTGAGGATATCCTACTAATTAAATTTCTGCATAAATATTGGAATGATGCACCTATGAGCACCATCTACATGCACGAAAAACTTTCCATACCTTCTCTTGGTACTATTGTTTTATCAGTTCTCATTGGACCTAAATATCTAAATATTTTGTTCGATATAATCCTAGAGTTTGAACTCTTTAGAGATAAGTTGGAAATCCCCTAGTTAGTAGCTATGCACATAGTTCCCTTAGTTGTGCATAGGAGTTTGAAATTCATGCATGAGGGTTTCGTACATGTGACCCACAAAACTAGCTATAGACCACTATTTGAACATGGTAGTTATTTCTTAGATTACTTTTTTCCTGCACCAGTAGGTCCTCTTCACCCAAGAAAGGTCTCTTCTACTAGACTTATCAAAAGTACAAGAAAGGCTGCATGCTTAACACTAAGAGTGACATACCCTACATCACCTTATGTTGTTTCACATAAGGTTTGCTTAAAATATAATAGTGATGCCACTAAGGCATGTGGAAGGGAGGAAGAGAAGTGCTCCCAAGATCCTTCTTCCTCTTCTACTGCTTAGCATGATGCTCCCTCTCACCCCACTATAGCACCATTAGACTTTCCTTTGTGTTTACATGAGAATCTTATAGTGTCCACTTGGTGAAAGCTTAAGCATCCCACATTTGAGCTCCATGTTCTACCCTTGAAGCGTAGGCCCATTCAATATGGTAGAAAGAAAGGTCCCTATGGGGAATCCTCTATGTCTAAGCCTTTGTGACCTCGTGCCACTCCTAATCCAAAATCAGTAAACAAGAAGAGGCTCATTGGTAAGGCACTAGAGCCAACTCCCCCATTGTTTCTAAACTTTTTGTTCCTGCTCCCAATCAGGATCCTATCCCTCCACTAGAAACAACTGTGGTGGACACTCCCATGGCTAAGCAGGGGTCTTCCACTCCTTCACAACCTTTAGTCTATAGCTTGAAGGGTCATACAAACTACCTTGCACATTAGTATAAGCACTGATGAAAGGCTCTCATAGTTGAGTAAGCTACCTTACATAGGAAGGAGAGATGACCACCCCTGCTTTAGGGCCTCCTATTATATCCTCCTCTCTCCTCCCCTATGCTTCCATTCAACCAACCACCATATTGCTTCTAGATCCTATTGTGAGTGCACTTGGACCCTAAAAGAGTGCAAGTGTTCATCACTCCTTTGGTTGAGCCCTTTTTGATGTCCCTTTTAGATGTCCTACCTTTCTAGAAACCCATGGATATGCAAAATACTTTAGTGGTGTATGTTGCAGTTTTCTCCTCCTCATCTTTCTATGCACCTCTTGCCTTGTCTATGGGGAGTTATCATCCTCTGATGAAGAAAAACATGAAGGATGGCCCTTCCAGCAATGGAGGGCATAAGAAGAGCCCACCTTCTCCAAATGGTGGTCCTACACTGGCCTGTTCTATCTTAGTGATGGAACCAACCCTGGCTTCCCTTGAGTTCATCACCACTCCTAAGCCACTCGATGAGCCTAGTGGTGGATCTCGAGCATAGCCCTCTCCATCCATTGATCCATGAAATGGAACTCCAATGAAGTGCATGTTTACCTCTTTGGATCAAGTTTTATCCTTGTAAGTAATGTTCATGAAATCGTTGACCATAGCTCCACAAGAGCTAAGTGAAGGAGACCTTGCACGACCTTCTACCTTAGCCCTTTTTGTGGGAGGGTCAAAATATCCTCCCCTTAATATTCCACCACTGCAGGCTCATACCCCTTCTCCTTATTATGATCTATATTGGGAAGCAAACAACCTTTTGGTTGATGAGAGTTAGGGGGAAGCCTCTTTTTTATCTTTAGATTAGATGTGTTTTTTGTGAGGTATTCCCCCATACTTGTGTTGTATCTTCTTGGATGACCCTTGTCACCCTTGTTGGTGCTTAGATATAGAAGTGGTTTTTGTGTTGTAAACCTTCTTCTACTTGTATCATCATTCTTCCTCTATTATGTGTTTTAATTTTTGGAAAATTTGGGATGATGCAAAGTGCTGGGGGAATTTATTCTTCCCTTCCATGTTGGCCCATTTTTTTATTTTTACTTTTTCTTCTCATGCATTCTTCACATGGTCTGATATTTTAAGGGGTTGATGATAGTTCATTTATATACTATTAATATACTTGTATATATTAATGAGCCATTTTGACCCTCAAATATCATATCACCCCTATGCCCTTTGTTTATGTTTATTTATCCTTTGCTCTTTTCTTATATTTTTTTCTTCTTTTTTTGAGTTGTCCCTTTCATGTGTGACAATGCCATTTTTATGATGCTATGATTTTAAGAAAATGCATTCACTACCAATGAATCATTTCTCGAAAATCCTCATCAACATTTCTTTTTCAAAACCACATTCACAACTAGAACCCCTAATAGAACATGTTTCCTTCATCATGTGTTCACAAAGAAAGAGCTTGAGCACTTTCATCCAAGGTGAAAAGTAGCTTTGGCCTTCCCCTTGCAAGGGATCTTTTTCTTCCTTTCAAATTCCTTGATGAAGTGAACATCTTTAGAAAGGATTCCTTGATGATGAATCGATTTGAGAAAAAATGTCTCTGTTTGTACTTTTGAACAACACGTCCCTTAGGTGGACCCTCTTCTTATGCGAGGCTCCCAAGGGACCCCTTTGAAATCCTTCCAATTTTCTAACAGTTTTCATGACTGTTTGCTTTATTGCCTATTTGGGCACTTTGTTTCAAACATGCTTTATTTTTGGTTAAACATTTCATTTTTTAGGTGTGCATGTGAAGCCACTTTCCAATTGGAATCTAGGGAGTCTCTTCCATTGGGTTTCCTTCTTGGGTATGTGTAGGATCATCATGGAAAATCCAGGCCCTTAAGTGGCAAAAGATTCAAAAAAATTAGAGTTAGGCAACTTGACGTAAAAAATTGAATAAGTTATCTATATTATTTAAAAAATATGTAAGAATAGAATCTATATAAAATTGAATGTAGTTTCTAAACTACTAGGTTTGTTTAAAAAATATATATATTTGGTGAAAACTTAAAATTTCAATGTACTGGTACTTAAATTTTAGGGAAAAAATAAGAAGTAGGTGTCTCTCTAACCACAATAAAATGATAATTTTTTTTATAATATTTTGCATATAAGTAGAGGACTCATGCCTCAATGTGATGCATATTTTTTTAAAAAAATTTCCAAGTAAATAATTAATTATGAATTTTTTATTATAACTTTTTAAAAATATAAAAACTTGTATGTCCGACCACCTTAACTTGGTCAAAACTTCATGAAATTGAAATTTTCTTTTTCTAATCCTATAGTATACGAAGCATAGAATGTGACACATGTTTTGGATTCAAAAAATGTGATACCGTTTGAAAGCTATAGATGTTTTTCAATCAGCCTACCAATTAGGACTTTAGTCATAATTTGAATAGAAAATGAATAATAATTACTTATTAAATTCAAAGTAAATCATAATTTATATCGGTGGAAATCTGAGAATCTCCTTTAAAAACCCTTTTCATTTCTTCAATTTTCGGTAAAAAAATAGTCGCCAACCACATACCCATTGTATTGCCACTTTTTACCCATAATGATCTTACACATACCCCCTTGAAAGAGAAATTGGGGGATGCCTCCTTGTAGGTCTGTGATCCTGTAAGGTGCTTTGATAGAGGTTTCCTTCATATGATAGATTTTGGGGGATACCTTCTTGTAGGTCTGTAGGCCTCTAAGGCACATACTTCATAGGGCTTCCTTCATGTGAGATCTTGGGGTCTACCTCCTTGTAGGTGTGTAGGATTGTTTGATGCTTTTATCCTTAAATATTTTTCCATCAATGGTCCAAGGGTCTTCAATGTACCTTGTGCAACTTCATAGTTCTATGGGGCTATGGAGTCTTTTTTTCTAGTATGTGCTTTCAAGCTCACCAAATCATGATCTAATTCCTCAATGATTTAGGTATACATATCTAACCCTAATAATTCTTTGATCTACTTTAGCAAAGAACTCATTAGTATTTGAACTTGTTAAAGTGGGGGAAAAATGTATAGGAGTGAATTTGCACCCCTTATGCAAATTCCCCTTTCACATACCTTCAACATAGAAAATCAAATTTGAAGGAAAAATTCCACATCACCCAACTGCCTTCCTTCCACTTGGCATTTGTCTCTTGTGTCAGTGAGATAATATTTATTTGGGATGCATTAACAATGTGTAGAATTTTTCTTGGTGTGCTTACGACCTTGATGGATTCCCAAGTTTGAAGTTGGTAGAAGCATTGCACTTTTGATTTGGGTCAATTTGTAATGTCCCTCTTTGACCAGTCGACCCTAAAAATGGTAGATTCTTCCCACTTCTCCTTTAAATTCATCCATTCTCATTCCATTTCATCTCTTCACAATCTCTTGCATCCTTCTTTCACATTCTCAATCATTTTAAACATTCTCTTCACTCTTTAATAGTAGCACTTCAACACTCCATTATAGGAACAATACTCCATCAACTCTACAAAGCAAGTGTGAAGCAAGTGATAGCAGGTGGGATTGAAGTCTTGCAAGACCTCCTTCCATCATAGTCGAGGTTGTGGTGACCTTACCAAGTCTGATTTCTGCTCTATTGGCTAGTGAGGCTTTGGGTGGAGATGGTAATGTTTCACTCATCTCCTTTGTCATTTAGTTGAGTAGCACTTTACTATTTTGTAGTGTTTATTGCACCTTCTACTTTATTTACTTCTTTATTGCATATTTCTCACTCATTTCTATTTGTTTGTTCATGCAAGTGGAAACACCAAAATGGGGGTTTGACTAAGGTAGGCCTCTTTATAGCCACAACAATTTTCTCCTCTTTCTTGTGTGTAGCTGGACATGCATTTGAAGCTAGCCGACACACTAACGCCTTGGTGAGATCATCTTCATTACTTTAGCCTTCATCTATTTAATTTATCATCTTCATTTGTACTTTTCATATTTTATTGTTCTATTTTTCTCATTACAAATAGCTAGCAAGGTTGTTAGTTTCTTTTTTGGTAGTTTATATTGTAATTTATGTCCTTTGGTCATACAAACACCAATGCACTTGAAAGATGCTAGTGCACCCAACTATCATCCTAGAAATGTGCTATTATCCCCAAATAGAGAGTTGTTTGAGGTATAGTATTGACTTCACAAACTAGCTCGCTTAGCCTAAACTTGTATTTCAAGTTTGAAGGGTGATTGAAGTACTTTATAGTCCTCATCATTTTTGACCTCTATATAAAACACACCTTTTGAGTGAGATAAGTTATGGTAGCTCTCCACTCTCAGCTCTCTATGACCTAGAGCCTTGGCATGGTTGGTACCCCTCTCTTATATCTTGAAAGGTACATCACAATGTTAGTTCCAAAAATATGGATGATGTAAGAAGACTTTGGCTAGATGATTAGGTCTTAAATGTTGCAATGAATCTGTGATAAATTTTATTTTGAATTCTCTTGATCATTGAATTTTCTATACTAATTATTCTATAAACTATAGCTTCTTATATGTTGAAATGATGAAATAACATTATATTTATTGATATGTATCCTTAATTTCCTGAAATTAAAATAATATTACAAGCTGACATTGAAATATGAATTTTGGGACCTTAAACTACCACGAACAACATATTATAAATTTAGGTACAAAGGTCTAGGGAGGACCCATTCACACATGGGTGAATGGGTCCCAGGTCCTTACTCCTAGAAGACACATTGCACAAGGTAAAGTGTTATGTTTTCACATTAGTTATTGTTGAGTTTACCCTTTAGAAAATGTAATATATTAGGCTTGTAAATTAATAATATGGATTATTATTGCCTAATTAACCTCACTTTAATTAAGAGGGCCCAAACAAACTGTGAAAATGTAAAGGGATACATTTTCTAGCACAACATTAAGGAATTAGTAAGTCCATTTTAATGAAGAGGGCCCTAACAAAGTGTGAGATGTAAAGGGATACATTTTTATATAATATAATGCATTTGTATGATCTTGTTACCTTATCATACCTTTAAATTTGTCCAAGCTCATTTTTTCAACCAATATCCATAGACTAGCCAAATGAAAGATCATTAGGATATTAAATTTGAAAGGACAATATCATTTTGGTTACGAATTTTGATTTCAAAGTTCTTTCCATATCACAAAAAATAAAACATAAGACACTCGTTATGTCATCAAATTGATTCCTTTTCATGAATCATATATGTTTATTATTATTTAGATATTTTAGGCTATTGTTGACTAAAAAATTACTACTAATCATGATGCTTGAGTTCTAAGAGGTGGAATAATGGGATAGTACATCATGTTTGGATGGTCATAGCTTGATCCACCCTCTTTTTTTCTCCTAGGATTTGATGTTGTATGATTGAGTATCTTTGTCATTGTTGCATACATATGTGGATGGAATGTCTACTTTAGTGTGAGTTTGACATGGGGTCATACTCTTACTAAAGTGGGGGGAGAATATAGTGTGAAAATAATCACCCCTTTTTCTCACTTAATTTGGGAATAATTAATAATAAAATAAGCTTAATTTTGACTTAATTTAGTGTTGTAATCTATTTTACACATTCACATTAAGTGTAGGGACCTTCAAAAATAAATGGACTTAATGGTGCCTTATTTTGGGTGTTGTAAAGTGTATCTTTACACTTTCACACTAATCTAGGGCCTCATTAATTAATTGAGGTTAATTATGCCTTAAGTGGCCCCTTTAATTTAAATCCAAGCCTAATTAATTACATATTATGAGGGATAAAGCTTGTAATTTAGAAATGATATTACACAACACCTCAGCTTTGAAGGTGTGTGTCCTAGGATAGTGACCTAGGAGCCATTTTCCACTTGGAAAATGGCTCCTCACTAGTTCCTAGGACCTTATTTCAACAACATTTCAAAATTCCTAAAGTGTGTCCTAGTTAAGTATGTTAGGACCCATTCACCACATGGTGAATGGGTCCTCACTTAACCCTAGGACCCCCACTTGGAATATTTTTTTCGTGGTATTTTAATGATTCCAAATCCTAGATATGATGTTGGCTTGTGTTATTTGAATTTTGGGAATTAATATTAAGTTATCTATAAATACAAGGTTATTTCACATAGTTTCATCTAAGAACCTAAGATATTCATAAGAAATCAAGAGTACTTTCACAAGAGCATTATTGATTATTAAAGAGAATTCAAGAAGGCATTCAAGGGAAGATTATTGAAGTTTATTGCAACAATCAAGATATCAATCATCATGTCAAATTCATGCATGTTGTTGAGCTAATGTAATGATGCAACATTGGTGATGGGATTCAAGTATTCAAAGTCATTATCATATGTCAAGTTCATGATCAATATCTACACTCATTGAGGCAACTTCATTCCAAGTTTTAGATTTTCAATTCATGGATGATATAAAGTTTGGTGAGTTGTTACATAGTGTTGTTCATTCATCATTCCTTTATGCATTGTTTCATTTCAATGTTTAATTACCAAAATAAGGTTTGACTAAGGAAAACCCCTATCTTCTAACAAAAACATATATTTCTTCTCCTTTGATGTGTGATTGTAGGTTTTAGGTTGGAGATCAATTGGAGAGAAAAAATGCAAAGTTTTCAAAGTTTCCAAAGTTGTCACCTTTCTTGCAAGATCACGAAAATTGAGGTACAAAATTAATTTTTGGGTTTTTGACAATCTTTGACTAAGATTTGGGAGTGCAAAATTTTTCTGATATTTATCTTTCCATAACCCAATTGAATAACTAGTGAAAAGAGAGGTTAACCATCTTTATTACATGTTGGTGTATTCCCCTCTCTTTTCCTAAGTTTCAATGTTTTTTTTTAAGGGGTAAACGCTTTTGAACCAGAGCTATGAACCAAAATACAACCATTTAGCAATACCACCCCAATGGGGTTTGAACCTTGGTGGCAAGAACAACAATGTCACCTTTAAACCATCACACCATGCCAATATTAGTAACCTAAGTTTTAATGTAAATCCAACTATCATGTATCATTAATTTTCCACTATTAGGAGGGTAAAACAAAATCCATTTGTATTGTTACAAACCAAAATTTGTAATCTTTAAAATACACTCATAGATATAGTAGTAGAATATTTTGCAATTGAAGTGTACCTTAGCTTTAAACTCTTTTATTAGCATAATCTTGAGGAGAACCAAATGAAACTTGATTGTGTTAGGAACTTTTTATTATGAGGCTATCAAATTACAACAATAGATGGATTCTATTTTGAGGGAGGTAATGACACTCTTATATTCATAAGGGTATATATGAATGTGATAAAATTACTTTCATAAATAATAACTAGAATAAATGAACCTTTATCAAACCCCTTATTACTTATACACAATAAATTAGCCTTGAATTAACCTATAAATTAGCTACTTACTTTACTAATTCTAGGGTGGTAAGGAGGGATTTTGAAAATTCAAGCGATGAAAACAAAGGCAGAGCAAGATCAGAGAAATCTCAGGTGAATCAATAGTTGATTTAGAGTAAGAAACAAGGTGAGGATGATCAGGATGAGGTGGACTCCGAAAATAAAATCCAGGTGGATCTGGGTGGAAAGGATATTTCAGTGGTTAAACCTGCGGATTCCCCTATCAGTCAAAAAAATGAAAAAGCTAAAGAGGCGATGGGGGAAACTGGTGGCATTGGAGGTAATCACAAACCCTGGACTTCTCTATTTGGGGTAAAACCTAATGGAAAATATTCTTTCCCTCTGGTGCAAAATATCTCATCCCTAGAAAAAGGTAAGTTTACAATTTCTATGCTAGAGTTGTTAATTGATCATAATATTTCTTTAATGGAAAGAACCCTGGTTGGGAAGTTTATGGGCCCTAGACCAAACATTGAAGTTGTTAGGGAGTTCATTAAAAATAAATGGAGAATGAATGGAAAATTTTTAGTTGCTGCTCTCCCAAAGGGTTTTTTTTCATTTGAATTCACTTGCAAAGAGGACATATTGGCTGTTAGAAGTGGGGGTCCTTGGGTTATAGGGAAATTTCCCTGGCTCTAAAGAAGTGGTCCTCTAATTTGGACCTTTTGGAGTCCATTTTTGAGAATTTCCTAGTATGGGTCAGACTTCTGGGCTTTCCCCTGAAATATTTGAATGAGGACATTTTTATGGTATTGCGAGATCCTTTGGTGAGCTCCTTTCTATTGATTCAATGACAATTGCTAGAAACTGATTTGTATTTGCAAGAATATGCGTAGGGATCTCTCAGAATTTTGACCTTCCCCCATCGATCGAGATCTAGTCAAAACTGGGTTCCTGGTTGCAGGATATAGAGTTTGAAACGATCCCATTTGCTTGTTTCAAATGTAGAAAATATGGGCACTGGGCTAAGAAATTCCCCTTAAATGCTAACAAAGAGAAAGAGTAACCAACTGGTTCTTTGAAGTTGGTATGAAAAAGAAATCAGGAGGAGATACCCTTGAAAATAAAGAGTCTAATGGTCAGAGTACCTCTAATGAGGTTGAAATAGTTATGGAAAATAATGGAGAGGCTCCGATGGAACCCCAACATATGAATCTTGAGAAGACTTTACCTATTAAGGAAAATGAATCCAATGAGGATCAGTCAGCGGGGGAAGAAATTTTGAACCAAGATGCTAATCCCTTTTCCCATGAACTAATCCCAACAGTGAAAAAAGATGAGACCCCGAGCTTGGAGGATATTTCTATTCAGGGGCTATCCTTAGAGCTGAACATCCCTTTCCCTCTCCATTCCTCTATTGGTCTTCCTCCTCCGGGAGTAGAGCACTTTACAGATCCTAACTCCTTCGATGTGGTTAAGGATTCCCTAGAAAACCTGGACCATTCAACTGAACTTTCAAGCAACTTCTCATCTTATCATGTGAATAGTATCATGGAAACATTACCCTGGGAACAAAAGCTCTTAACTGATAAGGAATGGGAATCTAGTAAAGAGACATATAGCCAAGAAGAGACTAATAAAGAAGAGTTCTTATCAAAGAAAAAGAAAAAAAATAAAAAAATGGAAGACTCCAAGTGGTATTTCTACCAGATCAAAATAAAAGGTAGATTGTGGAGCATCAAAGAACTCTCGAGGGAAAAAAATCTATTAAATGGACAACAGAGCATAACAGTTTTCATTATATTGCGGATGGGTCTTAGAAAACCATCTCGGAATGCCTTAAATCCCCTAGTAATTCATGAAGATTATGTCTTGGAATATAAGGGGACTCAATATCCCCAATAAGTAGGATGTTCTAAGCAATTTTGTTACAAACCACAAGCCTGATATTCTTCTTATTCAGGAGACGAAAATGTCAAAGGAAAAAGTTGAAAAGGTGAAACTTTTCCAGTACTCTAGTATTCATGGAAACAATTTGAATGGTTCCTTTGGAGGTATTGCTACCTTCTGGAATAATCACATAATCAAAGGGGATCCAATTTTGGAAGGCACGAACCATATTGCTACTAGATTCACACATATTAGGGATAGTTTCAGTTGGATCCAACTGAATATCTATGCCCCCAATGGAAAAGGACTGAGAAAATCCTTTTCGATGGAGCTGGCTGCTTTTAGGAGGATTTTTGATAGAGAGCCTTTGATTGTTCACTATGCCCTTAATGAATGGAGAAAAATTTGGACGTTCCTAGATCAATGTGGAGAGCAAAGAGGATCTTTAGAGTTTCATTGATAACCAGGGGCTGATTGATCTAGATTTACATGGAGCTTCCTATACCTGGTCGAATCGTAGAAAGGGCATGGAGCTTATACATGTTAGATTAGATAGATCTTTAGCTTCCAATCACTAGTTTTTTTAGTATTATTGTTCTCTTAAAGCTGTCTCTAGGATTGGTTCTGATCATTTCCCTATTAGTTTTGTTGCGGATCCCATAAAAAAGAAGAAAAATATCCCTTTCAAAGTGGAAAAAATGTGGCTCTCTCATCCTACTTTTAAAGGGGAAATTAGGAAATGGTGGAATATAAGTATTTATTGTACTGGTATGTTTAAAATAGCTGAAAAACTAAGGGAAGTGAAATTTAACTTGAAAAAATGGAAAAAAGAGTCCTTTGGGAACATCTTTAAGATCAAATCTGACCTTCAGACGAAATTGGGGGAGGTTCAATATAAAATTCAGAAGGAGGGATATTTGAATGAAACAAAGGAAAAAGAGAATGAGCTACTTATTAAAATGCATGAAATTATTGGAAAGGAGGAGGAGTTCTGGAGGCAAAGATCTAGAGCTTTATGGTTATCTGTAGGTGACAAAAATACCAGGTATTTTCATCTATCGGCCTCAAAACATAGAGCTATCAACATAATATCTCAAATTGAGTTGGATGGTACTAAGTATGACGAGGAGGAGGATATTAGAAAGCATGTTGTCTCATTCTTTAAAAACCTTCTTTCTAAGAATGACGAAATTAACCAAAATGATCAGGACCATTTAATAGATGTTATACCAAAAGTGATCAACCAGGAAAATAACTCAATGTTGTCTACTATCCCTACCAATGAGGAATTCAAGCGGGCTATTTTATCCTTTGATGGGAGTAAAGCTTTGGGTCCAAATGGTTTCCCTTTGTTTTTCTTCCAATGGTTTTGGGAGACTGTTGAAGATGATGTGGTGAATGTTGTAAATGAATTTTTTGGATTCTAGAAGTCTCCTAAAATAATTGAATGCCACCTTCCTAGTTCTAATCCCTAAGAATCCTGGAGTGATAAACTTTGAGGCCTTCAAACCCATAAGCCTCTGTAATTCAATCTATAAAATCATCTCTAAGGTTTTCACTTCTAGACTATTAATTCTTTTTCCTTCTTTGATTTCACCTCAACAGAATGGCTTCATTCCTTATAGAAGAATCCTTGACTCTATTGTTATTGTGCATGGGAACATCCATTCTTTGGTGGAATCTAAGACTGAAGGTTTTTTGTTAAAGCTTGATATATCTAAAGCCTATGACAGAGTTGACTGGATTTTCTTATTTAAGATTTTAAAGGCTTTGGGATTTTGCAACAAGGTTCTTCAAATGGTGGAACAACTTGTGTCTATTGCTTCTATTTCTATAATGGTTAATTGATCCCCAACTAATTTTTTCCAAAGTACCAAAGGTCTAAGATAAGCTGATCCTATTTCTCCTATTTTATTCACTATCATGGCTGAGAGTCTTGGAAGAAACCTGAAAAAGCTGATTGACAATAGATTTCTTTGTGGTCTCAACCCTTCCTCTAGCAACATGGTTTGTTCTCATCAACAATTTCTTGATGATACTATGTTGTTGGATAAAGCCTCGGTCTCGGAAGGTAAAACTTTTAAATCTTTGCTCGATAAATATGGGAGAGCATCTGGACAACTGATTAATAATCAAAAAAGTTATATGTTCTTCTTCAACACCCCAGCTCACAGAAAAAACAAAATTGCTAGAATCCTTAGTTGTAGGTTGGATTCCTTGCCTTCCACCTATCTTGGCTTACACTTGAGCCTTGAACCTCCTGAATCCTTTTGGGTTTTGTTGGTTGAGAGGTTCATCAAAAAATTGCTGGCTGGAAAGGAGCTCTACTAAGTCAAGCGGGCAAACTTCAACTCCTCAAAGCTTCGTTGTAGAATTTTTCGATCTATGCTCTGCGCCTCTTCAAGATTCCAGCTAAGTTTGCAGATTCCATAGAAAATATTCAAAAAAGATTCCTCTAGTCATGTGTCGAAGAAAAGAAAAGACTTCCTTTAATTGGATGGGATCTAGTGTGTAGACCAAAAATGACCAGAGGATTAGGTCTTAGAAGAATTAGAATGGTTAACAGGATCCTTCTAGCAAAACAAATATGGAGAATTTTCTCATCTTCAGGTGAATGGATGGAAATCCTAGCTAGTAAATATTTAGAGAAAATTTGTTCTCTTATTATTCTAAAGGATTCCCATCTTCTTCATAGAGGTTTAACCTACTAGAATAATCTGATCATTGGGAAAAATATTGTGGACTCAGGAACTAGTTGGCAAGTTAGAAGTGGAAACCAAACTAGATTTTGGGAGGACAGATGGTTGTTCAAGGAGCCCCTTATAAAAATTGATTCATTTAGTGGGTGGGATGAGAATTGCAAAGCTCGTTTTGGATCTTATGTGAAAGACTACATACTGAATGCAAAATGGGTGGATCTGTGTCTTATCAATTAGGCTCTTGCTCCTATTCAATCATCTTTATTGGCTGTTAGACTCTGCTCTGATCAGTTAGAAGATCATCTTGTCTAGATCGATGAACCCTCAGGAAACTATTTTTTTTCGTCTGCCTTTGCCAGGATTACCTCTTCACAGGGCTCTCCTCCCTTTTGTTTGAAGGCTTGGTTCAAACATTTGGTCCCTAAAATCAACATTTTTTTCTAGATCCTTCTCCAAAATAAGGTGCTTATGATTGATAACCTATGTAAATACGGCTTTCAAATACCTAATAGATGTTTTCTTTGTAAGAGGGAAGGAGAGTCAGTGCGTCATATGTTCCTTCATTATCCTTTTGATGCCTCAATCTGGGAAAAAATTATCAGCTTTTGGCATCTCTCTTGGGTTTTTCCTTCATCTGTTGAAGACTTCTTCCTCCAATGGAAAGCTCTGACTCATAATCCTATTCTCAGGTTTTTATGGGACTTCTCTCTCCCTCATATTTCTTGGGGTCTTTGGAAAGAATGCAACAATAGAATTTACAGAGATAAAGAAGCTTTGGTGGATATTGTTTTTGATAAAATTATTAGATTCTTGAAAGAGAATGTCAATTCTATCCCCTAGAAGGTTAGTAATTCTAAGAAAGCGACTCAATCATCTTATGACCTTATAGTTTCCAAGGAATGGAATATAAGTCTCAATTTTCCTTGTGCCCCTAAAAAAGCCAAGAAGGATAGAGAGGATGTTCGTTGGTCTTTTCTGCCTAATGGATGGGTCAAAGCTAACTTTGATGGTGTGGCTAAAGGTAATCCAAGGGTGGCAGGTTGTGGTGTAGTCATAAGGGACTCCTTTGGTAACTTTCTTGGGGCTACAACCACTCCTCTTGGGTCCCAAACCAATCACTTCGCTGAGGCTGCTGGCGCTTTTCACATTATAAATTTAGCCCATAGTCTTAACTTTAAAAATCTCTTGCTTGAAGGTGATTCAAAAAATATTATTGACTGTCTTCATGGAAAGTCCCCCCTGGTCGAAAATTAAATCATGGATTGATGATGCCACCCTGACTCTTGCTAAGTTTGACAAAATTAAAATTTCACATGCCTATACAGAAGCTAATGCCGTGGCAGATTTTTTTGCTAATGAAGGGGTTAGGAGTAATGATTAGAGCACTTGGTTAAACTTTAATGATCTAAGTGTTAATGTTCATGCTTTATTGAATTATGATAAATCACATGGACAAGAGGCATGTCATCTCTTTAATGAGGACATGATGGAGTTATCACATCACAATCATTAGATTTTATGGGACTGAACTTATTTTCTTAGTCTGCAAGGTGGATTGGCACGCTTTGTGGGTTCTTAGATTTAGCGGGACTAGTTCTAGTAAAGATCTCATGTCCTATTTCCCCACTGTGTTTGCTAAGATGGGTGGAGACATGAAAAGATTTGAGTCAGAAAGCTATGAGATGCACATAAGAAATGTTAAGGCTTGGAATAAAATTAAAAGTGGGGGGTTACTTTCGTTCCTAGAGAAGCTCCATTGTTCCAATCAAGAGGCTACAGATCTTTTTGAGAAAAATTGGGATAATGGGAATCTTACCCTTTTTGGTAGGAAAGTTGAGCTCAACGAAAATTTGATAGCTGAAGTGACAGGAATGTCGACTGATGGGAAAAAAAATTTCAGGGATAGGGTTTTTTATGACAAAGTTGTCGTCAGATTTCCTAAAAAAGAGAAAGAAAGACTGAAATTGGTAAAAATTGCTAATAGCTTCTTTGATGTTGACACCATAAAAGCCCTGTGGAGAAAGGTCCTACGTGTCATCATGGAGTACATAACTTTGGCTGGTCGTTTCACCAGGGTCTACGGTTATCACTTTGCCTTGCTCAACCATTTCCGCTACAAGGTAAGGGTTTCTTTCCACTACTATCTTTTCTACTCTTTGAGGAAAAGTTTGGATGACCACAAGAAAAACCTTAGAAGATTCCCTATTTTTCATACTGGTCTGATTTGATTGATTGTGGAGCATTACCAAAAAATTCCCTTCCCTACTAATATTGAAGCCTCCCCTGACTCTAAGGAAGACAATACTGAACCCAGCTACTCAGGGTTTTTACCCAATTTAAGTTCAGCTAGAACTGTCCTTAGCCTGCCTACTATCCATTTAGGCAAGAAAAACCATAACCCTCTTACTATTAAAGGTTGTGTTGTGCCTAAGTCGGGAAGCCCTCTCCTTAAAACTAGTTTCTTTGATAAGAATCCCAAGGCAAAAATCCTTGTTTCATACTCTGAAGATTCCCCTGACTCTGAGGCGTTTGCTGCTAATAATACTGAGCCCTCTGTTGACCCGTTGGTGGATAGAATTGCTAGAATTGGGTCCCTTGTTACACCTATCCCTACTAATACTTGTCTCAACACTGATAGGGATCCCTTTGTGGATGTTTTGAATTAAGCTAGAAATAATGTTGATACCCATTTCAAACTTTTGAAATGGAATTTCAATGAAATTAACGAGCTAAAGATAAAAAATTGGGCCCTGTAAAGTAAGTTGGAAGATTTGGGAGCCAAGGTAGCAGCGATTGAAAAAATAGAGGTGAAAAGAAGAGATCATGGTCTCAACAATGACACTCAGAACCAAGATGGAAAAACCAGAAATATTGAAATTGAGATGGAAAAAATGAAAAATACTATCAAAATTATTGGTGAGCAAAAAAATCGTATGGCCAGACACAACACCATAATCATCAATGTCATGACCGAGAAATAGGACAAAGCCCAATAGGGGTCTTGGTTGTTGATCTGGAGGAAATCAATGAAAGAAACCAGGAGGAGGATGTTGGCATCTCTAAGAGAACCAGGGCCAATCTGAAGAGGAAGGCTCCCCCCACTCTGTAAATGATTCAAAAATTTAAGAAGGGTGTTCATGAAATGTAGAATTTGGAGGAAGAGACAGAGTTTATCCTAAATACTCTGGGTTAGTCGCGACCGATTTTTTGTTGGCTTTTATGCTGGCTTTTTTTTTACCTTCCTGGTATTTTGCGGGTGGCTACTACTTGTTCTGCTTTTTACCTTTAGTGCAACTGGTTCTTTTGTTGGACTTTTCTTTCCTATCTTTTATGTTGTAAACTTTATGGTTTCGGGTCCCTGTAAAACCTGTTTTACCATTTACCAAAACCAATATACCTAAAAATTCTAATAAATATATTTTTTGAATAATTTTTTTAAAATCAAGTGCTTACTATAAATATATAGAAAATGATTCAAGTGCGATCATCATAAAGTGGAATATATTCATTCTGATATGAAGCTTCCCATTTGGCATAAAAGAATGAATCCTTAAATAACCAAATTTCTCAAGCAAGAAATTACTTCACTTCATTCAATATTAACCATACAAGTTCATAATCAAAAAAAATATTTACAACCATAAAATATTTTAGATCCAATTTTTTCTAATAATTAAATTAGTTTACTTAGTAAATGGAGACCTATTAAGTACTAAAAAGTTAGGTTTAATAAAGGAGGATTATTTAGTCCAATAAATAATTTAAAGCAAGTAGCAATAAATTAATATAGTTTATTCAATCTTGATTTTTTAAACATGTTGTCCAATTGGTACAACTTTTGTGACACCACAACCCATCAAGGACTCAATAATCTATAATTGGGAAAAAATAGAGGGAATGAACTAGTTGATAAAAAACTCATTCCCTATCTAAATGATAATAATAATAGGTGGGTCATGCAAATGCACAAGAACCACCATGCTACCCTATTCATATAGTTTCCCCTTTTAGGAAAATAATAACCCACTTTACAAATATATTAGAATTAAATCTTTTCAAGAAGATAAGAATAATTTCTCTAAGGAACTAGAGTAAAAAGCCTCTAACATATTCAACTCCTCTAAGTAATTCACCTAACACACTAGTCCTACATACTAGTAATAGCTTGGTACCCCTGAAGGTGTTGCATAGGAGCAATATAAGACACTAATTTAATAATTGTAAATAATTTTGTACTAGTAGAGGTTGACTATGATATTACTAAATACTTATAAAATGCTAAAGATAGCATGTGTATCTTTGATGCTTTACAAATTTTATAGCTTAGAGAGAAGCCTTGATCCATTTGTTGGATAAATCAAAAGGGGTTTGCAACTTATAGAGATACAAAGGCTAGGTAAGAGCTATAGTAAATGATTTTATTACCATGTACAAGGGTATAATTTATTCCTCACCTTCTTTTATTGACCATTTAAATTTACATATGAAAATAAACAATTATTTACAGCACCCTAAATATCCTAGGAATTTTATATCACATTAAATTTTCACAAATCTTAGATTGACCCTTTGTAAGATAAATCAAAAATTCATTTAATTTGAGAAGATGGAGTTCAATATTTTGGTAGAGTTAAAATATTTTATTACTAATAGATTAATACATCTAGGAATAAATCAATATTCAACTGATATAGGTTCGAAAATTACTTATAATTATTATTGGTAGAGATTACATGATAAAACTAAACATGGATATTATTCCTTTAATTTTTTACACTCATGGTTTCCTTTAAAGGAAAATAATTATCTAGTTAGGATTGAGAGTGAGGAGAGCTACAAAAACATGATCACCAATTATAATCATCATAATGAGGTTGCATATATTAAAGTTAAACTTGTGGTATACATGATGGTGGTTGAGATCATAATTACATAATTATAGGTGAGAATATGAAAGGCATACAAAATACTTATGATTTAAATCCTCATTAATTTAAGTGGAATTTTTCTAGAATTATAAGAATTTTCTAGGTACAATAGTATACACATCAAATTTTTTACTTGATTATTAGTGTAGATTTCATAACAAACATAAATAAGAAAAAAATTATGTGTTTATAAGAAATAAATATAGTTGATGTTATTGTTATTATACATTTTTTAAACTTTTTGCAACTCACCACTTAGATTTGATCACCTTGATGGACTAAAGTCACATCTATCACCTTCAAAGATCTATTGTTGCTTGAATTGAATTTATTTGAATGTCTACAAGTGTTAGTTCTTACAAACAACATGCATGTAAAACATTCAAAAAAGTTACATAACACATGACATGATGCTTCAACGAACGAATGATGTAATAATATTTATAATTTGTTATTGTCGGCTCTTGAATTCTTTTAGGATGGTCAATTTTTCTCAATGAAATTTCTAGGATTTAAAAGGTGAAAAAACTTTTAATTTATAAGTAGTTCTTCTAATTTCCTAAAAATAAAATGTTGACAACTGATAATTGAAATAATAAATTGTAGACACCGACATATTTGAATTTAGAGCTAAAAGACATGGTGTTCCCTAGACTAGATCTAACTTTTTTGAGATATAAAAGTGTAAGGGAAAAAATATTAAATGAATAATTTGATTTCTCATCTTTGACTTTTTGAAGATGTTTACAAAATGGGTAATTAATGCATAATTACATCAAAGCACATGGGGAGAAGCTAAACCTAGTGTCAAGTAGTTAAGGGTGACAATTTTTGACATTACACCTATCATTATAACCTAATTCATACATTCATCTCCTAGTTGCTCTTATTGTCCATTAAATCATTTTATCACCTATATCCCGATTTTATCCAATTATCATCTAATTTATTCATTCATTACATAATCTCTAAGGACACACACATTGTTACCTTCTCACCTAGGAAACCCAATGCTAATAATTTAGTTAAACAATTCATAAGTTATTTAATTAAGTTTTCCTATGTTATTCATCAATTTAATTGATTAATTGTTCATTATTATATATGTTTATCCATTAATAAATTAATTTAATATTAATTTACATCATATGTGCATGAATAATTCAACTATTTAATTATTTATTAATTAATTCATCCACATCTAGTTGACTACTTATTCTAATCAATCCACTTAGAATTACACCTAGTCCCACTCATCAATAAAATCATCTTAACTCATCTATGTAATTACTTAACTATTCCATGGAATGGTCAACTCTCGTTGATTCTCTCTTGAACTTAGTTAACTCCTCTATGTAGGTAGCTAACTAATCAATTGGATAAATTATCTCCTTAGTCACATTGAGTTGATCAATTATAATGATTTTTATTAAAAACTAAAATAATATACAAGTCACCTATGTTTGCCACATCCCCTCATTAATGCCCCTAACCAAGGATCAAATCTTAGGTTTCAAACTAAACCTTATCCATCAACAAAAATCATCTTGGAAATCTATAAATCAAATTATTTCTCTTCAGGAATCAATAATTAATTTTCTATCTAATTCCTATCAATTTCATATACATAGAATGCTAATGTTATGCTTGTGTATTGAGCACCCACATCACAAATGAGTAAAAATTTACACTTAGCTCAATCAAAGGTTTGCATGTGTTTTATTTGAGTGTTAAATTCTATTTAATTTGATGTTGCTTTGTCCCTTTCATTCTCATACATACAAATCCTAATAAAATATTACTGAAAAGGATCAAATATTAGGGATTGGGGATACTAAGGAATTTACACAGCAAGGCATGCTAGAAAAAAATGACCAAAACTATAACTCTAAAATCTAACATAGCGTAAAATATTAAAGTGTAGGGGTCAAAGTAAGAGCAAGTTAAGGTGCTAGGATGAGAATTGTCAAACCTTGACAAGATAAGAGGGAACGATGGGCATGAAATAAAAGGAATACATAGATGGGAAACTATAAGCTCCTATCATTTGATATGTAATCCTTGAAAATTGACTAGAAAAAACCCAAACTTAAGAACCTTACATTGAGACATTTAATTATCAAAAGTTTCTAATCTAATTAATTGATAACCTACACATATTTAAATTACTCTTGACACATGAAAATCATGTCATTTAAGTCTATTATGTAACCATTAGAGAAGGGAGACTATAATTTTGTATTTCATGCTCATAATTTGATTTAATACTTATGAAACATTGTATCACCTCTCTTCAATACTAAAAAGATAATTAAATACGATTATTAATTATAACTCATTAGTTAACAAAAAAAATAATATAATTTTTTGAAATTGAATCCTAATATGATAGACGGAATCCTCTTGTAGTTATCACAAACCTCGTTGATGTATGGGATAAACTAAATTATCGTGATGCCCCTCCTCCTCCTTCTAATGTTGCTCTAGCCATATAATATCTTTGCTTATATTTTTGTTATCTTGCTCTAAAATTGAGCCATTTGTACATTAAGAATGTGACATCTTCTGCCTAATTTTTCTTAATGTGTAATATTATAATTAATAATAAATACACTTATTCAGAAAAAAAAAATTAAATAAATAAAATCAATCCTAATGCCTTTATAATTCTGTTCAATTACTAATCCCTACAAATATTCCAAAAAATAGTATATTACAAGAGCTATATTGTTGAATAATGTCTTACTAGACTCTGCATTTATAATAGTGTCAATGCAATAGCCTAATCCTTTCACGTTACAATATTTAACAATTATGTTTCAAATATTTAATATAGCAACAAATTATGTAATTTGTAAGCCACAAGATGATAGTTCCATTCAATTTCACCCAACTTATTAAAATTAAAAAACATCCAATAGTCTAAAAGATCATCAACAAAAGCAGACAAGTAGGAATTCAGCATTATTTCCTCGATTAGATGGCTGGACCACCAATACCATGCAAGGCCACACATTAGCAAGTCATCTGTATTCAAAATATATCCATTATTCTCTGCAAATTCTTAATGTGGAAAAGCTTTCCAGTACATGTTACAGATTTGTATGGATAGGATAGATTGTCATTGTGAAGCGAATATTATTTCTCCACCCAGAGTACCTATATTCTCCCAATCATTGACAAGCGAATATTATTTCTCCACCCAGAGTACCTATATTCTCCCAATCATTGACAAACGAATATTATTTCTCCACCCAGAGAACCTATATTCTTTCAATGCTTTCATAGCGTCCGTTTTATTCTCCTTCCACTGAAAAGGACATCGCCACTATCTTCAAATTAAGCCACGTGTTCTTTTCAGAAATAAAAGAAGTTAAAACCAGTCAGAAATCGAATGCCATCTGTTCTGTCCCTATATTTACTCGACACTGCAAAAAATCTGTGAATAATTGGAAGTTTTGGATAAGGTTTCATTAGATGCTTCTCAGTCATCTTTTCTTTTGCAGAGAATTTAAATCGATAGCTTTCCAACGCATTAATTAAAGCCGGAGAAAAAGATAAAGATACCAAAACTTTCAGTGCATATGTGCTATTAATCTGAACACAAATCTTTTCATTGAATATATTCTCTGTCCATTGCATGGGCTATATAAGATTCAACATATCGGGTCCAGCCCCATCTGCAATCCTCCTTCAAATGTTGTGCTTGTTTGATGAATTGAAATGGTATTAGAGGGGTCGAGAAACTCATGAGGGAGTCTCGCATTAGAGTGGAGCGCGTTACTCAGCCAAGTATGACTTGCCCATATCATCTTATAAAAGACAAATATTATGCGCAAGTCATGCTTGGCAAAGCATCCACTCCGCTTCTGCTGCAAGACACTCCATGATTGTTAATTGTATCATTGATATCATTGATCATCCTGCCCTTTAATTAACGAGGCCTGGTTCTTGTTTTGCAATGTAATGTCTGCGCATTGAGACAGCTAGCTGTATTAATTACTAAGAGGCAACGAGTTGCTATCTGTTTAAAATAAATTTGAATAATTTTAAATTTTCTTATTTTCTATTTGTTTGTTGTTAGAAAAAATTTTCTACGTCGTCCTTAGCATGGTCAACCTGATGTTTCCTTTCAAAAATAAACCTGCATAACTACAAAAAAAGGTGGGGTAAAAAGCATACGATTTGTTCACATTTTATACCGATATATAGTCAAAACAAATTTAACCTGCATAGTACACACTTGCTCTCCTCAGTTCTAGTTAAGGGCCGGATGTTTCATGGGTCTATGCATTGGAGCTGTATTGTGCTGTTTCAAGATCTATTTGTCCACATGATAAAAATTCTTGATTGTTTAAGCTGGGTCTATTTTCCAATGGATTCTTTTGCAATGTAAACAAATCAAACATCAGAAATTATGAGGTATCTTGGAATACCTTTGGTATTGGCGTTTCTCTTGATATGTGGATTTGTTTCTTTAATAAATTTTTAGCTGGGGTAATAAATTTCATTTTCTGATTAGTAAAATCATAGTTGCTTATAAAACATTTTTTGTCACACATGTTTATTACTCATCATGTTGAATGCCTTCTAAAAAAGAGTATGAAATTTAATCAAAATTATTTGATGACTTCTATGGGCTAAATAAGATGGCAATACAAGATTTATATCAGCTTCACGTACTTGTTATAGTTAGCCTAAATATAATGGTGGTTTAGGACATATAAATATAAGAACACAAGGGTTTTATTTGGCAAAAATAGTTTATTAAAGCTATCAAAGATGATGAACTGTGGAAGATCCTTATACAAAGTCAAATTAACTTTGCTGCAATCAAAGATAAGTGGCAACTAGTGGGGTGGTTAGATAAAATCCTTCATGCTTCATTTTTTCTCATTCAAGGCCTCACCTCTCGTTCAGTCTACTTGGAAGGCTTGGCAACATATTTGCAATTTCTTAAGATCAAGAGAAAACCCTTTCCAGTATGGGTTAAGCTTTAGAGTTTATGAAACAATCTTATTTCTTTTTTAAAAAAATATTATGTAATGTTTGAGATAGTTGAGATTTTCATATGATGAACTTGGTCTCCCTTGGTCAAATTTTCCTTAGCATTGTTCCTCTTCATTCCCCATGTTCCTATCATGGACTAAACTTGTTAAATATTTTTAAAAGGTTCAAAGTTAAAAGGATTTTTTTATTAATTTCTATGAATTGGATAAAATTTTGAGATTTCAAAGTTTACAATATTGAGATTTCTTTCTTCCAATCTCCACATTTTCCAACTACCCTGTTGGTATTTTGGATTTTCTCATCCTCACATACTACCATTACTTTTCTCTAACCACTTCATTTCAATATTTTACATTATCTCTTAGATTCATGTCATTGGTAATTATTTTATCTACAAGCCATGTGCAATGCAATCCTTTCTATCCATAATCTTAGATTCATGTTTCTTCTGAGAAATATGTCTTAAGAATTGATCATGTGACATTACATATAATTTGATACTTTTAGAATAAATTATAAAGTGATCATCACTCTCAAAGCCCAAAATTTGGCATAATGAAACTATTATAGGTTGATTAGTTTAGACATGTCCTTATTTGAATAATTTTACTATGGATCCCTCATGGTTCATTTTCAAATTGGTGATATGGAATTAGATCCTGATTTGTTTGCTTTGATCATGACTGAGATTTGTGGTGTCTTGATACCCAATCCCTAACAAGTAGTCCTTTGTTCATTCATCAAACTTCTAATTTATTAAAAACTTCTCAAAATTTTAATAAATAAATATCAAATATTTGAAAGGTTCATAGAACTTTGAAATTATTAACAAAGTTCACTTCAATCCTAAGGTTCCAATTGAAGGGTACCAAGCTTTGGTGTTAATAAGGTTTGAAGGTTGTGAAATTTACTAAATATTATCAAAGGTTTCATTTATTTGATAAATCTTATGTAAAATTTTATAACTAAAGCATACAAATATTATATGTTCATCAAATTGTTAGTTTGTGAAAGAACTAAAACACCAAAAAATATCTAGAATTTTAAAAACTTTGATAGTTGGTAAAGGGAAGATGTGTTAGACTATCTATGCATTTCAAAATTTCCTAAAATATTGGCAATGCTTTTCATAGCTAAAAATGTTAACAAGCTTAGAACCCCATTTTTTTCTATTTTATCTATATTTATTTCTTCACTCACTAGATCATTCCAAGATGATATTAATAACCCAATTTGACACTTTCAATTACTCCAAGATTATTTTCTTGCTTTATAAAATAATTCATCTCAAGGATGTAGGTTCACATGTAATTTTAATTATATAATATTATGACAACAACGTGATCATTAATGCATTGGTTAATTTTTATCTCTTGATGGTCTTTGTAGTAGGTCTAGATAGCCTATTTAGTGAATTTCAATAGATTTCATTTACCTTTCCTATCATTTTTATGATCTTGAGTTCACTTTCAAATTTATCCAAGAAATTGAGTTATTAAGAAATGTGTTATGGGAATATTTTTATTCCATAAATAAATAGCCAATAATTTCAAAATTTTGACACAATTACAATTCTTGGGGATTATCTAGGCTTTCAACTCTAATTAGTCACCTTTAGTGAAACAAATTTATTATATCATAAGGGGATAATTTTACTGTTAGTTTCCATAAATTTTTTTGCAACATTATATCAAACAGTTTCCTCTTACCACTCTTATTTGCATGACTATAATAAGAATTTTTTAAAAATGCATAGAATTATCAATCATTACAAGGCATGTTTTGATGGTCCATTCCTTATTGCATATAAATTTTTTCTATCTGGAGAAAGTCTACTATGTATATTTTATCTTTTTGTTATCATGAACCTTGTGTAGGTATATAAAGAACTTATATTCTATAGTGATTTTAACATGTTATTTCTCTTCGTAAATTATTACTATATAACTATTTAAATTAAGTTGCGGTCTTGGAAGTTTATGACCAACTATACACTTGAAATAAATAAAAAACCATTGCCCATTTTTTTAGGAGTAGGTTAGTAATTAATGTAAAATTTATGATTTAGTTATTCAAATAGGGAATCATAAGTAGTGATCTTTAAAATTCCTTATTCTATGGAACCATGTTTTGTATAACTACACATCACATATGCAACAACATTCATATCATCCTGATAGAGATTTTATTTTTAGTAGGTTAATTTTTTTTGTCTACTAACAACATTTGGGGCCAAGTATATTTTTGATACTACTATATAACATTTATTTAGCATATATCTGTTTATAATTAATATTATTAGTGATACCTCTAGGGTTACCCTCCTAGGTATAGTTGAGCATGAAATGAAGGAAATAATATATACTCAATTTTTTTTCTTAAATTACTTACATTCTATTCATGAGTTGATCTATCTCCTTTTATTATCATGTAGTCATACTATTCAATCTAGGCATGGTCATCATCTTCTAGATATCATACACAACCCTACAAGGTTATGGCTTCAATTCCACATCAACATTATCAAACATAGTTAATAGTTATACTATATTGCAACATAATTGTTAATATTAAGCCATCAACAAAAAATATAACCATGTGCAAACATCAATGGTATTGTTTATTTGAATACTATTAATCCTTATATTAGGTACTAATGACTTGCTTCTCCTATTCTAAAAATATATATTTTACTTCAAAAGAACTTCCAACATAATTTTTTATTTGGGAAGCACAAAGTAAAACATGCCACTTGTCTATAGAAACAACATACTCTTCTCTTTAAATGAATACTATATATTCACCTAAGAGTTGAGTCCTCACAAGGAGAACCTTAAAAAAAAAAAAAAAAGCATTGTATGAATTTTCATTTCACTCATCATTATTTAAAAATAATTATGTGCATTCCTTATTCACACTATGTAGAAATAGAGGAGAGAAATGCATAAAATATAATTAGATTAAAGGGAAGGAAACAAATTTCCTCCTTATTCTTCATTCAAAAACTTCAAACTTAAATTTTAAAACCTTTAGACTCTATATATTTCAACACCCCTAAAAAATATTTCATAATTGTCAAGTCTTTCTACCTATGTTGCATAGGATTTTTCATAATTCTTCTACAAATTCAAGTACCAAACATCAAGTCACCTTTCTCATCTACATTTTCTAATGTCCTTGAATTACCACCTTTTAACACCTTCATACTATTTCAAGTACATGTCCAAGAACAAGAATAAATTATGCCTTGATAACAATTGAAGGAATATAAAAACAATAATAAAACTAGAAAAACACAAAAAAAAAGATATATAAATCTTGAAATTATTCAATTTATTTCATTCCACAATATATTTTGAAGATAATTTTTTATATATTATATTTTATAATATAAATGAATCTACAACTACCTATAAACAAAAAAATAATTACATAAATTAATGTTCATTAGCATTCTTGATGAATATACAATAGGTGGATAGACTTAACTACCCAAAAGTGGGTGGAAATGACACATAATTGATAGATTATTCTATGTGGTATTATAATAAGCATGTATAATTAACCTAGACAATATTTAATAAGATATATAGCTAAAGGAAATATCCCAAAAAATAATTAAAATAAAACTACACAAACACCCTCTTGAGAGTATGTTAAATGAGTTAAAATATTAGACCCAAAATAAATCCTAATCAACTCCTATGTTCAAAGAGATCCCCACAAAATAGAAGAATCCCTTCACAAAGGAATATCTCCCCAAATATAAAGAGAAGACCTATCCCCCATAGTAGAGAGAGAAAATGAATGACTAAGAAGATCACACAGATAGCAATACCATTTGGCTCGATGATATAAAAAACATAAAAAAAATTGTAGCCAAGGATAATAGCGAACTACAAATCTACATAGATACCTTACCTTCACATTATACCAATCTATAGTGTAGAAAAATGTATCCCTTTACATTTTCACACTTGTTTTTGCCTTCCCTGTTAAATCATGGCTTCTTTATGCTTTGATTTGTCCTATTTTACATCCATAAGCCTAGTTAAATGCATTTTCCAAAGGATAATCGCAACATTCAATAAAATACAAATCATAATTAATGTGTTTGGGTTATGTGTTCTAGATCTAGTGATCTAGGACTCATATTCCACCTTAAGCATATGAATCCCACTTTAGCATGGACCTATTTCAAATTCAATTCTAGGAGATATTTTATTCCCATAGATCTGATGTCAGCTCTTGTACTATTGTAATTTTGGGAAATTTGACATAAACAAGTATAAATGCAAGCTTATTTCACATAATTCTACCTTGCAAGTTTTCAATTCACCTAAGCTTTCAAGTATTCAAGCATTATAGTATTCAAGAGAATTAATGAATATTTAAGAGCTAATTATAAAGCATTTTGGAGCTACATTCAAGATTCAAGCATCATGTCAAAGTAATCATGCATCATGTGTGTTTTTGAGCTAACATTTGTGATATTATTTTCATGATTCAAGAAAGCATTCAAATAAATTGTCTCATACCAACAATCAAGAGTCAAGAAATAAGTTCATTCCAACCATTTCATACAAGTTTGAAACTTTTATTCCAAGGGTTTGTTTAGCTGCAAGATTGAAGAAAGTTGTCAAGAAGTTGTCATCCTCACTAAAACTCACCTATGGATTGGAATTCAAACTTTTGAGACCCGAAGAGTGGAAAAAATGAAAGCTACAAAAGATCACTATAGGCTACAAAAATATCATAGAAACCCTAATAACGGGACTATATCGCCACCTTGGGCATATGAGTCCTAATACAAGCATTTTACTAGATTTTCAGTGGATTTTGACTTGTGATTAAGAGATTCCAAATTCTTCTCATAAACCCTAGACTGGGACTAAATCATCTAGTTTGGTGTATGAGTCCCAGTACACATAAAAAACAACAATTTTTAGGGTTTTCGAGCCTTGTTTAGTCATCTCTGATCCTTTGAGTACCTTTTTTATATCTTTCTATTTAGTGATCTTATTTCATGTTCTAAGTTTCTAGGGTTTAGTGTGTTCAATTCTACATTTCTCCTTAGAAACTTCATTTAATTGTGAACCCCCCATTTAATGACACCTAAGGAAAAGTTTGAATAAATTATCCTTCCCTCAATTGAGTTACTTGGTTGAGGTATCCTTGTTTCCTAATGAATTGAGAGTGAAATAGGTCCCCTAATTGTTCCATCTCCTAAAAGGTGGAACAACCTATTTCCTTCTTTTCACAATCTAATAACATATGCTTCTTCATCTATTGATCCTAGTCCTTCTAAGCACGTTAACATGGTCTTGTTCACTCCTATTTCTCCTACAATTCATGTGGAAAAGATTCCTAGCATAATCTCTATGACACATGACTTACCCCTTAACAGGAAGCCTTCTCTACACTACATCCCACTCAAGTAAAGGGTAACATCATAATTAGTGTTATGGTTGACCTACTAGTCAGGTCAATGTTATTATGGAGGAGACAATTTCCATTAAGAAATTACATAAGGAGAAATATGATGAATCAAATTCCATGATTCGTACTCACAATGGCTTCTCTTTACATTCTATTGGTTCTATTTCTTTGTTAGTCCTTATTGGACCCAAGTCCCTAGATGTCCCTTTTGATGTAATCCTTGAATATGACCTATTTAGAGTAAAACAAGGAATTCTATGGGTAATCTCCATGAGTGTGGTCACTTCGGTAGTACATAAATGCTTAAAATTATCGCATGATAGAATAGTCCATATTATGCATGAAACATGATACAAACCCCTTATTTCAAGTGGAGGCTTTTCCCTAAACCATTTTTGGTCTGCTCTTTTTATACCTTTATTTCCCCATGGAGACATATTCTACAAGGCCTAGTGCAAGTACAAGGTAGGAATTGTGAACCTTAATACTGCCTTTCCACCAAATTATAATTTCATTTCTATAAAGGCCTATTTGTGCTCTCCTTTAAAGCTTGTAGATGAGAATTATCTCACAAGTAGACCATCTTCTAGGATTTCACAACTTCTAGTGATTCCATTTTTTCCTTATATTGTTCCTAGCACAAGAAAAGGAAACAAAATCATTTTGATGAAATCTAAACCACAAGTTTTCCAACTCACAATTTTACTCACAATTCTCCAACCCACCCTATATGGTAAGGGGAATCATGTGAGTAGAGTTGTCTCTTCTTTTATTTCTTTGCATCTCTATCTCTAAGGTCTCTTGTTGTTCCTCCACTTACTTCCAAAGAATAAAAAGGAAAGGAGCTCAGGGAAAAGATCCTTGTATTTATTGTTTTAATGCTTCCTATTCCTCCTTAAGAGCTTACTCTTCCACTAAAAATGTCTGCAAAGACTACTTTTGTAGTGGAAGAAGATACCATGGAGTCTTCTCTAGATACTATTCTTAACAGTCATATCCATCAAAATTGACTAGTGTTTGAGTGTAAATTTTGTCGATAGGCATTATCACCAAGAGCGCAAGTTCTTCCAAAATACTATGGATGAACCTTCTACCTTTGCTTATACTCCCACTTTTTCTTCTACTTCAATCTCTATTCCCACTACTATTACTATTTGTTTAGTCTCTTCAATGGACCCTAATGAACCTTACCCTAAGAGGGTACAAGTGTTCATTGATCTTTCTTTAGAGCCTCCCTTGACCACTTCTATCTTTGAGAATCCTTCCTTTCCTAAGCTAGTAAAACTTTCCTCACTCAAATGTTGTATATACTTTGGCTCCTTCTTTATCTTTTGATGAGAGGATTCCACATCCTCTTCTTAAGTGCAAATTAGAACTTTTCCTCACTCGAAAGGATAGGAATAAAAAAACTTCATCTTATTCTCATCTAATATGTTTTGTTCTTATGATGAAATAGTCTCCTATTTCCCCAAAGTTTTTCATTTCCCCTCTTCTAGAGATAAAAATTGACTCCCTGACTCATTTTCCACATTCTTCTTTTTCACAACACTCTACGTTGAAGAGGTGCATATTTGACTCAATGGAAGACATTTTTTAATTTTTCATCTATCATTGCTAGGTAAATGATGTTAACCTCATAGTAGCTTATTGATGGGGATTGGTGGTTGTTTTTAATTCCCAACCATATCTCATAGATAATCTATGGCTTTTCCACTACCAATATTTAATTATCTAGAGGGATTGCCCAAAAAATAGATAAAATTTAAATAACTTTCCTCTACACTTTATAACCAATGAAAATGCATAAAAATGTCCCCCCCTAATGTAACAAAGCTATTTAATGATGCATCACACCATTAAACATAGAAATATTAACCATTTATACTTATAATATCCCCGTATACATCCACAAAAATCTTTATCTCTATTAAAGTGTTTAACTTATTCTTTGAACAAGAGCATTAATAGAAGATAAACATCCAATGGAAAAAAATAGAGATGAATTGAAATATATTTGATTTATTTCATTCATAACCAATGTGAACTATAAGAAAAGGGAAGATTGGCTTTATAAATATACCATTATATTTGGAAATGATAGTACTATCATAAAATTTATTCAAAATTAATAAAAGGCTAGAATCAATAACCTTGAAATGACTTAGAATTTATTTTCTCTATGTTTGTATTACAAAACTCTCCAAAATTGATCAATCATCACATGCAAATGAGCTTGAATTCCCTTTTATAGGACAATAGAGCAACAAGATTTGTTTTATTTACAAATTTCATATTTTCATTTGGCATTCATTACATTTCAAAAATACAATTACAACTACTTTCTCATGGATGGAATATGCCAAGGACAAAAATAGTTATATTTACTCTTAGCAATAAATTGTACCTCCAAAAGTGCCTTTGATGTGGATTGTTGGTTATTTATTTCTCCTTTTTCTAATTATCATTAATGTGGACCCAAGAAAGCTAATCTAGGAGATAAAGGTAAAAGCCTTGTTGTAAAAGAAGACAAAACCCCTTTGTTATCATTGTTGAAAAGTTTTGGAAATGTTGAGTGTGGAAAAATAAAAAAATATGTCTAGTTGACTATGAGACTCTACAAGTCGGGTATTTGATTACACTTTTTGTCCCAATCCTCGTAATATTCTTTAGATGGACAATTAAATGTCATTGCTTCATCCAATTTAGTCTTGTATGAGTCACATTTCTTTACTACCTGATTTGTATCCTTATCAAATTCCTTTGAGAATTTATTAGTGAATGATAATTTTCCATGATGTTATTTAACTTATCAATACTATAATATCCACCCTCCCATATCAAAATAATCTCTATAGATATAATATTATGCATTTGTGATCTCTACTACTCATATTTTTTTGATACTCCATAGCCATCCAAAATGTATGCAAAGAGGCCAAGATCATTCTCATTAAACTATTGGAGCAACTCCCTAATTCTCTTTCCAAGCCAATCCATTAGCCCTTGAAAATCCAAAATTCCTTTCACTACCTTATATGTGGGGGATATTTTTGGTGGTTATTAAGCTCATGAGTAGATCCTACAACCATGGTGTCCAATGGACTAAGCCTCATTACCACTACTTGCATCAATGACACAACTATTGATTTATCCCTATCAAACACCCGTATTGCATCAAACATTAAAGAATAGTATGATTGGAAATCATTTACTCTTTTTATTTCCTTTCACAAATAATGCTCAAGAACATTAGAAATTTAGTAATTATATTTTTCACCACATATAATTCAAACAATTCCTCATATACCCTTACCTATTGAATCAACTCTCTTCTTCTCACTCTTGCTCAGGGAGGAGGTGTAGCTAATCTTATGGGAACAAGCTCTACAATTGGTTTATCTTCATATATAACCATCACCAAATATGGTGGAGGATGTGGTGGAGAAGAAGAGGATGGAACACTTGATTGCATTGGTTGCTTATTTTGTGACATCTCAACTATTAATTCCAATTATACCAACCTTTTTATGTGCTTATTATATTCTATCAAAAAATCATTATACTTCCTAGTTTCAACATCACAATTCTCCTACAAGGATTCTACAGTTCCCTTGGTTGAATGTGCAACATTGACTACCAATGTGGCTAGACCTCCATTGTTATTTTATCTAAAACCCTTTATATTATGAGACCTTTCCTTAGGTCAATTATAGGATCTGCTATATGAGGCTTATATGTGTTAGGGTACAAATCCAAAATAGCATGTTTATCCCATTGTGTACTAAATTCAAACCCTTTTAATGCACACTTGGCATCCTCATCAATAGAAAATACTTGTGAGTGTTTTTCCTCATATTGTGAAAGGAAATGGCTGATGCCATATCCCATTTTGGTAAGAGAAGTAAACCACTTTCTCTTACAAGCCTTCATCCTTTCTCAGGGGTTATCTCCTTTTATTTTTCTTTCATGTCTACAACTACTCTTGAAGTAATAACTTCCCTAAGCAATTTTTGGGACTTACCCATTTCCTCCATCACCTTATCCTCGAATTTATCTCTCCTTGTCCTCCACACATATTCTTTAAACAAATCTATCTTAATAAATACATCATTAGTCATAAAATAAGTGTAGGCCCTCTCTCTTATATCATCAACATTGTCAAGGCCAATCAAGACTACCTTATTAACCCTACCTTATGAAGCTAGAAAATCTATATCCCATGGAGATGGCATGTTTTGAATGATCTCATTAGTTGTAACTACAAGGTCATCATTAGAATCGACTAGATAATCAACCAAACCTATAGCTTTAGTTTTCCTCCTCATTGGAGAGGGATCCCTAGGAGGTGATTATAGATCTATTATTTTTTGTAGGGGTGACAACAGAGGTGGAAATGGTGGCATATGTTTCACAAGATATGTGACTCTTGACTCCTCTGATTGATTAGGACTAGCTATTATTTTCTAGATTTCCTTATTGTCCCCTTTATTCTTCTTGTCAAGACATTGTTTCTTTGGTTGATGGTAGGTAGGAATTTCTTCAACCATAGGGGAATTCCCATTATCTTTGTCTATTCTCTATTCCTTGAGATTCCCAAAAAATTTATCAAAGTTTTCTAAAATTGTTTCAATTCTCAAGATTTCATCTTCAATATCCATAAAAGTGCCACTAAACCTAGGATCATTTTTCTTCTTTTCCTTTTCCAATTTTGTAAAGGCTAGCCACTTTACCTCACTATCTTCATCCTTATTCAAATAAAATTCATTCATGATAATGTCCTCAAGGTAGTCAAAATTATGTCAAAGCTTACCTCCTTTGATTCTTACCTTTAGTGCAATGAAACCTTCAGGATCATGGTTTCTGGGTTGTAGTTCTTCATTTTTAAATGTTTAATCATGTCAATGATATTTTCTATCCATCCCTTTTTCATCACGATATTTGAAAACAATATATTGATGGAAAGGAATTCCCTTCTTTTGACCTACCAAATGCACATATTCAACTTTTCCTAGTTGCCACATAACTTCAAGAAAACCAATTATGAGTGGCACACATCTTAGCATCATACACTAAGTGACATTTGTTTAATATACCTTGACAATTGTAAAATCTACATGTAGGATGACATCTCCCCAATTATGGTCTATCCCTAATTTAGGCCTCCCTTCCTTAGGCCTTAGGAAATCATGTAGCTCATTCAAGATTCTAGTTACATATTTAACCAAAAATCCTTTCAACCTTGTAGCAAACAAGTTTGTGAGTATGAAAAAACTACATTTTTTATAGTGCATATCTTAGTGATCAATCCACATTTTGAATGGAAGACACACACCTCTTTCATCACTTACATTGAGTGGTAGCTCTACACTAAACTAATCAATTCCATAGGCTAAAAACATGTAACTTAACAAGGAATACCACCAAAATATTACCCATTCACCAACCTTCATGGTTATATATTCCTTATGGATAAAATCAAATAAGTATGTAGAAAAATCATGCTCCTCATTGACCCATGTGTTTTAAATATTCATAGCCATAAACATAAGAGCTAAAAGCTTGTTTTGAATAGTTTCCAACCCTAAAATCAAGCATAGAGTTTGATAAATTTTTACAAATTCGAATTTAAAGAAGTCAACCCTAAAACGCTCCTTGTCTACAAATGTAAACTTCATTGTACTTCTTCCCTTTCATTTTTCCATCAACATTGGTAGCATTGTTACCCTATATGTGCTCTTATTTTATTTGTGTGGACACGGAAAAAGTAACCCTTCTACTCTTTCTATCTCGTTCGAGCCCTCCTCGTGATCTTGGATTAATTGTACCTTGATTTAATGTTGTAATGTGGATAACACATTAACATTAGGTCTTGGGCCCTTGTGAACCAAAAAATAACTCAAGTCATACCTTACTTAAGCATTGTAAAGTGTTGTAACACACTTTCACACTTTTCTAGGGTTTTGTTAATGTATTTCACCTAAATAGCCTCTTTTCATCATTTACCAAGCCTTATTTTAAAGTGTTGTAAAGTGTTGTAACAAACTTTCACATGATTCTAGGTTTTTCATTAATAATTGGGCCTTCTTATGCTTTAATTGGCCCTATTTTAGATCTATAGGCCTTACTTATGTGTATTTTCTAGAAAACCTGATAAACATCATCTAAAACACTTAACTCCTGAAACCCACTTGAAATGCTTGAAGTGGGACCCATTTGCCATTTTTGGAAAATGAAACCCCTTCAGTGGAACCCATTCACCCAGAGTGGTGAATGAGTTCCCTTTGTCTCAAAACTCAAAATTAATTCAAATTTCTTGTAGTTTCTTATTTTCTAATATTTATGGTCAACCTCTAATGTTGTATTTTTAGGAATTATTGCATAATTGCGTATAAATATAAGGTTATTTCACTCATTTCACCCCCAATAAATCTGAAAAAAAAATCAAGTGATCTAGAAATCAAGCATTTTGTTTACAAGAGCATTCAAGCAATTTGGAGCCATCACTTACATGTTTGCAACATTCTACTTCAAGGGTTTGGTGAGTTGTAGCATTTATTTTGTTCATTCATCATTCTCTTTCCATATTTCATTTCATTTCAAGGGTTTAATTACCTACCTGGGGTTTGACCAAGGAAAACCCCTATTTACTAGCCTGTCAATAATTTCTCCCTCTCTTTATATGTGATTTGTAGGCTTAGGTTGTAGATTTGTGAAAGAGAAAGATTGAAAAAGTTTTCATCAAATTTTCAAAGCCATTCAAAGTTGTCAAAGTCCTAGGAGAATCTTGGAGAGAACCTACATGTTGAATTTGACAATTTCAAACCCGAATCTCAATTAGGAGCAAAATTGTAGACCGAGAGCTATAGATTTCGCTTTTGAATTTCTAGAAATTTGAAAGTGGATTGATTCACTATTAGTGGAAAATGAGGCCTAGTATAGGAGTCTGAGAGAGATTTTTGCAAATCGAAGTACCCATTTGTCTAAAACCTATTTTGGCATTGTTCACCCGAAGTAGGAATAAGTCACCTAGCTTAGCGTATGAGTCCCAGTTGGCCTAAAAAGCAACAATTTCATAATTTCAAAGAAATTTCTAGTACTTAATTTGGCCTCTACAAGTTTCTAGGTGAACTCTTTCTGTTTGGTTTCTATATTTTGTGTTATATTGTATTCAATCTATCATTTTACATATCACAGCGTGTTTTCAAACATCTTACATTTTCCAAGTTTTCACTTGGTGGTGAACCCATTTCTTCTTTCCATTCATTTCAAAAGATATCTCATAGTTAGATCTCTCACATCCTTCATTGGGTTGAGGTCTCTAAGATATTCTTGAATGTGAGCATTCTCAAATCAGATCCCTCTTCCTTCATTCATCTTTCAGTGTGAATGAGGAAGTTGTGCATTCCATTTCCATTGTACACATTTTCATGAACCTAACTTTTGAACATCATTATTTTTCTTTGGAGTGCATTTACAACCTAGATTTAGCTTGCATTAGCATTTCATTGAATTTTGTATTAGTTAATTGGCATTCTAGTGTTTCAACATTTGCATAAGTGAAAAGTTCATTTAGCTTGCATTATTACACTTAATTTAACTAAACATAACTAAAAATCTACATTTTCATTTTATAATTGCATCAAAAAACTTAAAAAGCATAAAATTCATTTCCAAAATTCTGAAAATTTTCAAAAAAATCCATATTAGGACTCATTCAGCACATAGGGCGAATCAGTCCCTTTGCATATTTTGCACTAAAATTTATGTCATTTCCAGTTCATTTTCTGAAAAAAAAAAATTATGTTGTTTCCTTTCTATTTTTGTTTCTAGATTTACTATTTCATTTACTTCATTGCATCTAGTTTACTTTCATCATTGATATGTGTTTTAATAATATTTGGATGTTGTTAAATTCCTTAGTGGATGTGTCAAGTTTTTCCTTTGGAATTGATCCTAATGACATTGAACTTTCATGATCCTTCAACTCCTCGTGCATTTCCTCCTCATGATCTTGACATCATTGGAGAAGATGATGATAGCATGCATAAGTTCCTAAACAATTTTCTTGACAACCTTGAAGCTAATGCATCATTTTATCCATCCATGAACCAACCAAATCCTCCTACAATACAACATCCCTAGATGTTTGGTTACTTACATCTTGAAACAAAAGTAGAACCTAAGTTCCCTACACAAGGTGAACCTAGTTCTTCTAGATAAGAAAACACTCAAGCATTTTATGATAACTAACTAACAAACACTCCAATAAACCTTGAAGAAACATATGGAAAAGACTTCACAATATTGAGGAGATGAGGATGTGACACAACAAATGAACATGGAATTCATTAACTCAGAGAAAAATTCTTATGATGAAAACACAAAAGGGTTAGGATATGAAGATCCCTCTCATAATAGCAAGCCTCCTAGAGAAAATCTGAGGCTTCATGATGATGGCATGGTGAGCTCTGATTCCCTCCCAATTTGAATGTCCTTCCTAGAGAGAAACCCTTGACTGAGAATAATGAGAAGGATAACAAGATAACTTTGGGTCATCCTCCTTCAACTAGAGAAAATTTTGAATCAAGCAAACGCAAGAGGCCTTACAAGTTACAAAACTAAAGTTTCCTCTTCATCCACCTCCTAAAATTAAAAGGAAATTCCAACTACTTTTAAACAAAGAACTCATACTACTACCATCTATGAATTGGTTGATGATATATCCTCAAGATGCAAAAGTTATACATTGTGCATATCATTGAGTTCTTGGACATAGTAGTGATGGGTGTTGTACATTGAAAGAAATATTGAGCAAGTATCAATTTGATGTCAATAACTACTATCTAGTGATCCCATGACATACTACCCTACCCTTTGTCATGTAATAGTTGTAGAATGTTACATTTCTCACTATTACATGACCTCCCCCATCACCTACCTTAGCTACTTCTTTCCATAAACCTAGTGGGGGAAAAAGTTGCTAGCCTTGTCCTAGTAATGCATTTGTCATTGTCCCTTAGTTGTGGTGTTCACCTTCAACTTATGTTGACTAAGATTGGGAGGTGGATGACTCGGTCGATGATAGACTCACATTTTCCTTGTCTTTTGCATTTTTTCTTTTCTTTTTATTTTTATTGTGTGATTGCATGTACATAATGTGATCCCTTGTACTATTTTGTTTCATTTTCTCTCTCTTTGTGACATTCCTCTATTTGTACCTTCATTATTCTCTATGTCATACATCACTTTTTCCCTTTTTAGCTTTGTCTTTTTCTTATGTTTTCCTTTTGGGGATGACATAAGGCATCAAGAAATTCATGTCTCCATCATGTTGATCCAAAAGGATTTATTTTTATTTTTATTTTTCCTTTATCTTTTTCTTGTGTTTTCCTTTTGGAGATGATGAAAGACATCGAGACATTCATGTCTCCTTCATGTTGACCCAAAAGGATTTCTTTTTCTTTTCAATTTCTTTTGTATTTTTCTTGTGTTTTCTTGTTGTGGATGATGCAAGTCATTAGACATTCATGTCTCCTTCTTGTTGACCAAAAAGCTTTTCCTTTTTCTTTCACCTTTTCTTTTTAATTTATCTTGTGCTTTCCTTTTGGCGATGACACAAGGTTTTGAGGCACCATATGTCTCTTCCATGTTGACCCAGGAGGTTTTTCTTTGTTTCTTCTAGTTTTGTGTATTTTGGGAATGATGAAACTCTCAAGCTCTCTAAAAAAAATGTAGCAAAGAACATACTAACCTCAAATCCATAGACCCCTTATGTGTTTGGTGTTTTAATTTTGGGGGAAACCCCTCCTTTTTTTTTCTCTCGCATGACATAGCTTTACTCAAAAACATATGACTGGGCATAGGGATTTCCAAGTTGGCTCTCATGTCTTCTTTCTTGTTTGCAGTTTTTATTTTCTACTTTAAAGTAATTTCTCATAGCAGGGTGTTTAGCAATTCCTTTAAAGTGGGGGCATACATTGGAATTATTCTATTGCATTTTTCTTTTTCTTGGTGTAGACACCTAAATTTGGACACTTAATTTATCCAAATTCATCCCTTTTCATCTAAGCATCCCCTTATCCACATTAATTAACTAATATAACTATCATTTAATTAATACCTCTAAAGTTCTTCTAATCCCTAAGGTATCTAGTTAAATAATTAAATACCTTCCCCCTTTCATCAAATGAATTAAATAAATATGGAATTTATTTAATTCCTCATATGTCACATCCTCCATCATTTTTATCTAATCCTAATCCATCTTTTAATCTCATCATTAGAGATGTGCACATGCCTAATCCTTAATTAGGATGTGTCACATCCTCCAACTTTTGCAAGTTGACCTCTAATCTCTCTTAGCCACCTAACCCTCCTCTAATCCTTCATTAACTAGAATAATCAACCCCCCAAGGAATTTTTAATTCCTTTTATCCTTCCAAGGAATATTAAAATCTTTTTTCTCTTCCCCATGTGATCTTTGACTTGTCCCATCAAGTCACATGTGAACTCTTCCGCTTTTCCCATGCATCTTCTAGAATCTTTGACTTGTCATATTAAGTCACACTTGACAAGTACTTACCTTTTTAGGAACCTTATCTTATCCACAAGATTCCCCAATCATGTCAATTTTAAATTCACTTTTTGTTCCTCTAAGGAATCTTCTCATCTCCCAAGGTACTTGCAAAGTACTTGTACTTCTTCCACCTCATGTACCCTCCTTCCACCTCATTTGCACATCTGTAGTTTCAAGCCACTTCACATTCCACATGTTAAGAGGTGAGGGCTTGTGGGTCCTTAACTCACAATAGCCCTACATCTTTTCCTTGTTAGTTTAATCTCAGCCCTTCATTTCTCTAGAGAATCCAAAAATCTCTATAAATACCCCCTCTTTTCTCTCATTTGGAAGAATTTTTCATGTCATAGCTAAACTCTTGCAGTTTTGTTATTTGAGTCCACACTTAGCTTTTGCATCCATTTTCATACAATTCCAACCATCTTGCATCCTCATATTTTTTACATCAAAGGAGCATACAACTTCACAAATCAAGGGCGAACCAAAGAAAAGCTCGACAAGGTGAAATTTTCCATTTTGTTATGTTAAGTTAATCATTTGCACAATCTTGAGGTGTTGGGTGTTAATCTTTTTTTTCTTGCACTCTTTTGTTTTCTACTCATTTTCTAACATATCTTTTCACCTGTTCACATTTTTCACATGCTTGGTGGGACCCACAGACAGGTCTGTATCTTTCACATTCTCTAGTATTTTTCTTTTTTGCAAGTGCAGGTTGTAGATGGGAGAACTTGACCTAGTAGAGCGGTGGACTTGACCATCTAGGGGTGGACCTCCCCATCCAGAGATAGACTTGACCTTGAGGGGTGGACTTGAACTAAGACAAAGGTGGACATGACCTGCAGAGGCAAACACAACCTTACCCAAGGGCAGACCTGCCCTCCATAGACTCCAAAAACTAAAAATTTGCATTTTTTTCATAGAGGGGAAAACTTGACCTTGAGGGGTGGACCTAACCTTGAGGGGTGGGCCTGACCTCAAGAGGTAGACCTAACCTTGACTAGGAACGAACCTACCCTCCATAGACTCTAGAAACTAAAAATTTGTAGTTTTTTCACAAAGGGGTGGACCTAGCCTTGAGGGGAGGACCTGACCTGATAGACAGTGGACCTGACCTCTAGAGGTGGACCCGACCTTGCCCAGGGGAAAACCTACACTCCATAGACTCTAGAAACTGAAAATTTGTAGTTTTTATCATAGAGGGGCAGACCTGACTGAGCAGAGGGGTAGACGTGACCTTTTCCAAGGGCGAACCTGACCCAACAGAGGGGAAGACCTTACATAAACAACTTTTTTCAAAAGGTCAAAATTGAATTTTAATCATGTTTTTTAGCTGTTTTGAGTGTGTATGACCTCCTAATGTGTCCTATTTGTGTATGTGCAAGCATTTGAGTAGTGTTTTGGTGAAAAAATGAAAAGAAATTGCTAACAACTTCTTGTAGGTTTATCTATCTTAAAACTATTATTAGTTGATGTTTATCATTATTTAGTAATTTAGGAACATATATTAATTAGGGGAAGTAAATTAGCCTTGTGTGTCATGTTTTTGGTAAGCTATTTGACATATCCAATACCCTTCTGCCATTTGGCAATCTTGGGTGACCAGAAATCGTAGCTTAACAAGTCCTTTTTTGTGTCACCCATTTTTTTCTTTTTATTAGGGGACTTGCTTGGGGATTTCATTAGACTAAGAGGCAATCCAAACCACATGTACCAGTAGGGTATATAAAGGGGGGAGAGCCAAATTTTTACCCCAATCCAACCACATTGTAATAGGTGAAGTGTTAGGATGATATGAAGAGTTGGTCTGAGCCTCTAGTATCTTGCTAAGGTTATTGACTAATGCTTGTAATGGGTTGGTGTTCACGGTTTGGGCCACACATACTGGGTGTATATTGAGGATTTCCTAGCAACCATGTTCATCCTAGAATAGAAGAATTTTTTGACCATAATCCATTCTACTAGTCTTAGAATCGTGTTGCTTAAACTGTATTGTTTCTGTGAAACTAGTAATCTTTCGTTCAGGTGAGTCAACCTTATCCTTTGATTGATGCTTGCTATGTTTTTGGGTCCTTTTCCTTAGTCTTCTTTTCAAAAATATATTTTTGACCTGTCTAGGGGTGGACCTAACCTCTAAACCAGCCCCTTTTCAACCTGTTTTACCCAAATTTGACCAACTTTTGTCAGACAAGCGTAATTGACCACTAGGGGTAGACTTGAACTCTTTGAGGGGAATAATTTCCATCTAGGAGTGGACTTGAACCAACCTAGGGGAAAACCTAACCCTTGATTAGTCAGTTTCATCACCTGTTCACATTTCTGGCATGCTCGGTGGGAATCATTCTGGACACCTATTTCATTGTTTCAAGCTCCTGTTTCATAATTCTAATCACTTTTTTCCCCATTTCGAACATTCATACACCCATTCCAAGAATCCAACCCTCATCCGAAGCATTCATCCCCTCAATCTGAGTATTCATTTCCTCGTTTTGTGTGTTCATTTACCTGTCTCAAACAATTATTTTTGTCCATTTTCAATTCTAGGAGCGGAACCACCCTCCAGGGGAAGACATGACCTTTTTCAAGGGTGGAACTGCCCTAGTAGGGGTGGATCTGACATTGGAGGGGAAAACTTGCCCTTGGATAGGCTTCTTGGACCCTAAAAAGAGCATTTTTACTTGCTTTTTCGACCATTAATTTGTTGTTTTGTATTATTTTTGATTGTTTTCACCCATTCTTCTTGAGAGGGGTGGACCTTCCCTAGTAGGGGTGGAATTGACCTTGGAGGGGCAGACTTTCCCTTGGACAAGATTCTTGGACCCTAAAACGAGCTTTTTTACTTGCTTTTATGACCGTTTTTTCATCATTTTTCATCATTTTTGATAGTTTTCAACTATTCTTCTTTGGAGGGGTGGACCCACCCTAGTAGGGGTAGATATGACCTCTAGGGGTAAACTTTCTCCTTTCTAGGGGTAGACTTGACCTTGAGACAACTTTTTTTGTCCTTCGTTTGGTCGTTTTTGTCCGTTTTTAATTCCAAAGGTGGACTCACCCTCTAGGGGTGGACCTACCCTATTAGGGGCATAACTAGCCTTGGAGGGGTGGAGTGTCCCTTTGATAGTCTTCCCAAACCCTAAAACAACTATTTTTTCTTGCTTTTTCAGCTATTTTATCTTTGTTTTTTATTGTTTTCACCTGTTCTTTGGAGTGGTGGACCTACCCTAGTAGGGGAATAATTGACCTTGGAGGGGTGTAGTTTCCCTTGGATAGGATTTATAGATGCTAAAACAACCATTTTTACTTGCTTTTTCAGTCATTTTGTCTTTGTTTTGCATTGTTTTTGATCATTTTAACCTATTCTTCCTTCGAGGTGCAAACCTGCCCTAGTAAGGGTGGACTTGACCCCTACGGGTGGACCTACCCCTTTCTAGGGGTAGACCTGACCTTTAGACAACTTTTCTAGTCATTCGTTTGGTCGTTCCGGGTGTCGTTTCTTTATTCTGATTGACTATTTTCCCATTTTGGCTGATCATTCATCCATTCTAATCATCTATTCACTTGTTTTGAGTAAATTTCCATCCATTTTGAACATTCTATCATTTCGAGCTCCTGTTCACTTGTTCCAAGTAAACATTTACTCATTTCATAGCCAATCTTGTCTCCCGATCCGAGCATCCGTTCATCCATTCTGATCAATCGTTTACTCATTTCAAGCTTTAATTCATCCATTTTGAACATTCATTCACCCCTTTTCGATCATTTGTCTACTTATTCCAAGTAAATTCTCATCCTTTTTTAACCTCCTTCTATCATTCAAAACTCTCGTTCACCCGTTTTGATCAATCATCTACTCGTTCTCAGTAATCTATCATTCATTTCAATCTTTCATCTTCTTGTTCCGAGAGTCATTCATCCATTCTTAGCAGTCATTTACTCATTTTGAGTAGTCATTCATCCCTCTTGATCATTCTTTTACTCATTTTGAGTAATCTTCCATTTGTTTCGACCTTTCATCCATCCATTCCAAACATTCATTTTGTCATTCTAATCATTCATTTACCCATTTCGAGTAAATTTTCATCCATTTCAAACCTTCTTCTATCATTTTGAACTCTTTTTATGTTATCTTGGTCATTTTTTTACTCGTTCTGAGTAAATGTTCATCCATTTCACACCTCCTTTCATCATTTTGAACTCTCATTCTGTCATTCAGATCATTCATTTACTCATTCTGAGTAAACATTCATCCATTTCACACCTCCTTCTATCATTTTGAACTTCCGTTCAACCATTTTAATTATTCCTTTACTCATTCCAAGTAAAAATTCATCCATTTCAAACCTCCTTCTATCATTTTGAACTCCCATTCAATAGTCCCTATCAATCGTTTACACGTTCTGAGTAATCTTTCATCTATTTCGAACCTCCTTCTCTTGTTTTGAGTAGCCATTTTTCCATTTCTATCATTCGTTTCCCTAATTAGATCATCATTTTCTCAATTCAAAATCATCTAAACTTCATCTAAAGTTATTATCCAAATTGACCTAAGTGTCTTAATTGATCATCATCATCAACATCTGCTTAGGATTGTCATCCGTCCTAAGTTAATCATCATTTTCAGCCCAATCAATTCACTTTGAATCTCAAGGTAGATTCGGTGCAGCAATATCCTTTAATATGATCAATCAGTATCCTAAGTCACCTAGGGTAATCTTTGAACAGGGTTTTCCGATCCCTTTCATCATCCTATCCAATCCATCATTCAATCTTATCCAATCCAAACCAATAACATCCTTATCCAATCACCTTTGACCCAATCAATCTACTTCCATCTCGAAGCAGATTCAGTGTTGAGGTCATCCTTTGGTAATCAAATCCATTCGTCAGAATCAATCCCACCATATCATCCAATCATCCTAATCTAAGCTTTAATCCAATCCCAATATGAGCTTGACCTAAACCCTGATTTGAGCTTTAGTCTGTTCCCATCCAAAATCTTTGATCCATCCTCTTTATCCTTTCATCATCATGATTCCTTATCCTCCATCAATAGTAGTCAAGGGAAACCCTAATTTCGTCGACAACAATAACGAAAGTCTGGTCGATCAAGAACAATATGACATAGATCCCCTTGACACTATCATTTGTTGTAAGCTTTCTGAACCCACTTTCCAAAATCTAATCACCCCTTTGAGTTATCCCGTTATGTCTTCATCCATGCCTAATCATGCTACTTATGCTACCTTTGACAAGGGATATCGATCATATCCTCTATCAACATCATCCTCTTATCCAACACCTGCATCCTCTTCCCCTAATATGCCATCACAATACCCCTATCTTAATCCCTTGTTCACATCCTCCTACCTCAATCCTTCATCCACATATACCCACTACCCTAATGTTCTATACCAATTTTCTCACCCTAATCCTACATTCACACCTTCCTATCCTAATCTAACATCCACATCAGCCTATCCTAATCTAACATCCACATCTTCTTATCCTAATTCGACATCCACATTTCCCTATCTCAATTCGCCATCTCAATCTCCCCATCCTAATCCACCATCCTAATACCCTTACTACAATTCACCACCCACATCCTCTTGTCTTAATTCACCATTCCAATACCCTTATCTTAATCCTTCATCTAATCTTAATCCCCTTACCTATTCCTAGTCCTGCATCCAATCCCATTCCCCCATCTAATCCTAGTCCACTAATCCCTAGTCTTAATCACCCACCAATCCATAATCCTTCATCCACTCCTACCACACCATCTCAGCCTAGAGTATTCAAGTTTCTCACTCCATAAGTTTTCCAAGGACTTATAACAAAGAATACATCTCCCACTCCACACCTTGAAGTTGTGGAATCATGCCATCCCAACCCATCATCCATGGTCATTAGTGATGAGACCCTTCTGCACCCAACACCTATCATTGATTATACCACCCCTAGCACCACTCAAACCATTGAAGCCATCACATCGTCTGAATCCACTGATCCCCCATCTCTTACCATCAGATCTACCGAATCCATTAAACAGCCACCTCCTACTCTGAGAGCCATCGAACCCATTGACCACACCCAAATCCAATCCACTTCTTCCACTCCTAGTGTCACTAAAATGCATTCCCATGAATTTTTTGAATCCTCCATCCCTCCATCTTCCCCACTTGAAGAGTCCCTCCTAGACTCCATTATCATGCCTCCTACACAAGATGAGTCATGCCAACAGCCTGATCCAAAGCATTCCAACATATCTCCTTCTCCAGATCAAGATCCTACCATCCCATCTAGTCCTACTGAAGATCACACTCCTCCATCCACTCCATCTCATGACCCCTTGGACATTCAAGATTCTGTCACTCCATCACATGAGCTCTTATCAGCTACTCTCACAAATCCAGATCCCATCATATTTCCTAATCCATCTCTTGACTCCTTATCGCTCACTCATCTTGATTCAGATGCTACTATCCCATCATCTCCCTCTCATGATCCCCCATCAATGCCTAAAACTACTATTCCCACACCACTTGTATATCCTCTTGGTACTCTCACATTCTTCCATGGTGGTCTCCTTGCAGAAGAAAAACATGGGAATATATACCACCCATCATCATTCACCTGATAATGGAATCGCATCATGTTTTTAGAATAACAAAAATGCTATCATGGATCGAATTCTCAAGAACATGAACTATCAAGGAAAAGGTTTAGGCCTTCATGAGCAAGGTATTTTAGAGCCCATCCAGGTCAAAGAACAAATTTGTATGCAAGGTATTAGACCTATTTCCCAAGACTCACAATCTAATACAATCTAAATATGTTAGTACAGCCTCTAGACGTCCTCAATGAGTCTCTTCTAAAAGAAATATAGGCTCGTCCCATCACTCCACTAGATCATATTGTAGACACGTCAACAATAGGTAACCTTTTCCTTGATTTCCTTGATTTCCATATAATGCACTTTGTGGGATGAAAGTGAATTAGGACATTGGAAATTCAGTTGAAAACCTAATCAAGAGTGTGTTTGTGGTAAAAGGAATCCATTAAGAAAATATTAAATCAATTGGACCCCACACATGTGCTTGGCATCTTTTGGTCATATGGTTTTCATGCAAACATTGATATTTTGATTTTGAATTAATTTTAGAGAAAGGCATGTTCTTCACTATCTTGGTCTCAGAAACAAGTCCTTCCTAGGTTCATTTAGGATCAAATCAAAAAAATTCACCCATCCCAAACATTTATCAAAATTCATCCCACCAAACAACTTTAGAGCTTTGGAAACATCATTCTAGACTTGGGTAGATCAAAAAAATAAAAATCACCTTGTTTAGTTAAGTGTAGTAATCATTTGAACAAGTTCATCCTAAAGATCACATCTAACATCTTAGGGTTTTGCAAGTTCATTATCCAAATCAAACCAATCCAAATCAAACCCTAAGTCTAGCATTGATCCAAAGTTCCTAAAACGGTCAACACTCATATCATTTCCCCTTTTCATCCTTCATCTTGTCATTGGTCCTAAGAACCTTAGAGGTCACTTTTGCAACAAGGTCAAAACACAAGGAAAACATGCAATACAAACTGGATCCATACATCATGAGTAATCCAAATCAATTGTTCAAACTTTCAAAGCCTTACAATGCCGATTGATTATCAAAATTCACACTTATACAATCCATGCATGGGATAATTACCTTCTACAAATTTCAATGGCACAACAAGTGTAAGTATGCCCAAATCAAAGATTGGAACACATTTCGTGATGGTAGATATAAATCCAAACCTACAAGTTTTCCAACCAAACAATCAATGCATGAGCCTTCAAACGAAAAACAAGAATGTACCAAGTACAAGTTTTCGAAACATGAATCCGACAAACTTTGGGATAAATATGGTTGCAAATCATACAAATATTGTTCAGAATCTAAACAAGATGTTAACAACTCCAAGTCAAGGTAACACCATGCAAGATTAGAGTTACCTAAAACAAGGCAATGTGATTCCCAACATCAAAAATGTTAAATTTCAACCCATAATGCCAAATTTGAACATCATCCCAAATCATAACATTGTCCAAAATCAAACACAAGTAGACACTCCAAATATGCTTAAACAAAATCCAAATCAACTATATCAAGGGAGTCAAGATCAAAATCAAGATCAAATCAAGCGAGATCAAATTGTTGCACTTACCAAAATAGTTGAGTCATTGTGCCAAGAGACATCTCCACCACCATTACCCATATCAACATCATTCCTTGGTTTAGGGCTTCTCCCTTTACCTAGCACCAATCACTCCATCCAAATCAATCCACCTAACACCAATCAATTGATCACATCAAATCCTTTGAATATACCATCAACATCGCACCAACATATGGTATCTAATCAAATGACAACATCAATCCTGAAAAATCAAAATATGGTCTCCCAAGGATCTATCACCTCAGTCATTCTGACCATTCTTATCACCTCGATCACTCCCACCACCCCTATCACACCCATCATATCTCACCCCCTCACTACCATGATCGCTCCAAGCGTATCTCAACAACTTGGCACTACATCCAACATGATTACAAATACACCACCACTACCAGCAAAATCAAGTGCAATAAGTCAATATTGTAACATCACACTAAAAGAACATCAAGCCTACCAACAAGTGCTTCAACAATATCAGGCAGCTCCACAAGCCACTCAAGCTACCCACACCGCTCAAGCTACCCACACCTCTCAAGCTACGCAAGCCACTCAAGCTACCCAAGTTTCCCAAGCCTCTCAAGGTACCCAACAAACACAAGCACAAACATGAAAAATGATAATTATTGGGGATATCGATGAACATTCAACCACTGGTGATAGTATTGAAAATATCCCCACCACAATTTCTAAAAGCATTGATCAAGATCTATCCATCAAAGAGCACATTGGAGATGCTTATGTCTCATTCGAAGATCAAATTAGCATAGGTCAAGAGTCACTTTTCAATCGTGATCAAAATCCACCAATGATACCCAACAATGATCCAATTCAAGAAATGTCAACATTACTTGACCCAATGGTTGAAGACATTCACAATCTCTACACTGCAATTGTTGAAAAAAATGCTCAAGATCTCTCCATTAATGAGCACCTTGAAGATGTTTCTACCCCATTCAATGATCAACTCACCATACATCAAGAGCCATTTTTTAGTGATCTATTTCAAGGAGTGTTGGGATTATTTGATCCTATTGACATAATGCACGATCCGTTGAACTATGATCATGTTGAAAATGTCTCTACATCACCTTATGAGTTAGAGGACATATCTCAAGAATTTATGCCAAAGCATGATCAACATCTTTCACCAAAGTCTAGCAGTGGTCCTTTCCAAGACATGTTGACCCCCTTTGACCTCATGGTTATAGATACTGAAGGAACCCTCAACTCGACACTTAAGGATATTGAACCACTTACCATGTCTAATGATGATGTATCCAAGAACCTTTTGTAAGCAATTCGTCCTTTGAAACCGACCCATGCCAAGAGCTTGATCCAAAGCATGTTTAAAGAAATCCCAAAATTAATCAAGATCAAGAATTTGTATCTCAAAGATACTACAATGATCTAATGGAAACTCTCCTATCTATACAAGATGTCGCAAATAATGATCACATCCATATAGCACATACTCCTCCATCTACCCATGAGATGCTTTTGGTGAATGGACACGTAGATGATCTTCATTCAGATCAAGATTATTTTACTCCACACATTATTACACAAAAAGAGTAGGTTATCGATTCCTATAGTCAAACTGAGTTTTCAACATTAGGATCAGATATGTCCCAAACTCAGACTAGGGACATCATGAATAAGGATATCCAACATTATCCACTCAAGGAAATGAGTCAGATAGAATAGTATAATTTAGAGTTAACAGAGCAGCAAAATTGAAACAACATCACCTATAGTGGTCATTTATCAGAGAATGCATTCTAAATAGGACATCTCAGAATAGAAAAAATTGAAGCATGAAGGGAATATTACCACCATACTGGGGGCAACTTCATCTAGTGAAAATGTAAACATAGGGAGCACGAAGAGTTCTTATGATGAAACTAGTGTCAATACTATAACCAGCCACGTCATGAATCTTCATCCACCCATCACCCCATCCACAAATTGGGACCAACTTCGAAGGAAATATTTGAATCAAAGCACAAATAAATTTATCAAAGAAAAAGAAGTTGGAAAGCATAATGGACAAATCAAATACAAATGGATATCAAAGAATACAAAGAAAGATCATCCCTATCAAAATCCATCAGTCAAAGAAACTATGGGGCAAAATAAAAAAGGGAAAAGTATCCATCAAAGATGTCCACAAAAGAAAAAGCAGGATTTTCTAGTGACATATAAAGTGTATCAAGCAGTTGGTCCTAATTCCACGCACACTTTCGTATCCATTCATCATTGCCCATCTTCCCAAATTTGGAGAGTCAAAGATTCCAAGCTGTCAACCAAACCATATTTTATGATCCCTAAACACACTCCATCCATGCCTCCATGCATTATATTCAATTCTCACATTGACCATGTATTGGCAACGACCCTTCATCATAAGGATTCAGAAGGTACTCTATCCCGATGTATGCACAGAGACAGAGTTAACCTCGATATCAATAAAGTAGGTCAAGAATCCCAAAAGTTACGTTCAAGTGCATGTATCTTAACAAAGCAACTTCTCCAGTTAGGATATCGATGGCACATTATGACATAAGCATCTACATCGACACCACTAGGTGGGTCAGCATGAATTTTTCAAAAAAAATCAAAAAAATCAAATAATATGAAAATCCAAAAAAAATCAGAAAAAAGGATTGAAAATAGTAAAGATAAAAAATCATCCTCTAGTGAAAACCAGATGGGTAGCACTTTGGGCAAGACCATGATGAAAACCTGACAAACAGGCGTCATGTGTGGAATCAAGCATCTAAGTGCACTAGTTCAAATGAAAGCATCTCATCCCATCCATAATAAATCCATCCATCTATAAAACATTGATCCAATCCATTTTCATCCATTTGCATCCATAATCCAAGTTATCTTGATCTTGATGAAAATTTGGGGCACACTTTACACTTGCTTATGATAAACATCTTAACATGGGCCATTTTCATTAATCCGATCCTATGTAGCATTATCTGAGCCATGAAGCATTATCCAATGAGTCATCCTCTATCTGAACACCTTATCTTATCGCAAGATAATCCTTGGCATCCTTTGCATGCTTTCCATATCCATCCATCCATACACCTATCCGAGCATCCACCCATGGCATTCCATACATTGCTAGACACTGGGGGTAGATGTTTACATCTTGCTTCAGGAATAAATCTTGATCTATATCCTCCAACTTATGTGGTGATTTGAACATTATAAAATGAGAAATCAAATTGGTCAAAGCACTTGTGAGCAAAAAATCCAAATCACTAGCCCATGGCATATTTTGACAAGAAGACATTCCTTATAAGTCTTCATCTTTTTTTGAACATCAATCCAAATAATCACTATTAGTCACATCGAAAGTTGCACCTCGAACATCACATCAAATTATTCAAACATCTTTTGTTCCAAACCAAGCTTCAACAATCCTAATCAATCGAATCCAACCGATCCATAATCTTGGGGTATCCATCATAATCCTTGTGTTGCTTAACACTATCCTTGCATTGTTGTGCATCCTCAACAATTTTATCATCATCAAACCTAATCAATCAATCCTTGCATTGTTGTGCATCCTCAACAATGTTATCATCATCAATCCAGATCAATCAAATCCTTGCATTGTTGCATATCCTCAACAATGTTATCATCCTCATCAATCCATCGATCTGATCAATCAACCTTAGCTTGGTCTTCAACAAAATCCCAAATAGAGCACTGACATCATCACACATATCCATATCCAAATCGTCAAAATCGTGCGAAAAATCCACAAAAAAAACATCCAAAACATCAAAAAATCCAAAAACATCCAAAACATCGAAAAATCCAAAAACATTCATAAAAATTAAAAAAACATCAAAAACAATTGGAATCTTAACTACGTCATCTCTGAGCGTAAACATAGGCAAGAATAATCTTCGATTAGCCCCTAAGACATCAAAATCCAAAAACATTCGAAAAAACATCAAAATCCAAAAATATTCGAAAAAACATCAAAATCCAAAAAAACATTCAATAAACATCAAAATCCAAAAACATTTGAAAAAATATCAAAATCCAAAAAAATATTCAAAAAACACAAAATCCAAAAACATTTGAAAAAATTAAAAATCAAAACATTTGTAAAATCTTGAAAATACCAAAAACAGCCTCAAAACATTTCAAAATGTCAAAAACATCCAAATATTTGAAAAAATCCATTCGTCTCATCTTGTTTGCACCTGCAATAATTAATCATCCATAATAAACTGATCGTCACCTTCATCCTTTGGCAAAACAAACAAAAACAATCACAACAATCAGCAAAAACAAATCTTCAATCGTAAAATATAAATCGAAGCAACAAACCGTTAAAACAAAATCAAACTCTTGATCATTTTCAAATATGTCAGTCCACTTTATATGAATAGCCTATCAATCAACTTATCAAATGATCATCATCCTATACAATGCATGTTCTAGGATATATCATTTTGACAATGGGCATCATTTTGGATATCACTTTGGATTCTTATCCTATCAAAACACATCCCTTTGGCTAAAGGTATGAAGAACATTAGCTTGTTTGCGTACTTGGTCTTTTCTTTTGATTTATCTTATTGTGCTCATTCCAAGGACCTCTCGATGATATCCGAATGATGGATTTAAAGAGATAGGAATGGGGCAACAATCATTATCCTTTTGTCTATTGTGCTTGTTGGACGTTCTTGTAAAATAACTTGGCGAATACTTGCTTTATTAGGTATGTCCTAGCAAGGTTTCCATATGTCAAGTGTGAACAAGAATACTCTTATCTATTTGTCGAGTCAAAGTACATCACACTAGGTACAATGCCATCCTGGTTCTTTATACCTTGATGCATCGTGCTTATGTGTGTTATCAAACATAAGGTAAGTAGCCCTTTTAAAATCCCAATCCTTGATAAGCAAATCATCCAATTTTCATCACCCATTTATCATCATCATCTTCTCTCATAAACTTGGCTTGTTGGAACCTCTTGTCATCACCTAATTTCTTCTTTTCCATGCTAACATAACATAACCAATGCATCCATCATGCATCCATCATGCATCCATCCTACATCCATCATGCATCCATCCTACATCCACAAAATTGTTAGCATACCACATATCATTCATATCATACATAATAGGAAACATCGATCATTTCACATGCATTACATTTGCATCATCATCATAATATAGATATGTTAGTCTAAGCATCTCATAAATCATCTCGTTTGCATCATCATCCATAACCATCCAGTTTGAACCTCTTTATCGCGAGATCAACCTTCAAATAAAATCTTTTCACTTGATCTCTCGAGGGGGCAATGTACTAGTGTACTTCTTTCTGGTGGGGCAACCGAAAAAATCAGAATTTTTTTGAATTTTGATCGCGGAAATTTTATTCTTTGAACCAACACAGCAAGTACATTGCTTGAAAGAGGGGGAAAATGTAGACACACAAAATTGGAATAATGCATTCCATTAGGTCATATTCATACATTCAACAAATAAATCAAGTTTATTTATCAATCTCCTAAAGTCATCAGTTTAAATTAAATAAATCAACTTTATCCTAACATCACCCTCGTTGATTAAATAAATCAATCCTTTATTTAATTAAGTCTAGTTTAATCACCTTTCATCCCTTTTTGATTTAAATAAATCAAAATATTCAATTCAAAAATCTCAAATCATCTTATCATTATCTAAGCTAATCTAATCTTGATTAAATCTAATCTAATTCATGTCACATCCTCTAGCTATTCCCACTTGCACAAATAAATCAATTTATTGATTTATTAAAATCCTTATTTTCCATCAACATGGCATCTTTGCTGAATATTCCCTAGAATTTGAATTCAAGAACAAGTGGACATGTACAGCCAACAAAGAATTTATGAGGCCTTACATGTCTCTTACATGTCCCTTGCAAAGGTCAAACTAAGCATTAACTCTCAAATTCAAATTTGAAATATCCCTCTCTTTGGCACATTGACCAAAATGTGCTCATTCCTCATCCTATCACAAGATGACAAGTGTCTCCATCTCATTGGTCCAATCTTTGTCCCACATTCATCCATTTGGCTATTTCTCTCATCAAAATAATCTATAAATGAGAAGCTTCAATCATCAACAAATCTTCCACAACTCCAGAATCTTCATGTAAAATCATTCTCCTAAATTGAGAACTGATTTTTTCCACCATCATTTGCAACATCAAGCTTAAGAAAGGATTGGGAAAGGGCTATTTTCTACAATAGCACCAATCCACTATGGGATAGATAGATTTCATGTTTTTCTTTGTATGCTTTTATTTATCTTGTTATTTGATAGCATTTTAAAACATGTTAGATATCTCATATGGATGTTGAAGGTTTGTTTTGTTTAAATACCACTAACCATGCTTGTGTATGTTAGTTATTTAACCATTTTTAGATTTTGATGTCCACACATCTAATGCCATCCCTCCTCCTCCATCATATCACCTCAAAACAACCGTCCATATTCCTCCTTCATCTGCTCCATCCATTTTGGGTCATTACATCCCTCCATCAACCATCTTGGGTCCTTGTGTCCCTCCATCCACTACGTCTATTCTAGGTCCTTATATCCCAAAATCACCTCATCCATATCATCCTATTCATCCTTTCATCCTTTCATCACCTATCCATGCCATCAATGATAAGCATCCCTCTCGCATGTCCCCTAATCAAGATCAAGAAAGGCACATACCTACACATCCTCTATCTACACATAATCCCAATAATACTACCTCCATCGCTCCACATCATCCATCTCCTTGCACCCATCACATTGCTACTAAAACCAGATTAGATGTTGAAAAAAAATGCATAGATCCAAACATCCACATGAATCTAAATATCCCCATGTCCCCTCTAAAAGACATGGTGAGGAGAAGAAAAATCAAATCCAGAATCCAAATCAACTTCATAGGCCACAAAGGCCCACCAAAGAAAAAATAAAAACCATGTGGATCCCAAAGAAAAAATATGCAATACCTTCAAAATAAAAATATGTAAGGGTATGTGCAGGATCATCATGGGAAAAATAGGCCCTTAAGTGGTAAAAAAATTGGAAAAATCAGAGTTAGGAAACTTAAAATAAAAAATTGAATAAGTTATCTATATTATTTCAAAAATATGTAAGAATAGAATTTGTAGAAAATTGATAGTTTCTAAAATAATAGGTTTGTTTAAAAAAAAATCTATTTGGTGAAAATTTGAAATTTTAATGCCTTAAACTTGGAAAAATAAAAAAAGGTGCACTGACAACCCTACAATAAAATGATAATATTTTTTTATAATATTTTAGATATAAGTAGAGGACTCATGTCAGATGTGATGCATATTTTCGTAATTTTTTCCAACTAAATAATTAATTATGAATTTTTATTACAAATTTTTAAAAATATAAAAACTCATATGTCTGACCACCTTAACTTGGTCAAAACTTCATGAAATTCAATTTTATTTTTTAATCCTATAGTATCAAAGCATAGAATGTGATGCATGTTTTGAATTTAAAAAATGTCATACCATTTGAAAGCTATAGATGTTTTCAATTAGCCTATCAATCGGACTTTAATAAGTAATTCAAATAGAAAATGAATGATAATTACTTATTAAATTCAAAGTAAAGCATAATTTATATTCTTGGAAAGTTGAGAATCTCCTTAAAACCCTTTTGTTTCATCAATTTTAGGTAAAAAAATTGTCACCACATACCCATCATATTACTTTTTGGCCCATCATGATCCACATACCCGAACATCAAATTTTAATCCGCTAATCCTTTCATCTCAAGTCTATTTTTTGTCCTATGTCCCAAAATTCACTATCCCATCTCCTCCATTATCCCCACATTCTCCATCCATTAATCCTCTTATCTTTTAACACCCACCACCACATGTGCCAATGTTGGTCCTGAACATATCTCTCCACCACGCATCATCCCCATCATTCCATCCATACACTTTCCAACATCTGATCCATTATCCTTCATATCTTCCCCATCAAATCCCTCTAATTCATCCTCTTGCATAATCCATTTATCCTAATAAGGTTGTAGCAACATCCAATAGTCGCTTCACACATGGGCTCTTTATCCTTTGTATGGAATTTGATGCTTGATTCCTTCATCCATCTCTTTATCACATGTCTTCCACATCCACCCATCTTCCTCCCTATCCTTATCCATCTCCATTTGCATTCTGTCAAAAAAGTCAAGAAAATGCAAAAAAATTAAAAAATTAGAAAAATCCAAAAAAGTAAAAAAAAAATTAAAGATAAATAATTCATCGAATGGTGAAAATTTGGAAAACAAGTGCCTTGGATAAGTACCATGATGAAAACCTAGAAAATAGGCATCATGCGTAAATCCCCATCTTTCCTTTTTCACACTTGGGGGCAGCTTCCTAGTATGCATCCCCTCCATCCGCTATGCTTCCTACTATGCTTCCTGCTATACATCCCCTACATCCTTTTCCTCCATCCCACCTATCTTACACAACCTACAATCATATCCTGTTTATCTCCCATCCCTCCATCCTTCCTGTGATCTTGATCAAAAATAGGGGCACCCATCTATGCATGCTTTAGACACCTCTCAGTATACATTCCCTTTATACATGCTCTATCATATCCCTTAGTCACCCATCCTATCCTCCTCTAGCTATCTCCTTCATTTTCCCATCTTCCATCCCTCATGCCTCATTATATATGACATATCTAGAGTGGGAGAATCTTCTTCCTTTGTGATAAGGTCGTTAGAGATATCATTCATCCCTCAATCTACTAATCCCTCCCCATCCTTGTCTTCCACATCCCTCAATCCACTAATCCTTTTTCACCTCCCCATCCTTATCTTCCTATCCATTTATCTCTATCCACCTCCCATCTCATAATCCCTTGTCATTGGTATCTAGCTATAGGGTACTCCCCATGGAATCCAATGGCATCTACCTTATCACCATCACTTCTACTTCTTTTGCACATATTTTCAATCTCCTATCCTTTCTCATCATTCATCTCTCTGTCATATCATCCTCCCAATTCATTTTGATGATTTGGATAAATATCCCATCCCTGAGCTTTGTGTGATCATCATCATCCTATCCAATCCACCAGGTCTATCTTGTCTCATCTTATCAGTCCCATCATTTTCTCCCCTTCTCAAGGTTATCTTTTCATCATTCTTTATCCATCATTTTTCTTTAGCCTTTTGTCAAACTACATTGCCCCTGCACTTTCACATAGGAAAGATTGATCATTTAATCCACCCACATGGCTCCTTTATTGTCTATAATGGGTCTTTTTGCTATGTCTGTCCACTCCTTTATCATCTATCATTAGTCTTCATCGTACTCTCTCCACCTTCATCCATGGTCAATCATTTGTCTTTAATCGAACTACGAGGGATCTACGCTTTCACGGAGGCAAGGCTAATCTTTGATCGGCCCCCAAGCCCCTAGGTCGCTTAGATATGCCATTCTTCTATCTCATTTCTTGTCTCCTTTATTTCATTCCATCAAGCTATGCCCTTATCTAGTTGGTTCTTAACAAACGAGATCCACTATTATCAATAGATCGAATCAGTTTTGAATATCCTATGCCATATCAATCTTTTAGTTTAGTATCCATCTTTTGTCTCAATAGGATGCATCCTTCCTAACAGAGCTCATCAATCCCATCCATCCCCTTGATCCTATGGAAAAGGATGTTTGAAATTGATTGCGATATTTTGATGCTTTTGGACTTTGTTTATCATTTGATCTCCCTATCATCACTTGTCATGGTCTCCTTGATCCATCATATCATGGTGTGCTTTGACTAGTCAACATAGGGGTGTATCTTGATCTTTTTTATGTTTGTGTCTTCTTGGTTGTCCCGCGTAGTACCCACCAAGATCCATGCAAAATTTTTTGGCGTTGGGGTTTCCTATGTGGTTGTGGTTATCCCAATACTTGGCCTGACCAAGGTCATCATAACTTTGGGGTGTTGGGAGAGCCTTCTTGTTTATTGTGTTTTTTTCATGCATTAGACACTAATCTACCTTGGTCCTTTATACCTTGGTGTATCGTGTCTTATGCTATAGCAAAAATTAGTGCTTTGAAGATGGAAAATTACATTAGGCTTGCATTTCATTTTCCATTCCATCATCTTGCATGTATCCCCCATCCTCTCATCTATCAAATTTCCCCCCCATCCATTCATCCTTCATCACTCTCACCTTTTGGATTATAGCTTGTCTAGGGCAACGTCACATTTTTTTTTACATCCATTTGTGCTTCATCCATTTATCACTTATTATCTTCCTCATCTCCTCTCACATCACATCATCCATTTTGAGAGCACACACATGTTCTCTTGAACCCACATGTCCTCTCGAGGGGGCATCCTTAATCCATAACCTTCATCGTCACTCATGCGACCTTTCTTCCTAGTCATCCCTTTGATGATTGGGGCATCTTTCCCAATCTTTAACCATCTTCTTCCGAGTTCTATATTTTAATATTCTTTGAAATGATGCTACTTTGTAACACCATCTCAAAGAGGGGAAAAATGTAAACACCTAAATTTGGAAACTTAATTTATCCAAATTTATCCTTTTTCATCTAAACATCCCCTTATCGAAATTAATTGAGTAATATCACTATTATTTAATTAATACCTCTAAATTTCTTCTAATCCCTAAGGTATCTAGTTAAATAATTAAATACCTTCTCCCTTTCATCAAATGAATTAAATAAATATGACATTTCTTTAATTCCTCATATGTCACATCCTCCATCATTTTTATCTAATCCTAATCCATCTTCTAATCTCATTGTTAGAGATGTGACACATCCTAATCAAGGACATCCTCCAACTTTTTCAAGTTGACCTCTAATCTCTCTTAGCCACCTAACCATCCTCTAATCCTTCATTAACTAGAATAATCAACCTCCCAAGGAATTTTTAATTCATTTTTCTCTTCCCCATGTGATCTTTGACTTGACACATCAAGTCACATGTGAACTCTTCCGCTTTTCCAACGCATAGATTCTAGAATCCTTGACTTGTCACATCAAGTCACATGTGACAAGTACTTACCCTTTTAGGCACCTTGTCTTATCCAAAGTACTTTCTACCTCTCCCTTTGGAACCTTGTCTTATCCACAAGATTCTCCAATCATGTGAATTTTAAATTCACTTTTTATTCCTCCAAGGAATCTTCTCATCTCCTAAGGTATTTGAAAAGTACTTGTCCTTCTTCCACCTCATGTACCTTCCTTCCACCTCATTTCAACATCACCATTTTCAAGCCACTTCAAATTCCACCTGTCAAGATGTGAGGGCTTGTGATTCCTCAACTCACCATAGCCCTACATCTTGGCCTTGTTGGTTTAATCTCAACCGTCTATTTCTCTAGAGAATCCAAAATTCTCTATAAATACCCCCTCTTTTCTCTCATTTGGAAGACTTTTGCATGCGATAGCCAAACTCTTGCAGTTTTGTTATTTGAGTCCACACTTAGCATTTGTATCCATTTTCATACAATTCCAACCTTCTTGCATCTTTATCTTTTTTCCATCAAAGGAGTATACAACATCAAAAATCGACAAGGTAATATTTTCCATTTTGTTTTGTTAAGCTAATCATTTTCCCAATCTTTAGGTGTAGGGTGTTAATCTTTGTTTCCTTGCACTCTTTTGTTTGTTGTTCATTTTCTAACATATATTTTCACCCATTCACACTTGGCTCTTAGTGCAACCTTCTTAGTTCATATGGTCCATTTGTCACTTTGTGGATGAAATTAGGTGTGATGTCCTTCATGACCATGATCTATCTTAGCATATTACATTGCTATTGGTGGCTTTCTATGCCACACTACATCCCCTAAGTTGCAAATTTTCTATTCTTTGATTGACCCTCTCTTGGAGACATTAGGCACAATGTTTCGTAAGTTAAATACCTCGCATGAACTAGGCAATACTCCTTTGAAAATTCTTTGCATGTTGCACTTTGCATTCTTTATATGGCCACCTTCCATAACATGACTTGAATTCCTATGGAGCCATCATTTTTGTTCATGATCCCCAAGAATACAAAGTTTTTCTTATCTTGTTAAGCTCAAAAGACCATTTTTATTTTATGGCACCTTATTAAAGTTATTAGGAGGTATGACTTTGGTATGGCTAAGTGGGAAGACTATTCTGAGGCATGACTTTCCCCATAGCCACTTGTGTGTGTGTGAGTGCATACTAGCCATGAGTGTATGTTTCTCACCTTTTAAGCCTTCCCACTTGATGGATAGCCAAAACTTCCACACCTCAGAGTGAGTATGCATTTTTTGGACAAACAACCTAAATTTGATCTACATCATGTTGGAAAAACTATCAAAGATTGATTTGATTCTTTCCTTTTTCTTTTCTTTTTCTCCTTTTCATCTTTGGCATTCTATGTTTGTTCTTTGTTGTTTTTCTTGATATCATTTTCATGCATGTTCCTTTGTGCTTATGATGGTTTTCCATGAAACCTTGACCCTAGGGGCTTGATCACCCCTCTTGGTCATTATTGTTCCATATTTCTAGAATTGGTTCATTGGAACACCTCTTGATGCACATTGGTCTAATTTAGTGTGAATTTAAAGTAGGTTCATCCTCTCGCTAAAGGAGGGGCTAAATGTGGACACTAAAAAGAGTAACTCTTCTACTTTTTCTCTCATTTGGGCCATCCTTGTGATTTTGGCTTAATTGTGCATTTATTTAATGTTGAAATGTGGATAACACATTCACATTAGGTCTTGGGCCCTTGTAAACTAAAAAAAACTCAATTGGTACCCTACTTAAGTGTTGTAACTCACTTTCACACTTTTCTAGGATCTTGTTAATGTATTTCACCTAAATAACCTCTTTTCATCATTTACCAACCCTTATTTAAAAGTGTTGTAACAAACTTTCACACTTTTCTAAATTTTTCATTAATAAATGGACCTTCTTATAGATTAATTGTCCCTATTTCACATCTACAAGCCTAACTTATGTGTAGTTTTTAGAATAAACCCGATAAACATCATTTAAAATGCTTAAATATCAAAACCCACTTCAAATTCCTAAGGTGGGACTCATTTTCCATTTTTGGCGAATGAGTCCCCTATGGTAGGACCCATTCACCCAGAGTGGTGAATGAGTCCCCTTAGGCTCAAAACTCAAAATTAATTCAAATTTCTGGCGAGTTTTCATTTTCTAAGATCTTAGGTCGGCTTGTGATGTATTTTTGGGAATTATTGCATAATTGTGTATAAATATAAGGTTCTTTCACTCATTTTAGCCCCAATCAATCCAAAAAGCAATCAAATGATCTATCATTCAATTATTTTATTTACAAGAGCATTCAAGCACTTTGGAGCCATCACTTACATGTTTGTAATATTCTACTTCAAGGGTTTGTTGAGTTGTAGCATTGCTTTTATTTATTCATCATTCTCTTTCCATATTTAATTTCATTTCAAGGGTTTAATTACCAACCTGAGGTTTGACCAAGGAAAATCCCTATTCAGTAATCCCTCAACAATTTTTTCCTCTCTTTGCATGTGATTTGTAGGTTTATATTGTAGATTTGTCAAAGTGAAAAATTGGAAAAGTTGTCATCAAATTGAAAAATCCATTGAAATTTGTCAAATTCCTAGGAGAAGTTTGGAGAACACCTATAGGTTGAATTTGAAAATTTCAAACCTGGGTCTAAATCAAGAGTAGAAGTGTAGACCGATGGCTATAGATTCAACATTTGAATTTCCATAAATTTGGAAGTAGACTGATACTCCATTAGTGGTGAATGAGTCCCATTATAGGATTATAATAGAGATTTTTGCAGATCTAGGTACCCATTTGTCTAAAAAAAATTCTGACATTGTTTACCTAAAGCAGGACTAAGTTGCACAACTTTGCATATGAGTCCCAGTTGGCATGAAAATCAACAATTTCAAATTTTCAAAATTTCAAAGAAATTTTGAGTCCTCACTCTATCCTCTATAGGTTTCTAGGTGTACTCTTTCTATTTGGCTTCTCTATTTTGTGTTATATTGCATTCAATCTATCTTTTTGCATATCACATGTTTTCAAACATCTAGTATTTTCCAAGTTTGCACTTGTTGGTAAACCCATTTCTTGTTTTCATTCATTTCCAAAGATATCTTATAGTCAAATCTCTCATATCCTTCATTGGGTTGAGTTCTCTAAGATATTATTAAATGTGAGCATTGCAAAATCAGATCTCTCTTTATTTCCTTTTTTGGTATGAATGACGAAGTTGTGCATTCCATTTCCATTGACAATAGGGTTTGTTGCAAGGTGGCTAGGATTTTAAAAAAGTAGATGCATGAGCACTAGGGAAACTTCAAAGTAATTTAACAATATTTTATGAACATGAAACCTTAAAAGAACTTCTAGCAAGTAATTTAGAATACTGGGTTGAAATTTTCACAAAATTTCATTAGAAATTGAATACAAAGGGGGAAATTTGTACTTACTAGTGTTTAAAAACTTAGAAACCCCAATTCTTTCTTTTATAGAAAAAAAGATCTTCAAATTTATTTAATTTCATTTCTTCCATTATTTCTCCCTCACATGAACTAAAATGACTCTATCTACTCAATTCAACAACTTTGAATTTAAGCTATTAATCTCATGATGACTTGGACCACATAATAGCTCAAATTAAGTAAATCAAGTTTGAAACCTTGACTTAGTTTCACTACAACATCAAGCCCATAGAATTTCTCCATGTGGATAAAATTTTTCAAGTCACCACAAGCCCTAGTCCACCTTTGGAAAGCAATGAAGAGGATGATGTGTCAATCCCCCACAATGCCACATTCATGCATTGAGAATAAGATTAAAGGTTATGGTATTGTGAGAAGAATCATGAGATGACTCCACGTGTCTAATGTGTGCACTGGTTAAATTCCTAGGCATGAAACCATACTTAGGAAAATTTCTACATATGATTAATCCTTTGCAAATTTGGATGGTCAGGATAATATCATCTTCAACATTGCTTTATCAACAAAGAACAAGTGTGCTCAAATTTCTGTCGTTTAATTCTTCTTATGTCACCTTCATTATTCAATGAAGTATTTCTCTCACAATCTCATTGTAGTATAAAAAAAACGTATCCCTCTACATTTGCAAACTTGTTTGGTCCTTCCCTACTAAAAATCAGGCTTCTTTATGCCTTATTTTGTCCTATTTTGCATCCACAAGCCTAATTAAATGCATTTTTCTGAGCATAATCTTGATGTTCAATATAAATGACAAATCATAATTAATTTTTTTGGGCTATGTGTTCTATATCTAGTGTTCTAGGACTTATAAACCACATTCGGTATATGGGTCCCACCTAAGTTTTAGGGAACAAACCTAAATTTGGCCTTAAACTTAATATTTCTTGAAATTTGTGTCCTAAGCCCAAAATATTGGGACTCATACACCATGAGTCCTGGTTAGCTTGGATATATTTTAAATTCAATTTCTCAGAAAGATTTTATTCTCCAAGATTTGATGTCAACTTTTAGTATTGTAATTTCATTAAATTTTGTGTAAACAAGTATAAATACATGGTTATTTCACATATTTTCTCCTAGCAATTTTTATGAGAAGGTGTGAACTAGAAATTCAAGTATTCAAGAATAATAGAAAATTTATGATTAAGAGAGCATTCAATAGCATTCAAGACATGATTATAAAGTATTTTGGAGCTATATTCTAGATTCAAGCATCATGTGAATTTCATCATGCATTATGTTTGTTTTTGAGCTAACATTTGTGATGTAGGTATTTCATGATTCAAGCAAGCATTCAAGCCAAGATTTATAACAATCAATAGTCAAGATCTACATTCATGCTAGCCATTTAATACAAGTTTTCAACCTTTATTTCAAGGGTCTGCTAAGTTGTAACATAGCTTGTTTTTCCATTCATCATTCCTTCATTCTATTTAATTTTTGTTTAAAGGTTTGATTACCAAAATGGGGTTTGACCAAGGAAAACCCCTATCGACTAAAAAAATAAAAAAATTCCATCTCTTTGATGTGTGATTTGCATATTTTTGTTAAAGATACATTGAAGAGAAATATTGAAGAAAGTTGTCAAAGTTGTCACCTTTCTTGCAAGATTATGAAAAGTCAGCTAAATGCCAGAATTCAAAGTTTCAAAATTAGATATCAAAAGGGAGAGACACAAGAGAAGATCACTAAAGGATATTAGAGTTTTAGATTAACCATGATAATAGGACTAAATTTCCACCTTGGGTTTATGTGTGTTAGTATACCAGTTTTTTAGACTTTTTCTCTAGATTCTAGTTTACCAGTTGTTGATTTTGAATTCCTCCTAAATCCTTAAACTTGGACTAAATCGCCGTAACTAGCATATGAGTCCCAGTGTGCTTCAAAAGCTATAATTTTAGTATTACTGACCTTGTTTCAAGAATCTTTAATTTTCTAGGTTCCCCTCTATTCATTCTCAGTCCATTATTTAGATTTTGAGTTTGGTTTCCTAGGTTACACAGCTAGATTTGCATATCATTTGAATTTCCCTCTTTCTAAGCCTTTTCTTAGTAGTGGATCCCCCCTTTTATCTTTATCACACCCAAGGGGACCTCCTAGTAGTCCTTCCCTCAATTGAGTCACTTGGTTGAGGGATCTCTAGTATTTCCTTTAATGGACTAGAGTAAAATAGGGTCCCCTAAGTTTTCCAGCTCCTAAAAGGTGGGCACACCACTCTATTTTCTTTATTTCATTTTGGTGATTAACTTATATGATGATGATGAGGTTTCTAAAATTGATGAAAAATTACTTAATGAATTGAACACATTATTTTCCTCTTCAATGAGATTAAATGATCATTCTCCTAGGAAGAGTTTTGAACTTGGTGATGACCCTAGTTTGACACTTTCTATTGTCCCTTAGAAAAGTTGTCCACTTTTGATATATGAAGAAAAAGATTAGGATGTGGAAGACTTGTTAAGAGGTTGAATCACATGTTCCTTACTAGTATTTTCTTTACTTTCTTTTTCATGTTTCTTTTATGTGATTGCAGGTGCATAATGTAATCTCAGCAAATGCTATTTTATTTTATGTACCTCTCTCTTTGTGAAATCCCTCTATTTGTACCTACATTCTTCTCTATATCATAAACCTTTATATTTTTGTCTTTTGTTTATCTTTTTGGGATGAAAAAAGGCATCAAGACATTTAGATCTCTTCCATGTTGACCTAAAATATTTTATTTTTTTCACTCTCTTTGTGTCATTCTTCCTATTCCATGAGTATTTGGGGAATGATGACATTTCCAAGCTCTCTATAAGTATTATAGCAAAGACATACTAACATTGAATCCGTGGATGCCTTGTGTGATTTTGAGATTTCATAACATAGCCTTATTTGGAAATATATGACTTGGCATAGGGCTTTCAAAATAGGCTCTCATGTCCTCTTTACTATTAGTATTTATCATTTTCTACTTTAAAGTAATTGCTCACAACATGGTCTTTAGTAATTTCTTTAATGTGGGGGCTTACATTGGTATCATTCTTTTGCATTTTTACAACTCACGTTTCATTATGTTGTCTTCTTATTTCATGCAATGTGTGTTTCCCTTTACGGTGACATTGGGAGTGATTTCCCTCAAGAGCATGATATCTCTCAACATATTATATTCCTCTTAGTGACTTGATGCAACACAATGCATTCCCTAAGTTATGAACCTTCGATTCCTTGATTGGTCCTCTCTTGGAGACATTAGGAACAATGTTACCTAAGTTATCACCATACATGAACTAAGACAAAATCCTTTGAACATACCTTACACTATTTTTCATTTAAAATATTGGTTATATGGCCATGTTTCATAACACACTTTTCTTACATGTGGAGCCATCTTGTTTGTTCATGGGTATTAGCATACAATTTTTTTCTTGTCTCATAAAGTCCTAATGTTTTTCTTGTGTGGCACCTTAACAAAGTTATTAGGATGTATATCTTTGGTATGGTTACTATATGGGAGATGGAAATAGGTGTGACTTTCCTATAGCCACTTACTTGTATGTGTGAGTGCATGTCAGATGCATGCATATGCACATCTCATTGGGGTCTCACCTAGTGGATGACTTGAGGTTCCACTAGCCCGTATGAGAATGTGTTTGGTTTGCATAGTTTACATTGTGTTAAAATTGTAAAAAAATTTAGAAAAACATCTTATATTTTTTCTAGATCATGATGGAAAAATGGTCGAGGCTTGATCCAACCCCTTTGTTTTTGTTTTTGTTTCTCTTTCTCTTTGTGTCTTTGGCAGTGTATGCTTGTATCTTGTTGTTGCTCCTTCATTCACATGTGTGTTCTTTTGTACCTATGTTGGTTTTCCATAGGATCTTGATCCTGGGCGCCTGTGAAACCCTCTTGATAATTTTCATCTTATTTGACTAGCATTGGTACACTTAGACCCCTCTTGATCCGAGTTTGTCTACTTTAGTGTGAATTTGAAGCAAGTTCCTCCTCTCACTAAAGTTGGGGATAAATTTAGTGTAGAAAAATATATCACTCTACATTTTCAAACTTTTTTGGGCCCTCCTTGCTAAAATTTGGGCTTCTTTAAGCCTTATTTGGTCCTACATTGCATCTTAAAGCCTAATTAAATGAATTTTTTTAAGGATAATCCTAATATTCAATAAATGACAAATCATAATTAGTATTTTTGGTTTGTTTTTTCTAGATATAGTGACATGAGACTCATACACAACATTGGACATATGGGTCCCACCGAAGTTTCGAGGCATGATCCTAAATTTGGCATTAAACTTAACATTTCTTTAAATTTGTGTCCCAAGCCCAGGCTACCAGGACTCATATACCCCAACTAGCCTATGAGTCCCACTTTGCTTGGACCTATTTTAAATTAAAATTCTTTCTGCTATTTTATTCTCCTAGATCTGATGTTGGATTTTTGGGCCCTCCTTGCTAAAATTTGGGCTTCTTTAAGCCTTATTTGGTCCTACATAGCATCTAAAAGCCTAATTAAATGATTTTTTTTAAGGATAATCCTAATATTCAATAAATGACAAATCATAATTAATATTTTTGGGTTATTTTTTCTAGATATAGTGACATGAGACTCATACACCACATTGGACATATGGGTCCCACCGAAGTTTCGAGGCATGATCGTAAATTTGGCATTAAACTTAACATTTCTTTAAATTTGTGTCCCAAGCCCAGGCTACTAGGACTCATATACCCCAACTAGCCTCTGAGTCCCACTTTGCTTGGACCTATTTTAAATTAAAATTCTTTGTGATATTTTATTCTCCTAGATCTGATGTTGGCTTTTAGTGTTGTAATTTTGGGACATTTGGCATAAACAAGTATAAATACAAGCTTATTTCACATATTTTCTCCTTGCAATTTTCATGAGAAGCTATGAGCTAGAAATTGAAATATTCAACCATAATAGAAAATTTATGATCAAGAGAGAATTCAAGAATATTCAATAGCTGATTAGCAAGCTACATTCAGGATTAAAGCATCATTTCAAGTCATCATGCATCATTTTTTTTTTTGAGCTAACATTTGTGACGTCATTATTTCATGATTCAAATAAGCATTCAAATCAAGATTTATATCAGCAATCAAGAGTCAAGATTTGCATTCATGCTATCCATTTCATACAATTTTCTAGCCTTTGTTTCAAGGGTTTGGTGACTTTCAACATAGATTATTTGTTCATTTGGCATTCGTTCATTCTATTTCATTTGATTTCAGTGTTTGATTACCAAAACAAGGTTTAACCAAGGAAAACTTATTTTCACTAACAAAACAACATTTTTCCCTCTCTTTGATGTGTGATTTGTAGATTTAGGTTGAATATCCATTCAAGAGTAATATTGGAGAAAGTTTTCAAAGTTGTCACCTTTCTTGCAAGATTACGGAAGCTCACCTACAAGCCAAAATTTAAAGTTTCATACTTAGATATCAGAAGGCAGAGAAGCTACATAAGATTGCTAGATGATATCAAAGTTTTAGATCAAACCTGACACTAGAACTAAATCACGACCTTGGGTATATAAGTCCTAGTATACCAATTTTTAGAATTTTTTCTCTAGATCCTAGTTTACCAGTTGTCAATTTTACTTTCAGCCCAAAACCCTAAACTAGGACTAAATCACACCAACTAGCGTATGATTCCCGATGTACTTAAAAATTCCTAATTTTGGAATTAAAACCTTTTTTTAAGCATCTTAAATTTTTTAGGTGCCCCTTTGTTCATTCTCATCCATTATTCATATTTTGAGTTTGATTTCCTAGGTTACATAGCTAGATTTGCATAGCATTTTCATTTCCTTCTTTCTAAGCCATTGCTTAGTGGTGAACCCCCATTTGTATCTTTAATCACACCCAGTGGGAGCTCCTATTAGTCCTTCCCTCAGTTGAGTCACTTAGTTGAGGGATCTCTATTGTCTCCTTTAATGAACTAGAGAAAAATATGGTCCCTTAAGTTGTCCATATCCTAAAAGGTTGGCACACCACTCTATTTTTTATTTTTTTTGGTGATTAACTTAGATGATGATGATGTTGCTAAAACTAATGAATGTGTGCAAATAAATTAAATATATTATTTTCCTCTTCGATGAGCTTAAATTATAAATCTCCTAGGAAGAGTGTTGAATTGGGTGATGACCCTAGTTTGACACTTGTTGTTGTCCCTTTGGACATTTTTCCACCTTCCATACAAAATGAACAAGATTGGGATGTGGATGACCTACTAATAGGTTGAATTGCATGTGCCTTACTAGTCTTTTCTCTATTTTCCTTTTCATTTTTCTTTTACATGACTACATGTGCATAATGTGATCTCCCTATACTATTTTATTTGATATACCTCTCTCTTTGTGACATTCCTCTATCTGTACCTACATTCTTGTCTATGTTATAAACCATTATCTTTTCTTTCTCATGTGTTTTCCTTTTGGGGCTGACATAAGGCATTGAGACATTTATGTCTCTTCCATGTTGACCCAAAATATTTTATATTTTTTTTCTCTATTTGTGTCATTCTTCATGCTCCATGAGTATTTGGAGAATGATGAAAAATTTGAGCTCTCTAAAATCATTCTATTTAAGACATACTAACTTAAAATATATGGATCCATTGTGTCGATTATTTTTTTAGAACCAAACTTATTCTTGCCACTTACTTATGAATATACTAGAATTCAATAATTATCAAGGGTAAGTATTGGCTAGCACACAAGTAAGGATTATGAGGCCCTTACTTCATCACTTTGGGCTCTATGAAACCCAGGAGGGTAGTCATAGCAATGTTCACATAGTAATATTCTTGTGTCATTTGTATCAATAACATTTCAATATACATAGATGATTCTAATATAGAGGCTCAACTAGTAAAAAATATCACAGAAGTTGGCTTCTTCTCAATCATAGTTCACTTTTGGAGCATGAGAATGGTAAAACCTCATATCTTCGGAACCCATTTTGTAGAATTTGATTTAGTGAATGTGTAGTGGTTGTGTTAATCAACACAATGTGACATAACTTCCTCACTTAGTCCAATGCCTCATCCTTGGAATGGAGCCAGCAACAACACTCAAATAATTTGACAACAATTTTCACACATGATATTATATAAAGCTCTAGAATGTTGCATTACAGTATTTCAACATTGTGTCTTAACCTTTACTTCTTACTAGCATCTTAGCACTCAGTTTAATATAAATTCATAGACATATTCAGGCATTTAAATTAATCCTTTGAATTAATAAACAAGAATAGAATGACACATCCACCTAAAATGGACAGAGAAAAATAAGATAAGCTTTATGATATTATTCATTGAAATGAGGATTTTTGGATAGGGTTCTCTCTTACACTTCTAGGATTTTGCACCTAAAAGGAGAGAGGTATCCAAAATTCTTAATTTCTCACTCAACAGTATTCCCTTGAAATTCCAATGCAAAGATGATTGAAATATATCTAAAGGGAATGTCCTAGATGAAAAGAACTAATAAAAGATATTGAATATTAATGAAAAACTAAGAAAATGCAAAGTGTTTGAAAACATACTATGATATGCAAAATAAATTAAATATGCAAATAAACTATAACAAAAATTAATGAGATTAAAGGTGTGCACCTTGAAACTGGAAAGTGATGGAGAGGAGCTTTGTAATCCTATGGAAATCATTGTTGAAGCCCACTGGGACTCATACACCAAGCAAGGTGAATTAGTCCTCTTTTGGGGAAATTATACTCGAATAGGTTTCAGACAAAAGGATACTCAAAGTTGCAAAAACCTCTTTTTAGGCATAGCAGTGGGACTCATACACCACTAATGGAAACTTAGTCCAGTTCCATATTTCAAGAAATTCAAAAGTACAATCTTTATCTCCTAGTCTACACTTCATCTCTTGACAAGTTTTCAGACTTGAAACTATAGAATTTGACATGTAGATGTTCTCCAAGCTTCTTTTAGGGTTTTGACTATTTTGAATGACTTTGATGATTTGTTGACAACTTTTCACATCTTTCTCTTTGACAAATCTGCACAATAGACCTACAAAACATGCAAAGAGGGGGGGAAATGGTTAAGGGTTAGCGAATATGTGTTTTCCTTGGTCAAACACTAGTTTGGTAATTAAACCATTGAAAATTAAATGAAATGAAAAGAGAATGATGAATGAACAAAATCAATGGTACAACTCACCAAACCCTTGAAGTAGAAGTCTAAAGATATGCAAGTAGAAGTTCCAATGGATCTAGACCTGAAAATACTTGAAAATAACTAAATTTACTAAGTGAATTCTTAAGTTAATGAATGAGTCAATGGTGGTGAAATGAGAGGGAAAACCCTATATTTATACTTTATTATGCAAAATTTCCCAAAAATACCACATCACAAGTTGACCTTAAGTCTTAGAAAATAATATCCCACCAAAATTTTGAATTTTTATTTATTTTTGAGGCAAAGGAGACTCATTTTACCCTAGTGGCCAATGGGTCCCACTTAGGAATTTTATGTTTGTTTCAGAAATTAAGATATATTAAATGATGTTTAATGGAATTATTCTAAAAAATACACTTAAGTAAGGCCTGTAAGTATATAATGGGCCCAATTAAGCATAAGAAAGGGTCAAGTTATTGATGAAAGGCAAAGAAAAGCATGAAAATTTGTTACATAACTTTACAACACTTTGAAATAAGACTTGGTAAGTGATAAAAAGAGGTTCTCTAGGTGAAATATATTAATAATGTCCTAGAAAAGTGTGAAAGTGTGTTACAACACTTAACAACACTTTTGCAAGGCATCATAAAATTCTTATTGATTCACAATGGTCTAAGACCTAATGTGAATGTGTTGACCATATTACAACACTAAATCAAGGCAATGATAACTCTAATTCATCATTAATTATTCCCATATAAAGCAAGGAATAATTTTTTGTATGCTACATTCATAATCTATAAAACCAGTATATAGGAGAGAAAAATGGTTTCAAACTTGCACTATTACTATCTTATATTTCCAATATTACCATTAATATTACATATGCATATTGATAGACTCAAACCTAAGATTTTTCACTAAAATATTTAGTATCCTTTATAATTCCCTGTGTACCCAATCTAAGAAAATCTCACTACCTAGCCACATTTTTGCAATTGACCCTAGAATCTCATTTATAGAGATATGGGAGAGACAAGCATCAAGCTGAAATTACAATTGCATTTGAATTTGATAGCTAATTTACCTTAAATTTAGAGATTCCCTAGATGGTTATATTTAATCATTGTAGAATAGGGAAAGACAAAACTCCACATAGTTCATTGAAGAAGACGAGCCAAAATTTTAAAAGGAATCATTTATTGTTGTAATAGCTCCAAAAATCCTCATCCATGATGATCATAGAAGATTATCCATCAACACCCAAGGAAAAATCTTACATATTAACCATAAAAAGCATATGTGTCATTGAAGAAATGGTGTCCAACACCTCTCATTCACATTAGCCTAAATATTTCCTAGTCGGCATAAAAAAAATATATACCCATGCTAAAAAGGATGAGTCTATTATAGTGGCCATGTGGTCATAAAAAAAGAAACAGAGTCAGGGCACTACTTTTATTCGTCAACAGTAGAGTATGCCCATTTGCTTTGTGTTCATGCTGAAACTAGAGAAGTGACTACTCCATCAAAATTCTTGTGTGGCACCAGAGTGAGTAGGTAACGACCATACTCAAGATCAATATCACCTCCACCATCCAAAGGATTTTTAGAAACCTCTATGAGGGAGTTATGCCTCCCCACAAAATCCTTGTGATACTTGTTCATTTTCTTTCATTCTCTCACAGGCTTAACAAATTCTTTCTTTCTAAACATGATGAATTCTTCGGAAACAACCTGGCTTCTGAAGTTATAGGTGCTCTTCAAACCACCATTCATATCCTTTCAATGGGGTTTCTTACTCCCCTTTGGTCTTTCAGGAGCTCCTATTACCTCAATTTTCATTTTAGGAGCATCATCTAGGGATTTAAGAAGACTATCTCGTAGATCTAACTGGGTTGGAAAATTTACTAGGTTTACTCATCTTCAATGACAACTAAGATGGGAACAATGAGACACTCAATTATAGATAGACACTTCACTGGTTTCTCCCTAAAAATATTTTATAGAATAAAACACTCAAATCCTCATAATTCATATCACCTTATGAAGATATTGCAAAATATAGAACTCTCACTACCCCAATATTACATAACTCACAAAATAACCTAGACATAGTTTGCAATAAAATAGATATGAACCCCTACTTACCCTAGAAAACTTTTTCACAATATCTCTGCAAAAACTTCACACCATCCTTTTTATGTACTTAGAATTTCTTAGCTTCTGATTGCAATTGTGAAGAAACAAAGGCTATCAACTCCCATTTTATCGAACAATTTGACCATGTCAAGCATTAATGCTAGAAGAAGGATTGTGCAAGTGAGCTAAACATTGATCACTTTATTTTTGAATCACATCCATTGATCATCCGTTGAGATAAGTCTACAAATAACTAGAATCAAGCTAATTCATTGTGAAGAATTCAACTGCATGTGCCTGTTGCCTTTGTCTAATCAAAAAAACCCCTATGGATTTACATCCACCCTATCTTGACACTTAATCACCTACTTAGCATTGAAGAAATTCGGTGTCATGTTTACCCACTTGCATGTGGGAATTAATCTAGTTGCAACTTATACCAATAGGACAGTGGGGAGCAATCATGATTCAATCTCAAACCATCAGCCCATACCCTTTCTTATTTTCAATGTCACCTTCCAGCATGTACCATCACCTAAAATAATTGAAGTCATTACTCAAAAGAAATCCTCAAATCCTAAGCGTGTGTCAGAAGGAAATATATAAAAATGGCACCATTTTAGCTCATATGTTCTCTGTCAACAAAATTTATTAATATTTGTCCCTTACTAATGGATTGCCGGCCTTTTACATTGTTCCACGTGGTTGTCTCTCGCTCCCCCACTGAGAAGAAAAAGGTGTGAGTAGGCCCCTCATGGGATGATAGGGAGTGGTCAAGATTAACCCACATCACCCACCATGAACTATTTATTCTCACTCCATAAAGAATTTGCAGCCCCCAAAGCCAAGCGAATCCTTCCAAAAAGCAATAGGTGTTAATCTATTCGCTAGCCCATGACATTTATTTAATGTAAAATAAAATCAGATGGGGTGGCAGGGAGTGGCCAAGATGAAGCCACCTCATCCAATGACCACCATTGATTTCAATGTAATACAACTCACAATTCTTATCGAAGGGACCGAGCCTACCAATGTACGAGATACCTGTCTTATACCTACTAGCTCGTGAGAATAAATTAATGGAAAATAAAACATAGTGAGTGTGTGGGGAGCGGTGGCTATTTTCTCATGATGATCGAGTAGTCATCATAGAATTTAATATCTACACATGCCAAAATGTTAGTTTTATGAAGGGGCCACTATTAGGTAGACAATGGTTGGGGACATAAAAATTAAAGTTAAAACATTAGGTGAATATTTTTAAAACCCAATCTTAGACTTAGATAGATTATTTTTTAAGACATTGATTAAAGCAATAAATTTAATAAGACCAGGACCATCGATCGAAGCCACTAGGATCAAGGGGCTAGTAAAGGAATTAACTTGATAACATAAGTCACAACTTAAACCACTAGGAACCTGCTTCAGAAGGTCAATAATGAAATATATCAGCTTCCAAAAGGTCTCAGACTTAAGGTTAATTTGGAAGGGTTTTATCAACACAAAACCTAAAACATCAATGAGAAACATAACCATAAGCCTTAAGACTAGGGATTAATTCAAATTTTGCAAGATTTGAAATGGAACCAATGAAATTATTTAAAGGTTCCATTAGTGGCTATTGTTGGGCACACATGCCTCTTATAAGCAAGGTGAGATCCAAGAAGCTTAGGTTGAAGCAAACCAGGCATAGGAAGTCAAATACTAGGACTTGCCCAAACTAGGAAAGAATACCAGACCATAACAACCAAGAGATGTACAAAATTTACAAATTGTGTAGAATGGTCCATCTTTAAATTTTCATAAAAACCTTTTCTGATATGTAAACCCAAAGCCTTCCTCCTACAATTATAGTTTCTTAAACTTCAAATTGGTGACCCCAACTGACCAAAAACTAAGCCTACTCCTTTCCTCTATTAAAAACCTTATTCTTTGTTGTATGTGCTAGATCAAGTTTGAAAAAATTACCAATGATTTCCCAAAAAATAATACTATTGTAATATTTTTGATTGACGATTATGGATATGATTTTGAACCTATTATTATCATTATAATTAGGAATTAAATAGAAACAATGATCATTGTAACATTATATCTAACTCAATTCACAACCATATCCCATCAAATGCTCCTTCAACTAGGTGGGAAAATTGAAAGACTCATAATCCACCTAATCACTACCATCATAAGGGCTAATACCAAATTAAATTTGATCATCAAAATGAGAACCCTCGTACATACTTTTTTTAGGACTCCCACCTAGGGAAACATATTCATTTTTTGTTATGAATAAGAAATGCTCATACACAAGTACCATTTCACTATGGTGTTTACAATCATCAAAGAAATGTAATCCAATCATGCTACAATATGCTCCAATTAGAAAATTGACTCATTAGAACTAGTAGCATTTTTTCTCTTATTCAAATCAGGGCATCCCCACAGAAATCATTGCCCATACTATCTGAGGCATCAAAGAATATCTTGTTTCAAGTTCATTAACATAATTTAATTCTATCTTCCAATAATATCTCAACCTAAAATAAAATTCCCCAAAGGATGGATCAAATAAATTAAGAATGTTGTGATCAATAGTTGAGAATTTAAGTGCACCACAAATTAATAGGTCTACTGAATCACATGTATGAGACTCACTACACCCTGAACATCTCTCATTAGAAGTCAATTAGTGTCTTCATCACTTTGTTCAACAAAATCCTTGTTAAAAACAATCATGTCCATTTCTACTATAAACTCTACACACTCCATTTTTGTTTCATACGAGTAATTAAGAACATGACCCTATTTGCTAGCATCACTAATTCCAATATTTCTAACAGTGACCTCAGGGTCACGATGTTGAATACAGACATTCATGTCTTTAAATTCATCATTAATAATATTTTTGTGATATTCCAATTTCAATGATGTAAAGGTGAATTAGGGCTTGGGACACAAAATTCAATGTGAACATGTGATTAAATACAAGTTACAACACTAAAATGAGGTCCACATAGCCTAGGAAGGCACAAGAACCAATGTGAATGTGCAAGAAACATTACAAAACTTGTTTAACATTAATTTTATCTTACAAGCCTTCTATATTGTTGTGAAGATGTAGTTAGATACATTTTATAATGTTGAACTAAGGGAAAATGTGGTCATTAAGTCTAGAAAAGCGTGAAAGTCCTTTACAACATTTTAGAAAACCTTTACAAGACATCGTTAAATGCATTTTAAAGGGACCAAGACCTAGTGTGGATGTGTAAAACACCTCACAACAGCAAATCAAGGTCTTGTTAAGTCCAATTTATCATGAATTAATCAATTTTCAAGCAAGTTTCCTTTTTTCTACAGTACAATAACACACTTTCACATTTGTCTAGGATTATCATTAATAATTGGGATTTCTTATGCTTGAATTGGCCCTATTTTACATCCATAAGCCTCATTTATTACATCTTTTCAAGGATAATCCCAGCAACAATCAATAACCAATCATAATTCAGGTGTTCCTGGCTTGTGTGGCCAAAATTTAGTGTCTAGGACTCATTCACCATCTTGGGAGAATGAGTCCCACCTAGGTATTTTTGGCCCTGATGCAGGTTTCACACATTTCTAGAAATTTTTCATTTTTGGTGCCATACATTATGTGTGATGTGACTCATTCGCCACCTTGGGAGAATGAGTCCAGTTTGACCAAAATTCAAATTTAAATGAAATTTCTAGTGGCATTTTATTCTCCTATATCTGATGTCAACTTTTCGTGTTGTATTTTTGGGAATTCTTGCATAATTAAGTATAAATACAAGTTTCTTTCACTAATTTTCATCCAAAGCATTCAAGGATTCAACACCTAGTATTCAAGAGTTCATAAGGGCATTTTATCATTCACAAGAGCATTCAAGGCATGTTAAGGGAAGATTATCAAGCATTATTAGAGTTTTCTTCAAGTTTCATTCATCATGTCAAAGATTTCTTGCATCATGTTCTTTTAGAGCTAAAAATTGTGGTGTAGGGTTTGTGATTCAAGCAAGAGTCAAGAACCACATCCATTGCAAACATTTCTTACATGTTTGTAGCACCTTATTGTAAGGGTTTGGTTAGTTGCAACATCATATTTTGTTCATTCATCATTCTCTTTCCATATTTTCTTTCATTTAAAGGATTAATTACCAATAGATGGTTTGACCAAGGTAAACCCCTATTCCCTAACCCCCACAACATTTTTCCATCTTCTTATGTGTGATTTGCAAGGTTAGGTTGCATATTTGTCAAGAAGTAAAGTTGGAGAAAGGTTGGCAAGTCCTAAAAATCCCTAAAGTTTTCATCAAGCCTTGGAGAAGCTTGGACAAGTTCTATAGGTGGCATTTTGTAGCTTTAGATCCAAAAACTAGTCAAAAAGAAAAAATTAGTCTGGTAGGCATAGAATCCACTAGAAGTTTTTTGGAAAACTAGAAGTGGATTGATTTGTCACTATTGGAAAATGAGTCTCACTATACAGGCCAATCAATATTTTTATACATTTGGATACCCTTTTCGCTGAAACCTACTCTAGTGCATTTTCTTGAAAGTTGGACTGATTAACCTAGCCTAACATATGAGTCCCAATCAACATCAATAGAAAAATTTTCAGTGATCCAGAGCTCCATTATGTCTTCTTCAGTCTTCTAGCTGCACACTTTCAGTTTCATAGCTTTTCATTACAGTTTGTTCATCTTTTTAGGTCATTTATCATTTATTTGCATATCACATTATTTTTTCAAACTCATTGTCCTTTCCAAGTTTACACTTGGTGGTGAAACCCTCGTTAGCTATCATTCAATCCTTAGGATATGTGTATTGCTAGATTTCAATCTCCTTTGCATTGATATCCCTAGGGTTACCCTTTAGGGGAACCTCTTTGTAAGTGGGTCTGAATACATCATTCATTCATATCATTCCCCCATTTTCCATAATTCTCGTCTTGTTATGAGAAAGCAATATCAAGCAACATCTTAGTTAGGCCCTTATGAGGTTTAGCATCAATCAAGTTGACCATGGTATGTATACTATCATTTTCTTTATTTTTAAAGTTCTTGTTAAGGATGTAAGAAAGGAAACATAAAATTTCTATTCCATGTTCAGTTTGAATCATTTTCCTCACATTATCTAAAGTAGGAATGGCACTACTATCAATGTTTCAAAAATTTACAAAGTCTTACAATTTTTATATTTCTTCATCCATCCCTCTTATGTTTTCTTATGGGATATTAGCAACATCATGTACATTTTTTGTACGTAGGGAAGTCATTGGAAATGAGGTATCAAGACTATGATCCATAGAGGGTGATTATCAAAACTATTATTGAAAGAGTTGGAGAACCCAAGATCCACAATAAATGGTGTATCAGAATAACATGAGTCTCTAACTAAGTCTCACAATAGTATTGCTAATAAGAAACCAAGTTGTAAAGCTCATACAAGTTTCACAAACTCAGTACACACCCAAAATTGAAAGAAGGTGAAATGCAATGTAGTGACCTAGGATGTAAAGTGCAATGCAAATATGTAGATGCAATTTTTAGATTCTAAACAAGGTAATTTTCTGATTACACAATTGAAAAATGTAAAAATGTCTTATAAATGAAATTTGAAATGACATGGTGCACTAAATTTATCAAATGAAGGTAGATATGATAAATTCCACTTGACACAAATTTTACAAACTGAAACATAAAACTGAAAAATAACAAAATAGAATGCAAAAATAGATGTTTTAATGCCCTGAAAAGAGAGAAATGACCTTTATTAGGGACTCATTCACCTAGGGGTGAATGGGTCCTAAGTTATGGTTTTTAAAAATGTTTTGTGGATTTTTTTGTTGATTCTAGTGGTTTCAAGATTCTAATATAAAATAGTAAGTTATAGTTTGAGCTCTATGTGAAATTAAGGTTGAATGCAACTGTAAAATATGAAAAAATGACAAACTAGGAGACCTTATTTTATGTGAAATTTTGTTTCAATTTTCAAATGTAAATGAATGATGATGCAATGCATTGTAAATTATTTGCAAAAGGACTATTTTTTTGTATTTTTTAGATTTTAAGAATGCAAAGATGCAATTCTAAAACCTCTAAATGGAATGAAAAGTTAATGCAAGCGAAATAACCCTAAATGAGACTCAATTCAATGAAATACAATTCAAATGAATGGAAGATATAAATCTAGGATTGAAAAGGAGTCCAAAAATTGAAAAATAGTAATGATCAAACTCAAGTTCACAAAAATTAAATGAAGAAAAATAGGGTTGGTTACCAAAATGAGATTGACAACCGAATTATGGACCTATTCTTCCTCAATTCATTAGGAAATGATATCCACAAAATGAAAAAAACTATCAACCTTGATGTGTGTGAAGTTAAAATGTGAATCTGTCGATTTCCTTTTTTAGCAAGGATGGGGGTCTTGAGTAAACAACACATTGGGAAGAAAGATTAAAAATAGAAAGCTAACTCCAAAATGCAATCTACAACTTGGATCTTGAACATTTAAGCTCAATACTAATGGAACGAGAAATCAAATTATAGACCTAAGAGAGGTAAGAAAGTATGTACCAACCACAAAAGGTGTTTTTCTAAAGCTGACTTGCGACTCATTCATGCAAGGACGAACATGTCCTAGTTTAGGGTTTTTGTATATCTTTTGGGAGCCTCTGCAATAGATCCCCATCTCTCAATTTGCATAGGTCTCAAGTTCAAAGTACTAAAAATAAATTCCATAATTGTGTTTCCATGAGATGAAAAATTTCTTGAAAACTTTTGTGACTTTGAAAACCTTGCTCTTTAAGATATATTCAAGATATCTTCTACCTAAATCTGAAAAAAAAAATACAGAGGGACTTTTTTTGTGGTGAATGGGGGTTTTCCTTGGTCAAACCTCATTTTGCTAATTAGACCTTGGAATGAAACAATGAAACATGAATGAATGATGAATGAAAAAAGAAATGTCACAACTCACCAAAACCTTGGATGAACCTTGGAATGTATATCTGCAACTAACATGAAATGGCTTCAATGGATGTGGATCTTGATCTTGAAACTTGATTTGAAATTATGACTTCAATGCTTAAATGGATCTTGAACACTACATCAACATATTAGCTACAATAAAATGCACGATTCTAGAAGGATTTGATATGACAATTGGATCTTGATTGCTGCAATAATTCTTCACTAAATATTATCTTTAATTCCTTGAAATACTCTTAAAATTCTCTTTATAATGCTCACTTGAATATCCTTAGCTTGGTTGAAAATATTATATTGCCTGGAAACTCTTAGATGAAACTTAGTGAAATGACCTTATATTTATGGGTATGTAACTTTAATTTCCTAAAATTCAAATAACACAAGACAACATGTGAATATATATTTGAGGGTATGTGTAGCATCATGATGGACCAAAAAGTGGTGATATGATGGGTATGTGGCTAACAAATTTGTTTTTACCCAAAATTGTTGAAATGAAAAGGGTTTCTAAAGGAGATTCTAATATTTCCACCAATATAATTTTATTTTTTTTTTCAATTTAATAAACAATTATTATTCATTTTCTATTTGAATTACTACTAAATTCATGATTTATAGGCTGATTGAAAAACATCTATAGCTTTCAAACGCTATCAGATTTTTTGAATCAGAAACATGCGTCACATTTTATGCTTCGTATACTATAGGATTAAAAAAAATATAAATGAATTTCATGAAGTTTTGACCAAGTTAAGGTGGTCAAACATACGAGTTTTTATATTTCTTTAAATTTGTAATAAAAAAATCATAATTAATTATTTACTTGGAAAAAAATTACAAAAAATATGCATCAAATCAGGACATGATTCCTCTACTTATATCTAAAATATTATAAAAAAATATTATCATTTTATTGTGGTTAGGGTTGTCATACATACACCTACTTCTTATTTTTTCCTTGAAATTTAAGTGTAACTACATTGAAATTTGAAATTTTTAGCAAATAGATTATTATTTTTTTAAATAAACCTAGTAGTTTAAAAAATACATTCAATTTGCTACAGATTATATTCTTACATATTTTTGAAATAATATATATAACTTATTCAAATTTTTATGTCAAATTTTCTAACTCTAACTTTTCTGAATTTTATTGCCACTTAAGGGCCTATTTTTTCCATGTTGATCTTGCGCATACCCTTGAAATCACTAAAATAATACCAAAAACATAAATTAAATTTAGGTGGACTAGGTATATGTGAGCACTCATTTTCCCATGGGTGAACAAGTCGTAGGTCACTCAACTAGGACACACATTGCTCAATGATAAGTGTTATGTTTAGAAATTAACAAATGTCAAGTTTTCCTCTTTGGAAATTGTAATAAATTATGCTTGGATTTGAATTAAAGGGTCTAATTAAGGAAAATTAACCTAAATTAATTAATAAATCCATGAATAAGTGTGAAAGTGTACAAAGGTACACTCTACAACAATAAAAATAAGGCACAATGAAGTCCATTTTCTTGATCGGTAATCGCTTTTGACTGGAGCTTCAAACCAATGGTGTCACAATGGGAGACCCCATCCCTGAGTACATGTTTAGGTATTAACACCTCCTTGATTTGCATCTTTTTGGTGTCTCGTTCTTCCTTCCTTTCCTCTCGTCTCTCTACTAATTCTTCCTTAGACCTCCCTCTATTACCCCTCCTTCCTACTTTCCTCTGTCACCCCTCCTTCCTCCTTTCCTTCCTCTATCACCCTTTCCTTCCCACCTCCTTTCCTCCCATGTCTCTGCTTCATCCATCAACTCTCCTTCCTCTTCCTTCCTTTCCTCCCATCTCTCCACTTCATCTTTGGGCCTCCCTTCCTCTCATCTCTTCTGCAGACAGTCTTGTCAATTCCACCTCTCCATTGAACTTCCACCTCTCCTCCATCTCCTATTTTCTCACCTCATTTGACTCCACCCACCCAAACTACTGCTCAGCCTACCTTTGTTTCCACTCATCCATATGTTCTCCTCTGTCCATCTACAATATGGTCGACACCCTTTTTGTTCCCCGCTTCGATCACCACTGTCGGAAAATTTTTGCCAATAACCCCAAAACCACCCTTGACACCAGTATCCTTGCTTGATCATTCCTCATCTTGGATTTACATCATCCTCCATCCCTCCATTGTTTCAATCACACGGGTTTTGAGTAGGCTCGAACCCAAGACCTCACATGTGAGAGGCTCGTAGCCAACCGATGCGTTGTAGGGTCATCCCCACAATTAAGTCAATTTTAATTAATAGGGCACTAAACTTAATGTGAATATGTAAAATGCATATTGCAACACTAAATTAACACAATATAGTTCATTTGAATATTAATTCCCAAATTAAGTGTTAAAAGGGATACTTTTTCTTACACTAAAATAAGTAGTGATTTGGTGAGGATTGCAGGAGGCATTTTGAGAATGGAGCACACCTTTGGACTATGATTCTTCTTAAGGCCTCCTTTGTAGCCTCTCCTTCCTCTTCACAATAATTTGATCAATAGATAAGGTGAAACAAAGAGTATCATGATAGATGGAGCACGATGGTGCTTTCAAAAACTACCTCCAATTTCTCTTAAACTAACACCATGAACTTGCAGATTGACACCAACAACATTATTCTCACAAATTCCTCTCCAAATCCATCAAAGTAGACTGAGATCATTCCCAAATAGAGTTAAATTTTACATGCAAATGAAATTTCATGGAACTCTACTTAGACTTTATTTAAGTTTCAGGAAAGGCTTTCTTTTGCATGGCTTTGATACCATGTTAGGATTTTCATCCAAGATCAGGACAACCAAAACCTTGTAAGTTTCCACAAAGATAAACTTGCAAACACTATTGCCTAATCTTCGATTATCAAAATGATATTGATAAAAGAGTTGATTTGATTATAATATGAGCTTACCTAAATAGGAAAGGAAGAGGAAATCAATCTATGAGGTGGATTTACAAGTGCCCGAAGATGTGGCAAAAATGAGTAGGCAAGTGTCCTATAGGTGTTAACCTTAGGATAACTTGGAATGTACAATCCAACAACCTCTATAACCAAATCATCAACCTTGTGTGCCAAGTGTTGAGTGACCTTTGAGATGAGATGGAAGGTCTTCCAACCTCAAAAATTTATGTGCATGAGACTTACCAAACAACTTGGTAACCTCAATAGGCTTAAAGGTTGCACTTTCATATAGACAAGATGTTGTCTAATTTTATCGACCTAAATACACTTAAGTACAGTGAATAAATAAATTATTCACTCTAACAAAAACAAGATATATCATCATTTATATTGAAAAGATATTTTTTTAAATAGTATAAAAGTAAGAACTCAAACTTTATATCTTACATCATCATTCACATTAAAAAGATATTTTTTTTAATATTATAAAAGTCAGAACTAAAGCTTGATACCTTTTGAGTATCAACAACATTCAATCACAACTAATAAATATTAAATAAATTTTTTTTATCATATTAATGTCAATATATCACCAAAAAAATTGACGTAATCTTGTTTTCATTGACTTTTCCCTATATTTAATTTAATAATTGAAGAAAAAAGAACTAAAATATAAAAATCAGAATTAAATTTTAATTAAAATTTCAACAAAGGCAGGCTACAACTTAGTTAATGTTAAGAATTGTAAGAATATTCTTGTTCTCTGTGATTTAGTTTATTCCCACATACTGTGAGATACATGAAAACACAGGTTATTGAAAACCTTTCATTTCTTTTCCTGATGCCATTCTCCACACACAAAATTGCCAGTCACAAAGCTTTCTACGAGTTGGCAGCCATATGGTCCTTTATTAAAGTGCTCTGATTTTCCATTTTATTCTTCCTCCATTGAAATCCACATATTCGAACAAGGCGAGTAATTCATTTTTATTCTGAATTATTGAAGCCAGGTGTCAATAAGTAAAGCAGAGATCAAGAAGGAAATTCTTGTGTATTTTACTACTAGAAAGGAATTCCTACATCATAGAGCATCTGGATAAGTAGTCATCAGATTCGTGAATCTTTTCCAATCATGTTTTTTCTGTGGCGAAATGATATCGCTTGCTACCCAACCTTATTTATTCGTCCGAGAGGAACATAACTTATCCTTTTCACCTTTGAGTATATTCCCTTCTATGATTCCTCCAGCCTTTTAAGAACTATTAAAGAACCAGTTGGAAGGGCAGTAGTCTTCATTCGACATTTCTCTGGTTTGATGTATTGAATTGATAATGCATGGAAGGTGGGATAAATTCATGTGGGTGTTTTACATTAGTAGGTAGAGCTTGTTACTCAACCAAGAATGACTTGTCCATAATATCTTTATGAATAAAAAATATTATGGGAAATTCATTCTTGGCACAGTATGTGTTCTGCCTCTGATGCCAGACACTTCATGATATCATTAAGCCCAAATGAACTAAACGTGCTGCCAGGTATCTACCTTATTTTTAGTTCTATCTAATGCAAGCAGCTCTAACATTTTCCTTAAGAATTCATTGTTGCAACCAAATAGAAAATTTCAAAACAATTCATTTGTAGTTGAGTGTTATCATTTCAAATTATGTAAATCAAACATTATAGGGGAGAGGGGTCCATAGTGGAGCGTGGTTCAATAGTGGGAATAGAAGTAGTCCTTAGTGAGCCCCATAGTGGAGCACCTTAATATCCAATTGCAAAATATTTTTTATTCATAAAGTACATAAACTAAAAAATCATGTGATGCCACATTTGCGCACCAATAAAACATGACTTAGTGCACCACTGTCGGTCTCAATTTTTTTTGGGTCTTTTTGGATACCTCAACAAAAAACATATGGCATCATATTTGATGATGTGGCCCTAAAACAAAATATTGAAGCATGTGAGTTGCCAAATAAACTGTTGTACAAAATTGGAAGTGATTTGAAATTTTCACATAGGATTTTGAGAAATGTGAAGTTAGGGTGCTCCACTATAGGCCCCTCTCCCCTAGTATGTGTAATATGTGATATTACTATTTAGAATCTTGATAGCAATATCACAATTTGACATGCTATGGAAAAATACATTCTACTTATCTATTCAAAATAGTTTAACAAAGGATTGCTGACAGTGTTATATTTATCATAGTTTAGATATTGGTATTTCTCTTTTGTAAGAGCAAATGTTAAAGATTTTTATGTAATATTATATTTAATAAAATATATGATATAATCACCTTCAATTTTAGGACTTTATTGACAATATCATTTTTTTGTTAGTATCATCATACAGTTCAAAATTAAGGAATAGAATTTAACTACTAAAAAATTACATAAGATTATATTTTCAGGTATGATAAAATGTTTGACATTAAATTATTTAATATCTAATTAAAATAACATTTAATAACTTAATTGAAATATTGTTTAAATAACTTTTAAAAAAATTATAAATAAAATATAATGTAATGAATTTAAATCATATTTAAACATAATATACAATAAATTTTATGATAAGTAAGTTAAATCAATTATTAATTTAATATATTCAAATAATTTATAAATAATTAATATTTGTATATTTTCAAAGTGGTTCTATATGTACAATTATATGACTACATATTAAATATATAATATATGACTTATAATGCATATGATAGAGCCTTTTACATCTTATAAGAATTGGTGTAAACAAGAAAAATTCTAATTTATATGTAATCGCTTTCACTATGTTGTAGATTTGAGATTCATTAGTAGTTTTAAAAATTTTAATGGTTCCTAATTAATATTATAGTCATATTTAGTGAACTTCTTGTGAGCTAGAGGCTTTTTAAGATTAATTTATCGAATCATGAAATACATTCAATACAATGAGATTAAGACATAAGATTAATAAAAAAATATTATACTTGCTTACATTATTTATAAATAAATGATATTAATCATTTAATAAGCATTAAAATTTGATCAATTAATTTTTGCAATTTTTAAGAGTTTATTAATGTTTTCATAATATGAAATTATTTTAAATATGTGATAGTTGTACAAATGTTGAGGAATCTTATTTCTACTTAAATTGTAATTTACAAACCTTCCACAATAGTTTTGTTTCACTAGATGAACATGAATATGTCGTCATACAATTCATTATTTTAACATGTAGAATTACAAATGACATCGCAATTACATTTGTTACCTAAAATTTTCATGAGATCCTTTTTGTGCGGTATATTTAGAAGAGTTCTTCAATAACTAGAATAGAATAGGGTAGAGGGGCACATAGTGGAGGACCTTAATATCCAATTACAAAACACTTTATATCCATAAAGTACACAAACTGACAAATCATGTGATGCCACATCAGCACACCAATAAAACATGACTTAGTGCACCACTATCGGTCTCACCTTTTTTTTGGGTCTTTTAGGATACCTCAACAAAAATCTTGCTGATGTGGCATCATATTTGATGATGTGGCCCTAAAATGAAATATAGAAGCATGTGAGTTGACAAAATAAACTATTGTACAAAATTTTGAGTGATTTGAAATTTCCACATAAGATTTTGAGAAACGCGAAGTTAGGGTGCTCCACTATGGGCCCCTCTCCCCTACCAATTGTTAGGAATCTCCACTTGCATGGAGGTGTGTGTCCAAAAAATTAGGTATAAATTATTGGATTTTTTTGTCTTCGTTCTATAATGGTAATGAATTTATATGGGATTAACATAATAAACCAACAATATGGCACATGAACTTCTAAGTTACTAATAAAAAATAAAATTTATTTTTTATGATTAATATTTATATTTTTATATATATTTTGCATAAATTAGTATAATTTAATTATTTTTTAACAATATATATTAGGTGTATAATTTTCCACATATTTTTATATTTTCTTATTATTATTATTTTATTAATCTAGGGAACTATCTGTACTTCTATATAATTAAAATTTTAATTGTATTATCATTTCAGATATTATATTATCTTGATAAAAAAAAGTTATATGATTTCTAAAACATATTTCATCCCATAGATAACCTAGATGTATCTCTTCTCTCAAATCCTTATTGTACCAGTCATCATAATAAACCTATCTAATAAAATGAATCTCAATAAGAAAATATATATGCTAGTATAAATTGAAATAGAATGACTTTAGATATAACAAGTTATTCTTTTTGGTAGGGCTGTTTCATTTCTAAAAGGTCTTCAATAAAAAAACATAAGGAAACATGGGTACGATTATATTAAAAATATAAATCCTTTAGTCTATCCATTTTTTATGATAATAGTGTTGAGATTACGAACAAATGCCTAGGATTACAACGCTTCTAAGATAATATAATACTATATTGTCTAGAAGATTGACCATTGTTCAATAATGTGAGACTCACATACTAAATGAAATTTCTTTTAACTGATCTATACAAAATAATTTGTAAAAGAATTTGGAAAATTAATTCTATGAAAATACTACCTCCTTCAATACATGCTTCCCAATATCCAGTATACACTAATATCTCATTAATTAAATTACTTCATATTTTTCATAGTTTAGCTATTTAAAAATATCCAATATGTGTGGATATGTTAAGTTATTTATTTTGAGATGAATATTGTGAGAATATAAGTTAATATACTTTTCTATCTTTTTAGAAACTTGTAGTTTTAGGAGTAAGTAACTAGCAATTTTCTTGTGCATCTTGTAAGTCCCAGGTCTAATTTAGTTATATAATATTTCTATTATTTCATATAATTTTACCCCATGGAAAAGAGGACCTTATGTGGAAAATCCATGAGATTCTATAGATAGTATAGTTTTTCATTAATATTTGGCCTTATAATAGTTTTAAGAAGTTTTGAGCTGGCGAGTAACATAGTAGACATTAAATAATATTTTCAACTTATTTTTTTATAAAATGTGTAAGTGGAAATGTTAAATATTAGGATCATAGACTAAAATATTATATAAATAAATATATAATTGATCAATCCAATTTTTATTTTTTTATAGTTAAATAGCTGCTTTGCGGGGCAGTACCCTAAATGCTTTTGACTGGAGCTATTAACTAATGAGACCACATCATTGAGAGGTCTCATCCTCAGATATATATGATGAGAAACATCCTTACACCTTCAACCATCTTTTAACCTTATCACTCCAAGACCAACCAAACAAATCCTCCAGGCATGAAAGACTCGTGTGGCTCTAACAGAAGTCCACGAGCAGCACACACACCTTCAGGAAACTAGATCCATGAGTAGAAAAAACCTATAGTAACAAGCACACTTGGTCACCATGCCTGTAAATATCACTTGTATTTCCTCCAAGATTAGACGCCTCAATAACCTCTGACCACAATGTGGGACTAGTAGCGGTATTTTCGCTAGTAGGCCAGGTGGGGATTTGAACCTTCGTTGCACCACAAATGGGAAACCATCTTACCGTTACACCAACAAGTGATCCCCAATTGATAAATCCAAATTATCAAATACATAGATATACATAGTACATACTATATACAAGGTATGTGCAAGATCATCATGGAAAAAGCAGGCACTTAAGTGGAAAAACATTCAGAAAAATTAGAGTTAAGCAACCTAACATAAAAATTTGAATAAGTTATCTATATTATTTCAAAAATATGTAAGAATGGAATCTGTATTAAATTGAATGTAGTTTCTAAAATACTAGGTTTATTTAAAAAAAGAAAAAATCTATTTGGTGAAAATTTAAAATTTCAATGCAGTAGTACTTAAATTTCAGGGAAAAAATAAGAAGTAGGTGTCTGTCTGACCACCCTAACCACAATAAAATGATAATATTTTTTTATAATATTTTAGACATAAGTAGAGGACTCATGTCCAGATGTGATGCATATTTTTTTGTAATTTTTTTCCAAGTAAATAATTAATTATGAATTTTTATTACAACTTTTAAAAAATATAAAAATCATGTCGACCACCTTAACTTGGTCAAAACTTCATGAAATTCATTTTTTCTTTTTAATCCTATAGTATGCAAAACATAGAATGTGATGCATGTTTTGGATTCAAAAAATGTGATACCATTTGAAAGCTATAGATATTTTTCAATCAACCTATCAATTAGGACTTTAGTCATAATTCAAATAGAAAATGAATAATAATTATTTATTAAATTCAAAGTAAAGAATAATTTATATTGGTGGAAATCTAAGAATCTCCTTTAAAAACCCTTTTCATTTCATCAATTTTGGGCAAAAAAAAAGTTGTCAGCCACATACCCTACAAATACCCATCATATTGCCACTTTTTGGCCCATCATGATCATGCACATACCCTAGTACATGGGAAAATTTAATGCCCAAAATTTTTAGTAAGAAAAAAACCTTTTTTTTCATACATTAATTTAGCTAATTAACAATCTAAAAATTTGAAATGTAGGAGTTAATTGAACATCGTTCGATTTCAATACTCACTAATGAGAAATATACAACCATACCATTATAAAATTGATCCACCTATACTTAAAAAACCAACAAATAACCATAATCTAATACATTCCAATGTATAATTGAAGTTAAAATATCAATAAGATGTTACTCTTAATATTAACATTGGCCTTAATACTCATGTTAGTATAAAATTACTATCGTTGAACCAAACAGATGATAACAATGATTCCCAAATTAAAATTTTGGTTATTATTAACTCTCCATAGGGAAAGTTCTTACATGTATAACAATATTTACACCATGATCAGCTATATTCTAGAATTAATATAGTTATTATTAATTCTATTGACAATAATATTAAGTATTACTTCCATATTAATAGTAACATCATTGGATAAAATGATAATAATAGAATATTCAATTTGTTCATGTATCACTTTCATATTAATATTACCATTTTTTGCTAAAAATTATACTTATATACATGTTTAAATAAATTAATTTATACTTTCATATTTAAATAAATTGATACTAATATCAATATTTGGATTACTCTGATTTGCATATTAATAAATTTATTATAACATTAGTATTAATTGAATCAATAACTAAAGGGTATTATCATTTCTTATGAAACCCTACTAGTGCAAATATTGAATCATATGATAATATTACTTTTTGCTATGACAACATCAATTCCTCTAATACCCATGAGTTTTCTTATTAATATTGCTCTTAATATTTGTAGTATTATTAGTTACTAGGAATAAAATCATTTGTCACATTGAAAATTATGATTTGAATTAACATTATTCGTTAATAATATTATCCTTCCTTTTTTATTAATGTTATCTTTAATATTAGTTAGAACGTGATCATTTCTATTATTATTGAAACATATCATGTTAATATTATTTTATTATTATCAATATTAATAATTCCTTTAATAACAAATTTGTTACTCATACAAAGTAATCATCTAGATAATGCATTAAATTTATAACAACTGATAGTGCCCCCCCTTATCACAACTAATAATAACAAGGATCATATTCTTCCTCAGTTCATTAGGAAATTATATTTAAACAATGAAATGGCTGTCGAGCAAAAGGTGAGTCAATCAAAGTATGAATCTGCAAATTTCCCTTTTTTACAAGGAGGGTCTAGGCCAAACAAAACTTTAGAGAGAAAGAATAAAAATAGAAAATCAACTCAAAAATGACTTCTACAAAGTTGATATAATAGATTTAACATAAAAATAAAAGAAACAACACAATTTTTGGAAAAACTAAGAGGAATAAATGTTGCACACCTTTCAAAAGTTGTTGTTTTTGTAGGCTAAATAGGGACTTATTCACCATAGGGTGAATGGGTCCTAGTAGGATTTTCTTGAAAATTTTGAATAAGAGAATGAAGCTTGAGACCTGCAATTTCTTCTTGTAATGTGATATGTCCACACCTAGATCTAGATTTAGGAAAAAGTTGCAAAATAAAATTTGTTGTTTGTTAGTGGATGGGGATTTTCTTCTGTCAAACCCCGAGTTTGGTAATCAAAACTTGATGAAAAGGATAGATTTGAAACATGAAATAAGTGTGCAATCCTAACCTTAACTGTGTCTATGATTAAGATTAATAATGCAAAGAAACAATACTCAAGTGTGTTAGAATAGGAGCCCTAAATGAACATGCACAATGATGAAGACCTACTTTAGGAGATCTCAAATCACCTTAATAAGTCAAAATTATGATTATAACTTCCTTAGGGTAAAATTAGAAAGATAATAGAAGATTGAATCAATTAGGAAACAATTCATTAGGCTTTGTTTAATGTCATGTGCATCTCCTAACACCTAGAATCCATCATGATCCTCTATAGGAAACTATCATCAATCCTTTGGAAATGCCAGATCTTGATAACAAAAGGAGCTTGAAGACCTAATAAAATAACTCAAATGTTTCTCAAAGACTTCACTTTTGAATTATTTTCATTGTTCTTGAAAGCTTGATCTCATATGAATTTCTCTTATTTTTTTCTTTTCTTGCTCTCTAGTGTAAAATAAATGTGAGACTTAGTTTTATAGGTTTCCTATCTAATTTTCTAATTATCAAACCCCAAAAGTCGACTGGTGAAATTTTAATTTGAGAGATTGAAATTCCGCCAAGAACATATCAAAAGTTCAATGTAAGGAACATAATGAGGACCCATTCACCTATGGGCGAATGGGTCTTGACCTAAAACTTCACGACTCCATAAATGTCGGGGTGTTAATTTGATCTATATTATTTATTCAATGTAGGTACAAGTGGTGTCACAAATTAAATAAAATTGAGTTAAATATGCCTTAGGATACATGATAATTGGGTATTAGGGGCCTATTAATGGGATTTTTAAAATTCACTAATGAAGAGGTCACCAAAATAGGTCCAAATAAGTATGAAATTGTACTTTTTCCTACAAAGGGGTAGAATTTTATACACTACACAACCCTTTTTCATGGCAACCAAGCATAAGACACTTTGCTTGCCTATGGTGCCTTATTTTCTCATAAGTGTTTAGTATAACATGGCTTCCTAAGCCTTATGGATCTCGAAGTTTGTATTGTGTGGTGCCTTATTAAAGTTATCAAAGGTATAAAATTGGTATGGTATGGGATCCTATAAATATTCTCTCATTTGCCACCATTTGGGGCTCACCTAGTGGACAAAAAAAATTTGCTAGCCTATGGGAGCATCTTATTGTTTACATAGTGGACAATGAGTTCCACTTGTAATTTTTTTTCAAAAAAATAGTTTAGGCATATTTCCACATCGTGTTAGACACTCAAGGCATGATCCGCTAAGTTAGTAGATCTTTTTATTTTTCTTCCACAAAGATAATGGAGATTTTGAAGATTTCTAAAGTATTTGTTAAAGTGTGGATCATATTTTACATTGGTTCTAGAGCTCATTTAAGTGTCTACCCAAGTTATATGAACTTCCTATTTTTGCTAATATGGTAGTTGTTTCATTTAAAAAATTTAAAAGGTAGTTATAATGAGGTGATTATGTGAAATATTACATGCACCAAGATGACAAGGGGGTACCATTAAACACATATCTACTTACACATCTAATGGGGAGGTATAAAAGGGAATTTTTAAGATAGTAAAAAAGAGAAAAATTCAACTACAAAACTAGGAAATATGAAAAGGGGAGAGAATATTGCCATAGGCATGGTTTTATTAGATCCCATAGTTGTTTAAGGTATTTTTCTCCCTACTTGGTATAGTAGCCCTTTTCTAGTTATAGTTTAGATTCAAAATATTTTTTCAGCATTATCATCTATTTTTGTAGAGTTACACAAAACCCTAGGGTCCTAGCTACAATGATGTACAAATATCAAGGTTATGAATACATTTATGAGTTAGCCTACATTGTGCTTGAAATAGGGGATACCAAACTAGGGTAGGTGAATTTGGATGAATTTAAAGATAAATTTAGTAAATCAAATCCACCACCCATCACATGACAAGGTTTTGCTAGTGGATTAATTGAGGCATAAGCATTCCCCAAAGAAATTCAAGGGCTAGACTTAGTCATTGAATGTATCAAGCATTATCATTCCAAAACCCATTAAAATAGAATGGAAGATTTAATACAATGGTGGTTAAAATATAAAGAACCACATTTGCCTCATGTTTGAGAATCCCTTGAAAGGAAAAATTTCTCAGCCATAGATTTCACCAATTCACCGATTGAATTATTAGCTAAGAACAACCTCTATTGTAAAGAAATGGCAAAGAATTGGTTACAAAACCTAGGAGAGGAAATCCTAGTTGCCAAGAAATTTGTATAGGAATCATTTTGTTTAGGAAATATCAGATATCGTAATGTTATTGCATAAACTTAGAGGGAATGAAGATGCACATTAGTTCCAAGATTGGATGTACTTATTAATCCAAATTGTGCTCACAGGGGATCAATTTTTAGATTAGGCACAACTTATCATTGATAGGATGCATAAATTACTAGTCTTATTTACAACTGACAAGAATTTTCATATGTCTTCATATTTAATCTACACCATTTCCAGTACTAGACCTTGGCCTATTTTGAAGCAAAGCAACCTTCCCAAAGATAAGGTACAAATTTTTAGATATTATGACAAGTTGTAGTTGAATAAGAGCTTCCTTCACCATAGAAGGATATCAGACACCTTCACCATGAGGATGACCTTGGAGTTATAGGGGAAATTTAAATGAGATTCACTCCATAAGCCATGCAAATTTTTGGTTTATATGGGAACCATTTTATTCAATTTTAGAGGTTCTCCTACATACGAATCATCAATTTCAGTGGCTTTCAACTAAAACTTCCTAGGTACCCAAAGGATAACTTTGTAATTATTGAAGTCTTTAGACAACTTTTTGATGTGAATAAGAGATTCCAAGAGTGCATAAGGGTAAATTTTCAATTTCCTATGGGTTTTGGTCCTTTCGCCTACAATTCTATGTTAGATGCTTTGAACATTGAAAGGGAAATACATAAATATGCACTATGATTTTATGATGAACACTTTACCTTTGATATTATAAATTATTTGAAAGGAAACTTGAAGCTAGGACCTAGTTTCCTTCATTTTCTTGAGCTAGAAGATTATTGGGTTGACTGCTTTGATTAATTTGAAGAGAGAAGGAGAAGTTATGTGTGGTTGTCTCTGTGACAAATAATCACATTTTGTTTAGACTAGTATGTCTAGGGTATTGAAGATGATGGATTGGATTTTTTGGATCTAATATTTATAAATCTACTATCTCATCAACCCATTGCAAGAACTACAAACTATGTTCTAAAAAGGACACACGAATGGGTCACTAAAAAGAAAACAAAGCAATCTCACCCTTAGACTATGTCACAAGATACTTAACATGTAGGAGGAAGCAACCGACCGCTTGTAATTTTGGGGACTTCTAGGTTAGATTCACACCAAATTTCATCAAGATCTTAAGGTGATAGTGATGATGAGCCTCCTGAGAAGAACTTGTTTAAACATACTTCTAGAGAAGATATCCTTGATCTATCCCAACTTGATAAAGATATATAGATTTTTGAGGGTTAAGAAGATTTGGGTAACATTGCAATCAATACCTCTTCCTAATCATGCCACTCACCGCCTATTAGAGAAGTGAATGAACCTCTAAGAATTGGGTTTTCTCCACCTTCATCACCAGATGTGTGAACTAACACTCCTTCAACAAAGAGGATGTTATTTAATTACTCTATTTCTAAGGATATCATTGTGCCTACTACTCTAGTTTGGTTGGAAGATACATTTTGAAAAAAAATGAAAGAAATTCAGTTGGATCTCTTGAAACAAGATATGGTGGGTCAACTCCTTCACAAGACTCCTAAGTCCAAAAGATTGAATACTACAACTAGATTGATGGAGGATGACAACACAAGGAATCTTTGTCTAGAATTTTCTTACCCTACTACACTAAAAGAGGCCAGTCAAGGAACTTCAAGTGACTTTTATATTACTAAGATAAACTTAGGACCCTCTACGAGAGATGGAGATGTGCACAACTTCCAAGTATCAGCAAAAAGGTTACTTGAGTGATGTAATAAAGACAAAAAGAGTAAAGATGAATTAGATAACCAAATTAAGATTTGTTTAAAATCATCTTTGATCTTCCTCCTCATCCAATCTCTCAAGCTGAGTCATCCTTTGATCTAATGTTAATAATGGGGAAAGAGGTAGTAAGCAAAATGAAAATTTTAAGGGTATTTGGAAAGGGCATAAAAGATTGGAGAAATGGAATAATAAACTAAATAAATTAAATCCTTTTGGACTTGTTGAAGATTCACTTGAAAGCATAGGCCTCAAAAAATTATATGGAGAAAGATATTGCTACTTCTATTAAAGAAGAAGTATTAAATTGGATAAGTACATAAATTAAATAAAAGTAATGTTGAATATGGGAATGGATATATTGTCTAGTGATTAAATAATTACTAATACTACTAACAGGTGTTTCATGATCTAGAACAAGAGCATGGAATAAAAACATCAAATTACCTAACAAGTCTTGCAAGAATTTAGTAAAATGTTAACTGAAAGCAACACAACCATCAGGGAGGTCCATAAGAATCTTATTGTAGTTGGTTTACAACCATATTTCTAGGGAGGTGGTAGTAGTGAAGACATTGGGGTCCTAAAGGAAAGCTTAAAGAAGATGATCAATGGGATCTTTAGGTTGTAGTCTTTTGATTCTTAAAGTTTGAAAAAATTTAGTGTGGTAGACATAGTCTTGTTTCAAACAATTAGATTGGAAAGGATGTATGATCAAAGAATTGAAGTTGCTCGTGATAATCACCTGGACTAGAAGTTATGGATGGGAAAAATATATATTCCTCAACATAAGGAGTTCCCACCTATCACAAAGGATTTCCAAGATTTACGAAAAAGACTAACCTCATCTACAAAATCTAGAAGTAAAGCACCACTGCCATGACTTTCCAATTTCTTTCTGGTTTCTTTATCATGTTTTGAAAAAACTTTTTTTTTTTAGTTATGGGTAAAAAGAAGCAGTTACTTACCCACGTATTTATATCTGTAATTGGAATGAAAAGCTCTCTCTCTAGCTACTTCTACAACAAACTAATTTTTGGTCATGATGTTAGTTGTACACCAACAATGCAAATAAATCCTCATAGATAGACCATAGGAACCTATCTTTAATTGAAAGACAATACTAGGAAAACCTAATTATGAGGATGACTTAAATTAATTCCAAGGCTTGTTTTTGTTAGGTCTTGACCACACTAGTTTTGAATTAGGATTTGTTGTGATAATGATGTTAATCACAAGGGGTAAAGGGTTATTTCCAGTTCTCAAAGGAATCATAATGATAAGTCAAGGATATTATTAGTCTAGTCATCAGAAAATTTGAAGAAATCAATAGATTTTTAATAACATTTCATGAATTTCAAATAACTTTTCTATCAATCACTTAAGTAAATTTAGCTTTAATCATTCAACAATATTATGGAATTGAAATATTTGTAATAAAATTTCAATTCATTTGCATGTTTTTTGAAACATTTTCATAAATTTAAACATCTATTCTAAAATAAAGCATCAAAAATACTAAAAGGTAAAATTTCTCTGAGGTATTATCCACGCATGCCCCAAGAATTAAGAAAATCAAAGAAAACTGCTCTATACTTCACAACTAGGCATAGAATTATGTGAGATTTTAAAGAAATGGAGTTTATTTGGACACAAAGTAAGTTTTGTATGCACCCTTAAATGACACATCATACAATCTTGTCCAGTTGAATAAACAACCATCTACATAAAATTTCATACTAGGTGGTACCTTTCAAATTAGCTTGGATATTGATTAACTTCTATGTGCATATAAGTTTTTAATCAGGAATGGAACAAAAAATAGGATAAAGAAAAAAACTTAAAGAAGTTTTGATTTTCCAAAATCCACAAATTCTAAACATAACTTAAAGTGATACATTTACCAAGATTTTTTAAGAATAAGATACATTGGAGATTAGAAAAATACATGAGAGGGAATCCAAGTGACGAATAACAACAAGGCATGTGGAATATGAAAATTAGCAAGGGAATTACTGACAAATTCAATGAATGTTAGCCTTCCTCAGGATGTTATTACCTTTCACGATATTCATCTTTATATTATTGCAAGGATAATAACTTGAATCAGAATAATAATTTTAAACACATCATAAATACCACACTTTTAAAATCATATTCACATGTAATTATCCCCTTATATTAAGGTTATTGTACCTTGAGACCCTCAGGAAAACTTAAACATTTAACTTTAACCTTAACATTGTTACTCGTTACCTGATACGTCAGCTTTTACTGAAATTTTTCCCTGGATCTCAGATTCCACTAGAACCTCCACATTTTCCCAAAACCTTTCTCTCAAATTGGAACACTTCACCAAAAACCTTGCATTAACATTTCTACATTTTTGGCCCTCTTGTACCCAATATCCGATACTTGGTACACTTGAATCATGAAGTACTCCAAAAAATTCCTTTGACTTTAACTTCTAATTGTCTCTTCGACTATCCAACACCTACCATAAGTATTAGTTTTCAATTGGGTCCCCAAGTATTGTAGTCTTGGGGCATGTTGTGAGACAACAAAACAACTTGCAACCAATAAAACCAAATTTAAAAGAAACCCAAGATCAAATCACTCGCTAAAAAATATAAAATATACATATTTTCAAACAAGAAATCCTTACCTTTATTGGATTCTAACATAAAGACAATAAAATTTCTCTAGAAAGAATTATTGTGTGCTTTGATTAATTTGACTAAATTTAGAGCTCGGTGAAAAAATTAGTTTATTGCCATTGAACTACATAATTTGGTAATCCTCCAAAGCCAATCGTGGATATAGCCTTGCTATCAGTCAAGCATCCATGGCCCTGAAAAGGTTATCTCTATAATTCCCCCAAATATAGCTCTATTTCCAGTCATGCATCCATATCCATGGTAGAGATATTTGGATAGCCTAAAGAGTTGATTTTTTCTCTTTTGACATTTCTTTGATATACATTTTTTTTCTTTTTTGATATTTCATTGTAATCTCATTGCCTTCAACTTGTAGGAAATGAGCCCGCTATTAGGTTAGGAATCACAATGGTAGTGAAGGTTACCATTTTATTTTTCATTCAATGCAAATCCCTTCATTATTTCACCAATTCCCAAAACTCATTTAATTATTCCTTGTAGGTGTGACTTTCCAGCTAAATTTTACCACCCTTATGCCAAATCCTAGCTAACTATAATTCACTATCTATTAGAAAATATGCATAAGTTAAAATTTAGCAGCAAGTAATCCAATCACCAAATTAAATCTAATTTAGAACTACCAGTTACCACCCTTCCATTTTAATTTTTATGGAAACCGTTGAAATACGTGGGTAGCAATTTTGACTTGATGGTGCTGCACCACATTAATGAATCAGAGTTTCCATGATTACACTTAATTCCAACCATAATACTCTACATTAAATATTCATGCCTTAACATGCATGCATTATTTCCTTTAATTTCCAGATGCTGACATGTGGCACCTTACTAGTTTGATTTTCTTTGTTGGGTTGCACACATGGACACCTTCATGATTAATATGACTCAATAAAATATAATGAAATTACCACCATTAATTTTGAAATATTCAATTTTCTTGATTCATGATCTTCATATTGGAAAAAATTGAAGCAATGGCCACCAATTCTATGAGAGTTAATTAGATTTAACATTTCTCTTTGAAAAAAATTATCTTGTTGCCACCTCAACTTGTATTTTCCTTGAGACTTCGATCCAGACAACTATGTACCATAGATTTCTCACGATTTTTTTATAAATTTTGCACTTCTCTTTCAAATTCTTCACATCTTTTCCTTTCTCTCAATTATCCTTTTTGTTTTCTGCTCTACTTGTTCTTTCTTGCTTCTAGGCTATGGATAACCATTTTTTTTTACCTGTGTTTACTGCCAGAATGGCTTCATGGGTCACATTACTACTTGTGATCAATGACATAGTATGGGTGAACTACACTTGATTCATAAGGATTCAAAGTGTATTAAAGACACTAAGCATTAATCCAATAAGATAATTCAATGTAAACAGAGTGAAGCCATTAACATTATCATTCTAAAGTATGAAATGGGTATGTGCAGGATCATCATGGAAAAAATAGGCCCTTAAGTGGCAAAAAATTCAAAAAAATCAGAGTTAGGCAACTTCACATGAAAATTTGAATAAGTTATATATATTATTTCAAAAAATATATAAGAATAGAACCTGTAGCAAATTGAATCTATTTTCTAAACTACTAGGTTTATTTTAAAGAAAAATCTATTTGGTGAAAATTTGAAATTTCAATGCAGTAGTACTTAAATTTCAGGGAAAAAATAAGTAGGTGTTTGTCTGACCACCCTAACCACAATAAAATGATAATATTTTTTATAAGATTTTATATATAAGTAGAGGACTCATGTCCTGATGTGATGCATATTTTTTTGTATTTTTCCCAAGTAAATAATTAATTATGATTTTTATTACAACTTAAAAAATATATAAAAAATTGTATGTCTGACCACCTTAACTTCATCAAAAATTCATGAAATTTAATTTATTTTTTAATACTATAGTGTGCAAAGCATATAATGTGATGCATGTTTCAGATTCAAAAAAATTGATGTCGTTTGAAAGCTATAGATGTTTTTCAATCATCCTATCAATCATGACTTTAGTTATAATTCAAATAGAAAATGAATAATAATTATTTATTAAATTCAAAGTAAATAATAATTTATATTGGTGGAAAGTAGAGAATATGCTTTAAAAACCCTTTTCATTTCATCAATTTTGGGTAAAAAAAAGTTGCCAGCCACATACCCTACACATACCCATCATATCACCAATTTTTGGCCCATCATGATCCTACACATACCCAAATATTGACAAACATCTACTCTAAGACATTTAAACTTATCCTATTGGGGGAGTGGTTTCACATTGATGTGGAATGGAGACCCTTTTGCAATCCCTTGGATAACGAGCCTATTTCAATCAATTTTATTGAGGAAAACTGATGAACCCGATGAAAGATATGTTGTAAAACATGATGAAAGCTATTTTAACATGATAAATGTTGTGATCATTGATGTGAGTTATGGAAAGCTATTCCAAATGTATGCAAGATTTGAAGGATTAAAACCCTAAAGTCAAAATATGCTAAATGGATGCACCTAAGTTACCATGGAAGCCATTAATGGAAGCTAAGCTAAAAATGCATGTAAAATAAACTAAAATGCCTTTAAAACATAAAATGTGAATGGAAATGGATTTTAATTTCAATAGAATAAGTTTTCTCTAAAAGGGTGGATGTCTATTCAATAGATGCAAGCTCTATTTATACAATAGGAAAAATGAAATTGATGGTCAATACTAAAAGAATCAATCAATGGTTAGGATGGAAGGAAAATGGAGGCATGGATCATGGATTCCCATTAAGGGTTGAGAGTGTAAGTTGATATTTAATGAAGGGCTCACAATCATCCAAACAAACACACTTTCAAAACTTGCACAAGAAGTTTATTGAAATTTTGTTAAAAGGAATAATATTCCTTTTTTCAAATGAGTGAAGAGCGAAAGACTATTCCATGGGAATATTCCCTTTTGGAGGAATATTAGCCTTTAGTTAATTAAAATCAAATTTAATGTGCAAAGGGGAAGGAATATTCCATGAGAATATTTCCTTTTCAAGGAATGTGCAAAGGAGGAATATTCTCAAGGAATATTCCCTTTCAAGTGGGAGGATTAGATTTAATTAATAATTTTACAATTAAACAAAACTTCAATTATGTAAACTAGAGGATTTTTTAGGATATTCAATAAATAATTAACTTATTTAATGAAAAGGGTTCAAAATGACATTTAATTAAATAATTAGGATTATTTAATTGAAATGAGAGGATTTATGGTGTTATATTAAATGTTTTGATTTACCTAATTTAATAGGATGAAAGGTTAGCATGAAAGGGGTGAATTAACCTAGTTAGGTCAGTTAGATTAATAGATGAAAATGATCCAATTAATTAAATAGCTAGGATAATTTAATCAATTAAGAGAAAAGAGGATGGGTTTTAGGATTAAACATTATTAGTATATCAGATTCAAGTGTGTGATATCATTTAGGACATTTTTAAGTGTCGACATTTTTCCCCTCTTTTAAGCGAGGTACTTATTACGTTGGTTCAAAGACTGACTATTTTCAGATTAAAATTGGTGCTCACATCAAAATAAAATAAAATCTAATTTTTAGATGCCCCACTATTGCCCTAGTGGAAGGAATAAGCCAATTCCCTACCCCCTTAAGAAATAAGACCAAAAAATTGAATTTTGGGTTGATTTCTCAATAAAGGTAAAATATAGGTTTAGGTGCTAAAACAAGCCCCAAGATGCCAAAAATGGCCTCGCAAACACAAAAAAATGGCTCAAAATAGGTTGCAAAGCAAAAAAATAGGTAAAACAGGCCAAAATCCTAGCTTCTAGCTCAAATAGCGAAAAAACCTTAATTTTGGGGCTTAAATAAATGAGAAGGGTGCACTTCCAATTGATATGTGAATTTAGCCTCTATCGATTTTAGACATTTGGAACTTTGAAACCTTGGCGTGGTGGCTCACCATGTGCTTCTTCTTCATCTTTCTGAGCAGGTTCAAGAGTACCAGTCCCGAGCAGATGCAGGACCCAGAGTATGTGATTTGAAACTTGCATCATTTTCACATTTAGGTGCATTTAATAGTGCATCAAAACTAGGTTTTTAGGAGCATTGCTATATGGTGATGCACAAGAGGTGTCAAAAGTGTCACTATTAATTTTAGAGTGATGCACCTTCAATTTAGTGGTGCACCATCATTTTTTGGTTGAGCGATGCTTTTGGTTTGGGGGTCACGATTTTAATATGGTGATGCATAGGATTTTTTATGTTGAGTCACACTCAAAAAGTGGTGGGTGGCACACGTAATAAATGGTGACGCACCCAAGCTTTTAGTTATATTGACACATGCAAATATTTACTCGCTATTAAGTAACACAATGTACATCACTAAATTGGCAACACACCCTTGAAATTTATCCAACACATCCTTAAAATAGCGATTCTATTGATTTCAACAACACAATTGATTTTTTTGGATGTAAAGTCTCAAATTTTCATCAGTTTTCTGAATTTTTGGGAAATTAACATTGTGTGTGCCATGCATGCAGGAGCATCCTTTGTCATTGATGTCACAACAACATCGCTCTGAAATTTTGAAAGAAACTAGAGACTTTGATGACTTGGAGGTGGACCAAATAGGGATGCTCAGACTAGGTTTCATCAGTTTCATTCCAAAGGTCTGAATGCATTTGGCGATGATGACTCCACTCATCAAGAGGTGGGACAACAAGACCTCTTCGCTTCATTTTCCCACACGTGAGGCCACCGTCACACTTGAGGACATGTAGCAGATCATAAAATTGTCAATACATGGAGAGCATGTCATATATGACACAAAGGTTGAGAGGAGTGCATGTTTCTCTCTTCTACATAAAGATTAGATTATTTTTGTGATCTCATAGATAAATCTTGATCTATATCGCAAGTGGGTGCCCATTTTTAGATTGTTCATTACAACACTGATTTCTAGTGTCATTTTCCCCAATCGACAAGGTAGAGGTTTCAATCAAAGTTGGGGGTGGCATGGGATGCAATGATCAAGAGGATCATTGTGTATGCATGGGGAAAAGTTCTTGCTTCCTTGTACCACTACATGCATTAGGCATTTTATTGCAAGGGTAGGAGCATCAGGGTATGTGTTACACTGCTCCACATTTGGGCATATGAGCACATAGTCATTTTGAGGTTGTTGGTTGTGTTAGTGGAAATTCATGAGGATGAGCCTATCATCTTTAGGTACAAGTTTTTGATGATACTGCAACACACAGGGCCAATAGGTCTACATTATTGGCTTCATTTCATTGATGACACAACTATTTTTAGATGGAGGTTGTGGCTATAGGCTCCATCATGGTATGATGACCAACAACAACTGTATTTTTCTTTTGACTCACTATCTCCAAGGGAGAGAGCACACAATGATAGAGTATTACCTCCTAGACTATGTTGCTAGACACTTTGGGGAGGTACAAGATGTACCTCATAATGATTATACTATAGTATTTGCATGTTCTTAGAGGGAGGTCCAATGGAGAGCTTAGATTGAACCCGTAGTGGTGGTCAAGGACTTATGATAACTTCTTTTTTAGCCATTGGATTATGATCAGGGCATGATAGATGCGAGGACTATCCCAAGCTATAATGTATGGTTCAGGCCAACTATTCGCCTAACATACCCAGTGGGGGGATACCCTCGAGGTAGAGGGAGAGGCTGAGATGGTGGTCGGGATGGAGGAAAAGATGGGGATTAGGATTAAGGTAAGTATTAGGATCAAGATAGAGCATAGGTACTAGGGGATGGGCATCAACAACAATAGCTATATCAAGGTCACCAAGACCCAAGGAATAAGGATGGATAGGTTCTATGGTGCAGGAGCACACCTAGGCTAACCTCCATAGTTGGGATATTTTGGGCTTGTATCTGACATTAGCCAATTTAGAGTAATTGTATGTTTTTTTTGGACCTTAGAAGGTCATTGTTGTAGCTAGGTGAGTTAGTCATTAGGACCAAGGTCACCAAAGTTAGTCTTTGTTAATAGTTTTTACTTTGCTTAGCCTTAGTAGCTTAAGTTGGGATTTGAGTCTTAAATATGTTCTAATCACATGAATGATGTTAGAAAGATGCCATGAGGCCTTTAATGGAGTTGGTTACTCAAAATATAGGAGATAGAGGTCCTAAGAGTTAGGAAGGTGGCATAATGACAAAGTTGCCAAATGTTGTTACAAAATTGTCATAACAACATTTTCCATTATGGAAAATGTTGCATGCAACTTGGTTACATAGGATCCCCTAAAGGATAGGAGTGGGGAATTGACCAATATACCCTAAAAACATGGTGAATGGCATCTAATATGTAGGAGGATCGAATTTAAGAAAAGGAGATTGTAATCAATGTTTTTTGGAATAGAAGATAGCTCTGCAATTTCTATTTTTTTGGTGAACTCCGAGTGTTATTGAGTGACAGTGATACTAATTGAATTGGATGTTTTGATTTACTGTTAGATACATTTTCATAGGATAGATCTAAACTTTTTCCATTCTGCAAGTAAGTTGATTTAATTTGTTTTAGTGTCTTGAATAGATAGGTTAAGGTTTAGGGTTTTACTAGTCCTGTCCTGAACAACTCTTCTTTTTATGGATCCCCCATGAAATCTAGTCATGGGATTTTCCTGAGGATAGATGGATGTGTTAGGGGAGCCATTATCCTATATATATTTAGTGTTAGGAGTCATGGAGAGTGGAACAACTGTGTTTAATGTCAAGCCTTAGGTGAGCTTAGGGTGCCTGGTTAGAGGTTTGACAGTAATGAATTGAAGAATTTAGGCAAGGGATTGAGGTAAAATAAGGAAAAAGTACAGTTCCAGGTAGGGTATAGAAATATCCTAACATGCTAGAAGGATTGAGATTCTATCAATCCATTTGACTAAGTTTTGAATGAGAAATCAGTGAGGTCCTAGTAAATAGGTCTTTTAACCTGATTTAACCTAGATAATAGGAAACTAGGGTATGAAGGACTTAGGAGTCTAGAATATTTTGAATCCTTCAAAAAATCCAAAAGGGTATTCGAATGTGGAATTGGTTTTTCAAGTTGTTTGGAAAGTTTGGGAAGGAATGAAGTAAAGGTCTCTGTCAAGGGCTACAAGGAATTAGGCCCCCTCAAGACAAATTCTTGAAACCGGTAGGAATGGAGTTTGGAGATACTCCAAGATGGATCCATTTGGAATTACATGGCATGTTTCCAATATGTTTGGCACCCCTGCAATCAATTCTATGTTTTGTGTGATGTTGGCACTTAGAGTCTTCTAAGTGAAGGAGAGAGTTTTCCCATAACAAAGTGGTGTTAGTCCTTCAAGGTGAAGCACAAGGTGTGAGACTCTTGGAGAGGATTTGGATCAGGAATTAGTCAATCATATAAGCCTAACAAGGACCTAGAATATATTAGGTTCCTAGAAAAAGACAAGGAAAGGTCTTCTTAGCTAGTTGTGCAAGGAAGCCTTGGACCACTTACACCATATTGGTATCAGAGCAAAGTTTGATCAGGCTTGTGATTGATGTTGCAACCCACTAAATCAATAGGAGAGAATACACCAAAGGAAGATAAAACCATGGTGACTAACGCTGAGTTAGCTAAGAAGGTAGAAGAACAAGAAGAGGATAACAAGGTACTGAGAGAAATATTGGCTCGAATGGACCAAATCTTGGATGAAGTCCAAGAAAAGGAAAAGAAGGTAAAGGATAAAATTGATCAAAAGGAAGAGAAAGAAGCAAGGGAAAAGGAATTGGAATTGGAGGAGGAAGCTCCAACACCTGACCCTATTCTACTCGAAGAACCCTTCTTGAAGGCACTAAAGGCCTTAAGTGGCAAAGCTTTGGAAGGTGTGCCACTATTCAGTGGACAAATGGACCCAGATTCAGTCATGGATTGGATAGACAGCATTGAGAATCACTTTGAATGTGATGGTATCTCAGAGGCCCAAAAAGTCGTGGTGGCCAAGTCAAGGTTGAGAGGTTCAACTCTCACATGGTGGAAGTTTGTGCAAAATGAAAGAGAGAAAGAAGGAAAGGGTCCTATAGTTACATGGAGTGGCATGGTAACTAAAGTAAAGCAAACCTACCTACCTGATGACTATGAAGTCCAGTTACATAGGAGGAGACATAATCTTAGACAAAAATATTTGGATGTCCAAACATACACCGAGGAGTTCCAAAATTTGTGCCTAAGATCAAAGCTGGTTGAAGATGAAAGCATCAAGCTAGCAAGGTACTTGAATGGACTCAAATGGTCTATTCAAGAAGACATGAGTCTAGTAAACTTCAAAACCATCCGCCAATGTTATCAAATGTCCTTGAAGATAGAGGAGAAAAGCAAGAAGAAACAAGAGAAAACCTCCACGAGTAGAGGTAAAAGAAAAAGATAGTAGAGGACAAAGAGGTGGCTATGGTGGAAGGAGTTCATAATCAAGGGCTCAAGGAGAAGTTAAGTACATTGAGCAGCAAGAAGGAAGCTCTTGTAGAGGTGGTAGAGGAAGAGGCTCTAACTTTAGAGGAAGAAGTGGTGGACAAGGAAGAGGCAATTACTTTGCCAATATGAAGTGTTATCACTGCAATCAAATGGGACACCCTGCCTATAGGTGTCCAGAGAAGGGTAGTACTTCTCATGGAGGTGATAAGAGAACTAATCTAGTTCATGATGAGACAAATGTAGAAGAGAAACATTCTGAGGTACAATTAAATTTAGAGGAAGGTGAGAACCTCGTGATGAGAAGAACTTTGATCAAAGAGCCGGTTAAGGGGGAACCAAGCCAAAGGAGGTCCCTATTTAGGATAAAGTGAAAAATGATGGGGAAAGTATGTAGAGTCATCATTGACTTAGGATCTACTAACAATATTGTGTCAGAGGAAGCAGTCAGCAAGCTAAAGTTGACAAGGACACCCCACACCAATCCTTACAAGGTCACATGGCTCAATAAAGGCCAACATGTCTTAGTAAATGAATAAGCATGGGTGGAGTTCTCAATTGGAAGGTACAAGGACAAAGTCTTGTGTGATGTGTTACCTATGGACGCATGTCACTTGCTCCTAGGTAGACCATGGAAATTTGATTGCCAAGCTCTGCATGATGGAGTGAAGAACTCTTATACTTTCAAGAAGGATAAGGTAACATTCAAAATTCAGTCACTGTTAGAGGATGCAGAGGTGAATACAACAGGTCCTAATCTGCTCATGGTTGGTGAAAAAGAGTTCCTAGAAGCTTTCGAAGAAGGAGAAGGAGTTGGATATGCATTAGTGTTAAGGCCAAGAGAGGTAAGTAATGACAAAGTAGCTAAGAAGCCAGAGTTACCTAAAGAGATACAAAATATGTTGCAGACTTACAAAGGAATTGTAAGTAGTGGACAACCAGAAGCATTACCCCCTAAAAGAGCCATAAGTCATAGGATAGACTTGATACCAGGGGCTACCCTACCAAATAAGGCAGCCTACAAGATGACCCCTCAAAAAAATGAGGAAATAGCTAGACAAATACAAGAACTCCTAAACCAAGGTCTCACTAAAAAGAGCATTAGTCCATGTGTCGTATCCACTGTCCTAGCACCTAAAAAGGGAGGATATTGGAGGCTTTGTACTGATTCAAGGTCCATAAATAGGATAACCATTAGATATAGGTTCACTATTGCTAGGATTGAAGACCTAATGGATTGTCTAGGTGAAGCTAAGTACTATACCAAGATAGACTTAAAGAGTGGTTATCACCAAATTAGGATACATGAGGGACATGAGTGGAAAACAACCTTCAAAACCAATGAGGGTTTATATGAGTAGCTTGTTATGCCATTTGGGTTGTCTAATGCCCCCTCCACATTCATGAGGCTCATGAATGAAGTCCTCAAAGACTACATTGGTAAATTTTAAGTGGTATATCTTGATGATATACTGATTTATAGCAAAACAAGAGAAGAGCATCTCAAATAGATAGAGTTGGTTTGCAAGAAGCTACATGAGGAGAAATTGATGATCACTTAGAGAAGTGTGAATTCATCAAGACAAAGTTGGTGTACCTTGGGTTTGTATTATCACATCACAACCTGAAGATGGACATTAGCAAAGTGGAAGCCATCCTCAATTGGCCTACTCCAAGGACAGCAACAGAGGTAAGAAGTTTTCATGGCTTTGCTCAATACTATAGGAATTTCATAAGACAATTTAGTGCTATTTGTGCTCCTATGTTGGATACCATTAAAGGAGGGATGAAGACTATATTTGTATGGAATGAGAAACCTAACAAAAGTTTTGAGTCATTGAAGGAAAAGATAGCTACCCAGCCTGTTTTAGTGTTTCCAAGCTTGGAGAAGCTATTCAACATTGAGTGTGATGCAAGCAATGTGGCTATTGGAGCTGTTCTAAGCCAAGAGGGTAGACCGGTGGCTTTTCATTCAGAAAAGTTAAGTGAAGCCAAGAAGAAGTATTCTTCTTATGACCTTGAGATGTATGCATTGGTCCAGGCTTTAAGAAAATGGAGGCACTACTTTCTTCCCAAGGAATTCATAGTGTATTCAGACAACCAAGCACTTAGTTTCCTGAATTCAGAAGAGAAATTGAGTCACAAACACATGAAGTGGGTTGAATACCTGCAAGCTTATACTTTTAATATCAAGCACAAGAAAGGAGTACTCAACAAGGTGGTAGATGCCTTGAGTAGAAGAGTTTTTACCATTCAAGAGATTCAGTTGAAGAGTGTGGGAATAGATCATTTCAAGGATCTATATGCAGATGATGAAGATTTTGCAGACATTTATAAGGTATGTGTTGAATAAAAGAATCATTTTCATAGTAGATATGTTGAATATACTTTGCAAAGTGATCTCTTTTTTAAAGGGAATCAGTTATGTGTCCCTAGAGGCTCTATTAGAGAGAATTTGATACAAGAAAAGCATAATGGTGCATTGAGTGGTCACTTTGGGATCACGAAGACTCAAGAACTTGTTCAAAGGTTCTATTATTGGCCAAGGATGAATCTAGATGTTAGGAGGTATGTGGAGAGTTGTTTAGTATGTCAAAAGGCCAAGGGTACTTCTTCAAATGCAGGCCTATACCAACCACTACCTATTCCTACTAGGCCATGGGAATGCTTGAGTATGGATTTTGTAGTTGGGTTACCCAAGACAAAACAAGGCATGGATAGTGTTTATGTAGTTGTGGATAGATTCAGTAAGATGGCTCACTTTGTGCCATGTAAGACAACCAATTATGCCAACCAAATAGCCTCTCTTTTATTCAAGGATATAGTACGAATTCATGGGTTACCTATGAGCATAGTGTCAGATAGAGACACCAAGTTTATGAGTAATTTTTGGAAGACTCTTTGGCAGAGATTGGGCACTAATTTATATTTTGGATCTACATACCATCCCCAAACTGATGGTCAAACCGAGGTTGTTAGTAGAAGCCTTGGAAATCTATTAAGGTGCTTGACCAAGGAGTATGGTCAACAATGGGATCAGTTGATTGGACAAGCTGAATATGGCTATAATGACATTGTGAATAGGTCAACAAGGAAGAGTCCCTTTGCAATAGTCTATGGTCTACATCCTAGAGGAGTCTATGAACTAAGAGACTTAAAGGATGGAGCTAAGGGAAGTGGATATGCTGATGATTTTTCCTATGAAATGCAAGAGATTCATGACACAGTCAAGAAGACATTGACAGAAAAAACCATGAAGCATAAGACCAAGGTGGATGAGCATAGAAGAGAAGTTCAGTTTAATGTGGGAGACTTGGTGATGATACATCTAAATAAGTCTAGACTACTGAAGGGAGTCCCTCACAAGTTGTAGATGAAGAGGATAGGTCCCTATCCTATCTTGGCAAAGTATGGGAACAATGCTTTTAGGGTGGAGCTACCGGAAGATAGTGGAATACCCCCTGTCTTCAACATTACAGACCTGGTTCATTACAAAGGACAACCACCCGACATGGATCAAATCCTCAATGAAGTCATCCATGATGTGGAAGAGCTCAAACTACCTTCTGCTACAGTCAAGCAAACTGACAGTATACTCGATACTAGGGTCTACAAGAAGACTAGAACCAAGGAATACAAGGAACATCTGATCAAGTGGCATGGTCAACCTGATGCTAATGCAATATGGATCAAAGAACCAGAGTTCAATATTTTGGGGTGGATTGAACTTTTTTTTGTTTTGGGGAGGATGTTGCAGGAGCACACCTAGGCTAACCTCCACAGTTAGGATATTTTGGGCTTGTATCTGACACTAGCCAAGTCTGAGTAATTATATGTTTGTTTTGGACCTTAGAAGGTCATTGTTGTAGCTAGGTGAGTTAGTCATTAGGACCAAGGTCACCAAAGTTAGTCTTTGTTAATATTTTTTACTCTGCTTAGCCTTATTATCTTAAGTTGGGATTTGAGTCTTAAATGTGTTCTAAACACATGAATGATGTTATAAAGATGCCATGAGGCCTTTAATGGAGTTGGTTACTCAAAATATAGGAGATAGAGGTCCTAAGAGTTAGGAAGGTGGCATAATGACAAAGTTTCCAAATGTTGTTACAAAATTGTCATAACAACATTTTCCATTATGGAAAATGTTGCATGCAACTCAGTTACATAGGATCCCCTAAAGGATAGGAGTGGGGAATCAACCAACATACCCTACAAACATGGTGAATGGCATCTAAGATGTAGGAGGCTTGAATTCAAGAACAAGAGATTGTAATCAAAGTTTTTGGACTAGAAGATAGCTTTGCAATTTCTATTTTTTTGGTAAACTTCGAGTGTTATTGAGTGACAGTGATACTAATTGAATTGGATGTTTTGATTTACTATTAGAGACGTGTTCATAGGATAGATCTAAAAAAATTCCATTGTTTAAGTAAGTTGATTTAAGTTGTTTTAGTGTCTTGAATAGATAGGTTAAGGTTTAGGGTTTTACTGGTCCTCTCTTGAACAACTCTTCTTTTTATGGCTCCCCCATGAAATCTAGTCACGGGATTTTCCTGAGAATAGATGGATGTGTTAGGGGAGCCATTTTTCTATATATATTTAGTGTTAGGATTCATGGAGAGTGGAACAATTGTGTTTAATGTCAAGCCCTAGGCGAGCTTAGGGTGCCTCGTTAGAGGTTTGACAATAATGAATTGAACAATTTAGGCAAGGGATTGAGGTACAGTACAGAACAAGTAAAGTTCCAAGTAGGGTATAGAAATATCCTAACATGCTAGAAGGATTGAGATTCTATCAATCCATTTGACTAAGTTTTGAGTGAGAAATCAGTGAGGTCCTAGTAAATAGGTCTTTTATCCTGATTTAACCTAGATAATAGGAAACTAGGGTACAAAGGACTTAGGAGTCTAGAATCTTTTGAATCCTTCAGAGAATCCAAAAGGGTATTCGAATGTGGAATTTTTTTTTCAAGTTGTTTGGAAAGTTTTGGCAGGAATGAAGTAAAGGTCTCTGACAAGGGCTACAAGGAATTAGGCCCCCTCAAGACAAATTCTTGAAATCGGTAGGAAAGGAGTTTGGAGATCCTCCAAGATGGATCCATTTGGAAGTACATGGCATGTTTCCAATATTTTTGGCACCCCTGCAATCAATTCTATTTTTTTTGTGATGTTGGCACTTAGAGTCTTCTAAGTGAAGGAGAGATTTTTCCCATAACAAAGTGGTGTTAGTCCTTCAAGGTGAAGCACAAGGTGTGAGACTCTTGGAGAGGAGTTGGATTAGGACTTAGTTAATCATCTAAGCCTAACAAGGACCTAGAAGGTATTAGGTTCCTAGAAGAAGACAAGGAAAGGTCTTCTTAGCTAGTTGTTCAAGGAAGCCTTGGAACACTTACACCATTCTAGGGGCACCACTGCCTCATCCACCCCTACAACCAAATGCATAGTTATAGGCTTAAATACAAGCTCTCAAAGCTAAGAGAGATTAGTTGGAGGAAAAGAGGGATTGACTATAGTAGGAACTATTAAATATGATTGCAAAAATAGATAATCAAGTTTAGTTGCAACAACAACTAGACTTATAGTTTCCCTAGGAGATTAGGTGGAGACAGTAGCTTGAGGCAGTGACAATAGTTTCTCAAGGATGGATTGTTTCCACTTGAATTTATGAAGAAGTCATCATAGAGGTTGCATACTATAGGATGCATTATCATCATGATGTCCCCTGAGAGATGAGGCAACTTTATTTTTCTCAAAGGTGAGGGGCACCTCCTAGGGCTGAGGATCAACCATCAGTTAGAGAGGAGTTGATCATCCACTAGGGCTAGCCAAATTTTACACTTTTGGATTATTTTATCATTTATTTATATAGATATACATTCATGGGCTCATTTTTTATAGCCTCATGGATATTGTAATTTTGATTGATATTTATACACTCATTCATATATTGTATCATGCCAGTCATTTTTTGATATATATATGAGATGATTCAAATTTATGATATGGTGTACTTTATTTGATGGTTTATAAATGTATGGATGCATATAATATGATATGATGTTATGTTTATGCATTATGGTTATGTATGGATGCGATGTGATGGATGCACTACTTTTACTTATGTGTTATATAATGATGATCTATGATGTAATGTATATGATATATGATGTTATCAGATGAATGAAATGCAATGGATGTGTTACCTTCTATTTCAATAATTTTTTATGATATGTTATGGGAGGGATGTTATGCAAATGATATGATATGCTTATGTAGGATGTATGGATGGATGCATTTCATTTTGTGTACTTTTCTCATGCAATTTATGATGTCATGATGCATGCATGTGGATGTATATAGATGCATACATGGATGATTCTTATAGTATGGATGTTATGAATGTTCATGATATGGATGTTTATGGATGATAATGCAATGTATTTGAGATGCTTAGAATAAATAATCTATATTATTTAAAACAACTTAAATGATAATGATGATGTAGTGGATTATGTTTTTTTATTATGATATGCTATGAGGATGTGAGACGTATGTATGGTAATGATTTTGTGGATGTAGGATGGATGAAAGATGATGTTTTTGTTGACTATCATAATACCATGGTAGCATGGAAAGAAGATAGAAGAATGAAATGATTTGACCATTGATTTTGAGATTGATTGAAAAGTCCAACAAGTCAATGATCCATTGAAACTTTATTAGATATGGTAATGAGAGTGATGATTTTTCTCATACCATAGGATTGGGATTTTTATTCATTCCTTATGTTTGATATAACACATAGACATCATGCATCATGGTATTGATAGCCAATATGGCATTGTATCTAGTGTAATGGACTTTGACATGGAAAAAAAATCAGATAGTTATTTTTCAAATCTTGACATATGGAAACCTCGTTGCAATGTAGTTTAGAAGCTTAGAATATATTAGACCAAAGCATACACAATATTCAACAATATACTCCAAAAAACCTTCCTATACACAACTAAGAAAGTATGCACCAAGATTATTTTACAAGAATACCCACAAGCACACCAAAAAAAAAAAAATGATCGATGCCCCATTCGTTTCTCTCTAAATCATTTTGATAGATATCATCAAGAGGTCCTTGGAATGGGTCATTGAGATAAATCATAAGAAAAGTTTAAACACAAACAATCAATTTTATCTATATCTCTTGACAATTTAACATAGCTAAGGTGATTTTTGATGTTGATGTGCATTGCAAGAAGGATGCGGGTATGTGCAGGATCTTGATGGGCCAAAAAGTGGCAATATGATGGGTATTTGTAGGGTATGTGGTTGACGACTTTTTTTACCCAAAATTGATGAAACGAAAAGGGTTTTTAAAGGATATTTTGAGCTTTCCACCAATATAAATTATGCTTTACTTTGAATTTAATAAATAATTATTATTCATTTTCTATTTGAATTACAATTAAAGTCCTGATTGATAGGTTGATTGAAAAAAATCTATAGCTTTCAAACAATATCACATTGTTTGAATCCAAAACATGTGTAACATTATATTATTTGCATACTATAGGATTAAAAAAATAAAAAATGAATTTCATGAAGTTTTGACCAAGTTAAGGTGGTCAGACATACGAGTTTTTATATTTTTAAAAAGTTGTAAAAAAAAATTCATAATTAATTATTTACTCGGAAAAAAAATACAAAAAAATATGGATCACATCTAGACATGATTCCTCCACTTATACATAAAATATTATAAAAAAATATTATCATTTTATTCTAGTTAGGGTGGTTAGAAAAACACCTACTTCTTATTTTTCCCCTTAAATTTAAGTACCACTGCATTGAATTTTCAAAATTTCACCAAGTAGATTCTTTTTTTTTTAAAATAAACCTAATAGTATAGAAACTACATTCAATTTTCTACAAATTCTTTTCTTACATATTTTTGAAATAATATAGATAGTTTATTCAAATTTTTATGTGAAGTTTCCTAACTTTGTTTTTTCTGATTATTTTAGCACTTAAGGGCTTGTTTTTTCCATGATGATCTTGCACATACCCATGCATCCTAGAAAATTTTTATTAGATGTTTTTATTAGGATTATGTGTGCGATAATCCATTGATACAAGCTTCATTGACTCATTTACCTATGATCTATACTTTAGAATTCAATGCCTATGTTCTCACTTTATGACTTGCAATACTTTCTTTCTATTTGTTTTTCCAAAGGTTGAAGATGATGATCTATTTATTATGGGTGAAGGTTTATTGTAGGAGAAAGTGAAATGGGATGGATGGTTTCAGATTTTCTTGAAACATTTCAATGTTTTTGGTGTTTCTGAAATGTTTTGAGGCTATGTTTTATATTTTTGAAAGTTTATATGAAGGTTTTAGTTTTCTATCTTTCGAGGCTATTTAGGGCTTTCAAGGTTTTCAATTTTTTTTGGCATTTTCTAAGGTTTCTAATGTTTATGGGTTTTCTAAGATTTTGACCAAGAACCTAACCTAAAAGACTATCCTAGGGGCCTTGAGGGTTGATCAAATATTAGCCTTGCCTAAATTATAAATGCAAAGACCACATAGTTCAACTGACTTTACTTATTTCTGATGAGAAATGAATAGTTAATGGAATGTTAGTTTTGTAACATAGAATTTTGTCACCACTAGGGTTTAGGTCGTAGGGCAACAATCTTCTATACTTCATATTCAAGGATGACCCTAGAGATATCACCCCAAGAGTGGAATAGAGGCAATAGATCTGGCAATAGGGTATCCTAGGGTATTATTTTAGATTAAAAGAGGGGTTCACCACCAAGTCTAAACTTGGAAAAGATAATGACATGCAAGATGAAATGTAAAACCTAGTTTTATGCAATGCTTCACTAAATGAATTGAAAATGCAAAAAAACATAATAGAAAACAATAAAACAAAAAAATTGCATCTGGAAACTTGTTGGAGATGGAATGGAGCTCTTAAATCCTGAAAAACTTGATTTTCTAGCCTATTCAAACTCATTCACCATTTTGGGTGAATCAGTTCCAGATCTGGGTCTCTACATAGGATCAAGTTTTAGCCAAATGGGTATCCAAATCTGCAAATATCTTTGAAAAAATCATATAGTGGGACTCATTCACCATAACTAGGGGATTAGTCCCATTTTTTTCGTGAAGTGTCCTAGGAGTAGAATCTTGAACTAAAAATTTGCAAGCCTCTGATGAAGGATAAAATAAGCACTTTCCCACTAATTTCATTCAAATTGGATGAATATTTTTCCTAGATCTAAGTTTCCATGAGTCTTCACAACTTTTCATGACAACTTTGACAACATTTTCAACTTTATCATTTCGGTGCTTTTGAAGGCTTCAAATCCACTTTTCTTAAATCTACAAACCTACAATTGCACATTAAAGAAGGAAAAACTTGTTGATTGTTAGAGAATAGGGATTTTCCTAGTTCAATACCCTTTTAGGTAATTAAAACAAATGATCAGGTAAGATAAATAAGCATGAAACATGAAATAATGCAATTAGAAACTTGCCACGATGATGGATCTTGAATTGCTACAACAATTGATGAAGAATTCTTCCCCTTAATGTCCTTGAATTCTCTTTAATGATCTTGAAGAAACTTGAATGCTCTTGTGAACTCAACTTGCCATTAAGAATGTTCTCAAAAAATTCTTAGGTGAAAATTAGTGAAAGAACCTTGTATTTATACTTAATTATGCAAGAATTCCCAAAACTACAACACTGTAAGTCGACATCATATCTAGGGGGGAGAATCCCTCCAAGAATTTAAATTAATTTTAATTTTGATGACATAGGAATCATTCACCCAAGATGGTGAATGAGTCCCATCTGGCATAATATATAGGACCAAAAATCAAAACTACTTAGAAAGGTGTAAAAACAAGTTTTGAACCCAAAAGTCTAGGTGGGACTCATTCATCGAAAGTGGAAAATGAGTCCTAAATCACTAAATTTGGGACACATAGGCTATAAATACTTGAATTATGATTGGTTATTGATTGGTGTCGATATTATCCTTGAAAAGATGCAATAAATGAGGCTTGTGGATGCAAAATATGTCCAATTATAGCATAAGAAAGTCAAATTATTAATGAAAATCCTAGAGGAATGTGAAAGTGTGTTATAATATTTTACAACACTCCAAATATGACAATATTAAAGTTAATTTTGATTAAAATTACATTAATTATGCTCAATTAATTTATAAAACCCTAGAAAAGTGTGAAAGTGTGTTACAACACTTCACAACACTTTAGCAAGGCACCATTAAATTCTATTAGTTCACAAGGGCCCAAGACCTAATGAGAATGTACTATCCACATTACAACAATAAATCAAGGCAACATTAAGAAAAAATCCACAAGGAGGACCCAAACAAGTGTGAAAATGTCAAGGGACCCATTTTTCTACACTAAATTTAGCCCCCACTTTAGTGAGAGGATGAACTTGCTTCAAACTCACACTAAAGTAGACATTCAAGTGGGGTCCAATCATACCAATGTGGATGGTCTAGGATAACAATGATCAAGGAAGCGGTCAAGCCCGCAGAATCCAAGATCCTAAGTCAAACCAATAGAAGCACAAAATGACACACACAAGGTTTAATATATACATCATAAAGATACACAACATGCAATTGAAATTACTAAAAGAAACAAATATAAGAAGAAAAAAAAGTGGATAAAGTTTCGACCATTTGTCCAACACGATATGAATCAAATCTAGGTTGTTTGTCTGAAAAACACATACTCACTCTAAGGAAATGGAACTCTTGGCTATCCATTGGGTGAGAAGTCCTAAAAGGTGAGACACATACACTAATGGCTGGTATGTACTCACACACATACAAGTGGCTATGGGTAAATTCATGCTTTGAATTGGGCTTCCCACTCAAACCATACCAAATTTATACCTCTTGATAACTTTGATAAGGTGCCACGTAAAAATGATCTTCGTGCTCCATGAGGCAACCAAAACTTCATATGCTTGAAACTCATAGACACTATAAATGCAAAATAGTGCAAGGAATGTTCAAAAGGATTTTGCCTAGTTTGTACAAAGTCTCTTTTTAGGGAACATTGTTCATATTGTTTCCAAGAGAAGACAAATAAAAAAAATATCACTCTTAGAGGAAATCAAGCCCAATGACACTACCAAGAAAAGGATGCATTGCAAGAAGAAATAAAATAACATAGTGAAACATGAATGTCGATGTATGCCCCCACTTTATAGCAGTTTCTAACACCATTATTGTGAGCTATTGATTGAAATTAGAAGAAGATATGAGATCCTACTCAGAAATCCCTATGCCAAGTCATATGTTTCCGATAAGCTATGTCATAAAAGAGGTAGCATGTCACATGTGAGCCAACTTAAGGAATGTCATCCACATCCCAAACTTGCTCTTATATGTACATGAAAGGTGATAAACTAGCCAAAAGAGACAATGAAAAGTGACATACAAGGACAAGGCTATCTAACCCCTTGCTCCCACTTAGTGCAGGACAAAGGTGTGTCAAATAGGGTGAAAATAAGTTTCAATTAGAGGAACTAGGTACTTAACAAGGAAGATCACCATGATCCTTGAGATGTTGAATTTGATTAGTTAAAGCCTTACATTCATTAGTAGCATAACCATGAACTCTATGATATGCACAAAATGAATTATTTTAGTAAAATTTCATTCATGTTCTTGGAGGGAGAGATATTAGACAATCTTGGATTAGTCTCACCAAGATACTCTCTTAATAAATAGAAAATGTTCATTTATTTTGTGACAAAGAAATCTCTTTCTTAGTACAATATGTCATATTTGCACAAGATTTTTTAGATTTCAAGATTTTGTTCTCTCCTTGAAAGGAGCATGTAAAATCTAATGAACTCATATCATTAATTTTTTGCGAGATGACATTGATATTAAGCAAAGATTTCTCTCTTTTATTCCGTTCAAATAATATTTGATAGTAGTGTTGATATTAAGTGAAGGCTTGTTTATTTCTAACAAAAGAAAATAACCAAGACCATGAGTTATTTCTTGCATGTTAGACTATATAGGGTTGCATATACCTTTTCCTCTAGTACCAAATCCTTTTCCACTAGCCAAGTTGTTTCATAAGTTCATTACCTTTTTCAGAAATCTTTTTCATTGCTTTTGGATCTGGTGGTTGTTCATAATCAGCTTCATCAAAGTTTTTTGTGTAATTTTTTGTCATTTGTTCTAAAGTGGTTGAGGTGGATGCTTTCGAAGGGTCTTCTAATTTTTCTTTTCCCTTTTGAGGGTCTTTATTTATGATCTTGTATTCTCCCATGAATGTTTGTTCGAAATCTAAGAAACCCCAATCATCTTCTAAGAGCTTTGTGATTCCCTAATTTATTTTTGTTTGTCTTGCACGGGTTTGACTTGTGTAGTTGGTGTCAATTTTTTTAAATGATTCTCTTTGTTTTTCTCAATGTTCAAACAACTATGGTTCAGGGTCAACTTCAAGTGTGTACACTTTGTTGTTGTAGAAATACTTCATTTTACGATGAAGAGTGGAAGGCACTCCATTCATTGCATGAATCCATGGACCACCTAAAATAATATTATATGAAATATCATGTGGCATAACATGGATCAGTGTTTCTTACGTGGCCTCACAAGCAAGGGATGGATGGAGACTAGGTAAGGTGACATTTAGAAATATTTCTATGATCTCATCTTCTTGTTTTCTAATATCTTCCAAAGGGTGATGAGGACATGGATAATCAAGACCTTCAATACTTGTATCTTCATTCACTAAGATACCTTCATCACTAATAGGAGAGGTGTCGAGAGAAGAACAAGTATGATTGTTATGATTGTCTACACTATTGTCCTCGCCAATGGGAAATGCAATATTAATAATTGTGTCAATGCTTTAATCTGCTTTTGCTAGGATGTTCTCATAATTATGAAAGATAGTAGAAGGGTGACTAACATGTTTCTTAATGACCTCATTGTTGTACTCTAAATTGAACTCATAAGAGGGGATTTTTCACTTATGCAGTTGATTGTGAACTATATCAAAGCCACATCTCTTGAAAGAAAACATGTTATCGTGGAAAAATAAATTAAGTGCAATGCAATGACTTAGAGAAATGTTTAAATGAAATTTTCAAATGTGAAAAAAGGTAATTTTCTAATTACATTATGCAAGAAATTGAAATATGAAATGTTGTAAATGAAAAATTGAAATTAAACAATGCATGAAAGGGACTAATTTAAGCTAGATTTAGTGAAATGCATGTAACAAAAACTCAACAAACAAAAACAAATAGTTAATGGCAGCAAACATAAGTGCAAAAACAATATTTTTAGTGGTGTAAAAGGTAGTTTCAAGGGTGCACTAGGACTGATTTGCCTAAGGTGGCAAATGAGTCCTAGTAGGGATTTAAAAAATAAATCAATTGGCGTTTATGCTTTTTATGTTGTATGATCTGTATCCTAAGTGAAAATGTAATTTTTAGATGATTTCAAATGATTTGCGATGAAAAAATACAACCTATATGCACTATCACGAATGCAAAATTTTAGAAACCCTAGATGCCAATTAACTAATGAAAAATTTAATGCAATGTTAATGCAAGCTAATTCTAGGATGATGATGGAATCCAAATAAGAAAACAAGGTATTCTAAATGTAGGTTCACCAAAATATAACATACAATTTGGTCTCCACTAGGCTTTACGACCTAGGGAAACAATCTTCTATACTTCATATTCAAGGATGACCCTATAACTCTCACCCCAAGGGTGCAATAGAGGCAACAGATCTGGAAATAGGGTATCCTAGGGTATGCTTTAAGATTGCAAGAGGGGTTCACCACCAAGTTTAAATTTGGAAAAGATAATGACTTGCAAGATCAAATGTAAAACATAGTTTTATGCAATGCTTCACTAAATGAATTGGAAATTCAAACAAACTAGAACAAAAAATTGTTAAACAAAAAGTGTGCAGCTGGAAACTTGCTAGAGATGGAATGGAGCTCTGAAATCCTGAAAAACCTAATTTTTTGGCCTAGTGAAACTCATTTTCCATTTTGGGAAAATCAATCCCAAATTTGGGTCTTCGCACAGGATAAATTTTTTGCCAAATGGGTATCCAAATCTGAAAATATCTATAAAAAATTCATATAGTGGGACTTATTTTCCACAACTGGGGGATCAGTTCCATTTTTTCTTGAAGTGTCCCAGGAGTGAAATCTTGAACTGAAACTTTGCAAGCCTCTGATGATGGAAAAAATAATCACTTTCCCACTTATTTCATGCAAATTGGATGAATATTTTTTCCTAAATATGAGTTTCCATGATTCTTGACAACTTTTCATGACAACTTTGACAACATTTGGGTAAGTGTAACAAGATGGTTCCCAAAAATGGGGCTTAAGTGGCCACTTTTTTATTAAAATCAGGAAATACTGACCTTGGATGTGAAATTGAGGATAGTTACACTCAAAATTTTGAGATGGAACAAAAATAAGGATTGAAGTTCTCTGAGTCTACTTTCTAAACAACTAATTTATTTTGAAAATGGTTGAGGTTAAGGGGTTCAAAAGAGGGACCTACACAAATTGGTGTAGTTTTTGTCAGAAAAACATAACATAGCAACTCTTGTACAACCCTAGCACAATGAACTCTTTTGTAGTATTTTTAAAATCGCTATGGTCTTAATTTAGTTGACAATATCTAGTTGATGCAAAAAAAAATGATAATTTTTTAATGAATATTTGATTTTTTACTAATTTTCTAAGTGAGAACTTCCTGAAAAGTAGAATTTTTGCCATGCTCCCCCTACAAATTTTGGAAAATAATTGTTTTTTCTTTGTTTTTTAAATTTGTAGAATGGAGTCTAGTTTCTAAAAATGTAATTTATTTGAAATTTCAATGAACGGTTAATTTATAACAAAAAAATACCAAACACTATTTTTTGGCAAAAAAAAACATACAAACAAAAGAAATTATGGATGAAAGGCTTAACATTGTCAAAAAGTGAAAAAAATTACATCATTGGATAGCTAAGAGAGAACCTAACATTACCCATGTGTTCAATTTTGTCGATATTGAATGAGATGTAATCTTGATGGTGAGCATGGACTTGATTATGTGAAAAATTGTAGAATTTGCAAAAAAATGTCTCTGGTCTCATTGGGAATGCCCTCGAAGCCTTTGGGTTGGTATTCCAAGGCAAATAATTTAACTTTTTTCTTTTTTTTAACGTGAAATAATACGAGCGCATTATAATGTGCTCGCGCTATGAGTTTTTAAACTTTTTTTCAAAAGTGGCCACAAAATTACTACCCAACTTCATGCACCCACCCATTTGTAAATTTGTCATTTTGGTGCTTTTGAAGTCTTCAATTCCACCTTTCTTTAATCTACAAACCTACAATCACACATTAAAGAGGGAAAAGCTTGTTGATTGTTAGAGAACAGGGGTTTGCCTTGGTCAAAACCCTTTTAGGTAATTAAACCAAATTATGAAATAAGATAATTAAGCATGAAACATGAAATAATGCAATTAGAAATTTTCCATGATGATGGATCTTGAATTACTACAACAATTGATGAAGAATTATGTCCTTGAATGTCCTTGAATGTTCTTGAATGATCTTGAAGACACTTGAATGATCTTGTGAACTCAACTTGCAATTAAGAATGTTCTCAAAAAAGTCTTAGGTGAAAATTAGTGAAAGAACCTTGTATTTATACTTAATTATGCAACAATTCCCGAAATTGCAACGCTACAATTTGACATCATATCTAGGGGACCAAATCCTGCCAAATTTTTGAATTAATTTAAATTTTGATCACATAGGACTCATTCACCCAAGATGGAGAATGAGTCACATCTTGAATAATGTATGGGACCAAAAATAAAAACTACTTAGAAAGGTGTAAAAATAGGTTTGGGACACAAAATTCTAGGTCAAAATTATTTTCCCAAAGTGGCGAATCAGTCCCAAATCACTAAATTTGGGCCACACAGGCTAGAAACACCTGAATTATGATTGGTTATTGATTGGTGTCGAGATTATCTTCAAAAATATGCAATAAATGAGGCTTCTAGATGCAAAGTAGGGAAAATTAAAGTATAGAAAATCCCAATTATTAATGACAAGCCTAGAGGAATATGAAAGTATTTTACAACACTTTACAAGACTACAAATAAGGAAAGATTAAAATTATTTTTTATTAAAATTATATTAATTATACTTAGTTAATTTATAAAACCCGAGAAAAGTGTGAAAGTGTTTTAGGACACTTCACAACACTTTATCAAGGCACCAACAAATTCAATTCAATCACACGGGCCCAAGACCTAATGTGAATTTTTTATCCATAGTACAACACTAAATCAATGCAACATGAACCAAAAATCCACATGGAGGACCCAAAAAAGTGTGAAAATGTCAAGGGACCCATTTTTCTACACTTCAATTAGCCCCCACTTTAGTGAGAGGATGAAATTTCTTCAAACTCACAATAAAGTATACATTCAAGTGGGGTCCAATCATACCATTTTTTCCATGAGTCTTGACAACTTTGACAACATTTGCAACTTTTTCATTTCAGTGCTTTTGAAGGCTTCAAATCCACTTTTCTTCAATCTACAAACCTGTAATATCAAATTAAATAGGGGAAAACTTGTTGATTGTTAGGGAATAGGGGTTTTCCTTGGTCAAACCCCTTTTAGGTAATTAAAAAAAATGATGAAATAACATAATCAAGCATGAAACATGAAATAATGCAATTAGAAACTTGCCATGATGATGGATCTTGAATTACTGCAGCAATTGATGAAGAATTCTACCCTTGAATGTCCTTGAATTCTCTTCAATTCTCTAGCATACACTTGAATGCTCTTGTCAACTCAACTTGCCATTAAGAACGTTCTCACAAAAGTCTTAGGTGAAAATGAGTGAAAAAACCTAGTATTTATACTTAACTATGCAAGAATTACTGAAATTACAACACTACAAGCCCACAACAGATCTAGAAGGAAAAAATCCCACCAAACATTTGAATTAATTTCAATTTTGGTCACAAAAGAATCATTTTCCCAAGATGGCGAATGAGTCCCATCTGGCATAATGTATGGGACCAAATATCTAAACTTCTTAGAAAGGTGTAAAACTAGGTTTGGAACCCAAAATTCTAGGTGGGACTTAGTGATTGATGTTTTGTACACTTTCTCAACATAGGGAGTACATACATACACTACCTCTCTTGAAAGGAAATATCCAAGAGCAAGTTGCTGAAAATCTCCCCAAGGTCTTTCTGGTGTTAGGTGATGACTTCCATGAAACTCCTCAGTTGATATTTGATGTGATTTTGCTAGTAATCCTAGGGTAGACTTACATATCTAGATGCCAAGTGGATCTTAAAATTTAAAGTTTCTAAGATGGGATTTATGGTGCAATTTGATGTAGGTCCAAACAACAATCAAAAACTTTGATGTTTTCTTTAAGTTTTGGCTTTACAATGTGCAATGAACCTTAGCACAGACTTTTTCTTTAAAAAAAGGAGAAAAAAGAGTGGGGAAGAGAGAATCTTGGATCTACAACTAACTGTGACCAGTAATCATGGAGTTCCTACCATGGATAGCTTCCTTCGAACATAATCTCACTTAACCAAAAATTTCACAGTCTCATGAAATTTGTGCTATCTTCTAAGGCCTACAAATATTTCACCATTCATTCACCATACATATGCATGAACAAAGATAAAAATGTGGAAAACCTTTGAATTCAATCCCAGACTAACTTTACACAACCATTTACTAGTAGCAAACAACAAAAAGTATGGAATAGGAAGGCATCTACATATCAAAGATCTTCATGACTACGAAACACCATTACTAAAATCTATTTAAGAAATTTAAATCTAACTTAAAATATTAATGTAAATCTAGATAAAGCATCTGGCAATGGAGATTGAATCATGAAACATGTGAAGAACTCAAACAATGCACCAAGTCAAAGTATTTTCATTAGAAATTTCAGTAGCATGTCTTTACAACAACTCAAAACTCTTTGGAAATGAGAGGAGACCCCTATTTATAGTTCCCAAAAATTAGAACGAATGGCCAGGATTTAATCTCATTGTGTGGCCAAGATTCACTACTAACTAGGGTTCTATCTACCCCCCAATATATTACAATTTAAAATACAATTTTTTCTTCATCCATATTTTGTCTTTTGCTGATTGCTCTTTTTGTTGTAGCTATTCCTTTAGGAGTTCTTCACTAATAATAGGGCTACCATCCTGCTTCTTTAAAGCTGCATATTCCATGAATTTTAAGATCACCGGATGGAGCTTGTTGACTTCTATGATCTCGGACCATAGTACTTGATAACTACATTCCTTGGAGTTTTCATCAAGCCTCTTCTAGTCTTCATCGTACTTGGCAGCGTGATCGATGAACAACTCTGACTGGGTGAAGGCATGGCTGGAAAAACTCATGAAGTCCACAGTTATGTCGTCTGCCATCCCATCCTCCATTTTGTTCTAGAAATGAGGCTTCATTTTCTCTGGATCAATCTGCACCATAGGTATGTCATATCCCGTCATTAGCCTCAAATATCATGTGCAATCCACCCTAATTTCCTTGAAACATTCAATATCTGCATCCACCTTATCCATTATCTACTCCAACCTTTCTCTTCTGTTATCAAATTCTCGCTTCCATATGTGTACTAGCCATTGATCTTCCTTCTTGAGTGGAAGCTCGCTTTCCCCTGTGGCTTTTGGTAGCTGAAGGATGGCCTCAATATTTGGATAGGTGGAATTATATGTTGTAGGGAAGTTAGTGCAGAGCTTCTTTGTTCCTTCCAAAGACTATTGTAAATCTAAGAACTTGTTGGTTGTCCGAAGAGCCCAACTAATACCCATGTTCCCAATGTATAGAACTTGTTGGAACTAGGTCTTTGTAGTCTTGTCCAAGTTCTTTCTCTTCTCCAGTTTGTCTATTTTTTCCTTGGACAATAGTTGGGGTGGAGCTGTGGACATGGTAGGCATGTATTCAACTGAAGACCATTGTTGGATGTCATCCATCAAGGTGACACCTATGCTTTAAGCTCATCTTTTGAGACCTTATCTTGTTGTATCAGCTGCACCACTGTAGCCACTGACTCCACAAGATGTTCCACCTTCTACTTTCTAGTAGTAGTCCCCAAGTTAATGGTGGAGACATTATAACTTACTCCCTCCTGGCCTACCATCGGTGTTGCTATATGCATAGTCTAGGATCCGGAAGCATCAATCGTTACCTTGGACCTAACCTTGGCCTTCTTCTCCTTCCTGGTTGAGATTTGTGCTTAGGATAGGATAGCTTCTAGCCTCACTCTTGGATCCTTCAGGGCAAGAGTCTTCTTTTCATGCTGCCTCCTCAACCATTCAGGCATAGCAGATTTTTCCTTGGGCGATTCTCGATCACCCTCACCTTCCTCTATTTAGATCTCTATTTGCTTAGTTGTTTTCTTCCATTTTAGTGTTGTCTCCCTCCTCCTCATTGGATTCTTGGATGAATGTGAGGCATTTGATGGGAGGCTTAGCAAGAAATCACCCCTGGGGACTTTCTTCTATCTCAATTCCCTTTTCTTTTCTTTCTTCAATTTGTTTGTGCTCACGCACATGTTCCTCAGGCTTGTCATCTTCTATATATCCTTCTTCTCCATGAGGAGGTGGCACAACCTCCAACTATTGTTCCCCCATGGGGAGTTCTACATTTTTTTTTGTCCTGTCGCCTTCCTACTCTTCTCTAGGAGGTGAACTTTATGTCTCTTCATCATGCTTCAGCTATCTGACCATTTCCTCTTTGAGATCATCATCAAAGGTTTGTATGATGGTCTTACCACCTGCACCCTCCTCCTCATCTTTGCTCTCGGAAGACCCCATTTCCTCTACTTCATGAACCACCCTGTCGATTGGTTGGTGCTCATACTCCAAGTTCTCATGGTATTTGTTGACTTCCTCCTCCATTTCCTTCGAGGATTCTTTTTCCCACCTCCCCCATTCCTCAGAAATTAACATGGTGGCCTTCATTGCTGGCAGTCCCATTGGAGGCTATGAAGGTGTAGCAGTGGTGAGGACCTACACTAAGGCAGCTTGAATGGTGGGCTCCATAAACATCTGGGAGATCTCAAAGGGGATGTTCTGCATGTGTCATGAGAAAGCCTCTGATAATGCAAGCGCAAGAATTGGTGTTGTCATAGTTACCAATGGGAGTGATGTAGTAGGTGACATGGTGGTGGAGGAAGAGTTAATCATTATGATGGGAACGGCTAGGGGAGAGGAGATGAGAAGGACTGAGATATCCACCACAGCTAGGGATGTGGTGACCATGGCTTGGGAGACAGATGTTAGGGTGGTCGAAACAGGGGGATCTAGAAGAAGTTCTAGCTGGTCTACCTTCTCTTCCTCACCTTCTTGACTTGTCGATTGCTATGTGGAACTTCCTATTTGCTTGGGCCTCTTAGAGGGTGAGCCCCCTAAATCATTCCTTGTGTACACCTTAGGATCTGGAGACTGGTCTGTTTTAGTCCCTTTCCTCTTTTTTGATCTGCTGAGCAGAGGAGATTTTGATGTCCTACCTATTGAAGTTGTAGTAGCGACATCCTCTGTGGCACTGGGCTCACTCTTGAGCCCTTCATATGTCAGGATGACCCCTTGTCACTTTAATTGGGCCACTTGTCCCTTAACCCATTCTTTAGTTTGGACCATGATTGGTTTAGTTACAATGTTGAGGTCATCAATCTCTTGCTCATCCCAGTCTATTGAAGACAGCACCAAGTTGGAGACTACATTATACCTAGGGTCCATAATGGTGCTTTCATCCTCCTTGACCTAGTCTGGTATAGGAAATAGCTACACCCTTCTTACAAAGTATTTCGTCATCCTCATGTAGTGTCTTGCATGCACCTCTTTATCATCCTGGCAGTCTTCCCAGACATCTTCAACGTGATGTAGGTGGGAATATTCTCATCCCAGTACCTTTCTTACATGCCCGTATGGGTCCACCCGTGGGCGAGCAGTGTGTAGGAAAAAATGGTACTCCACCAATTCCTTTTCAAAATTCCCTGTACACTGGGAAGTTTGTAGTATATACATCCCCTGACTGAAGGCTAAGGGATAAGGAATCTCTGCCAAATGTTTTCTATTGAGGGCTGTATGCATATGTTGCAGCTACTAGGAGAGTTCCAATAGTATGATCCAGTCATTGGGGTACTGGGGTAGCTTTTTTGACCTTTTAGTAAAACCTTGTGCATGAGTATAAGTGAATTTGGGGAACTATAAGAATAGGAAGGTGTACTGCTTTAGGAATTCCAATGTACGGTTAGAGACCCCTCTCTCAAAATCCCCTACAAGTAACTGAATGATGTGGCCGATGAAGGTGTCATTCACCCTATAGTACTCCTTTTTGAAATTTCTGAACTATAGCTAGGGATATCTATCATAGGCTTTTAATATTGGTCTTGGCTCTTCATTGGGTGCTACAAATAATCCGTTGTACTACCTTTGCTCTGCCAGTGAATAGACCAGATAGGAGGTCATGTAGAATTTAGAGCTCTTTTTCACATTCATAAACTAGTCGTGGAGCAGTCGCTTATGATGCCTCCCTAGTAGAATGTGGCTTTTGTGGTAACATCTTCATCCCCATGGAGAATTTTTTTGAAAAATTACACCATCCACTCTTGAAAAAATGTAGCATCAGGGAGGTCCATTGCTCTACTCAACATGGTTACCAAGTCATGGTAATCCTCATAGAAATTGTTGCGAAAGAGTTCTTAGGGAACCTTTACAATGCTCCCTCTTTTCTCCTTGAGCCAGTATTGATTTATCAACTTTTTGTAGCCCATAGGTTTTTCATCCAAAGTCGTCTTTCCTTATTCCATACTAGGCACCTCCATTTCCTCAAAGGTAAGAATGTGAAAAGTTCTCGTAATTCCCTCAGCTGACATGTCAGCGAGGATGTTCCCATCTCTATCAACGATGGTTCTTGTTTGTGGTTGGTAGGCCTACCAGAAAGCCATGACTAGTTCAGGGCCAATGAGAGATGGGGGGAAGCCTGCTACTTTTGTGATCCCACTCTATCTGATCAATCTTGCATTATTAGTCTTTGGGTGAACTTTGACCCTTTGTTTGAATTCATCAATATTGACATGGATGATATTAGTGTCTATGATTTCCATCCAGTCGGTGATGATTTTTGAATGCAGCGGCTTGCCCCAAAACTGGAACTTCATCTAGTCTTTATCCTCCTTTCCACAAGAAGTCCTACCTACTTTCTTTCCTTTGTCCCTCTCTATAGTCACCCCTGGGGGTCCTACACCCAATTCCATATATCCTATAGACATAGACGTAATGAGTACAACCATTTGCAAAAACATTAACATTAGCTAAAATCTGGTGAACTAAATCCAATTAGACATCATACAATTAACAAAGTTAAGTTTCCTCTTTCAGATGTCGTTAGTTACCTTCTAAAGGGATTTTGGACAATCTGGGCCCAAGCGGCCGAACTTCCCTAGCAGGAATGTTGTTTTGAAAAGGAGAACAGGCTGGGGAAATCTGGGTGATTTCTCCCATCTTCATATTTTGATGGTCTAAAAGGCTTGTGCCGAAGAGGGCCGAATTTGAGCATGTGGTTCGAGGTTGGTTTTCAAATTTTAGGTCATTTTGCTCAACTTTGGGGCCCTTGGAGGTTCATGGCTAGAAGGCTGTTAGGACTTCACTATTTAAAATGGCCTAGGAGAAATAGTTTTCTTGGGTCGAAACTCCAGGGTATGGGACTTGGAAGGTCAAAATATGACTAATAATTTTCTCTAAAATTAAAGTTGTTCGGGCCGAGGGTTGTGGGAAGGTGGCTAGGTTTCACCATTTAGAATGGTGGTCACTACATAGAAGCCCAGTAGGAGCGGCCCAACGAACCAGTCCCAATAGAGTGTTTGGCCGCTGGTCTTCCTTGAAAAGTTTCTCTAGGAAATTGAGGGGCTGGAACCTAGATCTCGAGAAGATGTGTTTACTTCACCCTTATGCATTGGATGAAGGTGGATGGAATCCCGATAGGAAGAGCCCAGTAGGAGCCGGACCGATGAATGGAAGGCTATGACTCGAGAGGTGGGGGATGCAACCGGATGGTCATTTCAAATGATGAAAGCTCCGTGGAAGTCCAAGGACAGAAGTCTGTGGACTGGGACCTGGTGGCACGACGACAATTTTTTTCATCATTTAACATAGGGTGGTAAGATGGAGAGTCGACCCCAGAGGGTGGAAAGGCATGCTCTTTTCATCATTTGGGAATGCTGAAGGTAAAGCGGAGTCCCCGAGATGGAAGTTCAGTGGACTGGACCCGGAGCGGTCAAAACCAGTCTAAAGTATTACAATTTGGAATGACTTGAAATAAATGAAGTGGGACCCAGGGTTCAGGAAGGCAGTAGCCTTCTGCCGTTCGAAATGACAAACACTTGGCGGAAACCCAGAAAGGGAGTCCTGGTGAGGCAGGCCCAAGAGGCTAGACTTTGTGTGTTTGTTTGCTAGGTTTGACAGCGATCAACTAACGAAGATCTGGGGTAGCGGGCCTAAGATGGCATCTCGCTGTCTGAAAAATTATAGCTTTCAAAGTTATTAAAAATAGAGAAAGGGGTCAGGCCCGGAGGGTGCAAATGCCTTACGTAAAGAATGCCAGTGGAAACATTCAATTTTGGCCCAATCTTGAGAGGTGATTTTTTAGGTTTTTTGAAATTTGAAGACATGGGTTTTGTTGGTATTATTGTGTTTTATCAATTAGATTCATTTTTAGCCCATTTTATTTGTGATTTTTAGCGTGAAATAAAAAAAAATCTTAGTGGAATGGATGATGAACCTACATTGAAAATCCGATGGGAGATGTGAAATTGACTAAAGATGGTTGATTGATGATCTCAGATGCGAGGGTGGCGGGCGATGGATGCACTGATCTCCTCTGGAAAGCACTCTAATCTTTTCTAGAAAACCTAACAAATGAAAATGACAGGTTGACCCCTATATTTATACCCTCATATACATTTAATGCCTTCATTTAATTCATGTATGACAGACCAGTTGCTTGGTGGATTTCAAAGTTATGGACAGCGGCAGGAGGTCCAGGACCCGGGGGCCGGAAAGACGCAAGCCGATGGTTGTTGAAACTACACTTGGGAAGCCGACGGTGAAGGGAGACCTGGAGTCTAGATAGCAAAGCACCATTGAAGTTTTTCCACCTTAAACGACAAAGACTAAATGGAATTTCAGGGATGGAAGTTTGGTGGACCAAACCTAGGGTGGGTGAAGGTAGTCCGAAACTTTGCAAATTTTAAACATGCAGAAAATAGGCAGTCAGGGCCCAGGGTTTAGGAAGGAAAGAGCCTTCCACTGTTCAGAACGGTTAATACCCCGAGGAAACTTGGAAACGGAAACCCAGCAGGGCGAGCCTACCAGGCCCCAAGGCTACTGGCAAAAGAAAACTTCCAAGGAAAGTCTAGAAGGCACTAGAACTTGACTAAGATGGAGGGAACAAAAAATGGTCAACCCAAGATAGGGGCTCGAAGGTACGTTGACCATCTGGGACACCAAAATGGGGCACAGAAAATGAGGCAATGAAAGAATGACCCGACAAGGCGAAAGAAAATAGGGTCCCCATTCCGAACGAGGCATGTGTGCTGAGGGCACAACAAATGGTGACTCTGCTTGGAAACGCTCTCGACCATTCTAGGGCTAAGCGTTCATTTTAGACCCAAAATCTCTGGTTTTTGTAGACTAGGAATAGACGTCTAAAAGTGAACTGGGAGAACATGATCCTTAGTTGGGTCATTTTTCCAGACATCTCATAAGTGTGTCGGTGGTGAATTCATTCATTTCCACAAGACTGCGACAAGTGGCTGCTAATCCAATCGAGTAAGCTACGTAAATTGTCCAACACCAAAAGTAACCTAGACATCGCCCCACTGCCAGTCAGGCCTCCATAGCCCCGACAAAGTTGTTGTTGTGGTCCTAGGGATATTGCAATACTACCAACTAGGCATCCATAGCCCCGATAGAGTTTTCCACACACCCATATGGTCGCTTGAGTTTAGAATTTTCTTCCCTTTCTATTTTTTTATGTTTCTTTCAAATTTCTTTTTCTCACTTATCTTTTGTTCGACCATGTAAGCATTGAAACCCACAATGGGTTTGGGAACCGTAGTGGTCACTAGAGCAGACTTTAGGATTTTTCACTCACTAGAGTATCATAGCAGCCATTGTATAGTCCTTCATAAATACTTAACATGTGTTTTGTGCAGATCTGAGATATGTGTAAAAAGAGGCAACCAAGGGTCAAGTTCTAAAGAAAAGTTAAAACAAGGAAACCATTCCTAGGTGGCCTTTAAGGACCAATAGTCAGGAATGAATGTTTAGTCAAAGAAAACCAAGGATGAACAACAAAGTGAACCGTTCATTGAACAAGCACGACCTTCGCAGTGGGACTGAGAACATCCTCTTCGAAACAAAATAGTTGGGAACAAAGAAAACAGAGAGACGCGAAACAACAAAATGTGAGCAAGCCAAAAGGCAACCTATTCTAACCTATGTATAGGTATTTATAGGAAAGAGCTCGACAGAGCTTAGGCTTGGAAATAATGCTTGATGTGCTACTTGTTGATTGGCAATAGGATGTCTTCACCAGTTAAGGTCTTTAGGTAGAAAGAATTGTCTCCCAAAATTTTAGCTATTTGAAAGGGACCAAGCCAAAGTTTGTCAAATTTTTTGTGTCCCCCTTTCTTTTCATGGGCCTTGTCCCAATACAAGACTAAATCTGCAATTCTAAAGGCCTTGATTTTGGCTCGACAATCGAACCATCTGCTAACCATTCCTTGATGTTTGGTGAAATTTTCTATGGCCCGGTCTCAGACTTATTCTAAATGCAAGAGCTCAGCTAATTAAGCTTCCCTACGGTTCCCCTCTTCGTAAAATTCATTGATGAATTGGAGCATGGGAATCTTTAAGTAGATAGGAAATATGGGCTCTAGGTCATAAACAAGATGTAATGGGGAATCACCAAGGGCAGTCTTGTGGCGGGTGTGGTCTGCCCAAAGGGAAAATTAGACCTGGGTATGTCAGTGCTTGGGATTCCTATCAAAAAATTTCTTGATCACTATGATTAGGTTCTTGTTTGTGGACTCAGCAAGGCCATTCCCTTGAGGGTAGTAATTTGACAAAAATTTAAGGGAAATTCCATAGTCGAAGGCCCAACTAGCAAATTTTAATGAAGCAAAAGTAGGTCCATTATCACATAGCAATGCATAAGGACAATCGAAATGATTTAAAATGAAACTTTCCAAAAAAATAGTAACTACCTTAGTTGTTCATTGCTTACATACAATTTCTTATGTCCATCTAGTGCAGTAATCAGTAGCGGTTAGAATGTACCAGTATCCTGCAAATGATGTAGGGCTTATCAAAGCAATGAAATTGAGATCCCACTACACAAACGGCCTCACCTCCAACATGGGTTGTAGTAGGACAACAAGATTCTTCTCCTTAGTAGCGGCGGTCTGACATGTGTGACAAGAGTGAACATGAAAATAAGCATCCTTGAAGACAGTTGGCCAATAATACTCCACCCTTAATATTTGATGTGCAGTGGAAGGCCCAAATCCATGACCAGTGTCAAACTTGTCATGAAACTCTTTCAAGACTCGATCTGCTTCTGCCTTGCCAAGGCATCTCAAGTAGATGGCTTTATGATTTTTCTTGTATAAAATGGAGCCTTGCAACATGTAACTACTGCTTTTCAGTCTAAGAGCACATTTTTGGACTCCTTGCAAGTGGGGTGGACACTTGTGATTCAGCAAATAATAAACAACATCCTTGTACAACTCTCTCGGGGAAACATCTTCGAGCTGATATTGTTGCATAGTGAGTTCAGGTCCTGCCTCTACTGCTGCTTCAACAATCATGCAGGTAAGTTCCTGTCCTCTCACCAAATTCATTGGTTGGATATCCATATCATATTCTTGGAGCAATGTGACCCATTTAGCTCTTCGTTTGCCCAATTCATTTTGTATGAGTAGCATTTTCACTATGGTGTCGAGGAAAATGGCGAACACTTTGTTGCTCAAGATGTAATGCTTAAATTTCTTCACTCCCCTAATGAGGGCATATGCTTGCTTTTCTATGTTATGGTAGTTTAATTCAAGATCTTTCAGTGGGGCACTCATGAAAGTGATCGGGTGCTCGTTCCCTTCATCATCCTTCTGAGTTAGGATGCTAGCACATGAATTCTCTGAAGCAAATGAATAGATGTAGAACAACTTTATATAATTCAGATTGACTAGTATAGGCACCTTAGTAATGGCCCTATTGATTTCTTCAAAATCTTGCTTAGCTTTGAGAGTCCGCTCAATTTTAGCATCATGTTTTAACATGGCATTGAGTGGTTTAACAATTTCAATAAAACCCATGATGAATTTCCTGACAAAGTTGATCTTTTTGAAGAAGGATTTCAATTCTTTCTTGGTGCCTGGTGGGAGGATCTTTAGGAAAGATTGAATGCATTCAGGATCTATGGAGATTCCCTACTCTAAAATAACATGTCCAGGAAATCTACCCTGAGTCATGCCAAAAATGCACTTCTTTGGGTTAAGGGAAACTCCAAACTCTCTACACCTTTGAAATACCTTGCATAGATCAGAGACATGATCACTCTTCCTTTTAGAGAACATAATTAAATCATCCATGTGGATAATTATGCACTTCCCAATTAGATTTTTGAAGGAAATATCCAGGGCACATTGGAAGGTGGCACCAACATTGATGAGCCTAAAATGAATTTTCCTGTAAGTGAAGGTTCCCCACTTGGTGGTGAATGTTGTCTTATGGAGATCTTCATGTTGGACCATAACTTGGTTGTATCCAGAGTACTTATCAAGGAAGGACATCATTTGGGAGCCATTGACAATTTGTAGCACCTCATCCAATGAAGGTACCAAATCGTTATCCTTCTTTGAAGCTCTATTTAGGTTGCAGAAGTCTACACACAAACTAATTTCTCCATTCTTTTTTCTGACTGGGACCAAGTTGGCCACCCATGTGGAATGCCTAACTAGGAATATAATTCTTGCTAAAAGTAACTTTTGTACCTCTTTGTAAATCATGGGCTCCAGCAATGGATTGATATGACATTGCCTTTGACGGAAGGGCCTATCTCTATCTTGAGAGGGATGGTGTTCGTGATGATGGAGGTATCATAAGTTTTTAGATCTCTATAGCTCCTTGCCTCCACATCGTGATACCTATGCAAAACATCGATGATTCCCTTCCTTTCCTCGAGTGTGCACACTTTACCAATGAAAACATTTTTTGTATCTTCTGGGGTCCCAAGGTTGTGAGCATCACACTAGTTACTTATGGCTTCCTTCTTTATTTGTTGATTCTGGTCTCCAATCTAATCCAAATCAAATATGCATTCAAGTTGAACCATGCCTTTAGGGATTGTGTTTGTTTTGAGATTGACAACTCCTTCTATATCCAATTTGGCCTCCTCCAGATCAGTTTCATCAATTATTTGGGTGGTGAAGACATTAGAACTCATGATGAACTCAAGGATATGTTTGTCATCATTGAAGACCTAAAAATGAGTGACATTATCTGGGATGGACGGTGTGGATGTCAACTCAATTGTGAATTTCTTGAGCTCGAAAAAAGAGAGGGGTTGCAAAGTGTTGGGTGCCTGAGCCAAGGCATCAGCTGTATAATTTTGAGCATGAGAGATCAGTTGTATATTGAATGCATCTAAACATTCTAAGAGACCCAAAACCTATGCCTATAGTTTGCAAGTCTTCTACCATGGCAAGAATACAATTTTCTAACCTATTTGACTACAAGTTCAAAGTCACTAAACACTTGTAGCATTTTGACATTTTTCTTGAGGGCCATAAGAAGACTATGGACTAATACCTTTAATTCTGTTACATTATTGGTGCAATAAAAATGCAACCTATGGGCAGCAAGAAAGGTCTTACCCGTTGGGCCAATGAGTTCAAACTTGACACCAGCTCCTTTTTTTGACTTAGACCTGCCAAATCAAAGCGTCCAAAATCTAGGAGGCTCCTTAACTTTGGGCCCAACTAGGATTTTGTTTCTCTCTGGTGAGGTGGTTGCCTGCTTGTCCTTAGGGGAATTTTCCAACCCAGTGTATTTAATAGCAGGTGGTTCTACTAGTAACTCCTTCGGTGTTTCCCTCTAAGGGATAGCTGATTTTTTGATGTGCTATACCACTGTTTGGCACAAGCAACAATCGAATTCAGAGTGGGCAACATTGTGAATTCTTAACCAATTTGGTAGCAAGAGATTCTGGAAATCCATTCGGGCACCCAAACTGAGTTGGTCATTTGCACACTTTTCCATGAATTCCTGGAAACCATTGAGTAGTCCCAAGTTGTCATCTTCATTAGGGTTATCATCTGATTCTACCAGGATCTCTATATTATAAGGAATTTGAGTGAAGTCGGTTGGAGGGTTGCATTGCACCAAAAGTACTTCGGCAACAAACTCTTCTTCGGGTTCAACTTCATCCTGGCAGGAAAAGGGATAGTAATTTCCCAATTTTGTCTCAAAAAACAACACCTCATTTAGGTTGTTGTACTTTGTGATCATGTACTTCATACTAGGCTCGCGGTCTATACGGATTTGATTTGGCAGCCCTTTCCATGGTAGCCACATGTGAGAATGGTCTGTGGCAGCATACCCATTCAACATCCTAGTGAAATCTCTTCCCAAAATAATCCCATATGCATTGGGAATGTCTACCACTTGAATATCGAAGACCTGTTGTATCCTTGGGTCTACAACAATTTGCATGAGGATTCGATTCATCTCTCCCATGATGTTGATCTCTATTTTGTCCAGCTAGGACACCTTTCTTCTTGAGGGCATGGGAGTAATCCCAAGAGCCTTCTACACTGGCAAGGGCATAACATTGGTAGACACTCCTGAATCGAGCAAGTAGTTGTGCAAGTTCTTCCTGAATACCCGAATGGTGATAAGGAAAGGGTGATTTTCATAATTTCCTTGGAAGAGGCCCGGGGACCTATCTATTTGAGCTACTTGCACCCTATTCTTATCACCAGTTCTATCCTCGGTCTACCTAGATGGATGATCTTTGGAAATATTCCTATTCTTCTGATTTGGTTCCTTTTCTGACTACTTATTAGTAGATTGATTTGAGGGAACATCATTCCTTTTCCCTGTAATATCCTAAACTGCAGGCTCCTATCTAGGTTCTTCAAAGGTGACCCTTTTGGCTGATGTCTCTTGTGTTGTGCTAGAGGATGGGGTCCCATTAAGTACCCTAAAGAAGGCATGCCTTATAGCAAGGACTTTGAGTAGTTCAAAGGAAGATAAACTAATTTTTACTTTCTTGAATTCTTCTGCTACATATTCACCCATTTTTTCAATCTTAGAGGCAAAGGCTCGGCCTATGGTAGGGCTAGAGGGTTGGGACTTTGCTTGGTTTGACTGGTTTTGTGATTGTCCTTGAGGCTAATTTTGTGACTGATTTTGAGGCCTATCCTTATGGAGATACTGAGTAGGAATATGGGGAAGCCCAAGGTTATTGGTAGCATTAGGGTCAAGTTGGGTTGTAAAATTATTTAGAGTAGAAGTTGTAAAGGGTCCACCCACCTACCTATTCCTGAGGAATTAGGGAGTTTCTCTTTGGTGGAACATGTGAACTTCATCTATATGCATTTCTTCCTCATCTAGTGGACCATTATCTACTGAATCAAAAAGATGAGCCAAGTTTTGTTCGCTATTTACCTCTTGCACTTATTCACTCTTAATGGGGGTGGGCTCGACATCAGGTTCATTGTGGCTTCTTTGTGGAAATGGTGCTTGGTTCAGCACAAGATAGGAAGATTCATAAGGCTCGGATGGAATGATGTCTCTATAACTGGCACCATCAACCGCATTTTGGACCTTGATTTGGAAGATTTCAGCAGCTGTCTGGAATTCAGGACAATCCAACTCAGAATGTCTACTGGTCTTGTGAATCTGGCACCATCTAGACAAGGCTACCTCAGTGAGGTACACTCCACTAGTCCTCTTTTCATTGTTCACAGGTTGATCAAGAGGAGTAGGGACACCTCTGTTATTGGGTCTTCTATTCCACGTATGATTCTACCTCTGAGAAGGTCTCATTTTGAAGTTTTAGTTTGAATTATTTCCTCTATCATAGTTTGGCCTAGAAGAGGTGCTTGCTTCTTAGTTGTCTCTACCATCACTGTTGCCTCGACTTTTCCAATTAAAATTAGCCTGGATGTTACATCGGGATGCCTGCAACTGAGTATTCTGATTCTTTAAGTGTGTCATTTCTGTGGACATTTTCCTTATCATCTCATTCAATTCTTCCAATTTGTCCTTCTCTGTAGTGTTGCTCAGCTACTGTACTAGATTTTGGAGGAATACAGGTAGGGCCAACAACTGATTTTGATGTACTTGAGGGAATTCGAGTCCTAACAAGTACAATGGTGCTTGCGGCTGCTGAGAATACACCTGTTGTTGTTGGGGAGCCTGAGGTTAGCCTTTTTGTTGTTGGGGCTGCAAATAATAAGGCATGGGAGGTGCATGATTCATTGGTTGTCCAGGGTGCGGAACGATGGGAAGCTGAGGCTCTTGGTTCATAAGAGGGGTCTGATGAGTGAATGCTTAATTAAGCCCCTGAACTTGCATTGGGTGAGCTACCGGTCCTAATGAAGGGAGCGGGCTGGAGATGTTTTGACCCAAATTTGCATTGGCAACAACTGCCTCCTCATAATTAGTTACTAGTGTGGTGAGTGGCGGATGCATCCTCTTTACCAGAGCTGACGTAAGATTGTCTAATTCTACGAGTAGACTAGGAGGGCTGCAATATCATTATGATTGTATGGATCCCGAAGTCTCGTGAAGGCACGATGAAAATGGTCATTAAATGACCTAATGGGTTCCCTTTTGACAAACATAAACTATCAGCATAACTCTGAGGGGCTGATCAAAATCTTATACTTCTACATAAAAGCATTCTTCATGAGGTCCCACTTGGTGATGGACCCCCTTGGAAAATTGATGTACCAATAGAAAGCCTCCTCGCCCAATGAATACGGGAAGAGGCACATGCAACATCTTCATGACCGATTTGCATGTCTGTGATTATTGTTTTGAATATCTTCATGTGTTCTTCTACCATGCTTTGTGGTCGTGAGGATTGAACTTTGAACAGAAGCCCTCCGGATTCTTGGGCATGTCATGGTACATGCCAAAGTGCAATGGTGAGGGATTTTGCAGCAACCAATCCATTGCAGGAGGTGGAGGTGGTATATGCTGCTAAGGAACAACAATTTGGAGTTGTACCTACAGTAAAACATTAGCTTGGGACTACACCTAGGCTGAGGCTGTTTGGACTGTATCTTGGGCCTCTAGGGCCGGGAGAGATGCAACTCCCTGGCTGCCGGGGATGAGGGGTGAAAAAGCAGTTTGGTACGGGTTGGTGGAGGTTGGACAAGAGCTGGATGGAGGTGAAGGTGGATAGGAAATGGGTGGGCTGGATATGGAGGAAGAAGCAACATTTCCTCCCTTAATTCATTTTGCCCCTGTGGGGGGTTGCAACTCTTGAAATTCTCCCGTGTTTGGTGTCAACCATAGAACTCTTTGAAATCTTTCCAGGGAGAATGATCCAATTCAATCTAGCGTCACAAGGCCCTCCCTCTAGCACCAATTCTGTTGATAGGTGTGTCGTACACTTTCTCAACACAGGAAGTGCATACATACACTACCTCTCTTGAAAGGAAATCTCCAATAGCAAGTTGCTAAAAATCTCATCAAGGTGTATCGGGTGTCAGGTCATGACTTGTGTGGAACTCCTTAGTTGATATTTGATGTGATTTTGTTGGTAATCACAGGGAAGACTTATGTAGTTGGATGCAAAGTGGATCTTAAAATTTGAAGTTTATGAGATGGGAGTTATGGTGCAATTTGTTGTAGGTTCAAACAACAGTCTAAAAATTTGATTTTTTCTTTAAGTTTTGGCTTTACCATGTGCAATGAACCTTAGCACAGACTGTTCCTTAAAAAAAAGAGAAAAAAGAGTGGGGAAGAGAGAAGGTTCCTGGATCTACAACTAACAGTGAACACTAATCATGGAGTTCCTACCATGGACAACTTCTTTCGAACAAAATCTCACTTAACAAGAAATTTCATAGTTTCATGAAATTTGTGCTATCTTCTCAGGCCTGCAGATATTTCACCATTCATTCACCATACACATGCATGAACAAAGATAAAAAATGTGGAGAAGCTTTGAATTCAAGCCCAAACTAACTTTGCATAGCCATTTACTAGTAGCAAACAAAAAGTATTGACTAGGAAGACATCTACACATCAAAGATCTTCATGACTATGGAACAACATTACTAAAATCTATTTAGGAAATTTAAATCTAACTTAAAACAACAATTTAAATCTAGATGAAGCATTTGACAATGGAGATTGAATCATGAAATATGTGAAGAACTCAAAAAATGCACCAAGTCAATGTATTTTCAGTAGAAATTTTAGTAACATGTCTTTACAACAACTCCACTGTCTTTGGAAATGAGAGGAGACCCCCTATTTATAGTGCCCAAAAATTAGAATGGATGGCTAGGATTTAATCTCATTGTGTGGCCAAGATTCACTACAAACTAGGGTTCTACCTACCCCCTAATATATTACAATTTAAAATATAATTGTCTTCATCCCTATTTCTTCCTCTAGTGACAGCACTGTAGCATTTTGTCTTTTGCTAATTGCTCTTTTTTCTATTGCTATTCCTTTAGGAGTTCTTCAAGGATAATAGGGATGACCTCTTTCTTCTTCAAAGCTACATATGTCATGAATTTCAAGATCACTAGCTGGAGCTTGTCAACTTCTATGATCTCGGACCGTAGTACTTGATAACTCCATTCCTTGGAGTTGTCCTCAAGCCTTTTCCAGTCTTCATCATACTTTGCGGCGTGATCTCTGAACAGCTTCGACTGGGTGAAGGCATGGGTGGAAAAACTCATGAAGCCCACGGTTATCTTGCCTACCATCTTTTCCTCCATTTTCTTCTAGAAATGAGGCTTCATTTTCTCTTGATCAATCTACATTGCGAGTATGTCATATCCCATCATTAGCCTCAGATATCGGGTGCAATCCGCCCTAATTTCCTTGACCCATTTGATATATGGATCCACCTTATCCATTATCTACTTCAACCTTTCTCTTATGTTATCAAAGTCTCACTTCCACACATCTACTAGAAATTGATCATCCTTCTTGAGTGCAAGCTTGCTTTCCCATGTGGCTTTTGGTAGCTGGAGGATGGCTTCAATCTTTGGATAGCTGGAATTATATGTTGTAGGGAATTCAGTGTATAGATTCTTTGTTCCTTCCAAAGACTATTGTAAATCCAACAACTTGTTGGCTATCCGAATAGCCCGACTGATGCCCATGTTCCTTAGACAACAGTTAAGGTGGAGTTGTGGATGTGGTAGGAATGTCTTCAACTGAAGACCATTGTTGGATGTAATCTGTCAAGGCCGCCTCCTATGCTTTGAGCTCATATTTCGAGACCTTATCTTGTTGTATCAGGTGCACTACCATGGCCACTAACTCCTTAAGATGCTCCACCTTCTGCTCTTTGGTAGTAGTCCCCAAGTTAATGGTGGAGACATTAAAGCTTACTCCCTCCTGGTCTACCACCGATGTTGCTATCTGCATAGTGCGGGATCCAGAAGCATCCATCATTACCTTGGACCTAACCATTGGCTTCTTCTCCTTCCTAGTTGAGATTTTTGCTTAGGATAGGATAGCTTCGAGCCTCACTCTTGGATCCTTTAGGGTGTGATTCTTCTTTTCAATTTTCCTCTCCAGCCATTCAGGCATAGTAGATTTTTCCTTGGGTTATTCTTGATCACCCTCACCTTCCTTTGTCTGGATCTCTGTTTTCTCACCCATGGGAGCCCTTTATTCCATTCTAGTGCACTCTCCTTCCTCCTCATCAGATTCTTGGATGAATGTGAGGCATTTGATAGGAGGATTAGCAGGTAATTTCCCCCAAGGACTTTCTTCTATCCTAATTCCCTTTTCTTTTCTTTCTTCAATTTTTTTGTGCTCATGCACATGTTCCTTAGGCTTGTCCTCTTCTATATCTCCTTCTTCTCCATAAGGAAGTGGCACAATCTCCAGCTATTGTTCCCCCGTGGGGAGTTCTACATTTTCCATTGTCCTGTCACCTTCCTACTCTTCTCTAGGAGGTGACCTTTTTATCTCTTCTTCATCATGCTTCAACTGTCTAGCCATTTCCTCTTCGAGATCATCATCAAAAGTCTATATGATGGTCTTACCACCTACACCATCGTCCTCATATCCACTCTCAGAAGACTTCATTTTTTCTTCTTCGTGAACCATCCTATCGATTGGCTGGTGTTCATACTCTGGGTGCTCATGGTATTCATCGGCTTCCTCCTCCATTTCCTTCGAGGCTTCTTTCTCCCACCTCTCTTATTCCTCAGAAATTTACATGGTGGCCTCCATTGTTGGCAGTCCCATTGGAGGTTGTGAAGGTTTAGTAGTGGTGAGGACCTACACTAAGGCAGCTTGGATGGTGGGGTCCATAAAGATCTGGGAGATCTGAGAGGGGATGTTCTACATGTGTCACAAAATACTCTACTAATGCAAGCACGAGCATTGGTGTTGTCTCCATTCCTAATGGGAGTGATGCAGTAGGTGACATGGTGACAGAGGAAAGAGGGGTAGTCACGGAAGAGTCAATCATTATGATGGGTTTGGCTAGGGGAGAGGAGGCGAGATGGACTGAGATATCCACTGCAGGTGGGGATGTGGTGACGATGGCTTGGGAGATAGATGTTAGGGTGGTCGAAACAGGGGGATTCAGGAGAAGTTCTGGCTGGTCCGCATTCCCTTCCTCACCTTCTTGAATTGTCAGCTACTTTGTGGCACTTCCCATTCACTTGGACCTCTTAAAGGGTGAGCCCCTTGAATCCTTCCTTGTGTACACCTTAGAATCTGCAAACTGCTCTATTTTAGTCCCTTTCCTCTTTTTTGATCTGGTGAGTGGAGGAGATTTGGATGTCCCAGCCATTGAATTTCTAGTGGTGACATCCTCTATGGCACTGGGCTCACTCTTTAGCCCTTCATATGGTAGGAGGATCCCTTGTCGCTTTAATTGGGCTACTTGTCCCTTAACTCATTCTATAGTTTGGGCCACGATTGGTTTAGTTGCAATATCAAGGTCATTGACCTCTTGCTCATCACCATCTATTGCAGGTAGTGGTAAGTTGGAGACTGGATTATACCTGGGGTCCATAATGGTGCTTTCATCCTCCTCGACCTCGTTTGGTATAGGAAATAGCTACACCCTTCTTACAAAGTATGTCATCATCCTCATGTAGTGTCTTTTATGCACTTATTTATCATCCTGGCAGCATGCCCAAAAATCGTCAACGTGATGTAGGTGGGCATATTCTGGTCCCAGTACCTTTCTTACATGCCCATATGGGTCCACCCATGGGTGAGCAGTGTGTAGTTGGAAATAGTACTCCACGAATTCCTTTTTAGAATTCCTAGCACACTAGGAAGTTTGTAGTTTATACATCCCTTGACCGAAGGCCAAGGGATAAGGAATCCTTGACAAATGTTTGCTACCAAGGACTATATGCACATGTTGCAGCTGTTGGGAGAGTTCCAATAGTATGATCCAGTCATTTGGGTACCGTGGCAGGTTATTCGGCCTTTCAGTGAAACCCTGGGGGCGAATATAAGTTAATTTGGGGAATTGTAAGAATAGGAAGGCGTACTGCATCAGGAATTCATGTGTGCGGTGAGATACCATTCTCTCAAAATCCCCTCCAATTAACCGGATGATGTGGTCGATGAAGGCATGATTGACCCTACAATACTCCTTCCTGAAATTTCTAAACTGTAGCTAGGGATATCTGTCATAGGCTTTTAATCTTCATCCTGACTCTTCATTGAGTGCCACAAATAATCCATTGTACTTCCTTTTCTTTGCTAGTGAATAGACCAGATAGGAGGTCATGTAGAATTTAGAGCTCTTTTTCACGTTCATAAACTGCTCATGGAAGCAATCACTGATGATGTCTTCCCAGTAGAATGTGGCTTTTGTGGTGACATCTTTGTCCCCATGGAGGATTTAATCAACAAAGTACACCATCCACTCTTGAAAAAATGCAGCAGTAGGGAGGCCCATCAACCTACTCAACATGGTTACCAAGTCATGGTAATCCTCATAGAAATCGCTATGAAAGAGTTCTTGGGGATCCTTTACAGCACTACATCTTTTCTCCTTGAGCCAGTATTGATTTATCAACTTTTTGCAGCCCATAAGGTTTTCGTCCCAAGTTTCCTTTCTTTCTTCCATGGTGGGCGCCTCCATTTCCTCAAAGGTAGGAATGTGAAAAGTCTCATAATTCCCTCAGCCAACATGTCAGCGAGGATGTTCCCATCTCTATCAATGATGGTTCTTGTTTGTGGCCGGTAGGTCTGCTGACAAGCCATGACTAGTTCAGGGGCAATGAGAGATGGGTGGAAGCTTGCTGCTTTTACGATCCCACTTTGTCTAATCAATCTTACATTATTAGTCTTTAGGTGAACCCTGACCCTTTGTTTGAATTCATCAATATCGACATGACCGATATTAGTTTCTGTGATTTCCTTCCAACTAATGATGATGTTTGAATGCAATGACTCACCCTAAAATTGGAACTTCATCTAGTCTTTATCCTTCTTTCCACAAGGACTCTTTCCTACTTTCTTTCCTTTGTCGCTCTCTGCAGTCGCCCCTGAGGGTCCTACACCTGATTCCATATATCTTGTAGACATAGACGTAGTGAGTACAACCATTTGCAAAAGCATTAACATTAGCTAAAATCCCGTGAACTAAATCCAATTAGACATCATAAGATTAACAAAGTTAAGTTTTCTCTTTCAAATGTCATTAGTCACCTTTTGAAGGGATTTTGGATAATCCAAGCCTAAGGGGGTAGACTTCCCTGATAGGAATGTTGTTTTGAAAGGGAGAACAGGCTAGGGAAATCCAGCTGATTTCTCCCATCTTCATATTTTGATGGTCTAAAAGGCTTATGTTGAAGAGTGTCAAATTTGAGCACGTGGGTCGAGGTTAGTTTTCAAATTTGAGGTCATTTTTCTCAAATTTGGGGCCCCCAAAGGTTCATGGCCAGAAGGCTGTTAGGAATTCATTGTTTAAAACACCCTAGGAGAAAGGGAGTTTCAAGCTCAGAACTCTAAGGTTCGAGACTAGAAAGATCATAATACAACCGATAATTTTCTCTGAAATTCAAGGTGTTCAGGCCCAAGGTTGCACAAAGGTGTTTGGGTTTCATCTTTCAAAACAACAACCGCTGTACAGAAGCCCAATAGGAGCGGCCTGACAAATCGGACCCGATAGAGTGTTTGGCCGCTAGTCTTCTTTCATAAGTTTATCTAGGCAATTAAGGGGTGGGAACCCAGATCTCGGGAAGACATGTTTACTTTTCCCTTATGCATTGGATGAAGGCGGACAGAACCCTGACAGGAGGAGCCCTATAGGAGCCGTCGGCAAATGGATAGTTGGGACCCAGGAGGCGGGAGGACACAACCCCATGGTTGTTTCAAATGGCGAAAGCTCCACAAAAGTTTGAAGATGGAAGTCTGGGGATCGGGACCCGATGACGCGATGGTAAAGTTTTTCATCATTCAACTCAGGGAGGAAAGATGGAGAGTGGACGACCAAGGGAAGAAAGGTGTGCTCTTTTCATCGTTTGGGAATGACGAAGGTAAAGCAGAGTCCCTGGGATGGAAGTCCAATGGACTGAACCCGGAGCGGTCATAACCAATCTAAAGTGTTGAAATTTTGAATGACCTGAAATCAATGAAGCGGGACCTAGGGTTTGGGAAGGCAGTAGCCTTCCACTGTTTAGAATGAAAAACACATGGGGGAAACTTGGAAAGGCTATCCCGATGAGGCCAGCCTGGGAGGCTGAACTTCATGTGTTTGTTTGCTATGTTTGACGGCGATTAGCCGACAGAGATACAGGGTAGCGAGCTAGAGATGGCAACCTGCGGTCTAAATTTTTTATCATTTTCAAAGTTCTTAATGGCAGAGAAAGGCGTTGCGCCCAGAGGGCACAAACACCCTGTGCAAAGAATGGCAATGGCGGCATTCGATTCCGGCTCAATCTTGAGAGGTGATTTTGGAGTTTTTTAAAAATTTGAAGACATTGGTTTTGTAGGTCTTATTGTGTTTTATCAATTAGATTCATTTTTAGCCCATGTTATTCATGATTTTAAGTGTGAAATAATAAATAAAACCTCTTGGTCGAATGGATGGTGAAACTACCTCAAAAATCTGATGGGAGGAGATGTGAAATCGACTAAAGATGGTCAAATGATGATCTCAGATGCGAGGGCGGCAGGCAATGGATGCACTGATGTCCTCTAGCAAACACTTTGATCTCTTCTCAAAAACCTGACAAATGAAAATGACAGGTCAGCCCCTATATTTATACCCTAATATGCATGTAATGCCTTCATTTAATTCTCGTACGACCGGCTGGTTGGTTGGTGGATTTCAAATTTATGGACGATAGCAGGAGGTCTAGGACCCGAGGGCTAGAAAGACGCAAGTCAATGGCTATTTGAAACTGCACTTTGGAAGCCGACGACGAAGGGAGACCCAGAGTCCTAATAGCAAAGCGCGATCAAAAAATTTCCACCGAAAATGATGAAGACTGAAGGGAATTCCAAGGATGGAAGTCTAGTGGACCGGACTCGGGGCGGGCGAAGGCAGTCCAAAACTTTGCAAATTTTAAACCTACAGAAAACAAGGAGTTGGGGCCTAAGGTTCAGGAAGGCGGGAGCCTTCCGCCATTCAGAACGACGAACACCCCAGGGAAACCCGGCGGGGTGGGCCCGATAAGCCCCAAGACCGCTGGAAGAAGAAAACCACTAAGGAAAGTCCAGAAGGCACTAGGACTTGACTAAGATGGAGGGAACAAAACATGGTCAACCAAAGATAGGGCCTTGAAGGTATGTTGACCATCTGGGACACCAAAATGGGGCAGGAAAAATGAGGTAGCGAAAGAATGACAAGACAAGGTGAAAGAAAAGAGGGTCCCCGTTCCGAACGAGGCGTGTGTGCTAAGGGCACAACAAGACTCATTCGACCAAAGTGGTGAATGAGTCCCAAGTCACTAAATTTGGGCCACACAAGCCAAAAACACCTGAATTATAATTGGTTACTAATTGGGGTCTCGATTATCATTGTAAAGATGTAATAAATGACGCTTGTGGATGCAAAATAGGTCCAATTATAGCATAAGAAAGTCAAATAATTAAAGAAAAGCCTAGAGGAATGTGAAAGTGTGTTATAACACTTTACAACACTCCAAATAAGAGAAGATTAAAGTTAATTTTGATTAAAATTACATTAATTATGTTCAATTAATTTATAAAACCTTAGAAAAGTGTGAAAGTGTGTTACAACACTTCACAACACTTTAGCAAGGCACCATTAAATTCAATTAGTTTACAAGGGCCCAAGACCTAATGTGAATGTTTTATCCACATTACAACACTAAATCAAGGCAACATTAACCCAAAATCCACAAGGTGGAATTAAACGAGTGAGAATGTCTAGGGACCCATTTTTCTAAACTACAATTTTATTATGGACTCCTAAAGGACTCACCTAGGGTGTCTCAAGGGCACATGAATGATGGCCTTTCCCATGTGCAAGCTCATAAACTCGTAGTTCGACATGGTAACATTTTTGGATTTTTGATGTTTTGACCTCTTTAGGGATTTTTATGTGTTTTGGATGTTTTGGAGTTTGAGTTTACAAATTTACAAATATTTTTGGATTTTAGTTGTTCAATATTTTGAATGTTTTTGGATTTTTTGATTTGACAAGTGATTTTTTATTTTTGATGAATATTTTATGCATGTTTTTGGGATTTTCAATGAGATTTCCAACAACCTTAAGATATACAAAGACCCGATCCAATCCAGAATGAATTTCCCCCAATGTGATGTAGTATACTACCTCAACATAGGTAGGACAAGCTAACCTTCAAAATATTCCATGTAGTACTAAAGGGGAATACAACACTTCACAATATCAAGCTATATGATACAAATGTAGATGGGTGATGGAATAAATAGGATGAATGATGTGATGGATGAATGTAATGCAAATAATGATAGGATGAAGAGCCAAAGATAGATGGAGGTGCTTTATTTACATGAGGCATCTATTTTTTAGGTTTTCACCAAGGTACTTGACAAAAGCGCCATCGAAGTGGTTTTCACTAGAGGATGATTTTTTTCTTTACTATTTTTAGTCCTTTTTTATAGTTTTGGATTTTCAATATATTTTTCATCTTTTGTTGTATTTTTAGATTTACACACCTCAATCCTAGGCATAATTTTTTTTAAGATGCAAGCTATTGTTTGGTTCCTTTAGGGGTTCACTTTTAGGGGTTGATAATTGGTATGCTCTTGATCCAAAGATTAATGTGATGTAAAATAGACCTAACTAGTTAGGCTCAAACTTTCCTTTACTATCTTGATTTGGAAGGTTTTTTTATTCTACTTTAGGATAAGATCCCCTACCTAGAAAGACCGAATCTTGATCTTCTTGTTATAGTTCCTTTGTACTAAGTTTTGATACACTTGTAAGTGATTAAGGGCATCAAGATGATGCTCATCCTAGAATTCTAGCTCATTTAGTTGAGATACTATGTATTCTTCATTAGTGATCAAATTATTCAATGACACTCATGATGGAACCCCTCAAAATTTTCTTTGGTTCCATTCTAAAATTTTGCAATATTTGGCTTTGACCATCATTTTAGGCTTAGGGTTATGTTCCTCATCACTTTTTTAGGGTTTATGATGTCAAAGCCCTTCCAAATTAACCTGAGTCTAAAAAACCTGATTGGAGTTCTATTTCATTGTTGTCCTTTTGATCCAATTTCTTGATCATTAAATTCACTACTTATGCCATCAAGATTGTTCTCTTACTGGCCCCTATGTCCTAATAATATCGGTCATTGCCTGTGATCATTCTAAATTGTTGTCATTATTTTTGGGCTTGGAATTCTTTATGAAAATTTTCCTAGGTCTATGACTAGATTTTAATATTTTCCTTGCAACTTAATCCTTGTCTTCATGCCCCTAACCATCATCAGCCTAGTAACAAACCTCTTTTCAAAAAATTAACATTTTTGGTTTGCGTATATTTTGGCTATTTAATGACCGTTTGATCATCGCAAGAAAATATTGACCCTTCCCCATGCACCCGCTCCATTTCATTCTTCATTAAAATATTCAAGCAAGCTGGCAATTGGTTTCCATGTGTTGTGTCAGTGGTGGGACCATTTATCCTAAAGGGTCAGCAAGTGAAGCTTTGAGAAAGATCAACGACAAGTATTGCAACACATGTCTTCATTTGGGTTGGTCCTCACACTTCCATTCATTTTGTGTATTGAGGTGAAGTAATCACATGGGCTAGCAAGCATTGGACATGTGTTTCCTTTATGAGGCGGGCTTGATATCTTTTGGTGATTGGTGAACGGTATCAAAGGAAAATCTATGGTGGTTGATGGGAGACATGGTCAAATCTCCATCGCTCCCCACCACACCATTTTATTTTATTTGATACTTATTAAACATTGCGAGCCAGTGGGTGAGATGACACTTGTTGCTTCATGGAGGGACCCACAAGACTTTGGAGATGGTGAAATATTTATAATAAAAGAGATCAACTACTCATAACAAGTGATGTGGGTCAGTCCTAACCACTCCCTGCCATCTCGTGAGGGGCCCATTTGCATTTCTTGTTTCTCAGTGGTCAAGCGGGCGATTGCCACATGGAATATTTTAAGGGCTCTAATGGAATTTAGTGGAGATAAAGTACTACTAAAATTTGGTTGAGACTACACTAAGATTAAAATAAATGCCAATTTAGAGTCGGTTCCTTTTGGCATGTGTTTGAGATTTGGGAAATGCTTTTTAATTGCATTCATCAATTATGTCAAATGCCAGTACACGTGGGAAGGTGAAATTGAAGTAAGGCAGAGTACAAGCTGATATTCTAAGGTTGAATCATGATCGCTCCCTATTATCTTGTTTTGATGAACTACAAGTAAATTAATTCCCATGGGCGAGCGAGTAAATGTTACACAATAGGTTTTGTCAAGTATTAAGTATGTGATTAATTATGTAGGTAGAGTGGGTGTCTATCCACTTTGGTTTTGGGTATGTGTAGGATCATCATGGAAAAAACAGGCCCTTAAGTGGCAAAAAATTCAGAAAAATTAGAGTTAGGCACTTGACATAAAATTTTGAATAAGTTATCTATATTATTTCAAAAATATGTAAGAATAGAATCTGTAGAAAATTGAATGTAGTTTCTAAACTACTAGGTTTTTTTTTTTTTTGAAATATTTGGTGAAAATTTGAAAATTCAATGTAGTAGTACTTAAATTTCGGGGAAAAAATAAGAAGTAGGTGTCTATCTAACCACCCTAACCACAATAAAATGATAATATTTTTTATAATATTTTAGATATAAGTAGAGGACTCATGTCGGATGTGATTCATATTTTTTTGTATTTTTTTCTAATTAAATAATTAATTATGAATTTTTGTTACAAATTTCAAAAAATATAAAAATTTGTATGTCTAACCACCTTAACTTGGTCCAAAATTCATCAAATTCAAACTTTTTTTAATCCTGTAGTATGAAAAGCATAGAATTTATGTTTCGATTCAAAAATGTGATACTATTTGAAAGCTATAGATGTTTTTCAATCAGCCTATCAATCGACTTTAGTCGTAATTCAAATAGAAAATGAATAATAATTATTTATTAAATTAAAGTTAAGGAATAATTTATATTGGTGGAAAGCTAAGAATCTCCTTTAAAACCCTTTTTGTTTCATCAATTTTGGGTAAAAAGAAAGTTGTTAGCCACATACCCTACACATACCCATCATATCGCCAATTTTTGGCCCATCATGATCCTGCACATACCCTTTTTTTGATTAGGGAAAGGAATCAAGAGCATACAAATTAACTTCATCATAATTAATCATTTTGATTGATTATTCATTGATTTGTCTCAATGTGTGATCAATTCCTAAGGTTTAAAAATAAAAGTAGCAGATTATTAGCTCTCACCCAAGATTTCTTGGAACATTAATGCAGACACTCTCTGATTACTCTATTTAATGAGGATTTATAATATGAGTAGGAGTGTGCAGAGTTGTTCTTAGTAAATGGAGAGTTTGAGAGAGCTATTTTTGAGTTGATAGAGTTCATACATTTTTGGTAGTATCTTTCTCCTGTGTAGTTCCTTTGCTGAAAAATGGATAAACTAAGTGCGTCTATCAGTCCAATCCAAATTTCTAGGAGACTCAATCCCCTTGAGTCTCAATGGGACACTCCCAAGAATGAACATGATATCCCTGAGGTTCCTCTAACTCTGAGGAAGAAAGCAAAAGCTAGTAAGAAATATATGTATAATGTTGTCAAGTGTTCCTATCATCTGAGAAGTAGAACTATTTCAATGGAACTGGTCAAAGTTAAAGGGAAGAAATATGATAGGCCAGAGAGGGAGATAGCGAGGAAGAAAAAATACCACCAAGATTACCTAAGAAAGCATCATTCTCCCATTGAATTCTTAGATGATCCCTTGGATAGTGATACTAAGGCTAATTCAGGTTACCACCACTATCTTATGGTCATGAATGAATTGGTAGATTTAGATGATGAGGTGCTAGAAGTTTCCCCAATTTCTATAAGGACACCAAGTGGGTGTGCCTACTCTGCAGTTGAGAAATAAGGTTAGCACCTCATTTTCTTTCTAAGCTAGTGCTTGGTTTTTGTTCCTTTATGCTAATTCAGTTCCTTTTCGCTGGTCTATGCTTTTTGTGCTCATGCTGACTTTTTTGTGTTTGGTGTGGACATACAAGTTTTGATGTTGTGAAAACGGAACATTTTGGAATGCTGATGGGTCTTCTCTGACTAATGATTTTTAGAATTTTTATTTCCCCTATTCTATAAATGATTGCTTATAACTATCTAGGGAATATTCCACATTTTGGTGAAATTAGTTTTGAAATGAAAGTGAAATATAATGCGTAATTCAGCATGATGCTTGTTACTCCCTTTTTCTATAAAAGGGATTTCAAGGATGATTACAGGAGAGGTCAGTGTGTAGTTTTCTTGAAGTTGTCACACAAAAATAGAAAATAATACTAAACTTTCTGGTAGTATGTTTTAGGGATGAAGTGAATCAATATGTATATGGTTCTTTGATTATAATAATGATAAAATATAGAAACGAGTAGTATAAAGTCTCGACAATTTTCTCTCCTATGTACTAGTTGTACAAACTATGAATAATATAATCTATAATTGTCTTATCTGTATCTATTGGTTTCCAATGGATGTACTGCTCTATTCTTGGTCATTCATTCAATGAATGGATGTAAATGCTTGAGTATAACAATAGGTTTGTAATATGTCATGTATGAGGATGCTAGTAAGAAGTGAATGTTTAAGATGCTAAGTGGGAATACTTTAATGCAGTGTTTTCAAGGATTTGGGTATTGTCATATATGAAAATTGTTGTCAAATCATGTGGGCATTAGGATCAATTGACTTTATTCCAAATAATATGGCACTGGTTTAAGTAAGGTTATTATATTGTAATTGTGTTGGCCATTTCAACAACTGATCACAAAATGAAAATCAATTTATTTATCAATCTTGTTGTGGGTGTGTGTAAAATTTGATGAATTACATTTTCTCTTGTTTGAGTTAGACACTACCATGAAGGTCAGCCAAACCTTTAGGGTACTGGGTCTTTTAAACAATTTAAGGAGAATCATTTGTTTACTTTGTGTTTGATGCCTAAACACACTAGTATTTATAAACACATTGTTGGGATCACCCTCCTAGGTTTCACAGAGCCCAAAGTGCAGGTGAGAAATGATTACATATCAAATCTCCCATGTGTTGGCCACTTACTTTGAATATTCTTAAGCATAAGGGTTGGCTACCCTTTAGAGGATTTCAAAGTTCTGCTATAAAAAGAACCAACAACTCATAGCGAGCGAACCTCAACCTTGATAGGCAAGATTCCTTATGATCTATAGACCAAGGAGAATGGGGTTTCACTTGTAGGTGTGTGGATACTAGTTTGATAAGCCCATAGGGTGGGATTTAAGTGTAGATGCCAGTCACGACCAGCTTCATTGACCATTTTCTTTAGGATTTTCAAAATGGTCTAATTTGTAGCCTCATCTTGACCATTTCACTATGGGTAATAAGGGGTAGCTCTTTCAAATCTTGAAGGGTGTTCTGTTATGAAAAATAAGGCCTTGCGGAACACCGTAACAATAGATAAGGTAATTCAGGATAAATTTGGCAATTTTCTTCCCTATTGCGTAAGTCATAGGAATGGCTTCTACCCAGTTGGTAAAGTACTTAGTGTTAATTATGATGAACTTGGGGCCATTAGATGAGATTTGAGTAATATTTCCTATGAGGTCAATCCCCCACTACAAGAAATCCCAAGGTGTGACCATGAGCTATAACTCTTGAGCTGGAGCATGAATAAGATCTCCATGTTGTTGACATTGGAAACACTTCTGCACATATCTATGGGCTTCTCTTTCCATGTTTGGCCAGTAATACCCTATCCTCAATAGTTTCTTAGCTAAATTCATACCACTAGAATGGGAACCACATATACCATCATGTACTTCTATTAAGGTGCTCAAGGCTTCCTCTTTGTTGAGACATCGTAGTAATGTAACTTTGATGCTTCTTCAGTAAAGGGTATCACATAGGATCACGAATTAGGATGCCTTCTTAACAAAGGTCTTTTTAAGGTTGGAGTGATATCGAATGGGAGGGTTCCTCTACTAAGGTAAGTGAATATATTGTGATACCATGGGGAACCAAGACCAATGATTACACACAAAAATTCAGATTTTGGGATTTGGAAAGCTGGTATAAGAAGTTGTTCTACCAAGAACTCACATTGAAGGATGTTGTGTGGTATATCTAACAATGATCTAATTGTTTCTATGGTGTTTGCTACTCGAATTTTCATGTGAGGAATCTTCTCAAAATTTATATCTATGGAAAATTCCTTGAGTCTTTCTACCATCTTCTTATAAGGAGTGAGTTTATCATCTTTGGTTTACTAGTCATCACTGAATTGGTTGATAACCAGCTATGAGTGCCCATAGATTTTTAACTCTTGTATTTTTCATTGAATTTCTATCCTTACACCCATTATCAAGGCTTCATACTCCATAATGTTGTTAGTACATGGAAAAGACATATGGTATGACTTCAAGATGCAATCACCTTGAGGGGTGATAAAAAGAATACTCGCCCCTGATCCATGTTGGGTAAACGATCCATCAAAATATATTTTCCATTGATATTTTGTATTGACAAGGAATATTGATTCATCAAGAAATTCATATATTAAAGGGTTCTCTGTATAGATGGGTGCTTTTGCTAGTTGGTCCATAATCACTTTTTTTTATTTCCTCACACTCCACATACTCTATGTCAAACTCAGTCAAGATCATTACCCATTTTGCCATTTGCCTAGTGTGAGAGTTGCTTTGGGAAAGAAATATTTCAGTGGGTTGATCTTTGAAATGAGCTTGATTTGATGCAACAAGATGTAATGTTTGAATTTTTGTGAAGTGGAAACCACTACTAAGCATCCATTATAAATGGATGAGTAATTCATTTTATATCCTACCAAGGTCCTACGGATGTAATAGATGGATCTTTATTCTATGTTTTCATCATGTTGTGATAGAAGATCACCCAGTGTTGCTAATGTTGTTGAGATATACAAGATTAATGGCTTGTTTGGTATTGGAAGCATGAGTATTGGAGGTGTCAATATGTATTCCTTGATCTACTTGAAAGGTTTATCACACTTCTCATCCCACTTGTATGTTATTCCTTTATGGAGAAGATGCAAGAAAGGGTGGATTTTGTTTGACAATTGCGCTATGAACCTTCTAATGGACTAAAATATTCCTTGTAACCCTCTCATTTGCTTCAATGTTTATGGTAGTTCCATGTCTGGGATGGTTTTAACTTTTACTAGATCAATTTCTATCCCTCTTTATGAGATAGTGTAGTCAAGAAGCTTCCTTGATGTAACCCGAAAGACACACTTTTTTGGGTTTAGCCATACCTTATACTCTTTGAGCTTGTCAAATATGAGTCCTAATACCTTTATGTTCTCACTCCTTTTCTTTAACTTGGCTAATATATCATCCACATAGTCTTCTATTGTTTTGTGGATCATATCATGAAGGATGAGAGTCATTGCTCTTTGATAGGTTGCTCCTACATTCTTCAACCCAAATGGAATCATGTTCCAACAATACGTTCCCCATGGACAAGTGAATGCAATTTTGTGTTTGGAACCAAGGAAAATGGGGGATAGGTTGATCAACTACTATCACACCCACTTTCAAAGCTTCCACTCAAGGATAACCCTAGAGATCTCAAAAAAATGAGAAAGAGATCTTGTAATAGGGCTATCCCGGGGACTAAATATAATATAATGAGGGGTTCAATGCCAAGTTTAGACTTGGAAAAAAAATTTAAATACAAGATGAAACTCTAAACCCTAGTTTAATGTAAAGCACTATAAAATGACATATAAAAATGTGTAAAACAAAAAAAAGAGTTGAAAAATAGAATGTGTGCACCTAGAAACTTTTAGAGACTTGAATGGAGATTGTAAATTATGCAAATCTTGATTTTTTTGTGTACTAGGGCTCATTCACCAATCTGGGTGAATAAGTCTGAGACCAAGGTTTCTACACAAGAACATGTTTCGAACAAATGGGTATCCAAATATGCAAAACTATCTGAAGAAAACGTATAGTGGGACTCATTCACCACTTATAGTGAATGATTCAAGTTTATATGTTTTGTAAATTCAAATTCTAAATCTGGTCTTCTCAGTCTGCTCAATCTTTTCCTCTATGTTTGTAAATATGAAACTCTAATTTTGGGGTTCTAGATGAAATTTTAATGAAGATTATGACCTTACGAATGGGGAGACAACTCCAACAATATTGTAACCTAATCTTCAATGATCTTTAAGTCTTCAAAGCACCTATATTTTTAATTACACAAAGAAAGAGAGCAAAAGTGTTGATTGTTAGGGAATAGGGGTTTACCTTAGTAAAACCTCTTTTAGGTAATTAAACCAAATGATGAAACAATGAAACAAGGAAATGAAACATGAAACATAGGATATGAAACATGAAAAATGATACCTTGAATGATGTCTTGTAAATGCTTCTTTGTAAGTTTGCAACTCAACATGAAATGGCCATGAAGGATGCAGATCTTGATCTTGATAATAGGAGAAAAACAACGCTTGATTGTGGATCTTCAATGCTACATCAAAAAACTAGCTCAATAACATTTTTGATGCTTGATATGCTTGACATGATGATGGAAATTTGATTGATGCAATAATTGATGGAGAATTTTTCCCTTGAATGCTATCTTGATAATCTCTTAAAGACTTGGAATTCTCAATTATTGCTTGGATGGATTGATATCATGTAGGCTTGATCAAATAATGATTTGAAAGCTTGTTGATATAGGAAATCCACTCAAATGACCATTAATTTGACCCCAAATGCCAACATAGGAGAAATTTAAATTTAAACCCCAGTTTTTCCTGTTCAAACCTTGAAATAGCTCAAATGGGACTCATTCACCAAGATAGGTGAATGGATTCCACCTGGATGGGACTCATTCACCCAAAGTCATGAATGGGTCCCACAGGGGCTATTTTACTAGCTAAAGTGTCGGGGAGTGAATAAATTAAGCTCATATGTTGATCTTGTTGGGTTTTTGATCAAAATATTCCTTGGGATGCATAATATGGGGCCATAGGAGCCTATTAATTATTATATAAAGGTCATAAATGCAAGAGGGCCTAAAATTGAATGTGAAACTATAAATAAATATGCCTTGCAACATTAAATTAAGGAAAAATTGAGTCTATTTAGCTTGGAATGGCCCTAAGTCCCATGTGAATGTGTAAAAAAAATTACAACACTAGATTAGGTCCACCTTAGTTTACAAGCCTCCTAAATTTAATGTGAAAGTGTAAAAAAAATTATTTTACAACATTAAATTAAGGAAAAGTTATGTTTATTTAGCTCTAAAAAGGGCCTAAGACCAAATGTGGATGTGTAAAACTCATCACAACACTAGAGAAAGTCCAATTTATCTTTAAAAATTCCCAAATTAAGCAAGGGATACTTTTTCATTGACCCTATTTATCCCCTAATTTAGTGAGAGGATGAACTTGCTTCAAACTCAAACTAAAGTAGACATTCAAGAGGGGTCTAAGTGTACCAATGCAGATGGTCTAGGATAAAAAAGATCAAGGAAGTGGTCAAGCCCACACGATCCAAGACCCTAAGTCAAACTAACATACGCACAAAAGGACGTACACAAGATGAACAATATGTAGTAAAATAAGATACACAAACATGCAATGTCAGTAACTAAAAGAAAGAAAAATAACTAAAAAAATAAAAATGAGGTGGATCAAGCTTTGAAAAAGATGCCCTCAATTTTGGGACCACTGAACATCGGGTCATCCATGGGGTGAGTTTTCCCAAAGAATTGGTTTAGTAAGAAAGTCATGCCATTCTATCAGCTTCCCACTGTATAATGAGAAAGTCATGCCAGTGTGTCAGCTTCCCATCATACTAACCATACCAAAGTTGGCATCCTAATAACTTTGATAAGGTACCACAATGCAATAATTTTTGTAAATGTTTTTTTCATGTAAAAACTTTGTTAAAGGGGATTTTTCTTTTTTCATGTAATGGTCTTCTTCTTACGGAGATTTTTTTCTAATGTCTCCAAGAGAGGACAAGTTAAAAGTGTTAGATTGTCGCCCATGGGATGTCTCATTCACATCATGCCATGCCAATAGATCATACACTCTTTGATGGTATCAAACCCAATGACACCACCAAGAAGAGGACACATCACAAGAAGAAGGGAATATCAGACCATGAATTTTTTTCCAAAAGATTTCATCGATGTATGCCCTCACTTTAAACTGGTTGCTACACCATCACTATGAACAATTGCTTTAAAGTATCCAACGATAAATGCTAACATGAAAGAAGACATGAGAGCCAACTTGGAAATCCCTATGCCAAGTCATATGTTTCCAAATCGAACTACATCATGGATAATTATGTCACATGCCAGCCAAATTAAGGCATGTCATCAACATCCCAAGCTTTCTCTTATATGTACATGAAAGGTGATCAACTAGCCAAAAGAGACAATGAAAAGTGACATATGGGGATAAGGATTACTAACCCCCTTTGTCCCATTTAGTGTAGGACAAGGGTGAGCCTAGAATGGATGATGCTATGTTGCTCCTTGTAAAGAGGAAATGACTTGCAATAAATGTAAAATGCATGCAATAGTGAGTATGCTATGATCCTACAATGATTGCATGGCAAAGAGCAAAAACTAAGGTGTCAACTTGATACATATTTAAGAGATATCTATCAGTTTTGGTTGCATCAAATTTAATTTTTTCTTGGAAGAATCTTTCATGATAGTGTTGACATTAAATGAAGGATTTCATTTTGAGGGACAATAACCAAGGTCATTATTGATTTCTTGTCTTTTAGGCTTTAAATACAGACATGGATAAATTTTCTATAGCATCACATCCTTTCCCAAGTTGCTTCATAAGTTCAAAACCTCTTCCATAAATTTTTTTCACTTCTTTTGAATTCAATGGTTGTTCAACCTCATCAAAGCCTATTGTGTATGTTGTCATTTCATCTAAAGTGGTTGAAGTGAATGTTTTTGAATTTTGTATTTCCATTACCAGTTTCTATTTTCCCATTTTAAATTCTTTTGTTATGATCTTGTATTCTCCAATGAATATAGGTATGACATCAAAGTTTTTTGAATCATCTTCCAATAATTTTGTGGCCTCTTCTATTTGTTTTTTGTTTTTCTATCTCTTGTGTGGGTTCAACATGTGTAGTTGATGTTAAGGGATGTATAATATGCATAATGTCAAAATACTTGTTTGTATTTTCATGATCTCTTAGTGAAGAGGAGTCTAATGTTACTTCATTATCTTCATCTAAGGAAACCATATTACTGTTGTTTGAAAGAAGTGTTTCAATGTTGTCATGTGCTTGCACCATGATACCTTACCTAGTAGGAGAGTTTTTAGGAGAAGAAACTATATGTCCATGACACTCAAAGGTGGGTTCTTCTAAAATAACTTCATAGCAAGTAAGGGGTTTATCAATGGTTAGATTATTTTTTGTGTCAATGATGGGATATTCTTGTTCAATATTGTTTTCCTCATGATTCCCATCTATTGGATCTTGTAACACCATAATTTATCTTCTTCACCAAAAATAGAGATATTAGGAGAGGGGGAAATTTTATTTTTGTCCATAATTTCATCCTTTTTTCTCTAAGGTATCATTCTCTTGTCCCATAATATCTACCCTAGTAGGAGATATTTTAGGAAAGTGACAAAAAAAAGGTTCATCGAATTTTGTGGTTAGATGTTGTAAAGTAGCTTCATCATACACAGGGGAGGCATCAAGGGAAGGTGCATCAAGGGAAGGCTAACTGTGAATTTCATGTTTTCCAATGAATGGAATTATTTGTTCAAATAGGTCTTCCAAAATGGTAGGGACATTAGGAAAGGGAGGAATAAGATTCTCATGAGTCTCAATAAGGATATCTTCTAACATCTTCTAACACTAAACTATATTCTTCATGTCTAGAGAAGATATTAGGAGAAGGAAAGGTTTGCTTGTCATGATTATCTATATTTACATCCCCATGTCCTATGATGTTTTCCCAAGTAAGAGAGGTAGGATTTTCATAGCTCAAAATTATTGGATCTCTTAATATCAACATATCCTCCACAAAAATGTGTTTGTCATGATCATTCATGATTGTATTCTTATTCAGTAAAGCATTTTCACAAGTAAGGGAGGTGTTGGGAGATGAATGGTGACTAGGTAAAGTAGTGGAAATGATATCAGCTTCGTGTGTCATAATATCTTTACAAGGGGGAAGAAAAAAAAGACATTCATGATCTTCGATGATTGTAACTTATTTCACCAAGATCCCTTCGTCACCAATGGGAGAGATATTAGGAGAAGAACAATTATGATTATCATGATTGTCAATGCTTGCATCCTCTAGTATCAAACCTTTAATGGATGATCTAGGAGAGATCAATTCATCAAGGGCTTCATCTAACATGTCAAATTCATCACTACTAAAGGGTTTGAATGATATGTTGTCTCTAAGGTTGACATTTTTTGTTTGTCTCTTTTAATGTTTTTAGATTTTTATTTTTCATTTTTGAATGAATTCCAAATGTAATTTGATCTAATTGAACTATGAACAAATGTTGAGAATGAAAAATGCAAGAAACTAATTCTAACCACAATTACAATGAATGTAAATTATTCTAGTTCTAATGATTTGAATGTAATAGAAATTATGTAAACTGAAACAAAAAAAATTTAACAGCAAATAGAAGCTTAAAAATAGGAAATTTAACTCTATATTAAAATGCAATTTCAAATTTGCACTGGGATTGATTAGCCCAAGGTTGTGAATGAGTCCTAGTAGGGATTTTTTTCAAGATTTTCTAAATTTTTTAGTTGATTTTTATGTTTTCTATGCTATATGATCTAGATCTAAGATGCAAATGAAAATTTTGAATGAAATTAGATGCAAAAATGCAACCTAAATCAGCTTTTACTAATGCAAAATTTGAAACCCTAAAATGCAAATTAACTAATGTAAATCCTAATGCAATGTCAACACAAACCAAATCTAGGATAAAGATGCAATCCAAATAAGAATTATGATGTTCTAAAGGAAAGTTCACCAAAATGGAACCAAAGAAAATGGGGGATAGGTTAATCAAGTGCTATCACACCCACTTTCAAAGCTTGCACTACAGGATAACCCTACAAATCTCAATGCAAAAGAGAAAGAGATCTTGCAATAGGGTTGTCCTAGGGATTAAATATGATCTAATCAGGGGTTCACCACTGAGTTTAGACTTGGAAAAGAAATGAAATGCAAGATGCAACTCTAAACCCCAGTTTAATGTAATGCACTACAAAATGACCTAGAAAAGAGGGTAAAATGAAACAAAAAGTTGCAAAATAGAATGTGTGCACCTGGAAAATTGTAGAGACTTGAATGAAGACTATAAATTATAAAAACCCTTAAATTTTGGCCTACTAGGACTCATTCACTAATCTGGGTGAATAAGTCCACGGTTAAGGTTTCTGCACAAGAACAAATTTCAAGCAAATTAGTATCCAAACCTGCAAAAATATTTGAAAAACACCTATAGCGGGACTCATTCGCCACTTGTCGAAAATCGGTCCACTTTAGATTTTCTAGAAATTCAAAGTCTGCATATGGTCTTCTCAATCTACTCAATCTTCTTCTCCAGGTTCCCAAATCCGAGACTCTGATTTCAGAACTATAGATAACCTTTTAATGAAGATTACGACATAGAAAATGAGGACACAACTCCAACAAGCTTGTAACCTAATCTTCAATGATCTTCAATTCTTTAAAGCACCTAGATCTATAGTTGCACAAAGAAAGAGAGAAAAAGTGTTGATTGTTAGGGAATAGGGGTTTTCCTTGGTCAAACCCCTTTTAGGTAATTAAACCAAATGATGAAACAATGAAACAAGGACATGAAACTTGAAACATATGATATGAAACATGAACAATGATACCTAGTGAATGATTCCTGTTGATGGATTTTCTTTTCAGGCTTCATGGAAAGAGGAACATCAAATAGGACGCATTATAGATGACCTCCTTACACATGACGTTAAACTCTTTGATGTGGTCCACAAGACTTCCTCTCCCTTTGCATTTATCAAATTTGGGGACTTTGAAACCAAGAGGGAATGGTACCATTGCAAATTTGTTCATCGAATGGATATGGGCATAGGTTTTGTTGTGTATGGGGCTTCTTCATCTTTCCCATCTAAATATCCTACATTTCTTATGTTAATTCCTTAAGTTATGATGCTATATCATCTTATGGGTTTTGTGGAGGAACATATGTTGTGTATTGTGGAATGGAGGATGGATTGTATGTGGGATTTTGATATGATGAGGTGTTGTATGGTGTGTATGGTGGTGTAGAATATTGTGAAGGTGACTGTGGTGGAGGTGTATATGTTTGTAACATATTCGTATTCACGATGTTTTGTTCAGGGTTATATTATAAACTATGTTGTGGTTGTTGTGTGAGTACTTGTTATTCTTGGGCATACTACTAGGCCAACAAGGCTTGTTTTTGGGATTGTTGTTGTTATTGTGCTACTAGGGATGCTTGTTAGGCTTGCTATTCTTGTCAATCCATGAGGGATTTTTGTTAACCTTTTTGTTGTGTTGCACTAATGCTACTTGTTGTTGCCGTTGTTGTTGTTTTGCTGCTATGGTTGCTTGCTATTTTTGTTATTATGTTGTTTGGGATTCTTTCTATTATTGTTGGGATAATAGGGTTGCTTTCCATTGTTACTGTTGTTTGTTGGGAAGATTGTTGATAAGACTATTGTGCTTGTTGTAGAGATAAGGTGTGTTCTTGCAATGTAGGATCAATTGGTCGTTGGGGAACCTACAATGGGTTTTTGGTGTTGATGATTTTAGTGTGATATGTGTAGTTGAAGAGCGGTTGAGGGTTTCCTTGGTTTATCATTCCTTAGAAGATGGTGGATTGGTATGGAGGAATGTAAGTTTCAGGTCTTGTTTGATTTTGCATGATGTGGGGGACCAAGGGGAAAGGTGATGTTGGTACCATTTGGTATTGTGATGGTAATGGAACATTCAGACCTTGCAATTGATTAAAATGGTTCCCTTGATCAATGGGTAGGGTGTTTCCTTGTATTTGACATGTGACCAAGGTATTAGCTTGGTTGACAAGATTCATAACCAAGGTGTTATTTTGATTTGGGTTGATGATGTATGGGATGGATGTGTTTTGTGAAACCAATAGTACAGATGAACCAATGAGGTGGCTAGATAAAGATGTCCCTATTTGTGTTAAGTGTTAATTTTTTGTGATGGTATTAACATGACCTTGTTGATCCATACTACCTTGTGTGATGTCGGGCACACTTGTGGTACTTGTGGGGATGGATGAGGATGGGCTCCCTTGATGTGTTGAGGTTGTCGTGGACTCATGAAGTATAATTGGTTTATGTTGATGTAGGGGGTGTTGTGGAACCAAAGGAGCACCAAAGGTAGGTGTCCAAGTGGTGTTTTTGGGGTGGATTGTTGTTGAGGGTACCCACAAGTCCATTGCTTGCCAAAGGTGGAGTACAACCAAAGTCTTTATTAAAACTAGTGCCAAGACTAGAAGTTTATGTTTGAGTTAGCCCTAGTGATGGAGTTGATGGAAGTGTGGATGAAGTCATGTTTTGTGCTAAAAATGATGGTGGCATTAAAGTTATCTTTTCTATGGCTTGAAATTCATTCTTATACTTAGGAATTTATTCTTTAGTAAGCTCAAATGGATTCTTTGTAACGTATTCTAGATCATATGGTCCTTTAATTTGGGGTTGTTGTTAGGGGGTAGAATAACCTCGTGGATCAAATTATTGAGGGTTGCTATCAATTATGGTGGATGAGACTTTGATTTTCTCCATGGTTCTCTTGTGTTGTGATCTTGTTGTTAGCATAAATTGTGGGTCACCTATGGGAGAGTTTTGTTGATATTTGTAATGTTTAAACTCTCTAGTTGACTCAAATTTAGGTAAGAGGGCCCCTGTAAGTCATTTTGGAGCAATTATGTGAGTGGGAGATGATAATATGAATGATGTGGGGAGTGATCTTTGCAATTTTTTTGGGACAACACTTTTGACTATAGATTTGATGTTTGATGTTTGGCTAAAGGATGTTAATGAAATTGTGAATCTTTAGTGTAGACTTGTGACCTTCAAGATAAACTAGTTAAGAGGTGATTACTAAATTAACTAAATGCATAGAAAAGGTTTCATTTATCATACAAAGTAGCTATGTTAGTGTTTGGGTTGATAGATTTATAATTCCAAAGTGTTGGTATGTTCAAAATTTTGAAAATTTTGGTGAAGTGAAGGATGAAATATGATGAAGGATGGATGAAATGTTTCACCCAATGTTGACCTATAGTGAAACTTTGTTTTTGTAAGACCAGGGTAGTGAGAAACATGTTATACCTCGAAAGTGATCAAACCCTACGAACTCAATGATTTAAACAAGAAGCATTTGTGAAACACATAGATTTGGGTCATCTATGAAAGTGAATAGAAAATTTCTCCTTATGGATCTATCTTGGTTGCAATGATTCCTTAAGATACGTATCCAAATATACTTTGCACTATGATGTCTAAGTTTGAAATAGTGTAATTTACACCTTCTGTTGGGGATTTTGACTTTGTGAGAGATCATTTAGAGAAGAACAAGATCACAAAAAAGAGGATATTTATTTCCATGTAGGAAGTGGTAATATGGGCCTTCTAGCCACAATATCAGTGTTTTCCTCTTGTTCATCGAAGATTTTTTTGTGTTTCTCGACTAGCTTGGTGATTTCTTTGTTTCAAAAATGAAGCTCCTCAAACTACTAAATATATCTATTGATTCTCCTCTAATTAGTTCAAAGTTTGGTTATATGATAGCGGGCATAAGGTTTGGTTGTTCAACTAGATCGATCTGACACCAAATGGTCATGTGGAGTTTAATTTTTCAATTTATCTTGCTTAAAAGAGTTTCTTTTTACCACAAACACTTCTCTTGCTTAAGTTTCAAACTAAATATCTATGTCAAAAAAAAAATCATTTATTTCACAAGGTCCATTATGTGAAAGTCATGAAGTTTAAAGCCCTAGTTCCCTAGGTTAACTTTGGAAAGTATTGATTGAGATTTAAACCTAAATATTTAGAAGTCTCTAAGGATAGAAATCCTTAGGGAAAGCATCAATATTAATTTTTTTTCAAAGGGTATCCATACTTAGACCGAAGGGTTTAGAATTTTGAGAAAGATCATTGATGTTTGTTTGCATTTTTTTGGAACCAAGCAAAGTATTAAAACAACTCACAAGAATGAACAATCCTAGTTTAGGTGCATATTTCTTAGTAGGCTTACAATCATCCCCTAAGAGATGATTAATACATGAAGATGGAATGGACAAGTAGGCTATGTAAAGGAAATGTACCATCTTGACATGAAAAGCAAAGGAGTCCCTTCCCCATTTTCTCTATTGCCTCAACCAAAAATTGGACATGGTAAGTAAATTTTGGGAGTGGTCGGCCTCCTATGCACTACTTCGAAATAAACTTTAGAGTAAATGGTGAGACACTAAAAATATGGTTCTTATTCCATACTTTTAGGATAAACTAGTGTTATACATGTGGCAATTCACTCAATTAAGAGGCCTCTTGGCCCTTAGAAATATCTAAGGGCTTTAACACATCACAAGGATACTAAGGGAGACATTTTTTGGTATAGGAAAACATTACTAGCTGGTTAATGACTTTACAACCAATTATTTATATAGTGGACTTAAATGAAAGAATTGCTTAAGTTGTTCCCTCTCACAAGTTGGGAGGTAGGCTCTCTAAAGGTAACACATGTTTGAAGTACAAAATGCTTTCTATCACCCAATATTTCAAAAACGTTGAAAGGGAGAGGATAGGTGCTTCCAAGAAGAAAATTATATTTTTTTGTTTCTCTTCACCCAAGATTGCACGAAGCACAAGGGGAGAGGATATGCACAACAAGCATGCATAAGCAAATCAGACACATTTTCACTTTGAACTCAATAAGTATAATGAATGTGTTTTAAGCAAAAAATGAAGTGTGTATATTTTTTTGTTCAATTTTAAACCAACATTGCAAAACAAGGATGTGAGGGTTTAGTTTTAACCAATTTGAACATTCATTTTAAACCAAAAGGTAATCTATTTGGTCCTAAAACATGAAATAAAGCATCATAAATGGTTTATAATTTTCCCATAAGTGCTCAAACACTTGTTATAATTATATAATCAAATGATAATATGCTCCTTCACTTTGAATTTTATTGGACAAACCTACAAACTAGTTACCCTCAAAAACAAAAATGAGAATTTCGTGGCATGTTAGAAATCAGATGAAATCAAAAAATTTAAACACATGTCAAAATTAAAGTTTAGTTTTGTTTACTAGTAAATAGTGATTCTGAAATGAATTGCATTGTTGTATTTTCATCAAATGTGTTGCTATATCGAAAGTGCATCACTATATTGGAAAATTGGATGTTTCACTTTGTAGTAAACAGTGACATCAATAGTGTTTCCAAATCAAATGTGTCATTAAATTTAAATTCATGCTATGATTTAAAATGAATCTACCATCGCTATTTTAATTAAGCAATGAAAAAACTTAATAGAGTTTCACCAAATTAATCATGCATCGTTGTATAGTGACATGTCCAAGGTGCATCACTGATATTTCTCAAAGTGCATCGTTGAACCTAAAACCAGAAGGAAAATACAAATATAAAGAGAAATTTGTAATATTGATTAGTTCACGGCTTTCTTGTAGCACCAAAATGTGACTGATGGCATAGTATGGGTTAACTACACTTGATCCATAAGGATTCAAAGTGTATTTAATCCACTAAGCATCAATCCAATAATATCATTCAATGTAAAAAAAGTGAAGAAGTTGTTAAAAATATCATTATAAGTATGAAAGCTTGATAAACATCTACTCTACGACATTCAAACTTATCCTATTAGGAGAGTGGTGTTGAATTGATGTGGAATGGAGACCATTTCCCAATCCCTTGGATAATGAACTTTTTTTAATCAATTTTATTGAGGAAACCTGATGAAACCGATGAAAGATGTGTTATAAAACATGATGAAATATATTTTAACATCATAAATTTTATGATGATCAATGTGAGTGTATGCAAAGCTATTCTAAATATATGCAATATTTTAAAGATTAAAATCCTAATTTTAAAATATGCTAAATGGATGCACCTAAGTTACCATGGAAGCCATTAATGGAAGAAAAGATAAAAAATGTATTTAAAATAACTTAAAATTCTTTTAAAACATAAAATTTGATTGCAAAATGGATGTTATTTTCAATAGCATAAGTTTTCTTTGAAAAGGTGGATCCCTATTCAATAGATGCAAGCTCTATTTATAGAATAGGAAAAATGAAACTGGCATGGTCAAGATTGAAAGAATCAATCAATGGTCAGGATGGAAGGAAAATGTAGACATCGATCATGGATTCCCATCAAGGGTTGAGTGTGCAAGTTGATATTTAATCAAGGTTTCACAATCATCCAAACAAACACAATTCAAAACTTGCACAAGAAGTTTGTTGAAAGTTTGTTACAATGAAGAATATTCTTTTTTTCAAATGAATGAAGAAGAAAAGAATATACCAGGGGAATATTCCCTTTTGGAGGAAAATAATCCTTTAGTTAATTAAAATCAAATTTAATGTGCAAAGGGGAAGCAATATTCCATGAGAATATTCCCTTTTGGAGGAATATTCTCAAAGAACATTCCCTTGCAAGTGGTAGGATTAGATTTAATTAATAGTTTGATAATTAAAAAATGTTTCTATTATGCAAATTAGAGGAATTTACGATATTCATTAAATAATTAACTTATTTAATGAAAAGGGGTCAAAATGAAATTTAATTAAATAATTAGGATTATTTAATTTAAATGAGAGGATTTATGGTGTTAAATTAAATGTTTTGATTTATCCAATTTAATAGGATTTAAGGTTAGAATGAAAGGAGTGAATTAGCCTAATTAGGTCAATTAGATTAATAGATGAAAATGATGCAATTATTTAAATATCTAGGCTAATTTAATAAATTAAGTGAAAAGAGGATGAGTTTTAGGATGAAACGGTGTTAGAATATCATATTTGAGTGTATGATATCATTCAAGAGATTTTTAAATGTCTACACTACCCAACAACTTAATAATGCTTTATTTCTTCAGACCCCTTACTTTACTACATGAAATTTGTACCTGGTACTTAGGGAAACATTTGTAAAATCCAGAGTGTATTATAGGTTGAATTTAGACTTAGCTTCACAGTTTGTAGCCCTAGTCCTTGATCTTGGGCTTTCTGTCGATGAAGTTCACATGGCTGCTCAATTGATAGTGTGACCTGATTTCCTATGGAACTTAGACTATTTCCTATATGTTCCACACCTATCCATTGAAACTCCCTCACCTAATCACATTCCTCTATTTCTAGAATGAGGATAATTAGTTCCTCTCTAACTGTTTATGACTGATCTTCAAACCCCTAACTTTGACACTCACCAGGATAATGCTTACCTAGGATATACTGCCCTTATGGATGAAGCATCCTAGATTGACTGAATGACCACCTTTTTGTTGTAGCTCAGTTCCTCCCTTTTTCTTTTTCTTTTGCAGTTTTATGACAAGAAATTTTGTATTTCCATGTATATACGAAGTATAGACATATATATACAAATAAAATCTTTTTGTACTTTAAGCATGTATTTACTATGCATTGTTTTATTTTTTCATTTCACAGTGCAATGTTTTAAGAATATTTCAAGTCACTCGCATGTGTGTGTTAAATTAAGCAGAATTCGTTAATGCCAAGAACAAACTAGAAATCAAAAACACAAAACCTACAAAAAAAAACTAACCTAACTAACCCAAATTTACCCTAAGTAAATGATTAACCCTAACTAAACAATTTACTTTAATCTCTATCACTATATTCATTATAGTTTTCATACAAATTATATCAAGTTTGTCCTCAAATTCACTTGAGTACATTCCAAATCTCTTGCTGCAATAATGAATTATCTTAAATTTTTTTTGTTTGAAAAATGTAAATTCAAATGCATAATTACTAATAAATTGGCTCATATGTATAAAAGAACCTCATTAAAGTTTGATTGTACACACCTTTTTTGATTCCTCCTTACTCTACCTTATTCCAATCTTGGTTCATTATTTTCTTCTTTGATTTGTTCCTCTCCATGAACAACTATGTTCATTTCATGATTCTCTTTCTCTTGAAGATTCCTTGAGTCATTTTCCATGTCTTCACTTTTAACTTCATTAGACCAAGCAACAACACAATTTACATTATCATCAAAGAGTGAGAAAGTAAAAACTTGATATTCTATATTCTACATGGCATCAAGAAAATTTCCCTTTTTAACTCGTGGATTTTCCATTAGGAGCAAAAAAACACATCTCCCGCTCAATTTTCCCACTTTTTCTATTCATTATCATCTTCCACGTATGAAAAGGTTGATGAATCATTATTTTTTTTTCATGTTTTTGGCATGCTATTTCCAAGTCTTAGTGTCTTGGCCTTTTTCCTACGAAACTTCAAGATTTTCCTCATGGCAATTGCAATTAATAAATTGATTTGATTCAACAATTAATTTTCCATAATTTATAATTTTACTAGGGTTAGGCACTTTCTCAAAATTCAAACTTCTTCTCAGTAACAACTCCTTTCTTTTACCAATTAAAACTTCCTATGTTAATGAAATTACACTATACATGGCCAAACTTACCCTAATTAGAAAAATTTCTCAATCAATTTCACAATGATTAGTTGTATCATTAATTACACACTTAGTGACCCTACCAAAGGTGAATACACTCAAAGCATAAATCCTCTAATTAAGAATTTCTCAAAGATTCTCAACTTCCATTTTCATACTACTAGCTTGCATATACTGTCATCTTACTAGCAACTTTCAAACCTAGAACTAGGATAACAATATCAATTCTCAATAAAAGGTGAGAGAAAGATATGAGCCCTCCTTCTAGTGTCAATTCTTGTTGATCACAATGTTAGTTGCAAAAAAAAAGTATAGATAAATCCTCACAGACTGACCGTGGGAACCTATCTTTACTTGAAAGACTGAACCAGGACAACCTAAATCTTAGGATGAATCAACTTAATTTCAGTGCTCGTTTATGTCAGGCCTTGACCACACTAGGTTTGAATTATGGTTCATTGTGATAATGCTATTAATCATGAGGGGTAAATTATTATTTCTATTTCTTAAAAGAATCATAAGGATAATTCAAGGATATTCTTTATCCGGTCATCAGACAATTTTATGAAATCAATATATTTGCAATAAACTTTCATGAATTTCAAATAAATTCTCTATCACTTAAATAAATTTATCTTTAAGCATTCAACAATTTTATGGAATCAAAATATTTGCAATAAAATTTCCATTCATTTATATATTTTTTGAAACATTTTCTAAAATTAAAAAATATATTCTAAAATAAAGCATAAAAAATACTAAAAAGTAAAATTTCTCCTAGGTATTATCCATGCATGCCCCAAGAATTAACCAAATTAAAGAAAACCACTCTATACTTCACAATAATACTTCACATCTAAGCATGAATGGGGCGATATTTTAAAGAGGACATTATTTGGACACCATGCAAGTTCTATATGCACTCTTAAATTGTGCAACATATAGTCTTGTCCACCTGAACAAAAAACTAGCTACATAATATTTCATACCAGGAGGTAGCTTTCAAATTAGCTTTTATATTCATTAGCTTCTATGTATGTGGACATGGAAAAACTAACCCTTTTACTTTTTCTTGTTTTATCCCTCCTTGGGATTATTTGGCTTGATTTTGCCTTGATTTAATGTTGTAATATGGCCCTCATGTTCAAATTAGGTCTTCAATCTTTATGAATCTCTAAGGATTTATAGTGTCTTGTAAAGGTGTTGTGAAGTATTCTAATACATTTTCACACCTTTCTAGAACTCTTCTTATTATAATTCACCTACATACCTTATTTTTATCACATACCAAGTCTTATTCTAAAGTGTTGTAAAGTCTTGTAACTAACTTTCACGCTTTCTAGACTTGTCATCACCAAATACACCTTTCTTATGCTTTATTTGGACCCTATATGCACTTAAAGGCCTTAATTAAGTATATTTCTTAGTACAAACTTGACAAACATCATTAAAGATAATATAATTTCTGAGACCCACTCATATGCCTTGAGTGTGACCCATTCATCTAGGGCATAAGTGTGTATAAATACATGATTTTATATTCATTTTAACCGCCATTCATTCAAGTATTCATTCTTGCATTCAATCCATCTAAACATTCACTTGAGCATCATAGCATCATTCAATCAAGCAATTATCAAGCATCTTGGAGTAACCATTGACATATCTTAAGATTTCAACAACAATGGTTTGGTGAGTCTATAACATTTGCTTGTTATTTGTTCATCATTCCTTTCTTATTTCATTATCTAGGGGGTAAAAGCACAAAGTTGTTTCACACTTTCAACAAACTTATTAGCACATTTGAGTTTAAGTATTTCTAACTAAAAATCAATTTTGGTCAAACATATGATCTATTAAGGTTCATTCTAGCTTAGTTAGACACTTCCACAACCTTTTCAACTAAAATTGTTGACTAAAAATGTATGAAGCGCCACTTTGAGTCCAATTTACCAAAAAAATATTATTTAAAAAAACTAAAGGTACAATAACTCCTTCTAATGTAAATAACATTTTGTAAAAAATATAAAAATACCCTTTTGCAGATCCATAAGTGTAGTTTTCAAAAATATATTTATTTTAATAGTTTAATTATTATTTATTATTTATTTAAATTTATTTTTACTAAAGCTACGTTATCATCACAAAATATTATGTTGATTACCATGCCAAGGAAAAATACTGAAATTTATTAAAAAAATTAAAAAAACAATGATGCACTAGATAAAAAAATCTATTTCAAGATTGTGTAGCTATTTTTCTATTTTAGATAAATATTTAATATGAAAGTTGACGTCAAATGGAAATAGCTTTTTTTAATTCACACACATTTTAATATTTATTTAGAAATATATATTTATCAAAATTAGAAATAAATATATCCATGCACTAAAGTTTCAAGTTATAAATAAACACACAAAAATTGAAAGAAAAAATAAATACTATTAAAAGTTTGACGTCTCATGCAACTTCATTTTTTAGCATTTTATCAACAACTAAATTATAGTGTTAATTTATTAAAAAATAGTTTTAAATTGTTTTTTTATTTTTTAAAAAATATACAAACATAAAATATACTAAAAAAACATATTTTAATAGTTTACATCATTTCAAAATTTAAAACATATATGTCACTTTTTAGTGATTCAAGTTTAAAATTTGAATCAACGTTGGTCATTTCCTTTATAAATTCTAACACAACTTTGTGATTTTACCCAAGGGTTTGATTACCAAAGTGTGGTTTCATCAAGGAAAACCCCTATACTCTAACCCTTAACCATTTCTCCCCTCTTTGCATGTGTGTTTGTAGGTCTTGTAGAAAAAATTGTCAAGGAGAGAGGTGTTGAAAAGTGGTTAATAATTCATCAAACTCATCATAGTCAACATAACCCTAATTGGATCTTGAAGACCCTTTTTAGCCCATTTTCTAAAGATTATGTTCTGATAACCTGACAAGTAGAAAAGTATAGACTAAGACCCACAGAGTTGACCTTTGACTTTGTAGATTTTTGTAGGTAGATTGATTCACCATCCATGGTGAATGAGTCCCACTGCTAGGCTAGAAAAAGAGTTTTCTTAAGTTTTGAGTTCTCGACATCCTGAAACCTGTTCTAGTAGATTTTACATAAAGTAGGACCGATTTTCCATCTATGGAAAATGAGTCCTAGTGGGCATCAACATTGAATACTGTAGCATTCCTAAACCCTCCTATATCTTCTTTCAATCTCCAGGTGCACCCTATTTAGTTTCCTTTAATTAAGTTTTCATTTGTTTATGTTTCTAATTCATGTTTGTATACAACACTATGTTTTCAAACACTTCTTTTTTCTTAGTTTTGCATTCATATTCAATAATTTTTGTTCATTTTTTGCATTTATTCCATCTCATCTAGGCACATGACACCCACATAACATCCATCTTTGAATGTAGCATTGTATTTTGGCACAAATCCTTACCTTTTTAGGTAAAAAACCCTAGAAGGGCAACAAACATTTCAAGTGTCAAAATCTTTGTTTACATTTTGGTAAACCCATCTTTAGAGCATTTTTTACTTCTAATTTCAAGTGCATCTTCATCCTAGGTCTAGTTTGCATCAACATTGCATTAGATTTTACATTATTTTGCATCCTAAGATTTTCAAAATTGCATTAGTGAAAACAACATATTTCTTTCATTTTTGCATTTCAAATCATTTAAAAAACACTGCATTTTTTCATCTACATCATAATTTTGCATAAAAATATCTGAAACACATCATATTGCATTTAATTTTTTTGAAAAATCTCAAAAAAATTAATCCCTGGATGCATTCGCCACCCTAGGTGAATCAGTCCAATTCCACATTCTGAGTTCTACATTTTCTGGAATTTTCTGGGCATTTTCTACATTTCTATTTTTTTTTATTACATATATATTATAGTTTCTAGAATTTCTGCTATTAGTATTTTATTACCCCTAGTTTTTAGTTCATTTGAATCCACCCCACCTTTAGTAGTCATTGTATGAGTGTTTGGTACCCTATTAATAATAATTTAGTGAGAAGAAGTTCCTGACTCATGGAATCCTGCAATAACACACTCATTGTGGACCTTGGGTTGTATCAAGGTACTACTCTTGGTGTTGAATATAGTGCATTAGGCATGTATCCCACCTTTAGCAATAATTTTCCATCCCATAGCATGCAAGTTGACAGACAAAATGATCATGTTTTGCAAGAAAAAATGATTAACATTCATGAGGATGTAGCACATTTGTAACAAAACACGTGTCTTCAAAAAATTTCAACCACTGCAATTCTTGCTATAGAAAAAATCCATCATCTGCTTGAATTCAATGAGGGTTAGATGTTATGAAACAAATTGTTTAGATATACCATAAACACATTCCTTCCACCTCTAGTACATCTCAACCAGCAAACACTATGGTTAGCCATGGAGGACCTTACATTCATCCCCCTTTAACTTTAGCATCCATACCTACCTATACCACTCCCCAAGTCACAACCATAATGCAACAAGTTAGCAATGTGATTCCTTCCTCAACTATTTCTACTAGCATTCCTAGTTCTTATGTGGCATCAAATATTTTCTACTCCTCCACCATACCACCTATTAGCATTCCATTCACTTGCCCTATATCTGCATACACTCCATCACTACTATCTCTTCCACCTCATGCCACTTACACTGACCCTCTCATCACACAAATTTTCCAATTTTTTTCCTCCATGGAACAACAAATATCCACCATAAGCCAAAGACAAAATTCCCCAGCCACCTATTATGTCCATAGCAGCCCATTATCTTTAGAAATGTTAAGAACACCAATTCTACAAGGAATTGAGATACCTAGATTTGAGAAGTACGAAGGGAAGGCTGATGCTACTAATCATGTTAATGCTTACATAGCATTATGTAGTGACTTTGTTCTTGACAATAAAATATTGTCCAAACTGTTTCCTAGGACCTTAAAGGAAACTTCCTTGGAGTGGTTTTCAAACCTACCGAACAATTCAATTTGTTCATTCAATGAACTAGTTGATGCCTTCATAAATCATTTTCAAGTGCACATGACTCCCAAAAAGACATTGGCTGATCTAATGAGATGTAAGTAAAATGTGGAAAAAAAGTAACCAGTTTCATCTCACGCTATCAGTCACTATATGCCCAAATCGATGTCAAGGTTCCTAATCCAAATCTCCAAAATATGTTTATTGAAATTTTACAAAATCACATCCAAGATAAATTGATCATGATGAAATTTCCCTCTTTCATGTATCTATGTACAACCCTTTGTGACTATCACAATTTGATTAGTAGTCGTGATGCCAATTCCACTATAACTGAACTAAAAAATCTAAACCTAGCACTTCAAACAATTCACAACCGTTTCAAAAAAAAAACAAAGGATTTTTACACATAAAACCCCTCCTCAACAACCACCTGAACCCATCAATAACCAAGTAACAACTGTTAAAGTTATGAGACCTTTTACTTAAGGAAATCCAAAGAGATAGTTTACAACTTTACCAGAAACTCTTCATAACAACATGACCCAACTATTGAAGCAACATGTGATTAATTTACCTACTATTAAACCATTGGATCCGACTAAACCTTTGTCTCCAACCTTTCAACCCAATGCTTACTGCCATTATCATAGACAAAATAGACATAAAAGAGAACAATCTAAGCATCTTAAACACATAGTGCAAGACCTCATTGATTTTGGTCATCTATCCATTTCAAATATTAATGTTAAATGAAATCCATCTGTTTCCCCACCCAATCAAAATTTGCAAATTTTTACCAATCCAATGCCAAAAAATACCATGTCATTAATCAAAGTCGGTGAAACTCCAAACAATGATGTGATGACCGTTAAAAAATATTAAACATCTTGGTCCTATTCCACATTCCATTTCTATTAATCCTATGGATGATCTAGTACGAGTGATTAACATTATCCCTCGTAAGGGCCAACCTAAGAAATCTCTTGATATGATGTTCTCTTGTAAGGATATTCTTCTAAATCTTCTTGATGGTTCTCTTTACATAGTCAGTCGCATTTATGATAAGTTGGCTCATGGGATATTCATAGATCCCACCTATGGCGAGAATGTGATCACTGAGGAATTTTTGGTATTACATGATCTTTATCAAGATATTTATGACAAACCACGAGCATGGATCAAAACACATAGTGGTTTTGCATGCCCTACAATAGGATCGATCATCCTTCCATTAAAAATAGTACCTAAAGTAGTGGATGTAAAATTTTCCATCATTCTAGACAATCATATCAATTTCATTTGTGGTTAGGCCATCCATGGCTTCACTCAATGAAATTTCTTCCTTTAGTCATACACAAGTGTTTAAATTTTTCACATGACAATGAAATATTGACTGTTCACCATAGTGGCTCTAATCCTTTGTCTTCCAAAGGAAACTTCTCCTTAGAATCATTTTTCCTAGAGCCCATTGAACACAAAAAACCTCACAAATATTTATTTTTCCTTTCTTATAAAAAGTGTAAAGAAAATAAAATTGTCGAATTTTCCCTTTGCAACCAATCCTCAACCACTTTTGACACTCCCATCCTAGATGAGACAATGCTTCAACTTGAACTTGAACCACCAACTCCAAATCAACCTAAATTGAACACTTCACCTTCCTCATCCAAACATCCAAGAGATAATGATACCAACCCCATCATGCCCCCTCACAGAAAAAAGTTTATAAAGTAAAAGAGAAAGTGATTGAATCACCTCCCATGGTTCCTTCTATTCCTCCCCTTTAGGAATAAAAGGAACCTATGGGGGATCAAACCCCTCTTACACCAACACAACTTCAAAATAGAATCAAAAGAAACCTCGGTGCTAGGGAGCGTAGGCATTGATGTTGTCTCCTTGCTCATCAATTACAAACTGCGGAAAACAAAGAAAATCAACCTCTACCCTTAATAGAAGCACTGCCTAATGGAACTCCTCCACAATCACAACAAAATAATCTGATACAACAACCACAACTCTTGATACACCCTTCATTGGAAATTACCACCATATGTCCTCTAGTCATTATTAATCTGGATGATGATGATGAGATCTCTAAAATAGATGAAGGGGTGCATAAAAATATAAATACATTATTTTCCTTTTCCATGAAGCTTAAATGACAAATATCCTACAACAAGTGTAGAACCTAGTACTTCCCATTGTTCAGCACTTGCAATTGTCCCTTTGGATAGTCAATTTCCCTCACAATACAGTGACCATGATTGGGAGGTGGATGAATTGCTCATCGGTTGACTTGCATCTACCTTACTAGTATTTTGCATTTTCTTTTCTTTTTCTTGAATGTGTATAGCATGTTCCTCCATGACGTTACATTTGATGTTTACCTCTCTTTGTGACATTCTTCTATTTGTACCTCCATTCTTCTATATGTTGTGCATTTCCTTTCTTTTTAGCTTTTGTTTTGTGTCTTCCTTTTGGGGATGATGCAAAGTGTTGAGATTCCCTTATGTCTCTTCCATGTTGACCCATAATGTCCTTTTCTTTATTTTTTGATTTTGTTTTTTGTTTTCCTTTTCAAGATGATGCAGAGTGTTGAGATGCCCTATGTCTCTTCCATGTTGACCCAATCATTCCTTTTACTTCTCTTTTGTGTTTTCCTTTTGGGGATGATGCAAGGCATTAAGACTGTAATTTCTCTCTCATGTTCACTCGAAAGCTTTTTCATTTTCATTTTATTTTAGCTTGTATTTTCATTTTGGGGATGATGCAAAGTATTGAGATGCCCTTATGTCTCTTCCATGTTGACCCAAATGGACTCTTTTTTCATTTTTTTTCGCTCTCTTTGTGACATTCTTACAGTTCTATATATTTGGGGAATGATGACAATTCTGAGCTCTTTAATCAAAACATTGAAGCAAGAAACATACTGACCCTAAATCCATAGATCCCTTATGTGTTTTGGGTTTTTCTTTTTTCGGGGAAACCCTTCTTTCTTTTGTTCTTTTTCCTTTACATGACGCAACCTTACTTGGAAACATATGACTTGGCATATGGGCTTTCGAAGTTGGTTCTCATGTCTTATTTATTTTTTCATTTTTCATTCACTACTTTAAAATAATTGCTCACAAAATACTAGTGTGTAGCAATTCCTTTAAAGTGGGGGTATACATTGGCATAATTCATTTTGCGTTATTTTTTTCTTCGTTCTTAGAGCAACCTTGTTACTTTATATGGTGCATTTGTCACTTTGTGGATGGCATTGGGTGTGTTGTCCTTTATAAGTGTGATCTATCTTATCATATTACATCCCTCTTAGTGGCCTTATGTGATGTGCTACATCCCCTAAGTTACAAATATTCTTTGATTAGTCCTCTCTTGGAGACATTAGACACAATGCTCCCTAAGTTGTAGAACTTGCATGAACTTAGCAAGAATCAATTGAACATCCTTTGGCATGTTGAATTTTTCATTTACATGTCCACCTTGCATAACAAAACTTGCATTCCTGTGGTGCCATCACATTTTTTCAAGAGTTCTAAGCATACAAAGCTTTGCTTGTCTCATGAAGCATGAAACAACAATGTCTTTTTTGCAACCTTATTAAAAGTTATCAGGACCTGTATAACTTTGATATGGTTGAGCGGGAAGCCCATTTTGAGGCACGAATTTCCCCATAGACACCTTTCAGGATTTCTCACCCTATGGACAACCAGATGTTTTGTGGCCCCAGAGTGAGTATGTTGTGGATTTCTCACCTTGAGGACAACCAGAAGTTTTGTGGCCCTAGAGTGAGTATATTCAGGCCTTTGCACCCGATGAACGGCCATGAGTTCCATTTCCCCAGAGTGAGTACACATTTCTTGTTTCAAATAAAAGGCCTAGATCTAATCCATAATGAATTGGGCAGACGATCAAAACTTTCTCTCATTTCCTTCATTCTTTTTCATCACTTTAATGTGTGTTCCTTTGTGCTTATGATTTTTTTTCCATGAAATCTTGATCCTGGGGACTTGATCATCCCTCTTAATTGTTGTTGTCTCATCTTAACAAGCATTAGTACATTCGGACCCCTCTTGAGATGTATTTCTCTACTTTAGTGTGAGTTTGAAGGAGGTACATCCTCTCACTAATGTGGAGGCTAACTATGGACAAGGAAAAAAGTAACCCTTTTACTTTTTCTTGTTTTGTCCCTCCTTTTGCTTATTTTTCTTGATTTTTCCTTTATTTAATGTTGTAATATGACCCACATGTTCACATTAGGTCTTGAATCTTTCTGAATCTCTAAGAATTTATGATATATTGTAAAGGTGTTACAATGAAGTGATACATTTTCACACTTTTCTAAACTCTTCTTATTATAATTTACCTACATACCCTCTTTTTATCACATACCAAGTCTTATTCTAAAGTGTTGTAAGGTCTTCTAACTAACTTTCATGCTTTTCTATACTTCTCATCACCAAATATACCTTTCTTATCCTTTATTTAGCCCCTTTATGCACTTACAGGCCTTAATTAAGTATGTTTTTTAATACAAACCTGACAAGCCACATTAAAGATATATAATTTATGACACCCACTCATATGCCACGAGTAGGACCCATTCACCCATGGTGGAAAATGAGTCCCTCTTGGCACAAAATTCAAAATAAATTCAAATTACTAGCGGATTTTTATTCATTAAGACCTAAGGTTGGCATGTGATGTCTTTTCGGGAAATTAGGGAATAACTATGTATAAATACATGATTTTCTATTCATTTTAACCCCCATTCATTCAAGTATTCGAGTATGTGTAGGATCATCATGGAAAAAATAGGCCCTTAAGTGGCAAAAAATTTAGAAAAATCAGAGTTAGGCAACTTGACGTAAAAATTTAAATAACTTATCTATATTATTTCAAAAATATGTTAAAATAGAATCTATATAAACTTGAATGTAGTTTCTAAACTACTAGGTTTATTTGAAAAAAAAAAAATCTATTTGGTGAAGATTTGAAATTTCAATGCAGTAGTACTTCAATTTGAGGGAAAAAATAAGAAGTAGGTGTTTATCTAACCACCCTAACCACAATAAAATGATAATATATTTTTATAAGAATTTAGATATAAGTAGAGGACTCATGTTCTGATGTGATGCATATTTTTTTATAATTTTTTTCCAAGTAAATAATTAATTATGAATTTCTTATTACAACTTTTAAAAAATATAAAAACTCATATGTCTGACCACCTTAACTTGGTCAAAACTTCATGAAATTCAGTTTTTTTTTTTTTTAATCCTATAGTATCCAAAGCATAGAATGTGATACATGTTTCAAATTGAAAAAATGTTATATCATTTGAAAGTTATAGATTTTTTTCAATCAGCCTATCAATCAATACTTTAGTCATAATTCAAATAGAAAATGAATAATAATTATTTATTAAATTCAAACTTTAAAGCATAATTTATATTGGTGGAAAGTTGAGAATATCCTTTAAAAACCCTTTTTGTTTCATCAACTTTGGGTAAAAAAGGTTTTCATCCACATACCCTACACATACCCATCATATCACCACTTTTTCACCCACCATGATCCTGCACATACCCATTCATTCTTGCATTCAATCCATCTGAACATTCACTTAAGCATTGTAGGATCATTTAATCAAGCAATGATCAAGCATCTTGGAGCAACCATTGACATATCTTTAGATTTCAACAAGGGTTTGGTGAGTCTATCACATTTACATGTTATTTTTTCATCATTCCTTTATTATTTCATTATCAAGGGTTTGATTACCAAAGTGGGGTTTGATCAAGGAAAACCCCTATACTCTAACCATTAACCATTTTCCCCCTCTCTGTATGTGTGTTTTCAAGGAGAGAGGTGTTGAAAAGTGTTCAATAAGTCATCAAAGTCATCATAGTCAACATGAACCATCAATTTTGAAGGTTCTATGGACCTCTCTTGCACTCTTAGGGCATTTCACCTAAAAGGAGAGAGATAAAACCCTAAAATTGAGCTGGTTCACTCAAATAAAGGAATGTATAATGGAATTATGACTAAATACAATGATCTATATCCAACTAAGTTATGAAATTGACTGATTATTAATGCAAAACTAATGAAATGTGCAATGTTCAAAAACACATTGAGGTATGCAAAAATGAACTAATACATGAACAAACACAAAAAAATTGAAAGTGGTTGAATAGAATGCACCTGGGAATTGGATGTTGAATTTGGAAGGCTCTGAAAACTAGCAAAAATCACTGTAAATCACCAGTGGGACTCATTTGCCACTGATGGTGAATCAATCCTACTACTAACAAAAACACCTGAAACTGCTTTCTGACTATCGGGAACTGAATTATGACAAAATCAACTTTTTCAGCCCTCAGGTGGAACTCAATCACCACTGATGGAGAATTAGTCCTCCTTCAAAATTCTATAAAATCAAGAGTCAATATTGTAGCTCCAGAACTACATTTGTCTTCTTGACGAGTTGACGAAATCAAATCTATAGAAAATGATTGTAGGTTGTCTCAAAGCTTGAAATAGGGTATAGTTGACTTGAAACACTTTGTTGACTTTTTGTCCACTTTTCAACACCTAATCTCTTGACAAATCTGCATACAAAAATCTAGAAACACACATGCAAAAGGGGAAAAATGGTTAAGGGTTAGAGTATAGGGATTTTCCTTGGTCAAATCCCACTTTGGTAATAAAACCCTTAATAAGGAAATGAAATGAAATGAACAAGGAATGATGAATAAACAACATACAAGTGTCCTAAACTCACCAAAAACCTTGTTGAAGAAATCTGAAGATATGTCAATGGTTGCTCCAAGATGCTTGATCTTTGCTTGATTGACTGATGCTTAAATGTAATTGAATGATTGAATGAACTAGTGAATGAGTGAATTTGAAAAATTAGGGTTGAAATGAGAAGAAAAACACTTATTTATACACACTTATGCCCTAATTACCCAATAATACCTCATCACAGGCTGACATAATGTCTTTTTGAATAAAAACCCAAAAGAAAAATTGAATTATTTTGAATTTGGAGCCAAGAGGGACTCATTCATCACCCATGAAGAAGGGGTCCCATGTTGGGCTTGTAAGTGGGTGTCAGGAATTAAGTTTCATTTAATGTTACTTGTCGGGTTTACATTCAAAACAACACTTAATTAAGTCTTATGAGCGCATAAAGGGGTCATATAAACCATAAGAAAGGTGTAAATACTGATAGAAAGCCTAGAAAATCATGACATCTTGTTACAAGACTTTACAACACTTTAAAATAGGACTTGATAAGTGATGAAAAGGTCATTTTTAGGTGAATTGTAATGAGAAGAGTCTAGAAAAGTGTAGAAATGTGTTACAACACTTCACAACACCTTCACAAGACATCATAATTTGAATGTTAAGGACTTAATCTGAATGCATAAGTTACATTGCAACATTAAATCAAATCAAGGTAAGTCAAAATCACAAGAGAAGGACCTAAATAACAATGTAACCATCAATGGTCCATTTTTTTGTGGTACATTTAGCCCCCACTTTAGTGAGAGGATGAACTCACTTCAAACTCACACTAAAGTAGCTATGCATATTGAGAAGGATCCAAATGGACTTATGTTAGCTAGATGGAATGAAAATGATCAAGAGGGATGATCAAGCCCCTAGGATGAAGATCCCATGGAAAAATAAACATAAGAAAAAAGGAACACATGTTAAATAGAAAGGAAGAAGGGCGAGGAAAATGGAAAAATTGGATGAAGCTTTGATCATTTGTTGAGCTAGTTGTGAATCAAATCTAGGTTATTTGTATGAAAAAGAGAATGCGCACTCACTCTGGGGTGATGAAACTCATGGCGGTCTATCGAGTGAGAAGGCCCAAAAGGTAAGAAACATACGCTAGTTGGTATGCACTCACAAACACATAGGTGGCTATAGGAAAATTTGTGCCATGAAATGGGCTTCCCTCTCAACCATACTAAAGTTATACCTCTTGAAAAATTTAATAAGGTGTCACGAAGGAAAAAATTTGGTTTGTGCTTCATGAGACAAGCAAAGCTCTGTATGCTTAGAACTCATGAAGAAATGCAAAGGTACCACAAGAATGAAAGTTGTGTTATGCAAGGTGGAAAATATGTAAAATGTAAAATGTAAAAATGTAAAAGATGTTCAAAGGAGTCTTGTTAAGTTCATGCAAGGTCTATCACTTAGGGAAAATTGTGTCTAACATCTCCAAGAGAGGATCAATCAAAGAATAGAATATTCACAACTTGTGGGATACCATGTGTCACATCAAGCCACTAAGAGGAATGCAATATGCTAAGATAGATCACACTTATGAAGGACATCACACCCAATGTCATCCAAAAAGTGACAAATGCATCGTATGAAGTGACAAGACTGCACTAAGAAGCAAGAATACGAATGAAATGATGCCAATGTATGCCCCCCACTTTAAAGGAATTGCTACACACCATTTTTGGAGCAATTACTTTAAAGTAGTGAAGGAAAAGAATGCAAAAAGAAAAAAAGACATGAGAGCCAACTTGGAAAGCCCATATGCCAAGTCATATGTTTCCAAGTAGGACTATGTCATGTAAACAAAAAATAAAACAAAAGGAAAGCAGGATTTCCCCCCAGAAAGGAACACACCAAATACATAATGGATCTATGGATTGGGGGTTAGTATGTTCGTTTCTGCAATGTTTTGATTAAAGATCTTGAAACTGTCATCATTCCCCAAAACTCATAGAACTAGAAGAATGACACAAAGAGAGAAAAAAGAAAAGAAAAATAAAGTCCATTTTGGGTCAACATGGAAGATACATTGTGGTCTCAACACTTTGCATCATCCCCAAAAGGAGATCACAAACAAAAGAAAACAAAAGTTAAAAAAAAGGAAAAGATTTTGGGTCAACATGACAGAGACATTTTGGTCTCAATGTCAGGTGTCATCATCAAAAGGAAAAAAAAATAAAAGACAAAGAAAAGGGGACCATTTGGGTCAACATGGAAGATACATAGGGCATTTCAATTCTTTGCATCATACCCAAAAGGAAAAAAAAAACAAAAGTGAAAAGGCAATGATAAAGTACGACATATAGAAGAATAGAGGTACAAATAGAAGAAGTGTACAAAGAGAGAGAGAACATCAAATGTACATTATGGGGGAACATGATACACAAATGCAATAAAACCAAAGAAAAGAAAAGGAAAAAGGAAAATGTAAAAAGGCTAGCAAGACGAAGGAAATTCAACCATCTAACAAGTCATATGCCTCCCAATCATGCTCAATATATTGTGATGGTGGTTGACTATCCAAAGGGAGAATTGCAAGTGTCGAACTAGGGGAAGTGCCAAGTTCTTCACTTGGTGTACCAGATTTATCATTTAAGCTCATGGTAGATGAAAATAAAGAGTTTGGGTCATTATGCACTTCTTCATCTATTTTAGTGATTTCCTCATCATCATCATCATCTAAATTAATCACGACAAAGGATGAAGAGTAATTTCCAAGGAAGGGTGTATCATGAGTTGTGGTTGTTATATAAAATCATTTTGTTGGGATTGTTGTATCATACTATCCTATTGCAGATCAAGAGGAGAGTGATCAGTTATTGCTTCTGTCAAATTCAGAGATTGATTTTTTTGTTTTTTTTAATTTACATTTGATGAGAAGGGAGATGACAACAACACCTACGCTCCCTAGCACCATGGTTTCTTTTAATTTTAATTTGAAGTTGTTGAGCTGTAAGAGTAGGTTGATCTACCATAGGTTCCTTTTCTTCTAAAGGGGGAAGAATAGAAGAAACCAAAGAAAATGGGTCAATCACTTTCTCTTTGGCTTTATAAACTTGTTTAATACGAGGAGGCATGATGAGATTTGTTTCATTATCTCTGGGGAGTTTAAACAATGAAGGGGAAGTTTCTATGGTTGGTTACTCATGAGGTTGTATTATTTGTTCAGTTTTGGACTTAGGCTAAAGCATGGTCTCATCAAGGATAGAAGTAGCGAAAGTGGATGGGAACATGTGGAGAAGAGACAATTCGGCTATTCGTTTGGCTTTGAATTTTTTATAGGCTATGAAAATGAAATATTTTTGAGGAGTGATGGGTTCCATGGGTTTAGGCCAAAAGGCTTCTAAGGAAAAATTACCTTTAGAGGAAAGTGGATCAAATCCACTATGGTGTATGGTAAATATCTCATTGTCATACAAAAACTTCTAATATTTGTGAACAACTGAAGGAACAACTTTCATTGAGTGAAGCCAAGGATGACCTAGCCGCAAAAGAAACTGATCCAATTGTGTAATAATAGAAAATGTTACATTGAAATTTTTGGGTCCTATTTGCAATGGAAGTATGATCGATCTGATAATAGGGCATGAAAAACAAGTATGTGTTTTAATCCATGCGGTTGGTTTATTATAATCATCTTGATAGAGATCTATGTCATGGAAAAATGAACCCTTTGCTTAAAATGGGATTAATTCATGATAAAATGGACTTAATGATGCCTTGATTCAGGTGTTGTGAGGCATTTTATGCATCCACACTAGGTCTTGGACCGTTAAAAATTGAATAACATGCTTTTAATGATGTCTTGTAAACGTGTTGTAAAGTGTTGTAAGATACTTTCATGCTTTTCTAGACTTAATGAACATATTTCTCCCAAAATCAACATTATAAATTTATTTAAATACATCTTCACATTATTCCAGAAGTCTTATAACTTAAACTTAATGATAAATTAGTGTTGTAATGCGTCTTGCACATCCATATTGGTTCTTGTGTCTTCCTAGGCTATATGGACTACATTTTAGTGTTGTAAAGTGTATTTAATAACACTTTCACATTGATTTCTATGTCCCAAGCCCTATTTTACATTTACATCATCACTAATAGGCCCCTCTTAACCCATATTGTGCATCCCAAGGCTTAAATTGATCAAATCCCTGACAAGGTTCAATTTTAAACCTTATTTCCTTATCTCTTGGCATCTGAGCTGTCAAATTGGCCCCTATGGGACCCATTCACCATGCATGGAAAATGATTCCCATCTAGGTGGGATCCATTCACCATGTTTGATGAATCAGTCCCATTTGGCCCAATTTTGACCTTTGAGTAGGAAAAAAGTGAAATTTGAGTTTATTTTTTCTTCATATTGACCTTTGATGAGGTATTAATAGGTTATTAAGGAACTTGATTGTGTATAAATATGTTTTTTTCTCCTCATTTCATATCTCTTATTGCTTATCATTCATTCATTCATCATTCTTCTATCTCAAGTCAAGCAGCCTAGGGTTTCATCATTACAAGTCATTAAGAAAGCTTCTAAAGATATTCAAGGGCTGAATCTTCTTGTTTTAATGCATAATTTCAAGGTAATATACTATGTTATTGCATGTTTCATTCCATTATTTCATCATTTTTGTTTAATTACCTAAAAGGGGTTGACTTAGGAAAACCCCCATGCCCTAACATTCACCATTTTTCTCTCTTGTCTTTTGTGTATGCAGATTTAGAACTCTTGGAAGCTTGGAAATCATTGAAGATCAAGTTGCAAAGTTGATTAAGTCTTCTCCTCATTCATAAAGTCAAAGAGTTAACAAAATATCATTCTCAGACCTATAAATCAGAGTTTCAGAAGTGGACACCTGTAGGAAGCTAAAGTGCAGATCGGAAGCTTCAAAATCCACCTTTGAAAACACATAAATTCAAAAGTGGACTCATTCACTATGGGTGGAGAATGAGTCCCACCACAGGATCAATTTTGAGTTTTCTGCATTTTTTAGTACCCTTCTGTTAGAAACGGGTTTCGACACAATTTACTAGAACTAGGATTGATTCACCTAGAATGGTGAATGAGTCCATCTAGGCTTGAAAAACAGCATCAACAACATTTAAAAAGCAATTTCCAGTCCTCATCAAGGTTCCAAGTGCATAATTTCAGTCTGATTCATTGCTATTGCATTTTTCCATTCATTTCTAGGTGATTTTGCAATACACAATGTGTTTTCAAAAGAGTCACATTTCTTAGGTTTTGCATGTTTAATCAATCAATTAGTTCATATAACTACATTATAAAAATTTCATTTAGCTCATTTAACATCACACATAACATAATCTGAATGAACCCTTAGCATTTTTGGGCCCTGTCTCTCTCCTTTTAGGTGAAAACCCTAGAAGAGCTAGAGATGTCCAAAGGAACCCAAAAATATATGGTTCAAGATCATGTAATACTAAAAATTATTTCGTGATCACATTCTTACCTTAGGTGGGATCTATTAATATCCCATTGGTGGGATTATCATAGATGTAGTCATAAATTTAAAGAGGACCATCAGGAAGTTTTATAAGTATATCATGAGAAGAAAAAGTAATATCAAGAGATTTGTTGGTTGGGACCTTACAAGGTACACCGTCTATCACACCCACAATTTCATACATAGGATTAACTTGGGTAACATTTGGAGTAATATCATGTTTCTCATTATTTGTATCAATGTTCATCACATGAGTGTTTGAAGGTTCATTGGCTTTGACAAATGAAACATTGTGTTTAGGCATGGGGTTGGTAAAAATGTAAATTATAATTAGGGGGTGCAACGGACTTATTTCCTTGATCATTGGCACCTATAATGGAAAAATGAACAAAATCAATTAGGTCTTGAACTAAGTGTTTCAGACGCTTACATTGTTTGGTGTCATGTCCATTCTGGCAATGAAAATGACAATAAGAATTTGGTTTAAAGGTGGGTGCTAAAGGCTTGGTAGTATCAAGGGGTTTAATGGTAGGAAAAGTGATCATCTATTCATGGAGTAGTTTATTCATTGTGCTATGGAGAGTATCGAGTAAGGGGGTAAATTGGCTCTTCAGGTCCCCATAAGTAAAGGGAACCACTGCTTTAACAACTTGCACTTGACTCTGAACAAGTTGGGTTGGTTGTGGTGGAGGTGGATTGAACTTGTAAAAATCCTTTTTTTGGTTTTCTAAAGTTTTGAATGTTGTTTTGGTTCCTTTGTTCAAACTTCTCAACTTAGTTAGAAGTGGACTTTGAATCACAACTTGTAACTAAGTTGTGATATCACAAAGGGTTGTGCATAAATGCATGAATGAAGAAAACTTCATCATAGTTAACTTATACTGAAGGTGAGTGTGCAAGTTTTTGAAAAAAATCTTTTGAAGATGTGAATTAGGAATCTTGACATCAATTTGAGCATACAATGACTAATAATGTGAAATGGAATTAGTTAGTTTTTCATTTGTTTTTTGTTTACATCTCATTAAATTAGCCATTGTATTTTTGGGAGTCATATAGACTTGGAAATGACTTATAAAGGCATCCACAAGTTCATTAAATGATCAGATTGAATGATTGGGTAAATTTGAAAACCACTCCAATGCAATGTCCTTTAAGGTCCTAGGAAAAAGTTTGGTTAATAGTTTATCATCAAGGAAAAAATCACTGCACAATGTTGTATAGGCATTAACACGATTAGTAGGGTCTCCTTTACCTCTTTACTTCTCAAACCTAGGCATCTCAATTCCCCGTGGCATCTGTGTTCGTAAGATTTGAAAAGATAATGGGCTACTACTAACACGGTATGTGGGTGGAGCATTTTGACTTTGGCTAATGGTGGATATTTGGTGTTGCATGGATGAAATGATGTTAAAGAGTTGTGTAATTATGGGGTTGGTGTAAGTGGTATGAGGGGGGAGATAAAATGGTGATGGAGTATATGTAATGTTTGGAGAAGTGAAGGGGAAACTAAGAGGTGTGAAGGTAGAAGATGGAACATTTGATGCTACAAAAGAACTAGGAATGCTAGTTGGGATAGCAAAAGAATGAGTCACATGACTAACCTGTTGCATGGTTGTTGTAACTTGAGGAGTGGTATAGGTGGGTATGAATGCTATGGTTGAAGGAGGAGGAATGTGAGATCCTCCTTGGCTCACAACAATGTTTGCTTATTAGGATGTGGAAATAACATGTTTTTTGTATATCTCGGCTATTATTTTCATAACTTGTAAGCCATTGTCACTTTCAATCAAGTGATGAAGCTTTTCTATTGCATGTATGGCAGTTGTGGAAATTTTTTCAAGACTTAAATCTTGTTGTAAATGTGAAAAATCCTCATGAATACTAATGACATTTTCTTGCGGAATGGAATTAATTTGTGTGTCAACATGTATTGGATGTGAAGGTAAAGGTGTATTAGTGGTAGTATCCATGCCTAATGAACCTTTTTCCATACCAAGAGTAGGATCTCTTGAGATCCTAAGGTCCACAATGAAAGTGTTATCGTAGGAAGCCATGAGTCTAGAACTTCGTCTCACTAAAGTATTATCAATAGGGCACCAAACACTCATACAAGTACCACAAAATATGGGGTGAATGCAAATGAAAACTAGGAATACTAAAATGCTAATGACTAAAATTTTGTAAACTAAAACAAGAAGACAATAATAGGAAATAGAAATGCAAGAAATATTGTGAAAATGCCAAAAAAATTAATGCAGAAAATGCAACTGGACTGATTTGCCCAGGGTGGCGAATGAGCCTAGGTATCGATTTTTTTATGCTTTTTCAAAAAAAAAAAAAAAATTTAATGCTTTTCTAATGTAGAATGAAGATGCAAATGAAAATTGTCATATTTTTAATGATTTGATATGCAGAAATGAAATCTTAATGATGCTTTCTCTAATGCAATTTGAGAAACCCTAGGATGCAAAAACAAAACAAAACTTAACTTAATGTTGATGCAAAGGAAACCTAGGATGCAAGATGCAATTGAAATAATAAATATAATGTGTTCAATATGCGGGCTCACCAAAATGAACCATCAATTTTGAAGGTTCTATGGACTTCTCTTGCACTCTTAGGGTTTTTCACCTAAAAGGAGAGAGATAAAACCCTGAAATTTAGGTGGTTCACTAAAATAAAGGAATTTATAATGGAACTATGACTAGATGCAATGATTTAAATGCAATTAAGTTATGAAATTGAGTAATTATTAATGTAAAACTAATGAAATGTGCAATGTTTGAAAACATAGTGAAGTCTGCAAAAATGAATTAGTACATGAACAAACACAAACAAAACTTAAAGAGGCTGAACAGAGTGCACCTAGGAATTTGATGTTAAATTTGGAAGGCTCTAAAAACTATCAGAAATCACTATAAATCACTAGTGGGAGTCATTTAACAATGATGGAAAATCAGTCCTACTGCTAACAAAAACACCTGAAATTGCTTTCTAACTATTGAGAACTAGATTCTAACAAAATAAAATTTTCTAGACCTTAGGTGGGACTCATTTGCCACTAATGGTGAATCATTCCTCCTCAAAAATTCTATAAAATCAAGAGTCAACTCTATAGCTCTAGATCTGAACTTGTCTTCTTGTTGAGTTGACAGAGTCAAATCTGTAGAAAACAGACTATAGGTTGCCTCCAAGCTTGAAATAGGGTTTAGTTGACTTGAAACACTCTGTTGACTTTTTGTCCAATTTTCAAAACCGAATTGCTTCACAATTTTTCATACAAAATTATGGAAAGACACATGCAAAACAGGAAAAATGGTTAAGAGTTAGAGTATAGGGATTTTCCTTGGTCAAATCCCACTTTGGTAAACAAACCCTTAATAAAGAAATGAAATGAAATGAAAAGGGAATGATGAATAAATAACATCCAAGTGTCATAAACTCACCAAAACCCTAGGTATGTGTAGGATCATAATGGAAAAAATAGGCCCTTAAGTGGCCAAAAAATTAGAAAAATCAGAGTTAGGAAACTTGACGTTAAAATTTGAATAAGTTATTTATATTATTTCAAAAATATGTAAAATAGAATTTGTAGCGAATTGAATGTAGTTTCTAAACTACTAGGTTTATTATTTAAAAAATAAAACCTATTTGGTGAAAATTTGAAATTTCAATGCAGTAGTACTTAAATTTCAGTGAAAAAATAAGTAGATGTTTGTCTAACCACCCTAACCACAATAAAATGATAATTATTTTTTATAAGATTATATATATAAGTAGAGGACTCATGTCCTGATGTGATGCATGTTTTTTTGTAATTTTTTTCCAAGTGAAAAATTAATTATGATTTTTTTATTACAACTTTTCAAAAATATAAAAACTCGTATGTCTGACCACCTTAACTTGGTCAAAACTTCATGATTTTTTATTTATTTTATTCCTATAGTATACGAAGCATAGAGTGTGACACATTTTTTGGATTAAAAAAATGTGATACATTTTGAAAGATATAGATGTTTTTCAATCAGCCTATAAATCAGGACTTTAGTCATAATTCAAATAGAAAATAAATAATAATAATTTATTAAATTCAATGTAAAGCATAATTTATATTGGTGGAAAGCTGAGAATCTCCTTTAAAAACCCTTTTCATTTCATGAATTTTGGGTAAAAAAAAGTCTTCAACCACATACCCTACAAATACCCATCATATCGCCACTTTTTGGCCCATCATGATCCTACACATACCCCCCTTGTTGAAGAAATTTGAAGATATGTCAATGTCTACTCGAAGATGCTTGATGTTTGCTTGATTGAATGATGCTTGAATATAATTGAATGCTTGAATCAACTCGTGAATGAGTGAATTTGATGTATTAGGGTTGAAATGAGAAGAAAAACACTTATTTATACACACTTATGCCCTAATTACCAAATAATACCTCATTACAAGCCGACATAAGGTCTTTTTGAATAAAAACCCGAAAGAAAATTTGAATTATTTTTAATTTGGAGCCAAGAGAGACTCACTCGCCACCCATGGTGAATGGGTCCCACCTTGGTATTGTAAGTGGGTGTTGAGAATTAAGTTGCATTTTATGTTATTTTTTGGGTTTACATTCGAAAATACACTTAATTAAGTCTTATGAGTGCATAAAGGGGTCATATAAAGCATAAGAAAGGTGTAAATAGTGATAACAAGCCTAGGAAAGCATGAAATCTTGTTACAAGAATTTACAACACTTTAAAATAGGACTTGATAAGTGATGAAAAGGTTATTTTTAGGTGAATTGTAATGAGAAGAGTCTAGAAAAGTGTAGAAATGTGTTACAACACTTCACAACACTTCACAAAAAATCATTATTTGAATGTTTAGGACATAATGTGAATGCATAAGTTACATTGCAACATTTAAATCAAAGCAAAATAATTCAAACATCACAAGAGAAAGACCTAAATAACCATGAAAATTTTAATGATCCATTTTTCTATGGTAGAAAACATAACCCTAATTGGAGCTTGAAGACCCTTTTCAACCTGTTTTCTATAGATTTTGATTTGGCAACCCGACAAGCAAAAAAGTACAGACTAGGACCCACAAAGTTGACCTTTGACTTTGTAGATTTTTGTAGGTGGAATGATTTTCTGTCTATGGTGAATGAGTCCCATTGCTAGGTTGGAAAAAGAGTTTTCTGAAGTTATGAGTACCTGACATCCTAAAACCTATTCTGATAGATTTTACTAGAAGCAAGACTGATTAACCATCTGTGGTGAATGATTCCTAGTGGGCATTAGCATTGAATTCTGCAACATTTTAGAACCTTCCCAGATCTACTTTCAATCTCTAGGTGAATCCCATTTAGTTTCCTTTAATTTTGTTTTGATTTGATTATGTTTCTAGTTCCTGTTTGCATACAACACTGTGTTTTCAAACACTTCATATTTCTTAGTTTTGCATTCATATTCTATATTTTTTGTTCATTTTCTTCATTTAGTCCATCTCATCTAGGAACATTACACCCACATCACATCCATCTTTGAATGTAACATTGTATTTTTTCCCAAATCCTTACCCTTTTAGGTAAAAAACCCTAGAAGGGAAATAAGCATTTCAAGTGCCAAAATATTTGTTTACAATCTGCATACAAGTTTTTAATCTCAAATGGAACAAAAAATAAGAAAAAGAACAAAACTTAAAGAATTTTTTGTTCTCTCACATCCACGAATTTTGAACTTTTTACTTAAAATGAGACATCTCCCAACCTTTTATAGGAACAAGACATAAGGGAGGTTATAAAAATACATGAGAGGGATCCAAGGGATGAATCACAACAAGGTAAATTGAATATGACAACTACTAGGGGAATTCTTAATGAAGTCAATGGATGTCAACCTTCCTCAACATGTTAATACCTTTCAAGATCTTCATCTTTATATTATCACCAAGATAATCACTTGAATGTGAATAGGATGTAGGAATTTCTGGTGCAAGAGGACCTTTGGTAAAAAATTGTCAATCTATGTTGATTATGAGTAGGCTATAGGTTTTGTTTTTTTCTTTGTCTAAATAAGGTCACTATGACCATTTTAATGTTAAACAATTCATTTTGATGTATATTAGGTGGTTTTGAGTCTTAGGTGTTAAATTAGCAAAAGTTGCACAAAAGTGGAAAATGTTGTCAAGTAAGATTTTGTAAAATGCAATTTTTTAGAATATGAAGGGACACATGAATTTGAAAGGTGGTTATGAACATTGGGGTGGTTTTTTTTAAAAGGAAAATGTATAAAAAGCCTCTCCAAGGCTCGAACAAGGTTGTTGAAGTTTTGCATAGAAGAATTCCAATCATAATGCAACATTTCTGCTAATTCTCTAATTTTCTTAACTTTGTTAATTTTGTATGGACCCATATAGGGTATAAATGCTCTGAAATTCATTTAATAATATAGTATCATGAGTTATATTTCTTTTGCATCTATTCTTAGATTCTAACTCTGAGATTAGAAGGATATTTCATCAAATTTTTGTAGCATCCTTGTCTGTGCAAAATTAAGGGTTTTGATAGAAGTTAAATGATGAATTAGTCAATCCACCTATTGTGAGACCTTATAACTCAGTGGATTGACTTGTTTTATGTAGGGTTATATTTTTTTAAGGTTTTGAAGGCTGAGGAGATAATTTTTTAGGTTTTGAAGGCTGAGGAGATAATTTTTTTAGGGTTATAACTCAGTGGATTGACTTTTTTTATAAATGATGAATTAGTCAATCCACCTATTGTGATGTCGTAGGGAAAAGCAATGTATTTTTTCTTGTCAAATGAAGGTGTGATGATAGAGTTTTGATGAAATGTTGAAGGTTTTGTCAATGTAGTGGTTTTGTGAGTCTATACAGACCTAATTGAACTTGTTCAATGTAATTTTGTAGTTTGAGAAGCCCAACAGTCAAGACTTTCAATAAACCCTTGTGTTTTGTAAGAGAAATCAGGATTTCATGGTGCAACATTCTAGTAGGCTTGAATTTATAGATTTATGATGGATTATATTGTTTTGAGTCACAATTTATGACTGTCAAGTGATTTTAGGTGTTTTTCAAGTGTTTAAGGGGTACTTCCTTTGGAAATTAGGGCTAATTAAGTAGCCTAGAAGCAGGGTAGTCTATTGATTCTTAATGTTGAGTGAATGAAACCCTATTGGATCTTTTGATATGTTATTTGGTATTTTGTGGTAAGCCTTTGTGGTGTTTGATAGGCCACTTTATGACCTTATCTAAAATATATCTTCATTGATTGGATGTTGAAGGCTACAAGCCCTAGTGTGGGTGTTTGAGTTAAGTTGTAGAATTGTGTTGCAAAGGATTATTTTCTGGTGAATGGTGAACCCAAGCTTGCTTGCACAATATTTTAGAGACTCCTTCACTGTCTCCTTCCTGGAACCTATTACCAATGGTTCTTGTTGAGCTTGGGTGATTAACCAAGCCCTGCTCCAACTCTTCTCAAAGAGTTTTCCACTTGTGCTTAACTTAGGAAGACCAACACCATTTGAAATTGCATTCTTCTTCTCAACACCTGGAAGGATCTAGATGCCAACTTCATCAACTTGCTTGAACTACTTGTAGGGGTGTTAAAGTCATTTTTTTCTTGCATTTCACATTCATTTGAATGCATCTGGAAGGATCTTCAATCCTTAATCTACCCGATCTCAAGATTTTACCTTGAAGAGGCCTATTCCCTACTAGCCCTTACCAGTTAGTTTTTGGATTTTCTTGCTCAATTTTGAAAAACAACCTATCAATCAAATTTCATTTCCAGACACCCTTTTCAGGCCTTTAAATCTTTCATAGGGTTTCAAGCCTCTGTCTATACCGTACAGTTGATTCCTACAATCAAGGAGGATTAGGGCTAAAAGGCCTAATTCCTAGGGTTTTAACTCTTTCTCCTTCAAATCTATCTCTTATGGATTGGTTGAGGTTTCAATCCTTTGAACCTGTTAAAATGTGACTAAAACCTCCCTAAAACTATACAGATTCCATACAAAAGTCCCTTCCCCTGCCTAAGTTCTTTAATTTTCACTCTCAATTCCCTAACCAGGCAGTCCTAGCTCGCCTAGGGTTTGAGTTTAAAAACATTTTCTTGGCTCTTTTGATCTCCTACTACTAAATATGTAAAAATTAATGGATCCCCTATCATTTCCATCCAAACTCAGGAAAACTCCGTTGTCAGATTTCATGGGGGAGACATTTATTGACTGACTGCTCAAAATTGGAATTACAAACCCTTTAAACTCTACTCTAAGGATTAAAATCAACAAATCTACTCTACTCAACTTGAATACAAAATGAAAGTGAATCAAATATATTCTAAGAACATAGATACAGTTCCAATCAAGAGTATACCATGCCTATGATAGCCCTATTTTGCAAAACACACGGGAAAAACACAGAAATCTGCTAAACTTCCTTCTATTCCTTCACACCAAAATTGGTTTACAATGATAACTGATTTCTTACTATGAGCCACACATTTTCATAGATGTCTTTTCCATCATTCAAGGGGAGTTGCTCGACTCCACATCCCTAATTTCAGGGAATCCAATATAGCAATGTTGCATGCAATTCCACAAAAATTGCCATGCAACTTTACAACAACATTTTGCAACTTCCACTATGTCATGATCCTGAATCCTTGGACCTCTAACACCTTGATTACGAGCCACCAACATCTTAACTACCTCTTGGCATCTTCAAACAATGAGGATGTGGTGATAATACATTTAAAGCTCATCCTCCCAACACAGACTGTCCAAAGCTAAATAAAGTAACATTTATAAACAATGATTCACTAAGATGAAATTAGTCCTAATGACTAACTCCCCACACTCCACCAAGACCTTCTAAGGTACAAACTAAGGACACTACAATCCTGACTTGGCTAAGGTCGGGTACAAGCCAAAAATGCAACATAATCAAACTGGAGTTAAGCCAAGGTTCTCCTGCACCATCCTCCCAAAAACAGAAAATTTCAATCCATCCTTGGATCAATTGAACAAGTTGAGATCAATGCCCAACTTCTCAAACTCTACCTCCTTGATCCACACTGCATCAGCTGTAGGTTGTCCATGTCTTTGGATCAGATGTTCTTTGTACTCCTTGGTTCTAGTCCTCTTATAGACCTTGGTATCCAATATTTTATCAGCTTGTTTGACTGTGACAGTAGGAAATTTAAGTTCTTCTACATCTTGAATAACTTCATGGAGGGTCTGATCCAAGTCTTGTGGTGGTCCTTTGTAATGCACTAGATATACAATGTTAAAAATAGGGGACAATCCACTGTCATATAGTAATTGGACCTTGAATGCATTACTTCCATACTTCTCCAAGATATGATAGGGACCTATCCTTTTCATTTGCAACTTATGAGGAACTCCTTTCTGCAGTCTAGACTTGTTCAAATGCACCATTACTAGGTCTCCAACATTGAATTGGACTTCTTTCCTATGCTCATCCACCTTAATATTATGTTTCATGATGTTTTCTGCCAGTGTTTTTCTGATTGTATCATGGATCTCCTGCATTGCATAGGAAAAGTCATCAGCATATCCACTTCCCTTGACTCCATCCTTCAACTCTCTCAGCTCATAAACACCTCTAGGATGTAGTACATAAACAATTTCAAAGGGACTCTTCCCTGTTGATCTATTTATAGTGTCATTATAGGCATATTCAACTTGCCCAATCAACTGATCCCATTGTTGACCATACTCCTTGGTCAAGCATCTTAAGAGATTTCCAAGTGTCCTATTCACAACTTCGGTTTGACCATCAGTTTGGGGATGGTATGCAGATCCAAAGGATAAATTAGTGCCCATTATTTACCAAAGAGTCTTCCAAAAATGACTCATAAACTCGGTGTCTCTATCTGATACAATGCTGATTGGTAAGCCATGAATCCTTACTATCTCTTTGAAGAAAAGAGAGGCTATTTGACTAGCATCATTGGTTGTTTTGCATGGCACAAAGTGAGCCATTTTGCTGAATCTGTCTACAACCACATAAACATTGTCCATACCTTGCCTTGTCTTGGGTAACCCAACTACAAAGTCCATACTTAAACATTCCCATGGCCTAGTAGGAATAGGCAGTGGCTGGTATAGGCCTGCATTTGAAGAAGTACCTTTGGCCTTTTGACACACTACACAACTTTCCACATACCTCCTAACATCTAAGTTCATCCTTGGCCAATAATAAAATCTTTGAACCAGTTCCTAAGTTTTGGTGATCCCAAAATGACCACTCAATGCACCATTATGCTTTTCTTGTATCAAGTTTTCCCTAATAGAACCTCTAGGAACACATAGCTGATTTCCTTTAAACAAAAGATCACTTTGCAAAGTATATTCAGCATATTTGCTATGGAAATGATTCTTGTATTCAACACATACCTTATAGATGTCTACAAAATCTTCATCATCTGCATATAGTTCCTTGAAATGATCTATTCCCATTCTTTTCAACTGTATTTCTTGAATTGTGAGGACTCTTCTTCGCAAGGCATCTACCACTTTGTTGAGAGCCCCTTTCTTGTGCTTGATATTGAAGGTGTAAGCTTGCAAATACTCCACCCATTTAATGTGCCTATGACTCAACTTCTCTTGGGAATTCAGGAAACTGAGTGCTTGGTTGTCTAAATACACTATGAATTCCTTGGGAAGCAAGTAGTGCCTCCATTTTCTTAAAGCCTAGACCAATGTGGCCGCGCCCACAAAAGGATATGAAAATCACTGTAAAACCTTTCCTGGGAATTGGACATTCCAACAGGTGACTAATATCTCTCTCTGTGGATGTTCATTTACTTGTCAAACCAAGGGACATATACTTTAAATGGCGCAGAAAAATATATGCACTAAGAACTAGTTTTAGTCAAATCTCAGCAGAAATAAATACTAGAAAGGAGTTCTATCTACGCCACAGGAAGGTAATACAAAGTTCTTTAACTCAACTATGATTTAATTAAAACAGAACCCATAACAACTACGATTGAAACACAAACTGTGAACTGGCCTTATGCTGCAGGAATAGTCACAGGGATGGATTCTCTATGCTGCAGGAGCAATATAAGACTGAGTTTGTATGAAAACTTCAAAGATGAAAGCTAACTAAAGATCAACAGAAAAGAACAACTAACTAACTAGCTACATATACTTACTAAGTGGGCCCCCTTAGCAAGCATCTACTAATTACGTAGGTGCTAAACTCAGAACTTCATTGAACTTTATTCATTAAAATAGAATGATATACATTGTTTTACTGATATGGAGACTAACAACAAACTCTGTCTCTTGTCAAACAGATTCTGTCTTTCATTATCATATTGCTTCTTACATGATATCTGCTACTCTGTTTCTATCTGACTCTAACTATCATTTTTTTCTCTCTCTCGCGCAGGAGGAGAACTTTATTTAAAACAGGAGAGCAACTAACTAACTAACCCTATCAAAGAAAGACGTGGAAGTAAAGTGTATCCCCGAATCAAGGAACAAACTTCATAAATGAATTTATGCATTCAACCCGATCCAGAGAGAATCTAGCACTCCACTCTTTCCAAATTGACTGTCATTATAAATCTTTCCCAACGGTTTCGGTCAAAGAGTCTTCGTCGGAGCTTCCTCGAAGTCGTGCAGGAAATGGACTTTACTACAAGGCCGAGATCGGCTACGCTTGACTCGATAATTCTTCAACAACCTGCGAAACAAAAGCTAACAGGTGCAAAAGAAAAGGTGTATGGCACATACACAATATCCATTCATTAATCACACATTTAAATCTATTTCATTATTCAAAAACTGTATGCGATATACCAGTCATTTTAAAGAGTCAACGAGGCAATAAATGCAATCAAGTCAACATAATGAACTGTAGGAATATAAAAGTATCTTGCTACAGGATATCCCAGAAAGGTTTCAATAAATTTTAAACAGCCATGAAATAACAAAAGTAAAGGCATTAAAATTTTATCATAACATCCAAATTATGAGCACATTTTAAGCTCATCACTGCCCCCTACTTAGCCCAATGCTGGTCCTCCAGCATTAACTTTCCTGGTGATTTCTCTGAATTCAGTGGTGGCTGCATGAATCTGTAATGGATTTCCAAACTTGTAATAAAATCCTCTGAAATCCCAACACCTTTCATACCTTCAATTTTCTAAATCATCATTAAGATTTGTAGCCTAGTGAGGATGGAGGGGCCACATTAACACAAGGGGTCTGGATGTTAGTGGTAGCCACAGTTCAAATCTTGTTTGAAGTCCCAATTGAATATATCTGCTGGTTCATTTGAGAGCTGCTGTGAAATTTAGGGGACCATGTGGTTCTGACTTTCTGAACCCAACAGTTAATCTCTCCCATCTTTTCTCACTTCTGGTATATGCTAGTCTCCAAAACGAATATTGGTGTGCCTGAAATTCATCATATACCTGTTTCCTGATATCAAATATCTTCTCTCTTGTTGAAACATTATTAATACCATATGTCAGAGCAAACCAATCTTTCAACATTGCATGGGGGTTTGAACTTTGAGAGCGTAATGGAACAGGCTCTATTTTCTCAACTTCCTCATATGTTTCCCACTGCCTGCCATAATTCACCCCATTTGCTGCCCATGACATAAATGCTCTCAGATGAATATCACCAATATATAGCAGAGGATTCCATTCTATTTCAAATGGTATTAAAAAGCCATACAAATATAATTCACACAGAGAATTCCTTAACCAGTTAGGGGCTGCCTGGTATGCTTCATAAAATTCTTTGGCAGTATGAATTATAGGATCTTGATTTCTGGAAATTCTCATCAATTGGAACCATAAAAACTATTCTTTAAGGCACAGAGCATAAACTCTGGGTGGCAGTCTACATTCCATAATCTGACTGGTTACTTTTAACATTTCGTTCATTTTTGCTTTCAACTCAGCAATTTCCTGTTTCTGACTTTCAATTTCCTTTTTCAATTTCCTCTTTTCTACTTCCCATAGACTTTGTTGCATGTCAGTCTGGGCTATGTGTCAGAAAGTCAAGGTTTGCAATGTAACTAGTTCCCAATTAGTTTTAACATATTCCAGAAGCTCAATTAAAAATGTCTTCTTACACACAACAATGGCTTTACAAGTTGCAAGGTGAAATATAGTTTCACTAGGCACATTCAATTGTTCAGTCAATTCTTGCTCTTGCTGCAAGATAAATTCGGGTTGCTGCGGTGGAGAAGTCTGTGCTTCCTCCGAAAATTGCATAGCAGTAGTAGCCAAATCATCAAGATTTGGTAACCCTTGCTCATTATGCCCTGTTTCTTTTCTCTCAACTTGTTCCTCTTCAGGAATGAATGAATTCTGAGCAACATTCTCGGGCACATTTTGAGAAACATTAAATTCAGACTCAACGGACCCTTCTGAAATTACAATAACCTCTGGTTGAGGTGAAACAGGGGAGGTCTTAAATTGTTTCCTTGTGGAAACCCTTCTTGCCACTGATGCAGCTGCAGGAGGTGTTCTCATAGCTTTCCTCTTTCTTGTTTGTTCAGAGGGCTCTGCCCTACCAGAGGATGACAGTGACCTAGTAATAGCAACAGGTGTTGTTGTAGGAGAAATGGTTGTAGGGGAAGGTGTTGCAGGAGAGGAGCATTTCCTTTTCTGAGAATGAGGGTCAAATTCTGGGGACCCTTCTGCCTTTGTTTTTCCTTTCTCTCTCCTAGTGGCAGACCTAGTTTCTATCCTAGCAGAGGATTCAGGTGTGAAAGCTGCAGGACTAAGTGCTACAGGAGTAGATGACCCCTGCCTTGTTCTACTAGTAGATGCAATTTCCTTCTTCTTTTTCTGAGGCCGTGGGTTAAGTACCCTAGGGGGTTGTGGAATTTCAAAGCTCTTTTGAGCAACGAATTGTTGCCAGGAAAGAGGTGAGACATCTCTTAAAGAGCATTCAATCAGTAATTTGATAAGGCCGTGGTGAGCAACAAAATTATCTTTCCCTTGTTGGGTTCCATGGGCACTTTGTTCTAGAAATTTTAACAGAAAATTTAGAACATTTACAACTAACCCATGCCTCATATGGCTTAATAATTTGAAATGATGAGAATGCAGGTAGGAGAAATGACCTTCACAGGTCAAATACCTGATTATGTAAGCAGTGTATTCTGAATAAGGAGGAGGCAATGATACCTGCTTGCATCCCTGCTTGGAGACTTCTAAAGGTCCATCAGTGGGCATTGAAAACTCAGCCCTAGCAGCTGCAGTGTCTAAAGAAAAGTTTTCTCCAATGGCTGGAAGCCCAGTTACTTCAACAATTCTGTCTTCAGTTGCAACGACCGTTAGACCCTATATGGTGGCTTCCCCTTCAGAAAGGGTTCTCAAAAATTCCCCAGCACCCTCCTCATCAAAATCATTTAAGCTCAAGAAATAATTTAACCATCCACAGAGACTGAATGCGTGGACTGTTTGCAGATTTTGCAATAATAATTCATGAGCTACAGGCTCATGTCACACCAACTGACCACATTGTAGTTTTTTCTTAGCTGAACTCAATTCCTTGCTAAAAATTCAAATTCCCTGTTCCCCTGTCTGCTCTGGTTTTTCTTCTGTCGTGCCGTCACATTCCTTTTCTTTTCCAAAAATGAGCTTTTTAAACAAGCAGTCTTAATCGTATTTTACAAGAAAGATATGCAATAAAGAAGGACATGTGATCACATTTGGAAAGTACTAGAAAAGTATTAAAGAAATGTTATTTGCGCAGTTATGGCAGCGGCGAAAAGATAGGTTTTAAAAGCTGGATTACCCCGCCCCCTACTGAAAGTATGACATGTGTCCTCACATGTACTACGGAATAGGTGGAGATTCAGGTAATAATGACTAGTACATGCATAGCAATAAATGAATAGAATGAAATAAATCAAATATGCGATAAGAAAAGATATGGCATACCTTTGATAATTACACGTATGTGTGAAGAAAGATGACGGCGTCACATGAATTGACAAGTGGGAAAAATATCTTAATTAAGTTTGATGTAGACAGATGAAGTGGATGGGTGACGTGGGCAGATGATTTGATCGGATGGAATGGATGGATGGGATGGAAGATAAAGAAGTGAGATGGGGGCGATAAATGAAAATGGAGAAAAGGGGGTTTCTTTTTTTTTTTTTTTTTAACTTTTATTATGGGCATGCTTCTTGAAAATTACGGTAACGCTGCAGGAGAAAGGTTAGAGCCTTTGGCTGCAAGAAGAGTAGTAGGAGGAACTTGAATGAACTGCTGCATGAATTCTTCCTTTGAGATTGGTTTATGGTACAACCAAAGTCGGTGGCCATTCACTAGCAATTTGAAGAGAACTGGATCTATTGTTACTAGCTGTATAGCTCCATTGTCGAACACATTTTCAACTTCATAGGGGCCAAGCCAGTGTGTTGTGAGTTTACCCTGGTTTTCTTGATATCTGGAATCATATAACAGAGCCCAATCTCCAGCAGAAAATTTCCTAATTTTGATGTGCTGATCATGCCATTTCTTCCTTTGTTGTTGGATTGCTTCTATATGCTGTAGAGCGGCTTTTCTCAGTTCGTCCAAAGAATTTAGCTGTAGGAGATGGTCCTTCTGTGCTTCAGATATGTCTATATTGAGTTCAAGAGCTGTCCTCAAAGTTTTGTGCTCAAATTCTATGGGTAACATAGCGGTTTTCCCATAAAGCAGCTCAAAAGGTGTAAACCCAGTTGTTGTCTTCCATGTAGTTCTGTATGCCCAAACTGCTTGAGGAAGTCTACTGCTCCAATATTTTCTATGAATTTGTACTGTCTTTGTGAGGATCGCCTCAATTTCTCTATTTGTTACCTCCGCCTGACCATTGGCTTGAGGGTGATAGGGGCTAGATTTCCTATGTTTGATTTTATAGTCATTCATTAATGCAGTTATCAGATTCGATGTGAACTGAGCTCCTTGATCAGTTACAAGCTCTCTGGGAACTCTGAATCTAGTGAAAATTTGTTCATACAGAAATTTAGCAACTTTTTTATCTCGAGCATGAGTCATAGCTTTTACCTCAACCCATTTTGTGACATAGTCTATGCAAACTAGAATATATGATTTTCTATTTGATGGTGGATCAATTGATCCCACAAAATCCATCCCCCATTTATCAAAAGGGGTGACTATTACTTGGGGATATAGTGGCATTTCCTCTGACTTAGTGGGTCTTCCCATACGCTGGCATCTGTCACATTTTCTTGTATAGGCCACAGCATCCTTGTGTAATGTTGGCCAATAGTACCCTGTTGTAAGAATCTTCATTGTTGTTCTTTTTGCTGCAAAATGTCTCCCACATGGTTCATCATGGCAAGCATGCAAGATATCATAAGTCTCATCTTCTCTTACACATCTTCTCATTACCTGATCAGGTCCAGTATAAAACAGACAATTTGCAATCCATGAAAAATTAAAACTTTTATCAATTAACTTCTTTTCTTTTGGAGAAAAGTGGGCTGGTATTATGTTTGCTGCTAGATAATTGGCAATGTTTGCATACCATGGAGTATGTGCAACAATGGAGAACAAATGTTCATCTAGAAACCTATCATCAATGACCTCATGTTCAACCAGTGCATCTGATTGAAGTCTTGATAAAAAGTCAGCTACAACATTAGCTTTTCCTAGTTTGTCAATGATTGTAATGTCAAATTCTTGTAACAACAGGAGCCATCGTGCCAACCTACCATAAATGGCAGGTTTGTGCATCAGATATTTGATTGCTGCATGGTTAGTATGGACAAACATCTAATAACCTATGATATAATGCCTAAATTTATTCAAAGCATACACTACTGCAAGCAATTCCTTTTATGTAACAGTGTAATTAAGCTCAGGACCTTGAAGGTTTTTGCTGATAAAGTAAATAGCATGCTCAATTGAATAGTCTTTTTGACTTAAAACTGCTCTTATGCCAAAATCAGAAGCATCAGCATATATGTGAAAAGGAAAATTCCATTTTGGACCTTGAAGAATAGGGGCTTGAGTAAGCAAGTCTTTTAGTTGCAGAAAGGATTTTTCACAGGCCTCTGTCCACTCAAATTGAGAATCCTTAGTTAACAAGGCATAAAGTGGGCTAGCAATTTTACTGAAATATTTTATAAACCTCCTATAATACCCTACATGGCCAAGGAAACTTCTTACATCTTTTTGTTTTGCAGGAGTTTGTAAATTCCGAATTACTTCAATTTTAGCAGGGTCAACCTGAATTCCATTCTTTGAAATATGATGACCTAGAACAATACCTTCTTCCATCATTAGAAAACAATTTTCACTGTTTAGAGACAAATTTTTCTCTCTGCACCTTTCCAATACCTTTTCTAAATTCACCAGTGCTTCTTCAAATGTGACTCCATAGGTAGTGAAATCATCCATATAAATCTCCATACATTCATGAGATATATCAGCAAAGATACTAATTACTACTCTCTGAAATGTTGCTGGCGCATTGCATAGACCAAAAGGCAAGACTGAATAAGCAAATTTTACCCATGGATAGGTAAAAGTGGTCTTATCTTGATCCTTAGGGGCAATTTTTATCTGATTATACCCATTGTAACCATCCAAAAAAAGAAAAATATCTTTTGCCAGACAATGAGTCTAGTACTTGGTCTACAAAGGTAGTGGAAAGTGATCTTTTTTAGTGGAATTGTTCAATTCTCTGTAATCTACACACACTCTCCATTTTCCTCCTTTCTTGGGGACAATGACTAGTGGAGAGACCCATTGACTTTCAGAGATTGGGTAAATAAAACTAGCATCAAGCAAATTTTGAAGTTCATTTTTCACTATTTCTCTAAGTGTTGGATTTACTCTTCTTTGAGGTTGTCTAACTGGTGAGCAATCTTGTTTGATATATATCCTATGAGTACAAACTCGAGGATCTATTCCTTGTATGTCCCCATATTCCCATGCAAAAACTTTATGCTGTTCTTGTAGCATTTTTAATAAGTCAACCTCTTGAGACTGTGACAACTTGCTATTGGCATTCAAACAACGACCTGGAGACAATTCTATCTGCTTCATGAGATTACTCATAGAATCTATAGGTGATGTTTGTACCTCTTGTGGAAGAAAACTATGAAAAATTGCTAGAAGTGTAGGTAGTGAACTCTCAGAATCTGGTTGTTGTAGGAAACATTGTAGATGGCTACCACTTGGATAAGAGGAACTACCCGTATCAGAATTAAACTACAAAATTTGAAAAAGAAGAGCATCCTCACTTTGAAGTTGTGAGAATGGATCATTTTGAAGCATCATTAATTGAGCCAAGGAATTGGCTTCTTCAGTTTCTTCCTCCACATCTGGCCAAACAGGTTGGGACAAATCTGGTTGAGGTCTAGCAGGTGGATACAAGGCCAATTTCTTTGTGGACTGTCCATCAGAAATGGTCATATCTCTAGAACGACATCCTATAAAAGCATCAGCAGTTGCTAACCATGGTCTACTAAGGATAACCGGGTACCCTCCTAAAGTTTCCTTAACTAATAATATTGTGAAATCAGCAAGGTACTCCCAAGATTCAAGAGTGACAATTACATCTTCTACCATCCCATCCGGTTTAACTGTGGAGCTATCTACAAGCTGGAGAACTGTGGGTGTAGACCTAATATTTAAAATGTTCAAGGATTCCATAGTATGCTTTGTCATGACATTAATGGCAGCACCTAAATCAATCAAAACATTTTTTTACAACTTGGCCATTTATATGTATCTGCACTACAGGACTTCCAGGGTTTATATACTTTGGAATAACTACATTTCTCAACATTATATCAGCCAATTTCCCTAAGACATGAATTGTTTGAGGATCCTTTTTCTTTCATCCAGGCTTCTTCAAATAGGCCTCTTTAATAGCCTGAAATAAAGAGATTTGAATATGTACATTCTTGAGCTGATCTAGAATGTCAAAAGTGGGTTCTTCCAAGGATTTAGATGCAGTACTTTGCAACCTTTGAGGAAAAGGTGGGTTGTCTTGATTTTGCAAAACAGGCTCCTTAGAAACTGTATCAGTTATGGGCATGTGCTCAACAGGAACAACCGATGCAATAGATTCTTCAAGGGGAGAATCTGGTATTCTGGTAATCAGAGGTGGTTTGGGCGCAGGTAAAGTGGTTCCAGACCTCAAATGGATGTCATTAACGTTTAAGGCGTAAGCTTGATATTGGTTGGCTTCGGCCAGATACGCAGGCTACTGTTGTTGCTTATTATTAGGATTGGGCAATGGCTGGGCTGGCATAGGCGTTTGTTTGGGAGGTCTAGGATTTGTGGCAGTTTCTATAGGAGGCGGCATAAGGGCCTATGGTTATGGCTGTGGAAGCTGTAGGAATTCAGAGGACTAGTTTTGCCATTGCTAAAGGCCTCTCCATTGAGGATTTTGTTTCCAATTTCCTGAAGGTGGGGTCCATTGCCCTTATGGCTGCTGCCAACCTCCTTGAGGAGATTGCCATTGCTGGTTCTGATAACTAGGCCAATTTGGTTGAGGTGGATTCCAGGGTGGTGGTGGTCCATATTCATGTTGTCATTGGTTATTATAGCCAGAATAAGGATTACCAAAATTTAAAGGATCTTGAGGCATACCTTGTCTTTGGGCCCATGGTCTCCTTTGTGCAACAAAGAACACTTGATCATCATCACCTTCTACTGGCTTGAAGTCAGTAGGCAGTTGCCTAGCTTCCAAATTAGCCACCATCTTGCATCTGCAGTCACGCTTCTTCTGTCTGCAGTATGGACAGAACTCGGCCAAAACTACCTCAGCTTCCTCATGTTTCTTCCGAGCTTGCATGGTGTCCAGTTGTGTAGCCATATTGTTAATGATGTCCTGCTTGAAATCAGATAGAAAATTTGTTATCTCCATCCGAGAAACTCCACCAAAAGAAGACTTCCCCACTGTAGCATGATGTCCTCGACCTTTTTTAACTATTTCTCAAGAATAGTTAAGACATATTTTCTTTATATCGTCCCAAGGCAATTGGGTTATATCACCTCCTCCCATCATGTCCAGGGCATCTATATAGGCATCACTAATTCCCCTTAGAAAGAGTAGTTTCTGTGAGTCCTCATTGAGAGTATGGTTTGAGTTCCTCTTTAGTGAAAATAAAAATATGGAAATATAATCTTCTAGACTTTCATCCTCCTTCTACTTAATTCAGAATATGTCATCACCTTTGCTGGCACTCTTACAATATTCCTTATACTTTTCAAGGAATTTCGTCTGCATGGCGGCCCAACTATCTATAGCACCTCTTCCTAGACTCATGAACCATCTGAGAGCTCCTTCCTTCAAGGTGGAAGGAAATAACTTCAATTTATGAGTGTCTATGTTGTAGTCATAACTACGACAAATGACATCAAATTCAAACATAAAAGTTTCTGGGTCCTCCGTAACCAGGCCATAAAACTTTGGAAGCAAGGAAGAAGGAATGTTTTTAAGATTGTAAGTATCTCTCTGAGGGGCAATTGGAAATTCAAATGTAAGAGGTGGATTATTAGGTGGATTATTTGCCATGTTTGGTTGCTGGAATAACAGAGTGAATGGATTTTCCTCAGGTTCGTTGTCAGCTGGGTCAAATGGTAGTTCAATAAACAAGTTTTCAAGGAGGAACCTTCCCAGTGCGTCTCTTCTTCTTCTATGCATGCAATATGATATGGATAGTGGCTTGAAATATTTTGAAAATTTTAACTAACAAACTAAACTAGAGCTAAAATGACTTCTGACAAATTCCTAACTGAACGCCATCCCTGGCAACGGTGCCAAAAATGGCTGCGCCCACAAAAGGATATGAAAATCACTGTAAAACCTTTCTTGGGAATTGGACATTCCAATAGGTGACTAATATCTCTCTCTGTGGAAGTTCATTTACTTGTCAAACTAGGGGACATATACTTTAAATGGCGCGGCAAAATATATGCACTAAGAACTAGTTTTAGTCAAATCTCAGCAAAAATAAATACTAGAAAGGAGTTTTATCTATGCCACAGGAAGGTAATACAAAGTTCTTTAACTCAACTATGATTTAATTAAAACAGAACCCATAACAACTATGACTGAAACAAAAACTGTGAACTGGCCTTATGCTGTAGGAACAGTCACAAGGATGGATTCTCTATGCTATAGGAGCAATATAAGACTGAGTTTGTATGAAAACTTCAAAGATGAAAGCTAACTAAAGATCAACAGAAAAGAACAACTAACTAACTAGCTACAAATACTTACTAAGTGGGCCCCCTTAGCAAGCATCTACTAATTACGTAGGTGCTAAACTCATAATTTCATTGAACTTTATTCATGAAAACAGAATGATATACATTGTTTTGCTGATATGGAGACTAACAACAAACTTTGTCTCTTGTCAAATAGATTCTATCTTTCATTATCATATTGCTTCTTACATGATATCTGCTACTCTATTTCTATCTGACTCTAACTATCATTTTTTTCTCTCTCTCGCGCAGGAGGAGAACTTTATTTAAAACAGGAGAGCAACTAACTAACTAACCCTATCAAAGAAAGACGTGGAAGTAAAGTGTATCCCCAAATCAAGGAACAAACTTCATAAATGAATTTATGCATTCAACCCGATCCAGAGAGAATCTAGTGTTCCACTCTTTCCAAATTGACTGTCATTAAAAATCTTTCCCAACGGTTTCGGTCAAAGAGTCTTCGTCGGAGCTTCCTCGAAGTCATGCAGGAAATGGACTTTACTGCAAGGCCAAGATTGGCTGCGCTTGACTCGATCATTCTTCAACAACCTGTGAAACAATAGGTAACAGGTGCAAAAGAAAAGGTGTATGGCACATACACAATATTCGTTCATTAATCACACATTTAAATCTATTTCATCATTCAAAAATTGTATGTGATATACCAGTCATTTTAAAGAGTCAACGGGGCAATAAATGCAATCAAGTCAACACAATGAACTGCATGAATATAAAAGTATCTTGCTGCAGGATATCCCTGAAAGGTTTCAACAAAGTTTAAACAACCATGAAATAACAAAAGTAAAGGCATTAAAAGTTTATCATAACATCCAAATTATGAGCACATTTTAAGCTCATCACAATGCATACATCTCAAGGTCATAAGAAGAATACTTCTTCTTGGCTTCACTTAGCTTCTCAGAATGAAAATCCACCGGTTTGCCCTCTTGACTGAGAACAGCTCCAATAACTACATTGCTTGCATCACACTCAATGGTGAATAGCTTCTCAAATCTTGGTAACACCAAAATAGGTTGGGTAGCTATCTTTTCCTTCAGCAACTCAAAAATCTTGTTAGCTTTCTCATTCCATACAAACTTGGTTTTCCTTCCTCCTTTTATGGTATCCAACATAGGAGCACAAATAGCACTAAACTATCTTATGAATTTCCTATAATATTGAGCAAGACCATGGAAGCTTCTTACCTCTGTTGTTGTCTTTGGAGTAGGCCAATTGAGGATGGCTTCCACTTTTCTACTATCCATCTTCAAGTTGCCATGTGATAGCACAAATCCAATGTACACCAACTCTATTTTGATGAACTCACACTTTTCCAAGTTGATCATCAACTTCTCCTCCTGCGGCTTCTTGAAAATCAGCTCTATATGTTGGAGGTGCTCTTCTCTTGTTCTGCTATAGATTAGTATATCATCAAGATAAACTACTACAAATTTGCCAATGTAGTCTTTGAGGATTTCATTCATGAGTCTCATGAATGTGGAGGGGGCATTAGACAAGCCAAATGGCATAACTAGCCTCTCATAGAGACCCTCATTGGTTTTGAAGGTTGTTTTCCACTCATCTCCCTCATGTATCCTAATTTGGTGATAACCACTCTTTAAATCTATCTTGGTATAGTACCTAGCTTCACCTATACAATCCATGAGGTCTTCAATCCTAGGGATAGGGAACCTATACCTGATGGTTATCTTGTTTATTGCCCTGGAATCAGTACAAAGCCTCCATTCTCCTCCCTTTTTAGGTGCTAAGAAAGTGGGTACTGCACATGGACTAATGCTTTTCCTAATAAGACCTTGCTTGAGAAGTTCTTGAATCTGGTTAGCTATTTCCTCATTTTTTTGAGGTGTCATCTTGTAAGCTGCTTTTTTTGGAAGGGTAGCTCCTGGTATCAAGTCTATCCTATGACTTATGGCTCTTTTAGGAGGTAATGTTGCTGGTTGACCACTACTTACAATACCTTCATAGGTTTGCAACAATTCCTATACCTCCTTGGGTAACTCTTGCTTTTCAGCTGCTTTCTCTTTGCTCACCTCTCTTGGCTTGATCATCACTGCATAGCCAACTCCTTCTCCTTCTTCCAAGGCTTTCAATAATTCTTTTTCACCCACCATGAGTAGTTTAGAACCTGCTGTCTACACCTCTGTATCTTCTAGCAAAGACTGGATTTTGAAAGTCACCTTGTCTTTCTTGAAAGTGTAGGAGTTCTTTGCTCCATCATGCACAGCTTGGTGGTCAAATTTCCATGGTCTACCTAGGAGCAAGTGGCATGCATCGATAGGTAACACATCACACAAAACTTTTTCCTTGTACCTACCAATTGAAAACTCCACCCATGCTTGTTCATTCACCAAGACATACTGACCCTTATTGAGCCATGTGACCTTGTAAGGGTTGTTGTGGGGTATCCTTGTCAACTTCAGCTTGCTAACTACCTCCTCTGACACAATATTGTCAGTAGAACCTGAGTCAATGATGACTTTACACACTTTCCCCATCATCTTGCACTTTATCCTAAACAAGGACCTCCTTTGGCTTGGCTCTTCTTTAACCGGTTCCTTGATCAAAGTTCTCCTCATCATGATGTTCTCACCTTCCTCTGAATTCAATGGTACTTCAGGATGTTTATCTGTTGTAGTAGCCTCATCATGAACCAAATTAGTTCTCTTGTCACCTCCATGGGAAGTACTACCTTTCTCTGGACATCTATAGGCCGGGTGTCCCAATTGGTTGCAGTGGTAACATTTCATGTTGGTGAAGTAGCTGCCTCTTCCTTGTCCACCACTTCTTCCTCTGGAGCTAGAGCCTCTTCCTCTACCATCTCTACTAGAGCTTCCTTCTTCCTGCTCAGAGTATTTGACTTCTCCTTGGGCTCTTGGTTCTGAACTTCTTCCACTATAACCTCCTCTTTGTCCTCTGCTGTCTTTCCCTTTACCTCTACTTTTGGGATTTTGCTCTTGCTTCTTTTTTCCTTTCTCCTCTATTTTCAAATCCATTTGATAGCATTGGCAGTCTGTTTTGAAGTTTACTAGGCTCATGTCTTCTTGAATAGACCATTTAAGTCCATTTAAGTACCTTGTCAACTTGATGCTCTCATCTTCAACCACCTTTGATCTTAGGCACAATTTTTGAAACTCTTCAGTGTATGTTTGGACATCCATATCTTTCTGCCTAAGATTTTGTCTTCTCCTATGCAACTGAACTTCATAATCATCAGGGAGATAGGTTTTCCTTATCTTAGTTACCATTCCTCTTCATGAAACTATGGGACCTTTGCCTTCCTTCTCTCTTTCAGATTGTACAAATTTCCACGATGTGAGAGTTGCTCCTCTCAACCTTGACTTGGCCACCTTTACCTTTTGGGCCTTTGTTATTCCATCACATTCAAAAAGTGATTTTCAATGCTCTCAATCTAGTCTACAACTGAATCAGGGTCCATTTGTCCACTAAATAGTGGCACTCCTTCCAATGCTTTACCACTTAAGGCCTGCAATGCCTTTAGGAAGGGTTCTTCAGCAAGAATAGGGTCAGGTTTTGGAGCTTCCTCCTCCAAATCCTCTTATTTTTCCTTGGCTTCCTGCTCTTCCTTCTGCTCTATCTTGTCTTTCACTGTGTCTGCTGTCTCATGGACTTCATCCAAGAGCTTCTCCACTTGAGATAACCTTTCTCTTAGCAACCGGTTATCTTCCTCTTGCTCTTCTACCTTTTTAGCCAACTCATCATTAGTCACCATGGTTCTTTCCTCTGGTGTGTTCTCTCCTACTGACTCAATGGGCTACAACATCAATCACAAGCCTTGAATCAAACGTTGCTCTGATACCAATATGGTGAATGGTGAACCCAAGCTTGCTTGCACAATATTTTAGAGCCTCCTTCCTGGAACCTGTTACCAATGGTTCTTGTTGAGCTTGGGTGATTAACCAAGCCCTGCTCCAACTCTTCTCAAAGATTTTTCCACTTGTTCTTAACTTAGGAAGACCAACACCATTTGAAATTGCATTCTTCTTCTCAACACCTAGAAGGATCTAGATGCCAACTTCATCAAATTACTTGAACTGCTTGCAGGGGTGTTAAAGACATTGTTTTCTTGCATTTCACATTCATTTGAATTCATGTTGAAGGATCTTCAATCCTCAATCTACCCGATCTCAAGATTTTACCTTGAAGAGGCCTATTCCCTACTAGCCCTTACCAGTCAATTTTTGGCTTTTCTTGCTCAATTTTGACAAACAACCTATCAATCAAATTTCATTTCCAGACACCCTTCTCAGGCCTTTAAATCTTTCATAGGGTTTCAAGCCTCTGTCTATACCATATAGTTGATTCCTACAATCAAGGAGGATTAGGGCTAAAAGGCCTAATTCCTAGGGTTTTAACTCTTTCTCCTTAAAATCTATCTCTTATGGATTGGTTGAGGTTTCAATCCTTTCAACCTATTAAAATGTGACTAAAACCTCCCTGACACCATATAGATTCCGTACAAAAGTCCCTTCCCCTACCTAAGTTCTTCAATTTTCACTCTCAATTCCCTAACCGGGCAGTCCTAGCTCGCCTAGGGTTTGAGTTTAAAAACATTTGCTTGGCTCTTTGGATCTCCTACTGCTAAATATGTACAAAGTCATGGCTCCCCTATCATTTCCATCCAAACTCAGGAAAACTCTGTGGTCAGATTTCATGGGGGAGCCATTTATTGACTGACTGCTCAAAGCTTGAATTACAAACCCTTTAAACTCTACTCTAAGGATTCAAATCAAGAACGCTACTCTACTCAACTTGAATACAAAATGAAAGTGAATCAAATCTATTCTAAGAACACAGATACAATGCCAATTTAGAGTATACCATGCCTATGATAGCTCTGTTTTGCAAAACACATGGGGAAAACACAAAAATCTGCTAAACTTCCTTCTATTCCTTCACACCAAAATTGGTTTACGATGATAACTGATTGCTTACTATGAGCCACACATTTTCATAGATGTCTTTTCCATCATTCAAGGGGAGTTGCTCGACTCCACATCCCTGATTTCAAGGGAATTCAATATAGCGATGTTGCATGCAATTCCACAAAAATTGCCATGCAACTTTACAACAACATTTTGCAACTTCCACTATGTCATGATCCTAAATCCTTTGACCTCTAACACCTTGATTACGAGCCACCAACATCTTGACTTGGCTAAGGTCAGGTACAAGCCAAAATTGCAACATAATCAAACTGGAGTTAAGCCAAGGTGCTCCTGCACCATTTTCTTGGTTGAGTTTGGTCATTTTGAGTTTGAGAGAGAGTTTTAACCACCTTGCTTACATCAACTTCCCATATATTCAAAATGATAAATTGAACATTCTATTCATACACTCTAGTTTTTCCTTGGGTTTAATACTCCCGAGAATGAGTCACACTAGAGGTTGGTGCATTCTTTCGCCACATGCATAATACCATGATTCTCGGTATTCGAACAACTCAAGATCCTCCTTCGCATAGACTCCCAAAATGTATCGCCTGATATGGATATAATTCTATTCAAGATCCAAATTTTCCTGACCATCTATACCTAAATGTTCCATTGTAATCTATTCCTCTTGCAAGTACAAATTCTTAAATCTATTTTAAAACATTCATAAAACTCTCATGAAAACAAAACCATCATTAATAAATCATCATTTTAAGCACATCATAAGTATCATGCTTTTATTATCATATTCTAGCAGAATTATCTACTTCTAGTTGAGTTACTAAACCTTCAGACCCTTGGACAAACTTAAACATTTAAGTTTAAACTTAACACTATTACTCGGTACCCGAGATCAGATACTTCAGCTTTTACCAAAAGATTTTCCTAGACCTTGGAATCCACCAAAACCTCCACATTTTCCTGGATGCTTTCTCTCAGACTGGAAGACTTCACCCAAAACCTTGCATTAACGTTTTTACATTTCTAGCCCTTTGCTACCCAATATTTGGTAATTGATATACTCGAATAATGAAGTACTCCAAAAATTTCTTTTGACTTTAACTTCTGGTGATCTCTTCAACTAGCTAGCACCTGCCATAAGCCTTAGTTTTCACTTGGTGCACAATCTATTAGCCAACAACTATAAAATTAGAAAACATAATAGAAGAAAAAAATAAATAACCCTTATTATTTCTTAGATGATGTTGATTTCTTTCATTTAATTCGCATATGACCTCCAAGAAATTAGTTATGATTGGTATTATCCTTGGAAATATATGAGATATTATAAAATATCCATAAACCCTTTATTACTATTGAGTTACAATCGAGATACCAATCTCCTCAAATGTGTTAGATTCCAAGCTTAGGTTTCTTTTCTTTTGACATTAGGAATCTTGCCATTGCTTATAGAATATATGTTTGATTTATACCCAACTGCTTCGCAATAGTGTGCACAAATCTCTCTTCAAACACCACAAAATTTAAATTTGGGTAGTGTGTATCCCATAGGTGTGTCTCAATCAGAAAACCTCAATTATTTTTATTTATCCCGTACCTTCATCCTAATGTATAAAAAGATGTGTTAGAGTAGAGAAAACCACCTAAAATGTGCAATTTTTTCATCTTTTTTTATATCCTTCAACTTCCTATGAATTCCATCTAAGATGAAGGTGGCATAGAGAAAAATTGTATTTAAATTTATATTTTTACATCAGTGAATAACATCATCAAGTGCATGGGAATACATGATTTCACATCCTCCTAAGACCTCACAATGTGTAGAATATGTTCTATAAAATAGTCCTCAAAGATATATGCATCAAAAGGATTCATAATTTATTTAAGTTTTATCCCTTCCCCTAGTTCTATGATGAGGAAGTGACTCAACCCTATAGCTATGTCCATCCTTTTGGTATTCTTTGCACAAGGAATTGAATAAAATGGGCTTATCCGCTAACATATAAAAGTTGAAAACCTTAGATATATACTCTTTGTCAAAACATGCTAGAATGTAACCCATGTGAGTCAAAATTGCTTTGTTATCTACATCATAGCTCATTGCAATTGTCATAATTAGATAAACATTCCCAAAAACATTCAAAACAACAAGATTACTAAGGTGCAAGCTTCAAATGTTTGAAATGTGTTGCTTAGCAGAAGCCCTCCTATATTCATAATCAAACAAAGGGTGATCCCACAATAGTGGTTTATAATTTTTGGCCAAACTGGACACTGAACTAACTTTTTCTAACTAATCTTCACTTTCGAGCACCTATAGCAGCTAAACTGTGATTTTTTTTCAAAATACATTAACCGTAGATTCTAAATACATTTTTTTCAAAAAAATTGGAATCAGATTGCACTTCTTTTTCCATCTCCTTCAAAAACTAGTTTTTTTTAGTAAACACCATTTTTAAAGAGTGATGCTCACCGTATAACACAACTTTTTTTCCATAAAGGATACAATTCTTTTTTTTTTGAATTTATATTTGTAACTATGATATCTAGTGCTTCCAATTGGTTTCATAGTGTTTTATTGAATACTTTTTCCTTAATCAAGTTTCGAAGTCAAACCAATTACAATTCAAACATAGGCAGACTATATAACACAATTTTTTTGGTACGTATCGAAATTAATTAATTTTTTGTTGGATCAAGGACTTCAATATCTGGTGCACTCATATTTTTCAATTTTTGTTTTTTATAGTCTTCTATTTTTCCACATGTGGAGAAGAAAGAGCTTGATTCTCCATGAAAAACCTACATTCACAAGAAATAAAAGATAAATATAATAATTAAATTAAATTTATTTAAAAATATACTTTTTGGGAAGCATATAATAAGGACTAAATACTTACAAGAAATAAATTTTAAATGAATTCATTTGATCCCCCAAAAGGTAAATCAAAAGTGGTTTTTTATCAAGATTTTGATAGGTGTAAAGGAGACTCTATTATAGGTATGGTTTAAAACTAGCGGGGTTCTATCCAAGGGGGTTTGATCTAATCTAGTTTGATCAAACCCTCTTCAATTGGAATGATTTAAATGAACCTTTTTAAGGCTTAAATTATTATATTTTCTAAAAATATGTGATTTTAGCAAAAATTAAAATCTCCCAAAAATTGTAAAACAGCTTTGTGGGATCACCCCAAAGTCCATCCATTCAAACAGATAGCTACATCTCTTACTTATCCTCCTCTATTAAATAGTTGATTTGATAATATTCCCAACGCTTGCGCATGCATTGATTTCCTCGAATATCCTATGACTTGGGCAAGGAAGTCCTCATGTAACCCTATTCTAGTTCTTGATGGTTGAGAATTGTTCTAACTCATTTTGATGTTTGGTAATGACTAGGGTCTTGGATTATAAGAAGATTCTAACAATTAAAGTATCTTGGGTTTTTATAAATTTCTTGAGAATAACAATAGAATCCTATGACTCAAAAGCACATAAATTTAGCAGTAATTATGCAATTTAGAATATGAAATTAAGACTTACCTATTCTCTGGTTAGATAATCCTACATCACCTCTACAATTACTTAAGAGCTAGAATTTTACAAATCCTTCCCGTTGATCACTTTTTGAGGCTCTTGAAAACTCAAATAGATGCAAATGACATGAAATCTTAAGGAATTTAGGCATATATCGGTGGATTGCATAATTCTGAATAGTGTTCATAAGTTCAGTTTTGAATAGGAAACATTGATCTTTAGCTAACGTGGGAAAATTTGTGGTGAAAGAGAAAACCAAAAAACTCCATCTATAATGACACTTCAGAAGTCATCTTAATGGTCCCACTTTAACCACCGGGTCTTTGAAACGAGAATACATAGCTAGCATGTCACAACAAAATTTTGGAATATGTGTCACCAATTCACGTCGTTACAAGTTTGGATGGTTCATATTTTTAGAACTTGCAAGATGAAGAGAGTGCACAAAATAATCTAAGTGGATCTTAGTCATCCTTTAATAAGCCCCGCATAGAACAGAGGAAACCATGACATCATTGCCACATGTTATAAAAGCACATCGTCACAACCTTGAGCTTTGAATCTTTTAAAGCATACAACCTAACACTACTAGAGACACGCGACGTCAGAGCACATGCTGGCACCTTTTAAGTGTTTTCGAAATAAGAACATGCAATGCATAAAACCTGCACAATGCAGTAAGAGAACAACAAATGGACGCCACCAAGACAAAGTAAGGGACAGTAAACATTTGATAAATAAAACTCAAGGACATGACTTTAAAAAATGGCAACAGGTTGAACAGTTCAACTTAAAATTAGAAAATAAAGCCAAGAATCACATGTTAAGATTTAGAATTTTAAACTTAAGCAAATAAAATCATGCAGGACATGAAATATAACCCTACAAACTCTCAATATAAAAGCGAAGTCTCGAATTGTGTACAGCAAACTTCACTGAAAATTAGTATGTACATTTTTTCTAAGAAGTTACTACACTTTTTCGCCATACGAAATTAGGGCACCTTAGGGATACCTAATAAAGTGGCAAAAAGGAGGAATTTTCTCATCTGCGCGCGTTTGCTTCAACCCGTTAGCCTATTGGCTTATGAGTTTTGTAACTCGCTTCTCAATTGTGCTCCATTGAAGGTCAATAATACAGCCCAAGAATCAAAACTGTATTTGGTCATGAATTTTTACAGCCACAAAGTTAACGGAGCAGTGTACATTATTGAGCCTCCGGATAAGATGGTTCAGATTCGTGAACGTTTTTTCAGTAAAATTTTGTCGTTTGCCAAATTGAAATCTTTTACTTTCCGACGTCATTAAATTCACTGTTCACAAAGAGCTTTTTCCTTTGAATATATTCCCTTTGTCTGATAAGTTAGCTTTATAAGGCCATATTGCTTCCTTTCTTTTACTGTCCATAGTCTTCATTCGACTTCTCCTTGGGTTTCCTGGATTAAATTTGAGAATGCATCTTGGAGAATAAGAAATTCATGATGGTGGCTTGCAATGCGAAGCAGAACGTGTTACTCAGCCAAGAATGAATTGCCCATATCATGTTATGGGTGACAAATATTATGGGCAAGTCATCCTTGGCTTAGTATTTGTTGTGCTTCTGATGCCAGACACTACATGATTAGTTACTGATTGATGGTTAGAATTTCATCATTATATTAGGCTGAGTCAATTTGTTCATCATTCCTAGCTTTTGAAATCTAAACAAACAGTGAAAATAAGACTATCAACAGTTTTTAATTGAAAGTATTTAGGATGTGCTTTTCAGACTTTTGATTATTATAAATATTTTTTCTTTAATTCTTTGTAGTAATGGAAGTTTACTGTGTATGGCTCGTACATTTCACCCTTCATTTTATAATTTTGTTTCCAACAAAAAAGAAAAGCAAATCATGCTTTAGCAATGTGGAGATTGGCATTTCGAATGCTTGATTGAGAATTCAGTGATCTGTTTTGCAAATTTGTTCAATACCGCTATCCCAAGAGCTAAACTGCTGGGCAATAATATCCTCTCCCTCAGTTTGCATTTTTAGTGCAGCGGATATCAACCTTTTACCTTATATTCAATTTTCTTGTTTTTGGTTAATAATAGGGATATCTCAGCGATCCAGCCCAGTGTTCGAATGGGTGAGCTGAGGAGAGACTAGTGCAGGGGGACCCAATAGCCCGGAAGCCAGTCCCAACCGGGTAAACCCGAGAGTAGAGTTGAACCCGAAAGCAATGGGGAGCAAACCCACAGCCCAACCAACTCCACTACCCATGTGGGCTAACTTATATCCATAATTTTACTTGGGTGCAAAAGTTTCTATTTTTTTCTATTTTCTAAAATTAAGATATATAAGAATAATTTAACTTGTTCATAATCATACATGTTGAAATTAGGTCTAAATGTAGTGTTCAAAATTGTCATCCTTGAAAATTTCACACTAGATTTAGCTCTCCCCATATGCCTAGACCTGATTGTGCTTATAATTTTCCCATGTATTATCATTTATTGGAAGTCACACTGAAATTAGAAATTAATAGTTATTATGTATTAAACAATGTAAAATGTCTAAAAATAGGCCTCAACTAGGGCTCCTTGCATCGTTGTCCAGCATGTTTTTGCCCCACTTTGAACATGTTAGTGTCAACATTTTAATATTTTAAAATCTTATATTGTTTGTCGACTATTTATATCATATTTTTGGTAAATTAAAAGAATTGCATATAAATATATGATATTTTTATTATTTTAATTCTAACAAGGGCAGTCATTTTTATTAATAAAACTAGAGATCCTAAATTTAGTTAAGAAAATTTAAGGGTAGATTTAGCATTATTATTATAATGACTTGATCAATTAAAATCAATTTTGCAAGACATAAGGAAGGATGAAGCAAATTATATGTAAGAAGACACTATGATCAGTTATGTCCATTATGAACATGTGTTGAGTTATCCTCTACATGCTAACTACAAAAATCTATTATGTTTGGGGAACTAACCTTTTGTAGGTCTATCAAGATATCAATGAATCTATCAATCAACATTTATGACAACTTGTTGTGTGGAATCATTTCATCAGGGATTTCACATCAACGTAACCTTGTCATTTATCATCTATCATTTAGGTCAATTATTGTTGTTTTGGCCTTTGCTTGACCCAGGGTATGCTCTCTTAATCATCATCATCTATTCTACATAGAGGTAGAAATACCAAAATTGAGATTGACTTAGGCAAACCCCCATACAACACAACCATTCCCCTTCTTTTCTTTTGTGCAAGTCAGATATGAGAATTTCAATACAAGACAGTCATAAAATATACATGGGAGACTATAATATACAATTCAAAAAAATTAGATACTATAAAGGAGCATCCCAATCTAGCGAATCAGTGCCACTATCCTTGTAATTTATGCTCAAATTTATACCATAGGTTCCTCTTTGTCCCTCATGCTCAGATTTGAAGCTATTTTGTTACTTCTTTTTTCATCTATGTGAGAAATTACATTTTCAGATCTAGAGTTATATGTCAAATATATTTGTTAAAACACATAAAATTTATCATCAACACAACATAAAAAATAGATAGAATACACTAGAATATTTGCTCTCCGTCGTGGGAACAAGATAATCGTCAACCCTAGTTCATTTTCTTTCCAAATGTGATGTTAAGTGGAAAGATGTTAATCTTACTTGGATTTAAGATCACTTTTCCTACTCCGGAGTAAGATATCAATATTGAAATGGATATAGTCATTTTTTATCAACACAAGGTAAATCCCATGAAATAAATGAGATGGATGGTAAATATATGGTGGTTGAGGTATGTAGGAACTTCGATAATCTAATTTATTAATGCCAACATAGTTATCTAATTTATGTATCATTAAAAGTACATTTGAAATCACCTTCATTTTCACTCATAATCATTTTATTTTGATATAGGAATTTTTTTACATAGTCAAGTGGGGTGTCACTAACATGAACCCTAATTTTTTTATGCATTTACCAAATGTGACAAGAACATTAAATATACTTTTAATTTATATTTGGAAAATTTCATTGGACAATTTTTTGTAGTTCTTCCAAGCTAATTAGATTATTATTACTAGTGTTCAATATAAGAGTTTAGACTCACTAAAACAAACCTTGGGTGCTATACTTTCTTTTGACCATGTACTAATTTCCTCTAGTATTTTGATCTTGAAGAAATTAGATTTCATCCATCTAATACGATCTATTCCTTTTATCTCTCTTTCCATAGCATTCAAAGAGTTGGAAGATGGTCTTCTCTCTCATTAGATATTTTTAGAATTCATAAATATTGACTCTTCTCAGGGTAATCTTGGTGTAGATGGGATTTTTTTGTGTATAATTTGATAGTAATGCTTTTGTTTACTTTATTTTCTTCATTTATTATTGGTTTTTGTACTAATTATTAGATGGAGACCTGTGTAATCCTTTCTAATTTGGAGAGAGCTTATGATTTTAGTTGGAAATAATTTATTTGTGAGATGGATTCCATGGTTTTGGTTTGTCTTACATAAACAAAGAGATTTTTGATGAATCTTCCTGGGAGTTGGCATTTAAGAAAATAAATTTGTCTTTCAAAAATTTATCTTCACTCTCCGTTGATCATATCCCTCATGAATGAAATGTTTTTGTGGATTGTCTACATAAATGTGCTTTGGTAGTAATCATAGATGAAATGCTTTAAATTGGGAATCCATATCCCTAATCAATCTTCATAGTTTGTTTGGTTTCTTCAAGATGTTATGAGTTGATCATTTCTACTTTTTCAAAATGATTGTTTAGTTTATCATCTATTTGCTTCCTTTTGGGTCTTGGAGGTGGAGATTCAATATAAAAACTCCCTATATTTTATTTTCTTGTGTTTAGTGAACTTCTTTAATTTGAAAATGCTTGTGAAATCTCTTCTAGCTTTTTTATTGGCATATTTTTGTCCCTTTTTTTGTCAAAAATTATAACTACTAAGAAAACTATTTCACTACTAATGTATGTCACTCTCTTTTGTGATGTATCACAACCTCACAAAATATCAAATATTTTATGTGAGTTATATAATTATCTTTTCAACATGACCCAATGATTCAATAAGGAAACTTTCATCTTATCTCAGTAATAGTCAAACCTTTCTATACCACTTCGATATTTTGGGACAAGATTAAAGACATTTAAAATAATTATACATGAATATTTAAAGTTAAAATGCAATGATAAAATAATAATAAATCTTATATTTCATTTATTTTATTATTGTTATTATTTCATTAATAATTTCCTAATTTAAATTTACTTTAACTCACCTTTACATATAACCATAAATTCTTAGATGAGATCCAAATAATATAGACTTCAAAGGTATAATGACTAGGACTCTAAAATACTAACTCAAATAGCCCATAATAATAACTAAATAGATCATTTGAATCAGCATGTCGAGGCCACATGTATTGGCATACTCGATTTGGAAAGCAAAAAACATAAGAAAAATATTGTGTACCTCTAATAAAGTGATCTGAAGTGGCGTAAGGTAGTTTAGGTATGCAATCATGCGAAGAGAGGAATATAAGTACCAGAATATGATACCTGAGAAAGTGCCCAATTCCACACGCGTTCGGTTCCACCCGTTAGCATATATTTTTCCAAATTTGGCAGACACCCTTTTTACTTTGTTGCCCGTCAAAGGCCTGGATTTCAGACAACCATTTCTTTTTCACGCTGAAATGTGTAACCCACATGTTAATCATACAGCCCAGGGATCAAAATCATCCTTGCTCACAGATTTTTTCAACCACTAAGCTAACGGAGCAGATTGCATTATTCGGCTTCCGCAAAAGATAGTTCAGATTTGTTATCCTCTTTAGTCAAATTTGTCGTTTGGCAAAACATAAATCGTTTGCTTCCAGACCTCATTCACTGGTCCAAACAAGATAAATTCACTGTTCACAAAGAGCTTTCTCCTTTGAATATATTCCCTTGCTATAGTAACTGAGCTTTTTAAGAGCCTATTGCGTCCTTTCTTATGTCGTTTGCTTTCCGAGCTTATTCATTTGTCTAAACAAGATCAATTCATTGTTCACAAAGAACTTTCTCTTTGAACATATTCCCTTCTTATGGTAACTGAGGTTTTTAAGGGACTATTGCTTCCTTTCATATACCGTCATTAGTCTTCATTGGATTTCTCCTAAACTTTCATGGATTAAATTTGATAATGCATCGCGAAGCTTAAGAAATTCATGATGGTGCCTTGCTATTAGGAGCAAGTGTGTTATTCAGCCAAGAATGAATTAACAATATCATGTCATTCATAACAAATATTATGGGCAGGTCATCCTTGGCATAGTATTTGTTGTGCTTCCCATCCCATGATTAGTAAAAATTTCCTCATCAAATTAGGCTGAATCCAATAATTATTTTCCAATAATTATTTAATCTTACTTTGATTGCTATTTAAAATCTAAGTAAATGGTGAAAAGAAGGCTTTCAATGATTTTAAATTAAAGGTCTTTTCAATAATCTTTTCTAATAAGTTATTGTAATAAATATTTTCCTTAAATTCTCTCAGAGTACCAAGAAGTTTGTTCTCTATGGGTATAATATTTCACTCTTGGTTTTAGAATTTCATTACCAACCAAAGATAATTAATGAGTGCACAAAGATTAATAAGTATTTGAATTTTATATATCATAGTCTTAAGAAAATTAAATTAGAGATTAGTAGTGTTTTCATTGGGTTGTTTGATATTTTATTTTTTGTGTTCTTCATGAGTTTGGAAGGTTTGGTATTTTATCCATTCAATGGAAAAGGATGATTCTTTGTATAAAATGCATCATTCATGCCCTCATTAGAAATGAAGCTTGAAAAATTCTTGTTGAGCATTGCACTTCCTTTAGTTATCTAGTTAAAAAGCCTAGCAAGATGGGGAATGGCTCTTAACCCCTCCTCACCATGAAGGATGTGGTTCACATCAAGAGAAATTTTGTGGTTAATAGTATATGGAGAGCTTGTGATATCCTGAAACCTTCACTTCTTAGAAATGGCTTTTGCTTTGAGAATGGTATTTCTCTTAACCAACAGATCATTTGGTAGCCCCCTCTTCTACAAGATTAGGATCATTCCTTAGTGTGTTTTCCATGGATTAGAGCATTGTGGTTTGACATGAAAGGTATCAAATGCCCATGATATTTATTCTCTAGGAATTCTATGAGTCTCATGTCATGAAATAAGACAGGCTAAATTTTACATGACTAATTAGAACCAATGTGATACTTTTGACACTACTATAGGGGTTATTATTGCTCATATTGTTCACAAAATTGGCATTCCCTATTTCAAACATCAGTGGACAGATTGGAAGTGGGGTCCAAATAATTAATTACAAACCTTACCTTGGATACCACTGCATTTCTCCACATTTACTCATGGTGCCCAATTTAAACCAGAGATGGCATTTTAGATGCCAACCTATGTTTGATAACATAGATTTCTTATGGTTTTTTCTATAGTTTTGGAGACTAAATTTTCTCACTTTTCATGATATATCATTTCCCAATTCGTATGGGTGGGGTTAGGATTACTTCATTTCATGCCCTAAATTTACACTATGGGAAAAAACACAAACATTCATGCTTAAGCAATAAGGCTGTTATAGATATCCTTAGGGAAACATGGATTGGTGTTATGGAAGTTTAGTGCAAGCCTTAAAGGGTTGTAGAAGTTCGTGCTTCAACTTACTTTATAAAATATGACATTAGGTACACAACCCTTTCAATGGTTCTTTTCCCCAGATAGTTTCTCAGTTAATTTCCACCCACTTAGGTAAAGTTGGGGCTCAAAAAACTTCCTAAGGATACCCTATCAACATAAGGGGTATAGATTTGATCCCTTATAATTTGACCAAACTTAGTCATGCATAAGACAATTTTGTTTTAATAGCTTAATAGAGTTCATAATGAGAATAAAATCATTTAATGGGGGTTGCACCTTTGAGATATTAGATGATAGTTGAAAATAAATTTTATGTTTATAAATGGAATATAATGTAATCATTTTAGGAGATAATAATTTTGTATAACATAAGGGAATACTAGAATTAATGCCTCAATGTGGGAAGATTAAAAAGTTGAAGTCTAATTTGGCATCAAACATTGGGCATCGGTAATGCTCGATTCTGGATACCTCGATCGAAAGAAAGAGGTGGAAAATTCTACATCTCAGATGTTAGACTTCGAGCATCAATAATACCTCTTTTCAATTAACCTAAGAAAGAGGAAGAAGCATCAGAAAGCTAAGTTCAAAAAATTTAGACATTAGGCATCGACAATACCCTTTGCTAAATGCCCTAACAAAAGGTGGTAAGACCAAAAGGTTGAGTATGAAACATCGAACTCTGAGCATTAGAAATTCTTCTTGCCAAATACCTTAACTAAAAGAAGGAGAATCAAATGGTTTATTCTAAGAAAATAAGATGTTGACTTTCAACAATACCATTTGTTGAATGTCTTGTCGAAAAGAAGAACCAATAGGTTGAGTATGAAAATATTAAACTTTAGGCTTTTGAAATACCACTTACTGAATGCCCTAGTAAAAAGAAGGGAAACCAATTGATCAAGTCTGAAACTTGGGACTTCATGCTTCAATAATACCTCATATCGATTTCCCATCTGAAGGAAGATGAAATTTGTTAAGTATGATAACTTTGGACTTCGAGTCTTAGTAGTGTCATAAACTGATTATCTAACCAATAGAATATAAGATCAGTTAAGTCTAATAACCTTAGACTTCGGGCATTGACATTACCTCTTTCCAAATACCCATAATGAAAGAAGGAAAAACCAAAAAAATATTTTTGATAACTTTGGACTTCAAGCATCAACAATACCTCTTACCGTCGTCCATGGATGAAATAACCCAAAATAGTTAAGTCTGATAACTTTGGACTTTAGGCATTAGTAATGCCTCATACTGAATTTCCTTACAAAAAGAAGGAAACCAAAAAGTTTAAGTCTTATTACTTCAAACATCGGGCATCAGTAATACCTCATCTCAAACACCATTAATGAAAGGTAGGAGGCCAAAATAGTCAAGTCGGCTAACCTTAGGCATCACTCATCAATAATGCCTCATATTGATTGCCCTAAATGAAAAGACAAAAAACCCAAAAGGTTAAGTCTAATTACTTTGTACTTCGAGCATTATTAATGCCTTATATTGAATTCCCTAAATAAAAAGAAGGAAACCAAGAAGGGAAATTCTAATTAATTTGGACTTTAGGCATCAATAATCCCTCAAACTAAATTCCCAACTGATAAAGGAGGAAAGTAAAAATAGCTTAGTACAATAACTTTAGACATAGGGCATCAGTAATACCTCTTGTTGAATGCCCTCAATGAAAACAAGGGAAAGCTAAATGACTAAGTCTGACTACTTCATACTTTGGGTATCAGCAATATCTCTTGTCGAATACCCTCAACAAAAAGAAGGAAAGCCAAACCACTAAGTTTGACAACTTTAAACTTCGAGCAACGACAATAGTTCTTGCCAAATTATCTCAATAAAAAGAAGGAAATCCAAATGGCTAATATGATAACTTTGTACTTTAGGCATCAAAAATACCTCCTCCCAAATTTCCTCAATGAAAATGAGGAAACCAAAATGGTTAAGTCTAATTACAGTAGAATTTAGGCATTGGTAATGCCCCATACCAAATACTGCAATTGAAAAGAAGTAACCCAAAATGGGTAAGTCAGATTACTTTAGATTTCAAGCATCAGTAATGCCTCATACCCAGCGCCCTTAATCAAGGGAAGGAAACCAACTAGACAATTTAGATAATTTCAAGCCTCGGGCCTTGGCAATGCACTTTAGTGAAATCCCTTAGCAAAAAAGAAGGAAACTAAATATGGATAAGTATAATACTTTGGACTTAGGGCATCGGCAATAATACATGTCGAATACCCTCAATGAGAAGAAGAAAAAACCAGAACTATTAATTATAATAACTTCGGACTTCAGGTATAGATAATACCTCTTTCTGAATGCCCTTAGCAAAAGGATAAAAACTGAAAGTGTTAAGTCAAATAACTTCAGACTTCAAGCATCAACAATACCTCTTGATGAATACCCTCAATGAAGAAAAGGATAAAATTAATTAAGTATCATAACTTCAGACTTCGAGCTTCAGTGATACTCATTGAATTCCCTTATCAAAACATGAGGTAAAGAGAAACCCTAAATCCTGACACCTGATAGCTTTGGTGTTTACACATTTTCTCTAAGAGTTTTTCCTTTAATTTAGATTGATGGAAATGTAGTAGAGGGGGAGTACAAAAACTGACTCCCAAAAGGATTAATTTTGGTGACACTTACGAAGAGTGATTTGGGTGTTGTTGGTCAATACAATGGCTTACTTCTTTATCCATATGTATGTAATCAGCATGGTGGAAGGGTGAACCCTGACCTTTGATGAATTTTACCAAAGTTAGAGTTTCACACTCTTGTGTGTCAGAAGTTAGTCCAATGGTTTGCGATGAAGAACAATAGGTAGATGATAAGGGGTAAGGCTAAAGGATAAACCTTGATAGGATAAAAATGGCGTAAGACTTAGATGATTGGACTTGTCTCTTAAAGTCCATCTAAGCCCTCCAAGTATAAGGTAAGGGGAAATAGTGAAAAAGTGTTGGTGTAGTTTTTTATTTTCTTAGCAAGTTAATTTATTTTCCCTTAGTTCTAGGTTTTTCCTACACTTAATTAAGCTTTCCTAGGATAGTAAAGTGAGTTTATTACTAGGAGATAAGTGTGTGGTGTCCCCTTCCTTAAAGGGTGGAACCACTTTCCACTTTTGGTGGCATACTCCACTTTTGGTGGTCCATCTCCACTTTTTGTTGTTGATTCCTATTGGTTGTATTTGCCACCTACCTCCTCTCCTAAGTTCTATATAAACTAACTACCTATCTTGTATTTTCATCCATTCATGCATATTTTCATTGTATCAAGAAATATTGGAAGCTCTTAAATCATTATATCATATTTGCATTGCATAATCTCTTGGAGTTCTAGTGTGCATTCTTTATGCTTTTTTAGTTTATGTAGCATTGATTTTCTCTTAAAAAGTTCCTTGGGTTTGTATGAACCAAGATTCCCAACCTACACAAACATAAGAGACAAACACTATCTTAGATCAAATGCAAGGTTAGTATCATGATTCCCCAAGAAATCCATTCAAATTGCAATAAAAAGGGAATGAAATGAAGAACATAAGCAAGAATAAATGAAAGATAGTCAATCCTATTTAAATGCAATGCAAACTCTTGATCTCTTAGGGGAGGTGGTGCCAATTTGATGTGGAAATTGGCCCTTTCCCAACTCCTTTGCAAACTTGATGATCTTTGATGAAAGATGTGATCCACTTTGGTTGAATTCCTGCATAACCTAGCTATGAACTTGATAAAATTGATGAAAATGGTGATGCTTGAAGATGAATTTGAGCATAATAAGTTTTCTCAAATTGTGGATGATGAAATGAGGAATAAAGCCTCTTATTTATAGAATTCTAAGTTGAAGAGATGTCCAAAATGGAGCAATGTGGGACTAAAGATCCACCAATGAAAACATGCCACTTGTCAACATGTGAATGGATGAAGGATGAGCACATTTTGATCAATGTGCAAGTTTGAAATTTGAATTTGATGAAATGACATGTTTAGGGGGCATGAAAGATGAGTTAAATTCCAAGTGGGAGACATGTAAGAGACAATGTAAGAGTTTTAAATACTTTGTTGGATGGAAAAGTCATGTGGGAGGGAAAATTCAAATTTGGAGGAATATTCCTTTTTTTATGCCATTTTTAAAGTAAATAGGGAATTATTAAATCAAATAAATGACATAATTGTGCAAGTTACAAAATATAGAGGATTGGAGTGATTAGGATTAAATTAATCAAGATTTGATTAATTTAATGAGGGATTAGGTGATTTTGACTTTTGACTTAGATTTTTTAATTAATTTAAATAAAAAAGAGAGGAATAATGATTTAGATTTCATTAAATAAATATTTTGATTTATTTAACTAAAGAGAAATGATGTTGGATTAAATTAAATAAAAAATGATTTAATTTAATAAAATGACTTTAGAGATTTAATTAAATAAAATGGATTATTTAATTAAAAGGGGGATTGCAGAATTGATTTATTTAATTAATAGGAGATGATGACTTAATTAGACAGCTGATTATTTATTTAATTAAGGGACAAATAGTGATGATAAGCTGAAGAGGTGATTCAGGATTAAATGATGTTAGTTAATTGGGATCAAGTGCATGAGATCAATTAGTATATTTTACGTGTCTACAGGGTTATTCAATATATTTCAGATTTATAACATGGTATTAAATCTTTTGTTTTGAGAAGTCTAAGTTCATAGATTCTTGATTGCAAGATTGAGTTTCTTATAAAAATCTTGTAAATTCTCATATGATCTTCTCTTGTGTTCTTAAATGATCTGGAGAATCATAAAGGGTTTGCAAAGATTTAATAAACTCTTCATATAATATATGTTTTGTAAGATTTAGGTGATTGTAGCAATTTGGTTATCCTAGTAGCATTTTTTAATATTCCAATGTGTCTGGAAGGCTCCAGAAAGTCAGATTTGGCTTTTGTTTCATCCAAATTGGAGATCACTTGACATAGTTAAAGGTAGGGGTTTGAAGAAAATTGTTTTCCATTGGAGGAATTTTCTTTTTTGCTTCATAATTCAAGCTTCCACTCATTTGTGAGAAAAATGATTTTTGGGTTTTGTAGCAGGGTTGAAATCTCATTTGAGTGTCTTTCAGATTTTTCATATCTCGAGCAGATTTGAAGAAAATTGTATCATGGGTTTTTCTACTCATCCTTCTATGATAGTTTTGAATAAGACTAATTATGAGTCCTAGAAAAAAGGCTTTTTAACCCATCTCAGATGGCTAAAATTTTTCCCTTACATTTATGGAATCATGCTTGAACCAAGCACAATTGATTAGAATAATGTTTGGGGTAATAGAATTGATCATGTAATAGGAATAATTGGTTGTCATCTTCACTATGACACTCTATTGGCTATAGTGGGCATTGAATATCCCCACATAGTTTAGACAAAGATTTGGGAGATGTTTGGAGACCCTCATGTTTCTCCATTCCCAGATGATCCTGTTGTAGATTACCTCATTGCACTTGATGATGTAGATAATATACCTAATGATGATGATACTTTAGAGGAGCTTAACTATTATGCACATCTTGAATGTTCAGATGACATAAAAAATTCTCTTGCTTCTCATCCTCATGTTGAGATTGCATCAACATCACTTATTGTAGATTCAAATTCCAAAGATGTTTCGTCGAGAGCCTCCAATGATGTATTGTAGCTGGATCAATTATGTCTTTTAAATTCGGTTCATTGGGACCAATTTCTACTAGAAATATCTCGTTTGTTTGTAGAGTCCCTCATTTTGGATCTAGATGATAGTATTGAGGACATCAATATTTTCTTTGAGGACGTTGCATCTAATGTTGGTACTTCAAAGTTTAGAGTTGGTTCTTTGAAAGCTTCTAATGACTTCTTGTGGTAGAATATATATAGTCTTCCTGATTTAGCTTCGGATAATCTCTTGACAAGTATTTCAGACTTGTTTATGGAGACACATATTGCAGAATTGGAAAACACTATTAAGTGTATTCATATTCTCTTTGATGAAGATGATTCTTCTTAAATTGTTGTAAGGGGAAAATTTGACCCTCTCATTCTTGGTCATTCATCACAGTTTGACACGAGTGTGGATACCTTGAACAATAATTTGGAGAAGACTTACTTAGAGGATATATTTGATTCTTTAGCATATTCTCTACATCAGTCTCTAGGAGATTATGATTTGTCATCTTCAACAGTGTGGTCTAAAATGTCTTATTTGATTGCGACAACATTCAACATCAAAATTTCCTCCTTGTACTATTGAAATACAATATTTCCACCTTGTCCATTTCTTTATGACCCAATCAAAATTCTCTTGTGATAACATTGTCTCCTGAAGTAACACCATGTCAGTCCCACAACCATCAATTTGGTGCTTGATTTGGGCTCTCTTGTTAGGGGAATTAATGCCCCTAACATTCCAAGATATTATCTTCATAGCAACTTTGGAGAGCAACTTGATCCCCTCAATATCTTTTTAATACTAGCATATAATGTTGATTGTCTCCCAGATACTATCTCCTCTTGAATCTTAACTACATGTAAATTTTTTCCTCCTTTTCTAGGTGACTTTTGAGTATTTAGAGACAAAGAGAGGGTTTGTGTAATTGATAAAGCTTGGGAAAAATAAAAATATTCAACAACCTATTGAGTCTCCAACCCTATATTGATAGCTTTAGATAACTTTGGGACTAAATTTGTCATATGTAAAATAAAATCATTTTCCCTAAGCTTGATTATGAGGGGACGAATTTAGTATCAAAAGTGACAGGAACATTTAACTCATTCTCTTTTTTAGTTTCCTCAATTATTTCATCAATGATAGAAGAACCTACCATCGTGAGAATATTACTAGATATTCCCTCTAAATTTCCATCTTCTAACATGGATTGTATATCCATGAAACCAAAAGCATCACTGGAACTCTTTTCCTAGAAACCTCTTCAGAATCTATATCAACCAAATCTAACTGTATGGTAGAAGAATATTTTAAATTTGGTACATTAGTTTATGCCTATGACCTTGTGGTAGAATCACCCTAAACTAGGGAAGATGAAATTGACTACCCTTGTTGGAGTGAAATTGAAGGGAATTTGGTCAAATACAAATGCAAATAATTTTTATTTACAAATAGTTAAGAAAAATAGGTACTCAACCAGCTTGATGAAATACAAAACAATAAGTTTTTTGACTTATTCTTTCCAACTAGCATGCGAATAGAAACCACTAATTCTAATGGTTGATTGTCAGAATCAGAAACAGATTCTAGCTTTTTAACTAAACCAAACCCAATGCTAGAGTAAAAATCCTTGTCCTTTATATTTCCAATAGTATTGTGAGCACCTGATAATTTCTCAGTTGGAAGCACAAATTTTGATGGGTTATATTGAAAATTACAACAAGAGGCTTGGTTCATATTTAAAGCATACCTAGGGGTTGATTGAAATTTTTTTTCCTTTCCCTTAATCAGCTGTGTATTAGATGAAATTGACATCTCGTCAACCAAACCCTTAGGTTCTTGATCAAAACTTGAAGAATGCTTATGATCTACATTTGATAGTAGCTTATTTTTGTAAAAAATAGTCTTGTGCCCCCAAATGTGGCACTCTTTGCAAACATTTTAGGGAATCTTGATGAAAAAATATTGTAACCAAAACCCTAACTTTGATTAAATCCACCAAAATATAGGAAAAGTTTGTACCCTATCCAAAAGAACAGAGAATCCAACTAGTAATTCAGGGTTTTTAAAAAAAGAGAAATCATGTTTCAAAAATATGCCTAACTCATTAACAAAGATTGCAATAATGATTGTCTCTCTGTATTCCAAAGGCAAAAAGTGCAGTTGAAGCCAAAAAGGTATAAACCTAATTGTAGCCATTTTACGGTTAAAATTAAAATGCCAAGGTTGAATAGATAAGATTGATCCCCCATGGACCCACGATTTAATCCTATAAATCACATCCCTATATTTTTTTGAAGAAAAAAGAACAATGAAGGAACCATTTCCTTGATCTATATAGAAAATGTGATTTTCCCCTTCCCAATCATGAAATAACTAATTTTTTCAATTAGAAATGGGTGGAGAAGACTTCCAGAACTTACAAATTGATTAGGGTGAAAATAAGGTCCACCCAAATGTATGAACAAAGAGACAAATCACTTATTTCCAAATCCATTATCACCTCAAATTATACAGAATAAGATGCTAATAACAAATAGAAATGCAACCTAACTATTATAGCAACTATGGGGGATATTTTTTGAGCATACAAATTTGTGTACCTGGCTAGAAAGTTGTTTTTAAGCTATGGAGGACTCATTATACTTCAGTGGGAAATGGGTCCTTTTGAGGTTTCATAAAACTAATTTTAGGATCATGTACCTTGATTTTTGCACTCTTGAAATCCATGTTATCAAGTTTTGGAATTCATTATTCAATTATATAGATCTCTTTATGTGATCTTGCACTTTGAATGAAAGCTTTTGCCACTTTTCAACTTTGACAACTTTGCTCCAAATCTTGCTCAACTTGATCTTCAACTTGTAAGTCTACAATCACACACTCAAGGAAAAAAAAAATTGTTGATTTTTTAGTGAATGGGGGTAATTAAACCAAGCGATGAAATAAAGAAATTGAAGCATGAATATGAAGTAATGCAATTGATATCACCTTGTATGATGTCATGTGAAGAAATTCTACAAACTAACATGTACTAGCCATGAAGAATGTAGATATTGGATGTAAGATGATTCTTTTAAATGGATCCTCAATGCAACATTAACTTCTTAGCTCAACAAACATGGATGCATTAAACCCTTGACATGATTATATAATCTTGAATTCTTAGAATAAACACTTCAAATATGCCATGAAATGCCTCATGAATTCTCTTGAAGTGATCTAATGCTCTTTATTTTTATCTCATGAAGCCACACAAAATTGCTAGATTGCTTAGGATGAACTATGTGAATTAACCCCTTATTTATACTAAATTAGTAGATTAACTCTGAAATTCAAAGATCTAAGGCCAACACCAGATCTCGAAAGAAAGATAATTAAATTAAAATTATAAAAAAGGTTCTCATTAATGGAGGAAGCATTTACCGCCAAAGGCTCATGGCTCATGGCTAAGTTTCTAGGACCAAGCTTCATGGAGTTGAAAGAAGGCCAAAAACCCATTCTAGATCAATTGAGAAAGGGGGGTCCTATTATGCAAAGACCCATTTTCCATCAAGGGAGAATATGTCTTGGATCAAATTACCAAGACCAAATTTTTCCCAATGAAATAATTTGTTACTTAATTTATGATTGTCAAGATAGATCTTTGAGAGGTGTCAAAATTAAGGCCTAAAAGGGGGGTTAATAACTTCAATTAACCACAAATAATTAAGACCACCTAGATAAATATTAAAGTTCCTTAAAAAACATTAGAACACTTAAACAAGGTTCACATTTAGGTACATTTTTATTGAAAAGGAGCCCATTAGGCTTAATTAAGAAAATAAGTCCTAGTAAAGTGTGAAAGTGTGTTACAAAACTTTACAACACCCTTGCAAAGGGCCAATTTTAAGGAATGTTTTAGTCAAATAAAGGTCCTGGAATAGTGTGAATGTGTACAGCACATTACAACACTAATCCAAGGAACCATTAGTTTATCTTTAATTTCAATTATCCAAACAAGAAAGGAAAAGACTTACTTTTTCCTTTACTACATTTTGTCCCCACTTTAGTGAGAGGATCACCCCATGTCAAACTCACATTGAAGTAGACATTCAAGACACTTAAGTATGTAGAAATAACAAAGATACATGATCATACCTTGTCAAAGGCTAAAATAAACAAAAAGAAATGATCAAGCACAACTGATTCAATGCAATGTGACATGGTGGTTGTTTGTTCATAATATGTGCTACTCACTCTAGGGTAGTGGAACCTCAGTCTATCCACTAGGTGACTTGTCCCAAAATATGGATATGCTCACTCTAGGGTAGTGGAACCTTAGTTTATCCACTATGGTGAGTTTTCCCAATGAGGTGGAAAATGAGAGAATCATATTAGCCTTCATACCATACATGACAACTTCGATAAGGCACCACAATAAAATTTCTTTCTTAAATGCCTTTATCATGTAAACTTTTTGTTAAAGGGGGTTTTTCTTTGTTTCTGTAATGGCCTTCCTCTTAGGGAGCATTGTGCCTAATGTATCCAAGAGAGGAAAAGTCAAAAGTGTCACATCATCACCCATGGGATGCCTTGTTCACATCATGCCATGATAGTAGATCATACACTCTTGGACTACATAAAAACCAATGAAACCACCAAGAAGAGGACACATCACAAGAAAAAAGGAAAATCATGCCATGAAATTTTTTAAAAGATGTCATCGTTGTATGCCCCCACTTTAAAGTGGTTGCTACACCACGACTGTGAGAAATTTCTTTAAAGTAGCCAATGTTTTTGTCCTAATACATGAGAGTTTTCATTAGAAAACCCTATGCCAAGTCATATGTTTTTGAAATAAGTTGCAGCGTGAAATAGGAAGGAAGGGTTTCCCCCATAGATACATAAGGGATCTATGGATTTGGGGTCAATATGTCTATGCTACAATGTTGTCATATAGCATGGAACTATCATCATTCCCCAAATTCTCACAAAATTGGAAGAATGACACAAAGAGAGTGGAAACAAAGAAAAACCTTTTGGGTCAACATGGAAGAAACATGAATGTCTCGACAGCTTGTGGCATCCCCAAAAGGAAAATACAAGATAAACGAAAAAGAGAAAGGAAAAGCTTTTGGGTCAACATGGAAGAGACATAAATGTCTTGATGCCTTGTGTCATCACCAAAAGGAAAAAAAAAGATAAATGGAAAATTATTACGACATAGGAGTATGTGTAGGATCATGATGGGCCAAAAAGTGGCAATATGATGGGTATGTGTAGGGTATGTGTCTAAAAACTTTCTTTTACCCAAAATTGATGAAATGACAAGGGTTTTTAAAGGAGATACTCAACTTTCCACCAATATAAATTATTCTTTACTTTGAATTTAATAAATAATTATTATTCATTTTCTATTTGAATTATGACTAAAGTCCTCATTGATAGGCTGATTGAAAAAGATCTATAGATTTCAAATGGTATCACATTTTTTGAATGAAAAACATGCATCACATTCTATGCTTCACATACTATAGGATTAAAAAAAATGAATTTCATGAATTTTTGACCAAATTAAGGTAGTCAAACATACAATGTTTTATATTTTTTAAAATTTGTAATAAAAAATTGATAATTAATTATTCACTTGGAAAAAAATACAAAAAAATATGCATCACATTTGGATATGAGTCCTCTACTTATATCTAAAATATTATTAAAAAAATATTATCATTTTATTATGGATAGGGTGGTCAGACATACACTTACTTTTTATTCCCTAAAATTTAAGTACTACAATATTGAAATTTCAAATTTTCACCAAATAATTTTATTTTTTTAAAATAAACCTAGTAGTTTCGAAACTACATTCAATTTTCTACAGATTCTATTCTTACATATTTTTTAAATAATATAGATAACTTATTCAAAATTTTAAGTCAAGATCCCTAACTCTGATTTTTCTAAATTTTTTGCCACTTAAGGGCTTGTTTTTTCCATGATGATCCTGCACATACTCATAGAGAAGAATGCAGGTACATATAAAATAATGCATTGAAAGAGAGAGTAACATTAAATGAAATGTCACGGGGGATCACATTATGCACATGCAATCATAGAAAGAAAATAAAAGGAAAAAGACTTGTAAGGTACAAGTGAGTGAACCTAAAGTAGGTGGTCTACCTCCCAATCTCAATTGGTATAAATAGAAGGTAGCCAACTAGCCAAAGGGAAAATGACAATGTAATACTAAGACAAGGCTATCAAATTATTGCCCCCACTTTGTGCAAGACAAGAATAAGCTGAGGTGAATGAGGAAAATGAGCTCTTTTCATTAGAGAAAATGATCTACAATAAGTGTAAAACATGTAATAGTGAGAATGTTTTAAGATTCTACAACTATTACCTGGCAAGGATTGGGGCCTAGATATGTTATGCAATGACTCAATGGAAATTATTTCCATCAAAGTGAAAGTTTCTCAATACTAATTTGAATGCATGACACTCATCAGTACTATCTCCAAGAGTTTTGTGGTATCAGAAATGTGGAACATTTGCATCTATAGGATATAGTATGATCTTGTATGTCACTGGTGGTAATGTTATAAATTCTTTGTTTATAATTATTTGTAGTTTCCTTTCACTTTCAGGTGGCAAACAAGGGAATTTTAGTTTTTGTTTCCATGGGCATCCTAGGAGCATATTATATGGCAAGTCAAGGTCCAGGACCTGACAAGTGGTCTCCATGAGAGCTGGCCCTACTTGAATAGGGAGTTTGATCATGCCCTGAGACACTCTTTCTTGATCATCATATGCTCTTATTGTGATACCTTTCCCTTTGTCGATGGAATCCTTTGATATTTTCAATTGCTTGATGAGGCTGAGAGAACATATATTTAAGCCTGCACCTCCATCCACCAAGACCCTTTTAACTTTGTTCTTATGTACTATGGCTTCCAAGTGAAGTGCACGGTTGTGAGATGGTTGGGTGGGGAAATCCTGGTCAGAGAATGTAAAAATATTAGGCATAATGATATTTTTGACCATAGCTTGGAATTGCTCTGCATCAAGATCTACGGGGACAATAGATGAGACCAGCGCTTCTTCAAGGATTTTCCAATGGGCAGATGATATTTTTAGCAACTCCATGATGGAGATTTGTGTTGGAGTTCTCTTGAGTTGATATAGGACATTATAGCCATTAGGAATAGATCTAGATGTAGGGACTTTGTCTGGCTGGGATGACCTTGTGATGGTTACTTTGCTGCTTCTTGTGGTGACTCCACAATCGGCATGGGCACCTTTGATGGTGATGACCATGCAGTTTTCATCTAGGGAGGTGATGATTGTTTCATACACATGATTTACGTTTGAGTGGGTGCCTTTCCCTTTATCATTTTCATTCCCTTTGTTGCCATGATTCGGCATCAGATTCGTATATATCTTAAGATCTTGATTTCATGTAGGTTGTTCCACATTTATAATTCTTTTATCGATGAGATCTTGAACGATGTTTTTCAATCTCATGCAACTATTTGTGGTATGGCCTTCGATTTTATGGAACTCACAAAGTTGATTTTCATTATACCAAGGAGGTTTCACATCCAGTTCTTGGTAATTCTCAAAGGTAAGAGCCTTGATGAGTTTTTCGTCTATTAGCTTTTCATGATGTCTTCAAGTGGTTCCCCCAAAGTGGTGTACTTTCACTTGGGATAACTCTTGTTCCTTTGGGGTGGTCCCCTTTGGTCATTGAGATTATTGATTATCAGATTGCTATTTGGTTGTTGTATTGTGTGATGATTGTTTTGGTGTTAGATTTGGATTAGCGATGTGGGTGTATTTTGGCGAGGAGCACTAATGACCACCTTGGCATTGACAACACCATCATTAGTAATATTTTTGTTCCTTACCAACATGCAAGGTTTATCGTTGTAATTGGATGGTGGGCGGTTGTTTTTTTGTTCGGGTTATGATGTTGATCCCGCGTGTTGAGTCATAAGGGCTCGTTCGATTCTGAGCACCTTGGGGATCAACTAGTCATATGTGGTGATTTCTTGAACCTTGAGATGTAATGCCAAGAGGCCATCAAGGTTGGCTATACTGGTGCAAACTTGTTCTTTTGGCATGGTCCACTTGCTCCGATTGGCCTTGGATCACCATCATTGTAGAAATGAAGTGAATGATTCACCCTTTCCTTATTTCAGAGCTGGTAGTTCTTCTAGACTAACATCCATTGCAATGTTGCATGCATAATTTTTAATGAATGCGTCTATAATTTCTTGGAATGTCCTAATTCCTGAAGGTAGACGAGAGAACCATTTCATAGCATGGCCTACCAAACTCCTAGGGAATAGTCACATAAGATAAGTATCCTTGTATGCGACTTCCATGCAATGAACCTTGAATTCCCTGATGTGATCTTCAGGCTTTCCCGTCCCTCGATATTTGTCAAATTTGGGGATGTCAAATCCCTTGAGAAATGGTTTCATTACAAGGCTCCTATAAAATGGATATGGACACAAGTTGTTTGGTGTCCTTATTTTTCACCCTGATTGAAGGTCGAGCACTTGTTACGAGAGCAACCTGATTTGTGTCATTACATCATTTTGCGGATCAGGGGGTGGGATGAAGGTGTTTTGGGGTGTTTTGATTGTGGGTTGGATGGATGGGTTGTGCGGTGTGTTGTTCAATGGTATATGTATGTTCTTCTGAGCTAGGTAGGATTCCACCTGCTGTTGTATGAACAACGCTTGTTGTTGATCTTGTTGTTGTTGCGCTAAGATTTATGCTTGTTGTTGTGCTTGTTGTTGTACTTGTTGCTATTCCAACAATGCTTGTTGTTGGGTTGCCAATTGGGTTGCTTCTTGCCACTCTTGATATTGCTTCATTGCTTGCTGATATGCTTGCAATTGCACTGCTTGTCTTTGTGCAAGAAGTTGTGCTTGTACTTGTTCCTGATGTGCTTGATATTGGGCATTTGTCTAAGCTTAAGCTTGTGCCACTTGTTGTTGTAATAGAGTTTGTGCTTGAGCAGGATTTTGTGCTTGCAATGCAGCTTGGGCTGCTTGAGCGGCTTGCACAACTTGAGTAGCTTGTTGCGCTTGTAGTGCGGCTTGTGCTGCTTGGGCAGCTTGCACAACTTGAGTGGCTTGTTGAGTAGCTAGTTGTATGAATTTTTGTTTTTGCACTTGTTGGAATCCCCTTTGAAAAGTAGCTTGCAATGCTGCATTGTATTGGCTTGATGTGGTGGTGGTGGGGATGGTGGTGGATTCAGAATGGCATTTGTGGTGAGTGATGATGTCGTGTTGATGTTTTGAGTGATGGATGGTGGTGTTGATGTGATGGTTGGTCCTTGGGAGACCATGCTTTGGGATGTTAGGGGGATGTTTGATGATGTTGCAATTGCTTGTGTATTTGTCATTTGTTGTTGCGATATCGATGACAAATTTTGAGTGTTCTGCATAATGCTTTGATTGATATTTGGGATGTTGGTTTGATTGATAGTTGGTAGAGGGGGAAGCCCTAAATCAAGAAGTGATGTGGATGATGATGGCAATGATGGAAGAGGTGGAAATGTGAGGGGTGCGACTTCTTGTGAAAATGTTGTGGTGTCAAAAATGCCCCCTAGTCTGAACATATCTCCCTCTTGTGAATTTGTGAGGAGAGGAGTTTGAGGTGTTGCACAAAAAAATGATGATGATGGATCATGATGGAAAGTGAGAGGAACATTCTTATGTAATGGGTTTTCAAGTATGTTTTGTTCTAATGTGGTATTTGCATCCAAGTTTTGATTATTAACAAAGGGGTGTGTTTGAATAGCATTGAGAAATGCATTTCCCTTATTAACATTGGGTTGGGTTGGAGCAAATGATGTCATGATTTGAGGATTGTTTTGGGTGATGTTTTGGGATGAGGGTGTAGATGAGATGGGAATGGTGGATGAGATTGGAGGAAAATATGTCTCTACTATGGTACTCACGTAAAAATTCGAAGGTAATTTGGCCCCTTGTTTTGCTAGTTCAAGCATGTATAACGAAGGGTTAAGTCTCATCATGATGTTAATGATCTTATGGTTCTCCATATTTTGAAGCATTTTAGTTATTTCTTCATGAGACATCCCAAAGGTAAGCTACTCTCCTTGGGTTTCCTCTTGCGGATTTTGTGATGATGAGATTGTCAAAGGATTGCTTGATTCAGCGGGATTCATTTCAACGTTTGTTTGGCTAAGATCACTTGAAGTGGGTGTTTCTTTGTTGGATTCCATGCTCTTCTTGTATTGAGATATAGTTTGAACCATAAAACAAGGATCAATTTTCAAGAATATGGGAGATGAATCTCTTGACTCTTTGGATTGATCTTTACTTTATGTCCAAAGTAGAATTTTTTTTAGGATATCTTTGAGGATCGAAAGTTGATATGATGATGATGTAAGGGGTGGATGATGTGGATGTTTTTGTATTTTGACAAATCTTGATGGGAGATTCTAGGCTTTTGGGACTTTCGGATATGTTTCAGATTTTGATTTTCCTTTTGGGGTTGTCCTTGATTTTGATTGTTTTGATTTTGAACAAATATACCCTAAGATGTTGGATGATTATCTAAGGGATAGATTTTTTCAAAGGATGATAATTTGAATATTTGTAGGGAGAAGGATGCATCTACCCAGAACTATTCAAACAAGATGATAGTTTAACCAAGCATACGAAGAAGGATGCACCTACATATACAAAGCTAAACAAGACGCTTTTGATGACTTTGACTAAGCATATGCAAAAAGATGCATCTACACATACCTAGCCAAAGATGATTTTGATAAAGTTTTGAAGGATTCAATCTCAAGGATTTCATGATTTTTTATTTTTCCAAAAAATCCTAGCATTAAGGATGATTTCAAGATTTTCTAAAAGGTGATAGTGAGATGATTTTGTTTTGATGTTTTGGAGGATGGATGAAAAAAGATTTCGATTTTCTTTGATCCTAAGATGAACCTAAAAAAGAAACTTTGTTTGTATAGACCTAGGTATTGAAGAGCATACAATTCTTCTATAGACCTTTGTAACCAAAAAGTGATTTCTTTTGAACACACATTTTTGGATTTTGAACCAATGACTTTTGTTTTTTGTTTTTGGGATTTTGGACATTTTTAGAATCATGAGGCTTTCAACACACATGAAAGTTCATTTTTCTTAACTTTTCTTAATGGCTCTATTTTACCAAAAACATCTTCTTTGATTAAGTTTTCAAACTAAGATGTCTAATGCTTAATTTCTTCAAACCGCACAAAGTATGTTATGTGGAAATTTGATGCACTCAAGGCAAGGGTTTACCTATTGTTTACTTAAGTAGAAAAATTGAGATGTAATCCAATGTTTAGAAACCTCTAAGGATGTAAATCCCAAGGGCAAGCAATAACATATGGATTGAGTCAATGGAATTTGTCTCCAAAAGGGTTTGAAATTTGGATGATGATAAGTTTTTTTTCAAGATGTTTTCAATCAAGCAATGCATTTTGTAACCCAAGAATAAGTACAACCCTGTGGATGTGAAAGACAATATTTGTTGGATTCCCACTTGGACAAGTCTAGCTACGCTTATCTTTAGCGAATGGTTAGATGCTTGACCCCACTGGCTCCCCTCAACGACACTCACTTATACGAGGTAGCCAAGCATCAACACCCATGAAACTCCCATGGCATGCTTTCTATTTCTACTAAAAGGCCGTAAAAGTGTGGGGTGGCTTCAGAATGACCGTTCTTGCACCAAAAAATAGATTAAAGGATTTTGAAAAATTCTAGTACATGGGTTTTAATAAGGACTTTCCGTTCGTGGAGATTGACCCATATGGCAAGAGTCCCCTTTTGAATCCATATTGTCAGAATCAACCACGTGATATTGGCGTTTACTCCAATACCCACATTTATATCCCAGTTGGAAATACTCTTGGCTTTAGGGTGTTACCGGTTGAGTCATTCCCTTGGGTGAGTACTTTTTCCCCAAGGCAGTCCCTCTAGGATAAACAAAAGTGAGTAAAAACAATATTCGTAACTCGATCAATCTTTGTTGGCAACAAAGAAAGAGAATATATGCAATAATGTCCCCACTCACACTTGCACAAGATTTTGTCCAATTTTTAAACCCAAATTGAAGTGTGGAGGTGATTGCTTTGTCTCACCCTAAAGTATTGAAAAAGGTCTTTTTGATTCTCAAGATCACTATAAAGTGTGAGAGAAGCGCGACGTCCTTTTTCAATGAATTTAGTTTAAGTAAGCCTTCACGAAAAAAAAGTTGCACTTGTTCTTTTTAAATCCACAAAGACAAATGTGAGTTCTTTTTAAGCACCAAAATACAAGTGAGTTATTTTGTTCAATTTTTATCCAAAGAAACAAACTCTAATATGTTTGTGATCCTAATGTTCATTTTAGCCTTTTGCAAGAAATGAAATGATTCTTTTTAAACCCAAATGAAATTAGTGTCCTATGAAAGAAGTGATAACAATTTCTTAAAAGTGTTCAAGCAAACACTAAAGTATTTAAAAACACTTTGATTTGATGAAATATCCTCTTCATGCTTCTCCTTTCTTCATTTTTGATTTCCAACCTACAAGGGAGAAAACTAGTCAAATTTTAGAAAATACAAAGATTAAAAAGCAAAAAACAGAAGACAAATTAATCATTAATCAAAAAGCACATGCTAAAATTTCATTTCCACTTTTTACTCCCTAGCAGCGACGCAACCTGTGACTACGTCAGAGTTTGATTTCCCAGCGGTGCTCTCACAGCACCACTTACTAGTTAACGTCGCTCTATGTTGGGACAATGAGCTCAACTGCATTGTAGTTTTGCCGAGCATCACAATTTGGTTTTTTTGAAGGTTCCTGCGAGTCAAATAGTCAAGAGGCGGAGTTCAAAATTCAAATTTTTTGGGTGGGAAGAGTCCAGCATCGCACTTTGAATTTCGAATGGTGCTATATAGCGACATTGAGCTCTCAGCATTGGAATTACTTTGTGTATGAACAAAAATGTGGAAATTTGTGAGAAAAGTGATAAATAATTATATCTAGCCTTCCTTCTAGCACAAAATGTTTGAACCCGAATCCTAGTACCTGCAAAACACAATGAATAAACACCTTATGTTAGATATTGCAAGCATGAACAAGGATTCCCCATGAAATACATTTACAAACTTCAAATTAGGAAAGAAAATAATGAAGAACACAATAAAATGAGAAAATATAGATTCAATCGTAATTAAAATAGCAAACACATGATCCCATGGGGGAATTGGTGCCAATTTGATGTGAAAATTGGCCCTTTCCCAATTCCTAAGATGCAAGCTTGATATGTTGATGATGATTGATCCACTTTATTGATGAAGGATGAGAGCTCCAAGCCAAAAATCTGCAAAAACCTAGCTAGGAACTCAATGGTGATGGATGAAAATGGCTAAATATTTTAGCATAATAACTTTGCATAATTTGTGGATGATCAAATGAGGATATGGGCTCTTTATTTATAGAATGCCAAGATGGATGAATGTCCAAATTTGAGCAATGTGGGACTAACATTCATCCAATGGCATGATGCCACTTGTCAATCTATGAATGGATGGAGGATGTGCAAGATTTGGGGATTGTGCCAATAAATGCTTATTTTGAATTTCAAATTTGTTGAAATGACTTGCAAGAGGGAAGGGAAAATGCAATAAATGCCACTTGGCTCAAGGAAAATGACATGTAATATGAAGTTATTCGCTTGTTGGATGTACATGCTGACTTGAAATTTTTGAAGTCAAATTGAGAGAATATTCCAAAACATGCCTTGTGAGGAAAATAGATATTTAATAAATGAATTAAAAATATTTTCATGTGCCATTTGCAAAATCTAGAGGATGGGACATGAGATGAGATTAAATTAATCAAGGACTAATTAATTTAATGAGATATTAGATGATGTGACCTATTTGACTCAAATTTATGGATTTATTTAAATCAAATAAGAGAGGAATATGATAAGAGATTAATTAAATAAGGATTTTGATTTATTTAATTAAAAGATATGGTGTTAGATCAAATTAAATAAGGTTTTAATTTATTTAATTTAATGGATAGACTTTAGAGATTTAATCAAATAAAATTAATCATTTAATTAAATAGGGATAATTAGATCAGATAGATTGATTTAATTAACAAAAGAGAGAGACTTAACTAAATAACTAGTTTATTTAATTATGGGAGGAATATTGATGAATTTAATCAGATAAGGAGATTTTATTAAATGGTTAGACCGAGGGATAATTTAGGAAGAAACGATGTTAGTAGGTTGGGATCAAGTGCACAATGTCAATTGATATATTTTACATGTCTACAATTATTCATTTTCTATTCAAATTATGACTAAAGTCTTGATTGATAGGTTGATTGAAAAACATCTATTGCTTTCAAACGGTATCACATTTTTTCAATCCAAAACATATGTCACATTCTATGCTTCACATACTATAGGATTAAAAAAAGAAAAACTAAATTTTATGATGTTTTGACTAAGTTAAGGTGGTCAGACATACAAGTTTTTATATTTTTTAAAAATTTGTAATAAAAAATTCATAATTAATTATTTACTTGAAAAAAATTACAAAAAAAATGCAGCACATCGGGGCATGAGTCCTCTACTTATATCTAAAATATTATAAACATAATATTATCATTTTATTGTGGTTAGGGTGGTCAGAAAAACACCTATTTCTTATTTTTTCCCTAAAATTTAAGTACCATTGCACTGAAATTTCAAATTTTCACCAAATAGATTTAAAAAAAAAAAAAACCTAGTTGTTTAGAAACTACATTCAACTTTCCACAGATTCTATTCTTACATATTATTAAAATAATATAGATAACTTATTCAAATTTTTACTTCAAGTTTCCTAACTCTAATTTTTTTGAATTTTTTGCCACTTAAGGGCCTATTTATTCCATGATGATCTTGCACATACCCATGGGATTAGGGTAGAAGGTCCTGAGATTGATCTTCTCTTTGTTATCCTTATCCTTAGAAGGTATGGCTTGTTGTTTAGGAAGGATGTCATTTATATTAGGAGGAGGATCTAAGACTACCTATGAGTGTCCAATCTACAATAAACTAACAAGGATCAACAAACAAGTGTTAGGAATGTTAGAAACCAAATCAAACACTCCCTATGAAATTCGTTAACCAAATGAAAGAGAAAACATGAAAATGAGCGTAAACTGTTTAAAGAAAACATGAAATCCAATTGACATTGCTAAACCTTCATCCCATAGGTAGAGTGGTGCTCCTTTTATGTGGAAAGAAGCCCTTTCCTAATACCTTTGATAATATTTGAATATTTAGGATGATTTCAAGTGTGGAATTGACACAAAATGATGAAACGATGCTTGAAAATGATGGAAATGGTGATTGCTATGAAGTGAAAATGACTAATAAGAATGCATGAAGTTGTGGATCCATATTGTGAATAGAATGCTTCTATTTATAGAAGCCAAGGGTTGAATGAGAGGATTTTATGAATGTGGGATAAAATGGGACCTAATGAGAATGGGCAAAGTGTCACAATTCTATTGGAGGAAGGTGGAGCACATTTTGGGAAATGTCTGATTAAAAGAGGATGGAAGAGAAGTAAATGAGAATGGTTGAGGATTTGAAAGGTTGTAAGAGGAATTGAATGAATTTGGTTGAGATTTGAGAGAATGTAAGATAATTTATTGTGGATGTGAAAGGTTTTTGAAAACCTTTGGAGGAAAGTTGAATGAGAGGTTGCTGAAAGGAATATTCCTTGGAATATGCCTTTGTAAGAATAAATAGAAGAATTAGTTAATTAAAAGAAATGAATTTCATTTGGAACCTGGTTAGTTGACCCTGGGTTGATTTAGCTCTTGAGGAGTTAAAAGGTGAGGGATTTATTAATGTTGATTAGAAAGTGATTTAGGATTAATTAATCTAAAATTAATTAATTGGAATGGGTTAGGGGATTGTGACATTTGATTTGATTTATTTAATCAAATGAGAAGACTTTGGGAGATTTAATTAAACTATTTGAGTTAATCAAATGTGATGAAAAATAGTTAGAAGGGTGAATTAATCAATAAATTTATTTATTTGATTAATAGTTGAATTTAACTAGATAATGTTGATTATTTAATTAATAGGTTAATTTGAGGTGATTAAAGAATAAATGGTGTTAAATTATTAGAATTAGATGCATAATATTAATCATAAATTTTTGTGTCTACATTTTGCTCCTCTTTGGTGAAAGGTACCTACTGTGTCAGTTCAAAGATTGATGTTGCCAAGATCGAAATTAAAAAAATTCTAATTTTTTCAAATGCCCCACTAATGCCCCAATGGAAGGAAGTACATTGGTACACTGCCCCCTCGAGAGATCATGTGAAAATATTTTATGGATGTATGAATGGTTATGTTATGAGATTCTTAGACTAACAGATCTATATTATGATGATGATGCAAATGAGATGGATGATGTTTCCTATTGTGACAATATACCATGATTATGCAAGATGTAGATAGTTTGTGGATGCAGGATGGATGCATTGTTATTTTGGTGAATGACATGATATTATGTTAGTGTGAAAGAGGATAGAAAAATGAGAGGGATCAACCCTTGATTTTGAGAAGATACAGAAGTCCAACAAGTCTATGAGTCATTGAGACTTTATTAGATATGATGATGAATGCTGATTATGTATTGTTTATCTAGGGATTGGGGATGTAAAGAGGATAACTTTCACTATGTTTGATAACACACATAGATACAATGCATCAAGGTGCAGACAACCAGGATGGTGTGGTATCTAGTGTGATGGGCTTTGAATCAACTAATCGATAGGAGTATCCATGTTCACACCTGACATATGAAACCTTATTAAGATGTACTTCAAACATTTCACACATCTCAGACCAAAACAAAAAGATGAAATACCTCTTAATGGAATTGTCAACAAGATATCCAAAACATCCTTTGTACATACCATACAAGATTAGCATGGCCAAGGTTATATTACAATAATATCCAACAAGCATAGCAAAAAAAAGATAACGATCAATGCCCCATTCCTTTCTCTATAAGTTTTTTTATCATCGAGAGGTCATTGGAATGACCACAAATAAGATAAATCAAAAGAAGATAGCAAGTAAACAAACAAGCTAATGTTCTTCATACCTCTAGCCTAGACTAAACTATGGTGATGTCTGATGTTGATGTCCATTGTAGGAAGGATGCATCCTAGGATATGATGTTATTAGATGATTGTCAGACTAATGGGATGATGGGCTAGTGATACCAAGAGTTGACCAACTTGTTTACCTATTCACCTAGATTTAAGACCCTGATGTTTGATATTAAACTTTCAATTTGCTATTCTTGTTTCTAATTTTTTTTCCAAAGGTTGGGATGATGATTGGTTTATTATGGATGATTGATTATTTGGGTGAAGAAAAATGAGATAGATGGAACTTTTTAAATATTTTGAAGATTTTGATGTTTTTGAAATGTTATGAGGTTCTTTTTTTCGATTTTTGGGTTATTTAAATATTTTTTTGGTTTTAGTGTGTCGGGGAATGATCAAAGATTATCCTTGCCTACGATTAAGCTCAGAGACGATGTAGTTTGGATACCATGTTTTTTTACTATTCTATTTTTTATGAGTGTTTTGGGATTTTTTATATGTTTTGAATGTTTTAGGATTTTTATATGATTTTGATGATTTGGATATGGATATGTGTGATGATATTAGTGCTCTTTTTGGATTTTGTTGAAAACCAGGCTAGAGTTGATTGATTGGATTGATCGATTGATGATGATAACATTTTTGAGGATACACAATAATGCAAGGATAATGTTAAGCAACACAAGGATTGGGAAGGATATCTTGAGATGATGATGGATTGATTATATTTCATTGATCAAGATGGTGAAGCTTAGTTTGGAACAAAATTTGTTTGAATGATTTGATGTGATGTTGAAGCACATGTTAGATGCAATTGATATTGATCATTTGGATCGATGTTCGATGAAAGATAAATCTTGATAAGGAACATCTTCTCATCAAAATGTGCCAGTAGTGATTTGGAATTTATGCTTACAAATGCTTTGACAAATTTGATTTAATTTTTTCCAATGTTTGGATCACCACATAAGTTGGAAGATATAGATCAAGATTTATTTCCAAAGCAAGATGTAAATATCTACCCCTAGTGTCTAGCAATGTATGGAATGTGATGGGTTTATTCTTGGATAGATGCATGGATATATGGATATGGTAAGCCACACAAAGGATGCCAAGGATTATCTTGTGATAAGATAAGGTGTTCAAATAGAGGATGCTCATTTAGATAGTGCTTCATGGCTCAGATAATGTTGGATAGGATAGGATTAATGACAATGACCCATGTCAAGATATTTACCATAAGCAAGTATAAAGTGTGCACCAAACTTTTATCAAGATCAAGATAATGTGGAAGATGGATGTAGATGGATTGGATAAATGGTTCATGGATTAATGGTTTTTATTATGGATAAGATGGATGGAATGTTGGATTTATTATGGATGAGATAAGATACTTTCACCTGAACTAGCAAATGCAACTACTCAATTCTACACATGATGCCTATATGCTAGGTTTTCATCATGATACCAGCCCAAAGCGCCACCGTAGTGGTTTTCACTGAAGGATTCTTTTAATATTTACTATTTATTTACAATTTTAATGGTACCTACCCTCCTTCTAGTGCCAAAATGTGAATGATGATCTACACCAAGCTAAACAAAGACAACACAAACAAGGTTAGTCATTCAAATTAGAGCAAACATCATTCCCTATGAGATTATTGATCAAAAAAAGATGAAAACATGAAACAAAAGCACAAAAGAAAACAAATGAATGCATGTTAGTAAACTAAATAGATCAAACCTCCATCCCATAAGGGGATTGGTGTCACTTTGATGTGGAAAGTGGCACTTTCGCAATCCCTTTGATAAACTTCTAGACCCTTGATGAATTTGGAGTAGAAAACTCATCCTAACTATAGGAGTCGATAACCTTTTTATCTTGTGTAATAATTTCAAGAGTAGAGGAATCTTGTTCTAAATGAAGATCATCTATGTTTCCATCCAAAAAAATCATTTCATGTGTAGATGGAGGAGTATTTGTTATATGGATATGATAATCATTTGTGACATCTTGTATAGATTAGAGAGTGTCCATTGAATCATTGTAGGGTCTATGCAAGATCATCATGGAAAAAATAGGCCCTTAAGTGGCAAAAAGTTTAGAAAAATTAGAGTTAGGCAATTTGATGTAAAATTTTGAATAAGTTATCCATATTATTTCAAAAATATGTAAGAATAGAATCTGTAGCAAATTGAATGTAGTTTCTAAACTACTAGGTTTTTTTTTTTTTAAATCTATTTGGTGAAAATTTAAAATTTCAATGTAGAACTTAAATTTTAGGGAAAAAATAAGTAGGTGTCTGTCTGACCACCCTAACCACAATAAAATGATAATTATTTTTTACAAGATTGTAGATATAAGTAGAGGACTCATGTCTTGATGTGATGCATATTTTTTTGTAATTTTTTCCAAGTAAATAATTAATTATTATTTTTTATTACAAATTTTAAAAAATATAAAGAATTGTATGTATGAACACCTTAACTTGGTCAAAACTTCATGAATTTTTTTTTTTTTATTTAATCATATAGTATGCGAAGCATATAATGTGATGGATGTTTTGGATTCAAAAATGTGATACTGTTTGAAAGCTATAGATTTTTTTCAATGAACCTACCAATCAGGACTTTAGTCATAATTTAAATAGAAAATGAATAATAATTATTTATTAAATTCAAAGTAAAGAATAATTTATATTGGTGGAAATATGAGAATCTCCTTTAAAAACCTTTTTCATTTCATCAATTTTGGGTAAAAAAAGGTCATCAGCCACAAACCCTACACATACCCATCATATCGCAACCTTTTTTCCCATCATGATCCTGCACATACCCTGTAGTATCTTAGAGATATGAATTATTGATATCAAATGATGTCAAAATCACTTTTGACATGCTTTGGATCAAGTTCTTGACATGGGTCAATTTCAAATGATGAATTTCTTACAAAGGGTTCTTGGATATGTTCGTTATGCATGGGAAGTGGCTCAATATCCTCTTGAGCTTTGATTTGATTTGGATAAAATGTTGAGTTGAGGATTCCTTCAATATCCACAACCATGAGGTCAAAGGATGTCTTAGAAAGGACCATTGCTATACTTTGGTGAAAGATCATGATTATGCTTTGGAATAAATTCTTGAGACATGTCCTCTAACTTATTAGGCAATGTAGAGACATTGTCAACATGATCATTGGTGGATGGATCATGGATTATTTCAATAGGATCAAATAATTCTAACACTCCTTGAACTAGATCATTGTTGGATATTATTTAGGGGTTTTGATCATGATTGAAAAATGACTCTTGATGCATATTGATTTGATCATCAGATGAGGTAGAAACATCTCCAAGGGGTTCATTGATGGATATATCTTGATCATTGTTTTCAACAATTGTAGTGAAGAGATTGTTACTGCTATCACTAGTGGTGGAATCTTGATCATTGTCCTCAATAGTTGTGGTGGAGAGATTGTCGCTACTATAGTGGTTGAATCTTTATCATTTTCCTCAACAGTTATTATTCCTTGACCAAGTAGGTCTTGGATGAGATTTTTGATTCTAATACACTTTGATGTTTTATAATGATTGTCTATATGATACTCACAAGAAGGTCTACCCTTATTCCAAGGGAATTCTATGATAGAGTTGTAAGCACTTACTTTTGGAAGAGTGATGATTTTTTTATTAAATAGATTTTCAATGTTGATTGAATTGGATCACCCAGAGGAGTGTATTCATGTTTGTTTATTTGTAAGATTTGCAGTTGTTGAAATTGACCTTGTGGTGATTTATTTTGGAGACGTGGTGATTGATTTTTGAGATGTGCTGATTGATTTTCAAGATGTGATTGGGTTTGTTGTTGATGTTGTTGATCTTGATATACAACCTCCTAACATTGGGGATATTCTTCCTAATGAGGATGTGGAGACAACTCAATGTTTTTATGACATGGTTTAACTCAAGGGGGAGTGTGTAAATTTTGGGGTGGAGATGTCTCTTGGTGATATGAATAAAATTTTTTTCTAAGTGAGTGATCCACAATAGTGGTTTACAATTTTTGGCCAAACTAGACACTGAAATATTTTTTTGTATCTAAATCTTCACTTTCAAACACCTATAGCGACTAAACCATGAGAAATTTGAAGATGATGCAAACTAGAGTTTTATAAAATTTTGTCTATAGATTCTAAATATATTTTCTTCAAAAATTTTGGAATCAGATTGTGCTTATTTTTCCATCTCCCTCGAAAACTATTTTTTTTCAGAAAACAACATTTTAAAAAAGTGACGCTCACCGTTTAATGCATAACTTTTTTTCCATGAAGGATAAAATTATAATTCTTTCAAATTTAGATTAGTAACTCCAATATCTAGTGTTTCCACTTGGTTAGATATTTGTTTATTGAATATTTTTTCTTTAATCAAGTTTCAAAGTCAAACCAATTATAATTCAGACATAGCGCGACCGTATAATGCGTAACTTTTTTTGTATGTATCAAAATTCAATTTTTTTCTCTTTGTTGGATCAAGGACTTCAATATCTAGTGCACGCATATTTTTTAGATTTTTTTTTTGATAATATTCTATTTTTCCACATCTGAAGAACAAAGAGCTTGATTTTTGGTAAAAAACCTACATTCACGAGAAATAAAAAATAAATATAATAATAAAATAAAATTTATTTAAAATTATACTTTTTGGGAAGCTTATAATAAGGAATACATACTTACAAAAAAATAAATTTTAAATGAATTCATTGGATCCCCCAAAAGTAAATCAAAAGTGGGTTTCTATTAGCATTTTGATAGGTGTAAAGGAGACTCTGTTATAGGTATGGTTTAAAACTAGCAGGGTTCTATCCAAGGGGTTTGATTTAAGGAAGTTTGATCAAACCCTCTTCAATTGGAATGCTTTAAATGAAAATTTTTAAGGCTTAAATCATTATATTTTCTAAAAATATGTGATTTCAGCAAAAAATTGTTCCTCCTAGAAATTGTAAACCAGCTTTGTGGGATCACCCAAGTATAGCAATTTGACTTCACAAATTTTTTTCTTTATTTTGATCTTGACACCCTTGATATATTTGATTTGGTTGTTGAGCAAGCATATTTGGAATGTATATTTTTGGTGTTTATATGGGATCATGGAAAAAAATATTTTGAACAATGTTCTAATTTGGGATGATGTTTAGATTTTACATTATAGGATGACATTGAACATTGTTGTGGTTAGGAATCACATTGCTTTGATTTAGGTAAATTTTATTTTGCATGAGGTTACCTTGACTTGGATCAATACATTGAGTTGTTAACAAATTGATTGGATTTTGAACAACTTTGGTTTGATTTACAAACATATATATCCCATAGTTCACCATGTGTGTATTTGATACATTCATGTTTGATAGGTTTGAACTTGGTATATTCACATTTGGCATGTATGGATTGGATGGGATAATGTTATTTGGTTGAAGACTCATGTATTGATCACTTGGATGACTTTTATTTAAATCTACCATAGGGAAGGGTGTTGCAAAATTTAGATTGGGAATACAAACATTTGTTGTATCATTGAGGTTTGTAGGAGATAATGATCCCATGTATGGATTGTATAAATGTGATTTTTGATAGCCAATTGGAAATGTAAGTATTTGATAGTTTGGTTGACTTAGATCACTCATGATGTACGAAGAAGGTTTATATTCCATGTTTTTCTTGTTTTCTGACCTTGTTTACCTCTAAGGAATTTAGGACCAATGATGAGAGGAAAGATGAAAGGGGTGAATAGTATGGGTGCTGAAATTTTAGGAACTTTGGATCAATGCTAGACTTTAGGATTTGATTTTGATTGGTTTGATTTGGATAATGAACTTGTAGATCCCAAGATATTGGATGTGACCTTAGGATGAATTTTTTCAAAGGGGTACTAATTTAACTAGAGGTATGATAAATTATGCATTCTCACCCTCCTAACTAAACAAGGTGATTTTGATGTGTTTGATGATTTACCCAACTCTAGAATTTTTATTTTTTCCAAACCTCTAATTTTTTTCTGTGGGATGGATCTATGATAAATGTTTGGGATGGATAAAGTTTTTTATTTGATCCTAAATGAATCTAAGAGGGACTTTTTTTACAAGAGTAAGATAGTGAATAACATGCCTTTCCCTAAAAGTACTTCAAACCAATAGACCAATGTTTTCCCATAAGATAAAAGATAAATAAGCACATCCATGGGGTTCAATTGATTTCATCTTGATGAAATGGATTCTATTTACCACATCAAAATAAATTTTCTAAATTCCAAAAAAAATGTTTATGTCTTATCTCCTTCTCATTCCACAAGGTCCATTATGTGAAAATCGAATAGTCAAAGGCCATAGTTTCCCTAGGTTGACTTTCGAGAGAGAAAAATGAGATATGGGCCTCAATATTTAGAAGCCTATAAGGATAAAATACCTAGGGAAAAGAAATAATAATTGGAATCTTCAAGGATATTTTCTCTTTCCAAAGGGTTTGAAATTTTGATGAATTGTTTAATGCTTGTTTCCAGGTTTGATATCCAATCAATGTGTTTGGCTGACTCACAAATTCCACAACCCTAGGTTAGAAATGGCTATATTTGTTTATTCCCCACTTGAATTTCTCCAAACATTGAGACAAAGTTAACAACTAAACATTTGGAAACAATAGCTCCGCTCTATGACACACACTTCTCAAGACCACCAAATCTCAAAATCCTAAAGATCCAGAGACCTTGAGGATTTATTTTACAATTTCTATTTTGAATAGTACAAATGTGGGGTAGCTTCAAAATGACCATTCTTGCACCAACAAATAGTAAGGATTTTTGCCTTTACCCAAATGGGTTGTAGTAAGGACTTCCATTCAAGGTGGCCATAAATGTGACAAGATTAGCTCAAAATTATGGAGAATCAAGATGCCTTTCAGTCCTTTCTGTAAAGAAGGTTTTTTTCCTTTACACAAATGGGTTGTAGTAAGGACTTCCTTTCGAGGTGGTCATACACACAACAAGATTAGCTCAAGATTATGGAGAATCAAGAGGCCTTCCAGTCCTTTCCCTAAAGAAGGAGTTTTATGTTTCACATAGATACTATGGTTGACACTTGTCAATATGACACATCTCCAGCTATTATTAATGACTTTAATCACAACACATTTTTATATAGCGATTGGAAGAGCTTGGCTTTAGCGTTATCACTTTAGTCATTCCCTTGGGGTGAGTAATTTTTCCCACCAAGGAAGGCTCTATAAAGATAAACAATAGTGAAGTACATTGGTACTTCAACCTCCTAGATTGCACTAGGAGGGAACACACAAAATTCCTTTCCTTCACACTCACATGATTGTTCAATTTTAGCTCCAAATTAAAATGCATGGGTAATTTTAGACAAAAAATATCACTTAAATTCTTTTAATTCTCAAGATTTCTTGGAAGTGTGAGAGAAGTGCATACACATTTGAATGACATAAATTGTAAAAAATTACAAACAAGGAAAACACAATGTTTGTTTTAAGCCCAAATAAAGATGAATTCTTTGTAGAGTGCCAAGCTTAAATACGAGTTTGTCTTGTTCAATTTTAACCCAAAATAAAATTCCACTAAGTTCCTAATGTTCAATTTTAACCAACTTTGACAAATCTTGAGTTCATTGTGAACCATACATTTTAAGAGTGTAAAATGTTGTCTCTTTAGTTCAATTAGGGTCTTTCACCTAATCGAAAGAGATAGATCCCACACCCAAAATCTAGGTGGTTCACTCAAATTAAGGAATTTTTGATATAATTATGACTAAATGCAATGATCTAAATGCAACTAATTGATAAAATGGATTGATTATTAATGTAAAACTATTGAAATGCAACTTGTTGGAAAATGCATTGTGATATGTAGAAATGAACTAGAAATGAATATAAATCACAATAGAAATGGATGAAATTGAAAGTGTGCACTTGAGATATTGATGAAGACTAGAAATTACTTTTGGAATATTGTTGATCCTAATTTTTAGGCCTGGTGGGACTCACTCACCATTCTAGGTGAATCAATTGTAGTTAGATGTGAAACTGTTCTAGAACCTATTTTGGACAAATGGGTATCCAAAAATAGGCCTAAAAGTGGGACTCATTTGCCACCCATGGTAAATGAGTCCACTTTTGAATATATAAAGATTCAAGAGTGGAAATAGGAGCCTTCAATCTACACTTTCTACTCCTCCAGGTGTCTAGTTCTGAAATTGTCGGATTTGGTCATGAAAGTGACTTTTTGTGGGTATTTTAACTTATCCAATGAAGATATGACTTGAACAAATTTTCAATGCAATATTCAATGATTTCTAAGCCTCCAAGATGTCTAAATCTACAAAAACACAAGAAAATAGAGAGAAATGTGGAATGTTAGGACATGGGGGTTTGCCTTGGTCAAACCCCTTTGTAGGTAATTAAACCAAAATAATGAAAGAATGTAATGAAGCATGCAATAATGGAGTTATTATCTTTCAATGAAGCTTGATCTTGAATGTTTGTATGAAAACATGAAGAATCTACCCTTGAATGTCTTAGGAAGCTATGTTGATGACTTGTAATGATGAAACCCTAACTTGATTGACTTGATAGAGAAGATAAGTGATGAATGAGTTGCGAATGAGTTGGGAGATGAATGGGAGTTGAAATGCATGGAAAAACACTTATGTATACATGCTTATGCCCTAATTACCCAATTATAAAACATCACAAGCTGACATAAGGTCTTTTCAAATAAAAAACTAGAAATGAATTTTGAATTATTTTGAATTTGGAGCCAAGAGGGACTCATTCACCACCCATGGAAAATGTGTCCCACTATAGGATTGTAAGTGGTTGTCGGGAATTAAGTTGCATTTCCTGTTGTTTGTCGGGTTTACAATAAAAAAATAAACTTAATTATGAGTTATGAGTGCATAAAGGGGCCAACTAAAGCATAAGAAAGGTGTAAATAGTGATAAAAAGCCTAGAAAATCATGAAATATTGTTACAAGACTTTACAAAACTTTGAAATAGGAATTGATAAAAAGGTGATTTTTAGATGAATTATAATAAGAGTCTAGAAAAGTGTAGAAATGTTTTACAACACTTCACAACACCTTCACAAGACATTGTTAAATTCATTTGAAAGGGTCCAAGACCTAGTGTGGATGTGAAAAACACCTCACAACACCAAATCAAGGCCTTATTAAGTCTAATTTATCATTAATTATTCCCTAAATCAAGAAAGTTTCCTTTTTTCTATGGTACAAATTGTTAATTTTAAGCCTAAAGTAATTCTGGTTGGTCCTAAAGCATGAAATGAAAATAACATATGATGGGTTATTTTCCCATGAGTGTTTAAAAACACTATTACAATAAATATCAAATTCATTTTATTTCACTTCAATGCTCCATGATCCCCTTAAAACCTATAATCAATTCTCCAAATGTTAGATGAAACTAAGAAACAAGAAGATATGAGTGTTAGATAAACAACAAAGCATAAAAAACCTAAAATTTAGATCTAGTTACAATGTGATTTGAATTTAGGTGTGAAATTGAAAACTTTAACTTTATAAAAATTGAAAAAAAACCTACACTGGATTTCATAGCATATGAAATTCTACCCCATTTAAAAAAAAAACATTGAAAAAGACCAAAATATGATCAAGATATGGCTATTTTAAGATGGGGTGCAAAATGAAGAAAACAAAGGTGACCCTATTTACAAAGGAAATGCTATATTTCAAAAGTGACTTTGTATCATTACAAAAGAAATGCTATATTTGCAAAAGTGATGCTCTATTGAAAAAAACAAAGGTGATGTTCTGTGCTAAACCAAGGGCCTCAAAGGAAACTATATGCTGACAAAAGGAACACTCTGGTAATGTGAAGGGCGATAGTGCTTCTTGGAACCTACAAAAACATGATTTTCAAGCCAAAAGTACAAAATTTTAAATGGTTAGCCCTCCTTCTAGCACCAAAATGTGAGTGTACAATCTACAATCAACTAACAAGGATTAGAAAACAAGTGTTAGGCATTAGAAACCAAATTAAACACTCCCTATGAGATTCTTTAACCAAATCAAAGAGAAAACATGAAAATGAGTATAAACTAAGTAAAGAAAACATGAAATCCAATTGACATTGTTAAACCTTCATCCCATAGGGGGAGTGGTTCTCTTTTGATGTGGAAAGAAGCCCTTTCCAAATCCCTTTGATAATATTTGAATATTGAGGATGATTCTAATTGTGGAATTGATGCAAAATGATGAAACTATTCTTGAAAATCATGGAAATGGTGATTGCTATGAAGTGAAAATCGCTATAATAAGAATGCATGAAGTTGTGGATCCATATTGTGAAGAGAAATAATGTGTGAGTGGAGGAGGATGGAAGTGAAATAAATGAGAATGGTTGAGGATTTTAGAGGTTGTAAGAGGAATTTAATTAATGTGGTTGAGATTTGAGAGGATGTAAGAGAATTTATTATGGATGTGAAAGGTTTTTAAAAACCTTTTGAGGGAAATTGAATGAGAGGTTGTTGATAGGAATATTCCTTGGAATATGTCTTTGTGAGGATAAAAAGAGGAATTAGTTAATTAAAAGAAATGAATTTCATTTGCAACCTAGTTAGTTGACCATGGATTGATTTAACTCTTGAGGACTTATTAATGTTGATTAGAAAGTGATTTAGGATTAATTAATTGGAATGGGTTAGGGGATTGTGACATATTACTTGATTTATTTAATAAAATGAGAAGACTTAGGGGGATTTAATTAAACTATTTGATTTAATTAAATGTGATGAAAATTAGTTAGAAGAATGGTGATCAATAAATTTAATTATTTGATTAATAGTTGAATTTGCTGAATTTAACTAAATAACTTTGATTATTTAATTAATTAGTTAATTTGAGGTGATTTAGGAAGAAGTGGTGTTAATTTATTAGAATCTGATGCATAGTATTAATTAGGGATTTTTTTGGTGTATACACTATACCATCACTAAGAAGCCTTAGGTATTCTTGAGGAGAATTATTGTTGTGAGGGGGATCTCGATATCTTATCCCTTTGGTTTCTTCAGTTGGTATTTGTTCTAGGAGTTGATGAATTGTATGTTTACTTGTATCACATCCCTGTTTGTGTAAGATCATGAATCATTAGCCATATGTCTCTTCAAGGTTGATGTGTTCATCACTTTATTGACATAGGATGGTTGAATTTTTGCTTGCTTAGATGTGCTAGGTTCACCTATGGTAGGGAAATTAGGTTCAACATGTGACCCAATTTTAGGATGTAAAAGATCAAACATTTTTAGTTGTGTTTGTTGTTTCATTGAAGGATAAAATGATGCATTGGATTCAAGGTTGTTTATGAAATCATTTATGACTTCATTCATGTTGGCATCATCTTCTCCAATGATGTCAACATCATGAGGTGGAAATGCATTAGGAGTTGTGTGAGCATGAGTAATTCCAATGTCATTAGGGCCAAAAGCATAATATGAAACATCAACCAAAGAGAACAAGGACTTCCATACATTGCCTAAATAGTTTTCAATTTTTAGAATTTTAGACCTAAACATGGTAATTTATTGATTACACAATGGAATAAGTTGAAAATGAAATGTTTCGATGCAATTTTAACAATGCACTAAACTGAAGAAATTTAAGCTAAATGCAATGAAATTGATGAAAAAATAAATTAGGATATAGAAATAGCAAGATAATAGCACAAAACAAAAGATAAAAATTGAGATTTTAATGTTGTAAAAAATGAAAATATATAGCTAATAGGGACTCAATTACTAGTAAGGGTGAATGGATCTTGGTTAGGCATTTCTAGGATTTTTCTATGGATTTCAAAGTAAATTTTAATTCCTTTTCAAATGCTTGAAGGTACATATCAGATATGATTAGGGACTTATTCACTAGGAAAGGTGAATGGGTCTTGGTTAGTTCTTTTAAAACTATTTTTTAATAATTTGAAAGCTTTAAAATTTTCTAGAAATTCAATGCAAAAATGCAATAGAAAGATGAAATACAAGACCTAGGTTTAAATGGATTTTGTTTTTATTTTCAAATGTAATTGAATAAAATATAAATGAGATGCAAAATGATTGATTTATTTTGGTAATTTTTAAATTTATGAAGTGAAAAACAATGTGAATCTAAACCTATGTGATATGAAAGATTTCAATGCAAAATAAGAAACCCTAATTCAATGCAAATCCAAATGCAATGTGTACTAGTGTACTTCTTTCCACTGGGACATCCGATTTTTTTTTTAGAATTTTTGAATTTTTGATTGCGGCAAATTTATTCTTCGAACCAACACAACAAGTACATTGTTTCAAAGAGGGGAAAAATGTAGACATGCAAAATTAGCATCATGCATTTAATCAAGTTTATTAAATCCATTCATAAAATAAATCAAGTCTATTTGATTTATATCTAAGGTCATTGATTGAAATTGAATAAATTAAATTTATTTAATTTAAGCCTATCATTATCCCTCTTTGATTAAATAAATCAAACCTTTATTTAATTAAATATGAAATCATCTTTCATCTCCCTTTGATTTAGTTTAAATCCCTAAATCTAAGTCAAATGGGTCAAACCACCTAATCCCTCACTAAATTAATTTAATCCTAATTAATATAATATAATCACCCATCACATCCTCTAGATTTCCCCACTTGCACAAATAAAGCATTTCAATTCATTTATTAAATCCTCATTTTCCCTCAACAAGGCATCTTTGGAGAATATTCCCTCAAGTTTGAATTTCAAAACAAGTTGATTTGTCCCTTCCAACATGGCATTAACTCCCCTCTTACATGTCCCCCACTTGGCATTTAAGTCCCTTTTTCTCCCTCCAACAAGCCAAATTTGAATTTGAAAAGGCCAACTAATCTCATTTATTGGCACATTGACCAAAACTTGCACATCCTCCATCCACTCACATTTGGCCAAGTGGCTCCTTCCTATTGGCTAAATTTTTGTCCCACATTTCTCTATTTTGGGAAATTTTCCAACTTGATATTCTATAAATAGAAGGCTCATTCTTCATTTCTATCATCCACAATCTTCATACAAAGTTACTCTCTTCAATTGAGAGGTAATTTTTCCCACTTCATAGCATCTTCAACAATCTTCATCATTTGAGCTTGTCAAGGATTGGGAAAGGGTCACTTCTCACAAGTGACACCAATCCACTATGGAATAGGTATATATCATGCTTCTTTTATGATTTCAATTAGTTTTATTGTGAGGTATGATGTGTTATTTCATAGGAGTATTTATGCATCTACATGAACGAACCCCATTGCTAACTTGTGTTGGAGTTTTAGCTTTGTGTAGATTTGTAGGTACCCACACAATCAAAACAATATTTTAACCCAAATGTATGAACAAAGAGATGGAACACTTATTTTCAAAGCCCTTATCACCTCAAATTATTCAAAATAAGATGATAATAACAACAAAAAATGCAACCTAACTATTATAGCAACTATGGTGGACTTTTTATAGCATAAAAAGTTTTCTACCTTGCTAGAAAGTTATTGTTTTTGAGCTATGCATGACTCATTCACCTATAGTAGTAAATGGGTACTTTTAGGGTTTCAGAAAGTTGATTTCAAGATCCTACACATTGATGTATTCACTCTTGAAATCCCTATTATCAAGTTCTAGAAGTCAATATTCAATTTTGTAGAGCTCTTTCCATGATCTTGCACTTTGAATGACAACTTTTGCAACTTTTCAACTTTGACAAATTTGCTCCAAATCTTGCTAAACTTGATCTTCAACCCATAAATATGAAATAACACTCAAGGGAAAGATAACTTGCTGATTTTTTCGTGAATGGGGGTTTTCCTCAGTCAAACACCTTGTAGGTAACTTAACCAAGTGATGAAATAAATAAATTGAAGCATGAATATGAAGTAATGCAATTGATATCACCTTGGATGATGTCGTGTGAAGCGAGTTTGAAAAATAACATGTAATGGCCATGAAGAATGTAGATCTTGGATGTAAGATGATGCTTGTAAATGGATCCTCAATGCAACAATAACTTTTTAGCTCAACACAAATGGATGCATTGCAACCTTGATATGATGATATGATCTTGAATTGCTGCAATAAACACTTGAGATCTTCCTTGAATTGCCTTATGAATGCTCTTGAAGTGATCTAATGCTCTTTCTTTTGATCTCATGAAGTCACAAAAAAATTCTATATTGCTTAGGATGAACTATGTAAATTAACCCCTTATTTATACTAAATTAGGAGATTAACCCTGAAATTCAAAGAGCTAAGGCTGACACCAGATCTAGAAAGAAAGATAATTAAATTCCCAACAGAATAAAATTATAAAAAAGGGTCTTATTAAGTGAGGACCCAGTCACCACCAAAGGTGAATGAGTCCTGGCTAAGTTTCTAGGACCAAGCTTCAGGAGCTAAAAGATGGCCAAAAACCCATTCTAGATCAACTGAGAAAGTGGGGTCCTATAAAGGGAGGACCCATTCACCATCAAGGGTGAATAACTCTTGGCTCAACCTACCAGGGCAAAATTTTTGCCAATGAAATAATTTTTTATTTAATTTATCATTGTTGGGATAGATCTTTGAGAGGTGTCATAACTAAGGCCCAAAAATGGGGTTAATAACTCTAATTAACCACAATAAATTAAGGCCACCTAGATAAATGTGAAATCACCTTAAAACACTTCACAACAATTAAAAAAGGTACAAATTTAAGTACATTTTTTATTGAAAATGGGTCCATTAGGCTTAATTAAGAAAATAACTCCTAGAAAAGTGTGGAAGTGTATTACAAGACTTTACAACACCCTTGCAAAGGACCAATTAAGGTATGATTTAGTTAAATAAAGGTCCTAGAACAATGTGAATGTGTACAACACATTACAACACTACTCCAATACACCATTAGTTTAGCTTTAATGTCAATTATCCAACCAAGCAAGGAAAACGATTAGTTTTTCCATTACTACACAGATTAACATTATTTCTCTAAGATTTTATGATTATATGCACAACAAATCCTCTAGAAGCATTACATCCTTTACAGTTTTGCATTTTTTTTTAAGTTGAGCTAACCATTGGAACCCCGAGTTTTCATCCAATGCTTTTTGCTTTGTGGTTGATCCCTACTTGGCTATATATTGAAATCCTTAACATTAAAACCCTTGTCTAGGGTAATGTTGTTAGGAAATGTCACTAGTAATGGATCTTTATTCAGATACGATGTCTCCCTATATGTTGTTGATTGTTATGAATGCAATTACTTTTTAGGATGGTTGTTATACAAAGCTTTATTGAGCACAATATTATTTGGAAAGGAAACTTTTAATGGAACATTGAACTTTGGAAAAGTCACCAGAACCCCTTCACCTTTAGAACTAGAAGCATCAAAAGATGATACTGAAACCACCTCTCTTTCAAAACCACAAGTGTCAAAAATTTCTTGTCGTTGCTTGGAAAGATGTTTTCTAGGAGCTTGAATTTGTCTTGAGGAGGAAACAAATGGATCTATATCAAGACATTCATTTCAACTAGGATCAGCATGAGGACCCTGAAAAAACCTTGAGATCTATTGTTTCTATCCAAAAAATTTAGAAAATGTATGTTGCCTTGTACCAACCTGTTTCCTAGAGTATATATTATGATAATACTCACTAAATATTTTATTTTATTTACATAAATTAAAAATATGATTTATTTTTTTACAAAAAAGGGGGTAAAAATTTATTGATGAAGAGAAGGAAAACAAATCAAAATCCTTGGGCCCAACAAGAACTAAAAGAATCCCCCTAGGGAACCCCACAACTAGACCAACTACCTATTCTCATCCTCCAAAATTAACCTATATAAAGAAAGAACACAATCAAGAGAAAAAATATGAAAATAATTAACATCCCATCCCTCCAAATACTTAAGGCCCATTTAGCTAGAAAATCTACCACTCTATTCAACTCTTGAGGAATATGAAAAAAAGAAACATAATCTAAGGAGCCTGAAGGATCCAAAATCTACCTAACCACCATAGAAAGCTACCAATTAGCACCATCCACCCTTTTCTCCCTTATCATATCCACCACAATATATGAATCCAATTCATAGATCACCCTTTTAAATCAAAGAGAACAAGCCCATTCAATTAAATACAGAAAAGAAAAATCCTCCATAAAATTGTTAGCATGAAACCCCTTATAGGTGGAAAAAATAAAAATAACACCACCTTCACTATCGTGACGAACACCCCTAATGCCAGCATGCCCAGAATTACCCCTTGAAGAACCATTAGTATTGACCTTCATAAAACCATAGAGAAATGGAAGCCACTAAACCTCTCTTCAAACCTTCATTTTGGCCTATTGAGGCCTCCTAATAGCAGAAATTCCCAAGCATCTGTTGACCAAATTTTAGTTCCTAATAATAGATGTATCATTAGGATCCACATCAATCAAAAAATCACATTTGCAGAAACAATCTCCTAGGTCTTGCTGCAAAACTTTTTCCATAACTAAAGCACCCCAATCTCACATCCTAGAAAATCCTCTTATTCTTTTTAGACAAAGGTCCAAATAATGAAAGTAGGACCAATAGTCCAAACAATCAAGATAAAAGAAGTCTAGATAGGAGGTCTACCCAAGCTTTCCCAAAACTCCACCAAAGAAGTGTCATGAACATAAGCATGATTCCAAACCCCCCATGAAATGTGCCAAAGCTCTCTATAATAAGAACATTGGAAGAAAAGGTGAGCACATTCTTCACTGTTGTGGCACAATACAAAAATAGAAGGGCCTTGGAAGTCTCTCTTCCTTAAGTTCTCCTAGGTAAGGCACCTATTTTGAACAACCAACCAAACAAAGAAATTACAAATAAGCTAGGAAAATTTATTCCAAACCTTCTTCCACTAAGGAACAATAAACTACCTATGCACTTTTCTATCCAACTCCAGGTAACCTGAGGCAACCAAGAATTTTCCCTTCAAATTTAGACTCCATACTAGGACATCCCTTCCTTTCAGAGAGTTACACACTATCTAAGCCAAAATATTAGCAAGCTCTTGATGATCCTCCTAAGTACAACCTAGCATCCAATAATGAGGTTCCTTCTAGCGTATCACCTCCACCATACCCAAGACCTGACTAGATTTGAAGTCCACCACTTTGTACCAATTCACATCAAGAAAATAGTTGAAAAGGGTTTGAAAATGAGGGAATGTCGAGAGAAGAGGGGGATAACCATCCAAAGAATCAAAATAGAAAATACCTAAATAGATTGGAATTCTTCCACTTTGCACCAAATTGCATCAAGAAAAGAATTATACGGTGTTTTAAAATGAGGTAACATAAAGAGAAGAGGAGGATAGCCATTCAAGGAATCAAACTAAAAAAGACCCTTAGAACCTCCATGAAAAATCCTAAAAAAGGCCCTCCTTAACTAACATTGCTCCTCTTTTAAGAGTTTCCCAAATCATAGACCTCTTCCCTAGAAGGTTTTATTGAGGCACATCCAAAGGGTTCACCCTCCAAAGGAATTTCAATGTAAGAATTATAGCCCAATCCTGATCCTAGGAGGTACACCATCTCCAATATAATTTAGTATCTAGGACCTAACATTAAAACCAATAGGCTTAAGCCCCAGGACTCCCTCCTACTTCAGTTTACAAATAAACTCACACTTAACCAAAATCCATTTCAAAGAGGATGAATTGCCTTGATAAATAAATTGGTTGGTTAGGGAATCAAAATCCTTAATGAAACTCAGTGGGAAAACCTATACAAAGCATTTGTAGATAGGAATGGTTTGGACAATAGATTTCAATAGCATCACTCACCCATCCAATGGGATCCATCTCCAAGTCCAATGAATGAACCTCCTATGAAACATATCTAGAACATCCTACCATATCTCCCTACATTGAGACTCCACAATAATGGAAATCCCCAAGTAGCTCAAAGGAAGAGAACCGGTCTAAAAGAAAAGAATATGAGCAATCCTACTTTGAATAAGTTGAGGAGTGTTGAAAAAGAAGATAGAAGACTTACCTTCATTGGTCATCTACACCAAGGCAACCAAATAAGTGTCAAAAGTTCTCTTTAGGTTAAGAACTTCATTAATTTTGGAAATAGCCATCAAGGTAGTATCATCCAAAAACTAAATATGAGAATGTGGAGGTAAGAAATTATTCCAACTCCAGCCCTAAATTAGCTCCTATCTAACTTGAGCCTTGATGAGTCTTCCCAACCCTTCCACCATAAAAATGAACAAGTAAGGAGAATGTGGATCACCCTATTGAAGGCCCCTTGAAGTTCCAAATAACTCAAAGTGATCCCTATTGATAAACATACAATTTTGATAAGCATGGATTTCTCCTTTGAGATTGCCATAGAATGAATGGCCTTAGTATCTATCATAATCCCATCTAAAGTCTGCTCACCTACAACAAAACCACCCTGGTCCTTAGAAATAAAAGAGTTGAGCCATGACTTAAGCCTCTCTACACTCAATTTGGCAATGATTTTATAGATCACATTGAATAGAGCAATGGGCTTGAACTATCCAAGATTATTAACACCCTCCTTCTTAGGAAGTAGAGCCAAAAAATTGAATTCAAGGCCCTTAAAATTTATTTATTCCCTTGGGACTCTTGCACCACATCTAGGAGATCCATCTTGATAATTTCCAAAAACTCTTGAAAGAATTCAATAGAGAAGCCATCAAGGCCCAAAGCTTTACCTTTCTTCATTTAGAACACCACTATTTCCAATTCCAAAAAAAAACTAGAAGCCTCTTCCAAAATTTCACATAGAGAAGAGAGAAAAGCTCCCTCTTGATAAATAAGAGAGGAAATTAGGTTACCATTCCTTCTATCTTTGATAGAGTTGTGAAAGAAGGTAATATTTATGTTTCCTTCCTAAAGCCAATCAATATTGGATTTTTGCTTCTAGAAAATCTCCTCTTGCAAATTTCATTCCTCCAATTCCTTAGTAGCTACAGATTCCTCCCTACCCAGACTTTTAGTAAGACCATAATCCCAAATCTATCGAGTAATATTGTCCAAATGAACCTGAATAGCCATCTTATGGCAATCCAAATTGTTGAAGCACTACATGTTCCACTCCATAAGCATATATTTCACATACTATAGCCTTTTAGAAAAAGAATGTGTCACCTTACAATGAGTAGGTCCCCATCTTGCCACTAAACAACCATTAGGTCCTTGAGAGAATGATATCTAAGAAACATGAGCTTAAACTTAAAAGAAGGATTCCTATGAGCACTAAAAGAAGCTACAAAAAATTCAATCAGCCAATGGTTTGAACCCTTCCAATCTAAGATCTCAGTGCTCGTAGTCCATCTATCCTCAATCTAATAACCTGAAGAAATGAATCTATCAACAATTTTTAAAATAGCACCATCATCACGCCTTCTGTTATTCCATGTAAAGATTTTATTAATTGGCCTCAAATCAATGAGATTTAAAAAATTAATATTGTCCCTTAAAAGAAAATCCAAAGGATCAAGATAACCAATGCCACCTCTTTTTTCCTCCAAGCGGGTAACAACTCTAAAGTCTCCATCCAAAACCAAAGGATGACAAGGAGCAAGAGACCTAACATACTTCACATGATCCCAAAGATGCAATTTTCCAAAGAGATCAATAGGATCATACACATTAGTAAAGAGACAAATCTCACTAGAATCTAGACTAGAGACAACCATAGAAATAAAAGAGCAGCTTGAAATCCACCAAAGAGGAACAACCTTCCTTGGATTCCAAAAGCAAGCTACACCTCCAGAATTACCATAAGCTCCAACACGTTGAAACAAACCTTGAGCCCAAATACTGGGAGCTCTATTTAGTGTACTATCAACCATCAACCTAGTTTCCTAAAGGAAGACAATGTGAGGAGAATGATTACCAATCCATTCATGAATAGCATTTTTTCTATGGATGCTATTCATACCCCTTACATTCCATGAAATGACTATCATTTATGAGGTTGGGGAAAATGGGAATAAATGATCTTCACAAACCCAAAGTCCATAAGAGTCTCCCCAATGAGCTTCACCTTATCATAGTCCTTGCATCCCACTTTAGACAATTTCTTCGAGGACCCCTTTTAAGGGGCTTTTGCTGCAAACCAAAAAAAAGAAAAGCACTACTTCCTTTCCCAGATTCCAAACTCACCTTTACCTGAGAGGGAACATGCTCAAGTAATACTTCCACAAAATTTAGGACTAGAACCTCACTTGGATCAATAGCAACAAGAACATGGGAGACATTAACCACTTGCCCATCCTACTCACCAACCAAAGGAAAATTATGAGAAACATTCACATTGGCTTTTGACAAAGATGCCCCCAAAGGGAAAACACAAAAAGGAAACTCAACCGGAAACCTCTCCTCCTAGACCAAGTCCTCAAACAACTCAAACTAATTAAAGACTCCTTCAAATTGTCTATCTCTAAGGATTTTCTTCTGACCTCTTCTATTACAAGACTTAACCAGAATAAAACCTTCATTTTCCATAACCCTATCAACCATAGGAGCCTTCCCTTTCTCATTTCCAGGAATAGAGCCTGAATTAGCATTAACCACAATAGATACCAGGTTGAGCCAAGGGAATTTCCTTTTCCTGTGCCCATACTCTTGAAAAAGTCAACATCTAAAAGATAGGGTTTCACAGTCATCCTATTGAATCCAAGAAGAATACTTAAGGTAAATTTCCATAGAGTGTGGCAAAGGGCTATTGAAATCAATTTCCACATAGATACGAGCATATGAAATTACCTTTTGATCTTGGGTTTGATGGGTTGAGCCAATTAGTTTACCAAGTAAAAGAAAAATCATCTGTAAAATGTCCTTCCTCTAAAACTCTACTAGAAACCTCATTAGACGAACCTAGATGGGAACCTTGGAAGGGAGCTCCTTAGTAGTATTGAAACCCAAATGCCAAGGTTTCATGAAAAGTCCAACATGATTAAAGAAATATGAGCCACCTTCAAAATCCCTATTCGTGTCTACCATGCATGTGAACACAAGCATAAAATAGTTCTTTGTAGCCAACATTAATTCCATATCTCCTTCAGGGTTCCAAATCCTCCTAGTCTAAGATTTCAAGGCTAGAAAGGAAAGACAAAGACCCATTAACTTGCATATGAAAGCATGCTTGATCAAGTACTCAACATCATCTGAAACAAAGTATAGTTGAATCATTAACACTGGACGGCCATGGCTTCTTTCTAGATGCCAATTAAATTTTTTGATTATGGGCACAACCCCACCAGATGAAGAACCCACGCCTATTAACGATTTACCTAGATGATCCATAGACTTTACATGCAATGAAGAAGATGGATCTTCCATAGCCAAATCTTCAAAAAACATCACATGAGGGGATTCACCCCATTTCTTCATCACAAAACCCAACAAAAAGAGATGAAAAGAAAAAAGAAAAAAATGAGGGTACCAAAACCCCCAACTCCAATTGCTACAACAAACATCACCTAAAAGACTAAGAACTAATTACTACAAAGAAACAATAACCTCCCATGCAAGTAAAAGGAGAAGCAACAATGGAAAGACAACAAAGAAGGGTGTAGGAAAGACCTCCACAACCACACAAACCCCAGGCAGAAAGCTTCACCTACTACCTCCCACACGTAGTAGCTTAGTATAAAGAGCCAAAAAAAGGGTACAACTAGGTTGCCCTAGCTCGTGTAGCAACAAAGCAATGACGCCATCCTCAATCCACAAAGTGGAATGATTCATCACAAAATAAATTTTACATTAAAATACACCCATATCTATATTCATATTTTTTGAGTGTCTCAATACTTTTATTTCAAACTTGATAATTATTTCTATTTAACACACATGTTCATAGTAATTTACATATAAATAAAAATAGAAATAAAATGTAATAATTAAAATTGCACATCTACAATGAAACCTAAAAAATAACTTAAATATATTATCAAATAAATTACTCCTGACAAAAATATCTAAAGGAAAGAATACCTTTTTTATTAAAGAAACATGTATTTATTCAAAAAGGTGTGCAAGTTTGGATCTATTCTTGAAGGATCATTTTGCACACTTTAATTGAACTAAATCCCCATCCAAGTTAAAAGTAAAGCATCTTGATAGGGAAAAGGTCTTAACTACCATCCATGATCCAATAACCATTCATTGATACATGCCAAATAAAAGCCTAATATTTTTTTTGAAATTTACCAATAGCTGTCGACTTGTATATCCAGTTATGAAGAAAAAGTACTTAATTAGAGGAGTTTTGAAATAGTATTGGTACAAACAGTGCATGATACGTGCAGCATTTGTACATATCTATTGGATAAATTATGCAAATTTTGTGGTGGTCTAAACAAATGGTTATTGGAGTGATAGAGAATATGAATATGTATCAGATGTGACCTTGAAATGACTACTTTTTGACCTTTGTGTACAAAATGAATCCTCTCATGTACAGCCCAGAAACCGAAACAATAACTATAAACCGAAAAAAATATGTCAAATTCCACATACCATTTAAAAACTTAGAACTCGTAAAAATTACCTAAAAGTACCCGTACCCTTCCCTATACAAATATATTTTAGTGTCCACGTCAATTGCAAAAATATGATTGCCACATCGCTTTCTACAGGCGAGTATTCTCCTGAAACAACCAGGAATTTTATGTATTTACTTCTGCACAATCTTACGCACATTCTCTTCCTGTTCTGATCATTTCATTTCTTTCTCCATCTTCCGTTCAATAACGTATCTTTATGCGGGGCCACCTTCACCGTTTTTCGTGCCAAAATCTGTAGCTCGCAACTCGGAAAGCGAACAATCAAAGATGATGTTCTCGTGTAGTTTACATCTTGTCAGCAATCTCTGAATTACTGAGCAACTGGATAAGCAAGACTCAGATTCCTCAAGGCCTTCCCCGTTGATTTCTAGTGCGGCAAATTGAAGTGGTTTGCTTTCCGACCTCGCTTATTCGTCAGAGAACAGGATAAAGTGCATGTTCATAAATAGTTTTCCTTTTGAATATATTCCTTTCGTCTATTCAGTGAGCTTTTTAAGGAACTATTACCCTCCGTAATGTCCACTCGACTGATCTAATGCGTGTGGGGCATGAAATATTCATTAAGGCGTCTTGCAATGAAAGGCAGAGCTTGTTACTCAGCCAAGAATGACTTGCCCATATCATGTTAATGCCTGACAATTATTATCGGCAGGTCATTCTTGGCATGGTACGTGTTGTTCTTCTCATGCGAAACACTGCATGACTATTGATTCAGAGTTAAGACAAACACCTGCATATCTCGAAGGGGTTATCTTGAGTTTTGGAATGTTTCTTAATGAAAAGTTTGCCGAGATGCCTATGGTTACAGCTGAGTACAGATTAGACAAGTTTATGTGACATCTACAGTATTTATTCTGCGATTCCTTGTAATGTTCCGATGCTGACAACTTTTCAGAGTGTTTTATTCTCGCGTAAAGAGTGGTATCGCCATTCTCGCTAAAAACACGAACCATTTTCATCAATGGCCCACGTACGTAAGCTACTATTGCCCTTTCAAATTGCATTGAAATGTTTATGTGGCCAAATTGTTTATAAAGAAATATATTATTATTGTTCTTTTTCACAACTCTTTTACGGATATGGCTAATTCAGCTAGTGGTAAATAGTTAAATTCTATTCTATTATTCTTTATCGATAAATGTTGGGAAGGTATCACCATTTTATTATAAGTATAAAAAGACGTTGAGTTGACAAAAGTTTGTGAAGGATAAGCATGTAGATATGTCTTGTAAGAAACATTATTATGAGCTTTAGAATATAAAATTCATGTATGCATATCCAAACATAATGAGCCATCCTCACAAACAAAAAAATTAGTGTCTAATTCTTATCAAACAATATACAGAGCACAACTGTTATGTGAAAATCTTTTGGTTTATATTTTTTTGTCAACTAAATCATTTATGTTTGGTTTTAATATGAGCTACCATTGAAGAAATGACGATTTAGAAAAAAAAAAAAACTAAGTTGCAATGTCTAGATTCACTTTATCAATAATATTATCAATCATAAAGTTTCCTTCCAATATTATTTGGATGGCTTCTAGGATATAGTTCAATTCAAAAATGAAAGCCTTGCGAAGCCAAAGCATCATAATGTAAAAAGAAAAAGTCATATCATTGTTCTGAAATGCAATGTGACACCATCCATCTCACATAACCAAATGAATGAAATAAATTAAACTAAATTTGTTAAAAAAAAGACATAACCAATGACTAAGTATTCACTTCAACTCTAGTTTAAGAACTAAGAATCTTAAATTCGAGCATTACCAACCTACACTCTAAATCTATTATGATACATGCAACCTCTAACACCACAAAAATGCGTTAAATTGCACCATAAAAACTTATTTTCACAAATCTATAATGCTGAAGAATCAATTTATTTATTAAATTTTGAATAAAGAAAATATTATTAGTAATAAAATTTTATTATTGCAATACATGTATAAAGGAAAATAAAATTTTCATAGTCTTAATCTAGGTCAATCTAGTTAGATGTGTATATCCACAAACAAAGAAAAAACACATATAACAATAATATCTCATGAATGTAGATAATTAAAAATTAAATTTAAAACATTTTTTGTATAGCTTAAGAAATGAAAATAGAAGATTTGTATATCTCAAGACTAGAAATTGAATAGCTCTGCATGCACTTTGCCTTATATTCATAGGTTTATCTAGCTCTACATGCACTTTGCCTTAAATTCGTAGGTTTATCTAGCTCAATCCATGGTTTGAGGTTGTTTCAATAAGCATAGAACCATCCTATAAGGTGTTGATTAATTACTATATATTACACACTTCTTCTTCTTAATGCAGTGAATTCTCTAATGTCCTTATTAGCATAAGGACTATAGTATTTAAAACATCTAGGTGAGATCACTAAATTTTAGTGATCATGCTCTCCTTGGTTAAACCCTTTAATAAGACCAAATTTCAACTCATGGAAAGAACAAGAATGATATTCAATTAAAATATAAATGAATTTGATTCTTCTAACTGATATGTTATGAGTTTGGTGATATTTTGAAAATCGTTTTTGGATATTTCAACATTCAACTATATTAATAACTATCGCTATTTGAAAAGGCAGTATTATGATTGCATATGATTTCTTGGATCTATGAAAATTCACCACTAGCAATTCACTGCCGGAAAATTCATCACCAACAATTCACCGCCGGAAAATTCACCATCAAGTTCACCACCAGCAATTCATGGCCACTGAAAATTCATAAAAAAATTGATTTATCATAATAATAATAATAAAGGTTTGAAAGGAACATTCGTCGTACACCAAGTTATTTTAGTGTCCACGTCATAATACACGCTTAAATCAAAAAGCCCCCACATCTATTCCATTCTCCGAAGGCAAAACATAAGATTGCGAATATTCTTTCTGAGATTAAAAAAAAAAGAGAGAGAAGGAATTTTATCGTTTGCACGTTTTCATGTTGTTCACAAACTCTAAGAGAACCCTCTAAAATTGACCGCCTGCATAAACATTAGTCAGGCTCCTCAATGTGTTCCCTGTGGATTTCTAGTGCGGCAAATTGAAGAATTTTTAAATGTTTTATTCTTAACAGGATTTCTTGAGTTCCGAAAAATGTCTCAACGAAAAGTTGGCCGAGATGCTTACGGATAGAGCTAAGTATAGAGCATACATGTTTATTTCACGTCTGAAGTATTTGTACTGTCATTCGTCGCAAAGGTCACCTGCTGAGGAAAAGTATCGCTTTCTTCCTCGAAAATAAAGGATGGGAATCGCTGTCATGTTAAGAAAAAAGAACAATGTTCATCAATGGCCCACGTACGCTCTGTTATGACACTTTTGATTTGTAATTGAAATGATTACGGGGCCAAAATGCCTATAAAAACCAACATTGTATTATTGTTCTTGTTCACAATTGTAGTACGAAAATGGCTGATTGAGGAAGGGAATTTGTAAATAGTAGACTAATATTTTATTTAACTTTTAATTGATAAATAGTAGGCAGGTATTACAACAGTAAAATTATTATAAAAGTAGAGATCTATTCAGTAAGATTTTGTAAAACATAAATAGGTAAATATGTCTTGTTATGAGCTTTAAAACACAAAACTTTAGGAGAGCCACTCGAACAAAAGGCTAGAAGGCTATAAATGAGACATCTCTAAATACAATATATATAAGTATATAAAATATTCTCTAACCTTAAGTATATGACTTAATTTGTAAAGATTGTATTTTAAACAAAGTCTAAAACCATGAACACTCAACTAGTCGAGAAAGGTGTAATGCAAAATCAAAACCACTATTAGGCTCTAAAAGCAGCAAAAATTTGACCAATAAAGCTAGAACAATGTAGAGTTTTAAAATAGATAAAATATTTAATCGTTAATCAATTGCTTTGTCCGTTAGCATATCTTTAGGAAATTTTGTCATATGCACCATGAATTAAGTGCTTATTTCTATTGTGAGCTAATAAGTTGGGTGCCTAAAATGGGGCTAAGTTTCTCTTAAACTTACCTCCTTAATATTCTCTTGACAAATAAGAAGTTAAAAGTATCTTATAAGGTTTTCAGAATAAAATAATTAAAGAGTAGAAAGTTACAATATTAAATTAATTTAGGTAGGTCGACCTTGGTAAATTGAAAGTATGCTATCATATTTTCATAATAAAACAATTTAAGAGTAAAAATATTTCATAATTAAATAATTAAAGTGGGTAGATTCTAGTAAATCTTAATAAATGGTTTTTTATTTTATTTTATGTAATATTAATATTAGTTTTTATTGGAGTTTTTTCTAAAATTGATTTAATTATTGCAGTAAATTATTTTGTGGGAATTTCTTTTTTTAATTGAATTTAATGAGATATAAGAAATAAATCTTGTTGTGTAACCACATAACTATGAACATAATGAGAACTACATAATGCTTAATGTAACATTGTAATAACTGCTACGCTAACATTCCCCCTTATTATATTGTTCCTCTAAATGCACCCCTAAAAATTTGAAATTCACTTTGCCAAGTGACCCCCCTTAAGGCTTACATAACAAATCTTGTTGATTATAAATTAAATATACATTCTTGAGAAGATCTTCCTTTGAAGATATTTTTTGAATTAGATGAAACTCCATCAAGCAACCATGTCATCCTCGAAACGGTGTAGATTAAAGGTGAATTCCCAAGTTGTTGGACTACCATTTTCTTGAACTTCTAATTCACTAATTCCAATTAATCGACAACAATCCATACTAAGATCTACAAATATAGTGCTCCATCAAGTTGTCTCTTGAGCCTCATAATAGTATAATTCTTGATCATAGCTTCAAAAACTTGCTAGAAAACAATCCATATTGAGTTGTGTTGATCATAAAAGCTTGCACCTATCCCAACAGTCTTATGAGAAATTTAGTGAATGGGGGGCCTTCTTGTGCTTCACGGAATGACCTCTGGGATTTTTAAAGAAGTTGGCTCTTCCTCTCTATTTGGGAAAAGGGGGAAGAAAATGCAAAAATAAAACTTAACTAAGACAATACACAAAAAGGTTTTACAACATTTCAAAACCCTAGCAAGTTTTCAATTATGATAAAATGAACACATAATGCCACAAACCCTTCATTGATGAAAGGAGGACAAATAACTAAAGCCTATATGAGCACATAGACGTCATTCAGATCCTTTCATGGGAAGCACCCATTAAGGTTTGATAGAATATGATGAATTCAAGATTAAAAATGATCTTTGAAATCCTTACAAAACTATTTCACCCCAACAATATAGTATGAGATCTAACATATCTTTAACAACAAATGAAAGAGTATCAAAACATGGTCCAATTCATTGAGGTCTATGTTAGATAAACATAAAATATACAACTAAGAACCAATTATAAAGACTACATCTGGAAGGTAAAAGTGACACAAAGCATTAAAATGTATGAATAGAGAATAAAATGTAAGATAAAGGCTATATTTTAATACATCTCCTTCCTTTTATTAATCGATCTAAAAAATAATACAAAAGATGTTAAGGTTGGAGAACTGATTCAGATAGTTATCTTGAAAATTGATTACAAAATTGATCTAGAACAATACAAATATTGTAAGAAATCTTTCACCCTTAGGAGAGGCTCGAAAATTCCCTTTTATATAATAAGGGAAGAAAATAATCATAGAACACTCTTTGTTTCCCTATACAAAACCCTAATAGGTGGCATCAAAATGCCACCCCAAGATCCTAACAACTTAGATTAGATTTGATCATGAAAATATAAGTAATAAAAACTAAGATGCTTCATTAATGACAATCATTGTAAAAACCTATTAGTTGTATACCACAAGAGTCACAAGAAAATACCTCCTATCAGAAGAGTAAATTTTCTAGTAATCAAAATATAATTCGATCGTCTATAGGAAACAATGGCATCACTGAATGGATACTGGCCTTTTAGATCATGGAGAGAGTAAAAAACATCAACATCTGGTAGCATCCTCAAAAATACCACTCTTGACAATGAAGAAACCTACCTGACAAAATCCAAGCCATGTGGCACAATGGCAGGTATTATTCAAACCTCTCATGAGCTACTTGTGGAAAAAACCCTATAAGCAGGACACGTGTCTTGCTTTGTGTCCAATTTTTTTGTGTTATTTAAAAAGCTACGTAACCACTATGTGGCACTATTGTGCAATTTTTAGAAAAGAGGGAATCTTGCAACCTCCAAAAGATGCACTAGTGTGACATGTGATGAGGTGAACACCAACAATCAAAAGATGGTAAGAACAAGAAACCTTCAGGGCCAAGAGGGGAAGGAAAAATATGCTAACATATTTAGAGAAACTATAACTCTACAGTTTCTAGTGATTCATAGGGAGCTTGTGCCTGCAAAGGCATGAATCTAAAGAAATGAATAATAGAAAAACAAGAAAGGAAGACCTGCAATCGTCAGAGCCTCAGGAATGTGGAATGTAGATATTTCCAATCTTCATCAAACAATTGATCCAGTGCATGAAACATTTCAGAAGCTTGTCTCAAGTTGAGTATCTCCTTAAAGGAGGCCTCTCCTAATCTTGCCTATGTCACTCCAATGTGAAAGTGGAGTTAAGCCAGGGGAAGGAGTATTTGTTCGATTTCTTCTATGTTAGGCAATGGAATCAATTTATGGAGTGTCGAATGATCCTATTACCTATATTCTAATGCTTTCCTAATCTACTCCTCAATTGATACTGCTCCATCATGTAGCAATGGAGAAGGAAATCGCAGTTGGACTAATCCTTCAAAATCCTCGCTCATTCTGCTATCTTTTTCGGTCAATGCAATTTGGTAGTCTGTGCTTGTTTGGGTGGCCTAGATGCAAACAATAAATTCTTTTTCCTTCCTAGTAGTTGCTCTTTGGTCCAGAACTGTTGTGTTCACCAGAGCCTCTTCAATAAATTTATAAAGCTTGACTATTAAATTTCTCAAGTCCATAGAATGATGAGTGATCTTATGTAGAATCTAGTCGACTATTGGACCAACCTTTACACTAAGGTATTTTGCATTTGCCATGAACCCCATAGCTAACTTCAGGGATGCCATTGCAACTTTTATTTTTTCCCAATAGGAGGAAAATAATCTCTACAATATAGGGATAAATTCAATGCTTCATTCCATGGCTAGTACTTGTTGAAACTGTGACACTTTAGTATTTATGTCCTCTAATTTACCAATTGTTTTAAGGGATCCTGAAAGTTATAAACCTAACCATTCCACCTCTTCATTGTGGGCCTTTGGACTAGACTCAAAATTTTGTTTCTCCCACTTGTCTATTTCAATTTCCATATGGACCCTTTGAAGTTCCTCCTGAATTGATTTTCTCAATGTTGGAGATACCTCTGGCCCTAATCTTGGACACTTGAAACAATAGATAACTCCTGATGTACCCTTTGTAATTCTCCCATTCTATTTTTGAGTTGTTTCTCCAATATTTCTCAAGTGCTTCTTTCATCTATGATTTGGGATTGAGTGTTTGTGAACCACAAATTTTTGTAGGAAGTTCTCTCTTACACTTCTAGGGTATTTCACCTAAAAGGAGAAAGGTTTTCCACAAAAACTTGGTAGTTCACTAAATATTAATTCTACAAAATATGGAAATATGTCTAGACGTAATGTACTAAATCCAAAGAACTGATAAAAGGAATGATTTATTAATGCAAAACCTAAGAAATGCAACTTGTTTGAAAACACATTATGATATGCAAAAACACCTAAGAATGCAAGTAAACAATAACAAAATTAAACACGACTGGAGAAGTGCACCTAGAAATTGAAATGTGATGTAAACATGCTTTGGAATCCTAGAAAATTGATTGGAAAAGCTGACTAGGACACTTACGACAAGTTGGGTGACTTAGTCCTATTTTATGGAGATTCTCCTAGAACAATTTATTGCCAAATGGGTACTAAAAAAATTTAAAATCACTTTTCAAGCCTAGCAGTGAGACTAATCTGCCATAGATGGCGACTTAGTCCACCTTGGAATCTTGGAAAATTCAAAACATGATTCTATAGCTTTCGATCTCACTTCATTTTCTAACAGGTGTCTAGTTCAGATTCTACAGAAAATGGGATAAAAGAGGTCTCCAAGCTTCAATTAGGGATTTGTTGACTTTTATGACTTTGATGGATTGTTGATCTCTTTTTAACACCAAAATATTTGACAAATCTACATACAATATGTACAAACACACATGTAAACCCCAATTTGGTAATCAAACCCTATAAAATGAAATGAAATAAGGACAGAATGATGAATGAATAACATGAAATGTCACAAACTCACCAAGCCCTTGATGTTGAAATTTGAAGATATGCAATAAGATGCTCCAATGGATGCTGGAAAGTGCTTAGAATGCTTGAGAATGATTAAGTAAATGAATGAATTACTTGAATGAATGAATTAGGTTGCTTGAAAATGAATAGGGGTTAAAATGAGAGAAAACCATTTTATTAATACTTGATTTTCCAATATTTTATTAAAATAACACATTGCACACTGACCACAATGCTAAGAGAATAAAATCCCACTAGAAAATTAAAACTATTTTGATTTTTGTGCCCAATGGGACTAAGTCGCCCCAGATGGTGACTTGGTCCCACCAGGGCAATTTTACTGGGTGTTGGGGATTGAAGTGTATTTAATGAGGTTTAATGGGAATATTCTTAAAAATACACTTAAGGTAAGAAAGTGCATTAAGAGGTCATTTTATCATAAGAAAGGTTTTAATTATTGATGACAAGCTTAGAGAAGTGTGAGTTTGTCACAACTCTTTACAACACTTTGAAATAAAGCTTTGTAAGCGATAAAAAGCGGTTAATTAAGTGAATTATAATGAAAGGGTCCTAAAAAAGTGTGAAAGTAGGTTACAACACTTCAATATAGTTTTAGAAGACATCCTAGAATTATTAATGATTCTCAGGGGTCCAAGACCTACTGTGAATGTATTGACCACATTACAACATTAAATCTATGAAAAATAAAGCCAAATTCCATGAGAGAGACTTAAGTGAGTGTACAAATGTCCAACTATACATTTTTTGGAAACACGTTAAGCCCCCACTTTAGTGAGAGGATGAACTTGCTTCAAACCCACACTAAAGTAGCCCAACATGCACATTTAGAGGGATGTAAATGCATTGATGCTTGGTAAGATGAAACAACAACAATCAAGAGGGATGATCAAGCCCCCAAGATCAATATCCCATGGAAAACCAATCATAAGCACAAAGGAACACACATGAAAATGATGAAAAATAATGAAAGAGAGAAATGGAAAAGGAAAAGAGATTCAGATCAAGCTTTGATTTTTTATTCAACCCGTTGTGGATCAGATCTAGGCTATTTTTCCAAAAAAAGAAACATATACTCAATCTGAGATGGTGGAACTCATGGTTGTTCGTCGAATGAGAAAGCCTAAAAAAATGTGAGAAACATACACTCATGGTTGGTATGCACTCACACACATGTAGGTGGCTATAGAGAAAATTCATGCATCAGAATAGGCTTTCCGCTCAACCATACCAAAGTTATACCTCTTGATAACTTTAATAAGGTACCACCAAAGAAAATGACATTTCTAGTTTCATGAGACAAGCAAAGCTTTGTATGCTTAGAACTCGTGAACAAACGTGATGGCACTAAAGGCATTCAATTTGTGTTATGCAAGGTGGACATATAACAAATGCAAAATGCAACATGCAAAATATATTCAAAGGAGTCTTGCTTAGTTCATGTGAGGTCTATAACTTAGGTAACATTTTGTCTAATGTCTCCAAGAGAGGACCAATCAAAGAATAGAATATTCACAACTTAGGGGATGCAATGTGTCACATCAGGCCACTAAGAGGAATGTAATATGCTAAGATAGATCATGCTCATGAGGGACATCGTACCTAATGTCATCCACAAAGTGAAAAACTGCATCGTATAAAAAAAGAAGGCTACACTAAGAGCCAAGAAAAATAAAAATGAAAAATTAATAATGCCAATGTATGCCCCCACTTTAAAGGAATTGCTACACACCATACTGTGAGAAATTACTTTAAAGTAGCAAATGAAAAAGTAAAAAAGAAACAAGACATGAGAGACAATCTTGGAAAGCCCCTATGCGAAGTCATACATTTTCGAGTAAGGGTGGGTCATGCGAAGAGAAAAAGGAAAAGGAAAAAGGAAGGGGTTTCCCCCAAAATGAAAACACCAAACACATAAGGACCTATGGATTTGGGGCCAGTATTTTCTTTGCTGCAATGTTTTGTAAAGAGAGCTCAGAATTGTCATCATTCCCCAAATACATATAATTGGAAGAATGACACAAAGACAGAGAAAACAAAGAAAAAGAAAGGTTTTCTTGGGTCAACATGGAAGAGACATTGAGTGTCTCGACACTTTGCATCGTTTCCAAAAGGAAAACAAAAGAAAAAGATAAATGTAAAATAAAGGGGGCCTTTTGGGTCAACATGAAAGAGACATTGTGGTCTCAATGCCTTGTGTCATCCCCAAAAGGAAAACACAAGAAAAAAAAAATTGAAAGGAAAAGAAAAAGGGGTCCTTTCGGATCAACATGAAAGAGACGTTGCAGTCTCAATTCCTTGCATCATCTCCAAAAGTAAAACACAGGAAAAATAAAAGGAAAAGAAAATAAAAAGGGATCCTTTTGGGTCAACATAAAAGAGACATTGTAGTCTCAATGCCTTGCATCATTCCCAAAAGGAAAAAGGAAAGAAAGAAAAAAAAGAAAAAGGAAAAATTTATGTACAACATATAGAAGAATGAAGGGACAAATAGAGGAATTCCACAAAGAGAGAGAGAACATCAAATGACACATCATGAGAGAACATGTTACATACATACAAATACAGAAGAAAAGAAAAATAAAATGAAAAAGACTAGTAAGGAAGTGCAATTCAACCATTGAGAAAGTCATATGCCTCCCAATCTTAATTAGTATAAGTGGAACATGAATAACACAACTAAGGGACAATGAAAAATGAATTACTAGGGCAAGGCTAGCAACTTCTTTCCCACACTGAGTGCAAGACAAGAATGAGCTGATATAGGTGATGGGAGAGGTCATGTAATAGTGAGAAGATAATGTTCTACAACTACTACATGATAAGATGTTTAATGGTGGTTTATGGATTTATCGGATAACAATTGCCATTAAAAAGATACTTGCTCATTATTTCTTTCAATTGGTGACATTCATCACTTCGATGTCTAAGAACACAATGATATGCACAATGTGGAACATTAGCATCTTTAGGATAGATCGCTAACCTACTCATATGTAGTAATAATATGATTCATTCGTTTAAAAGGATTTGCAATTCCCTTTCATATTCAAATTGTGGATGGAGAAAAAACTTGAGTTTTTGTAACTTTTAAGGCCTCTTGCATTTGTTAGATTCACCCTTTTCTCGAATAGAAGGAGGAGGAGGACCCAAAGTGATCCTATCATCCTTGTCATTTTTATCATGTAAGGGTTGTTCATGAGGAAGGAGAACATTCAAATCAGGAGGGGAATCAAAGATCATCGTTCCATCATCACGACATCTCCAATATTCTAAAGGAGGCTCGCTATCATGAGGAGGATATTGATAGTCTAACCCTATTGTGTTTTCATCTTTTTTATTTTGTTCTAAAAGTTGATGAATGTTATGTTCATTTGTTGTGTCACATCCTTGTTTTCTTAATATGGTAAAACCTTTTCCATAAGTTTCCTCAAGATTAATTGGAGTACTAGTGACTTTGTTATCATAGAATGGTTGAGGAGGTGCTTGTTTAGAAGAACTAGGTTTACTTGATGGAGGGAACTTAGTTCCTTCATTTGTTTCAAGATGTACGTAACCAAACATAACAGGAGATGAGACTATAGGAAGGTCTCATTGTTTCATGGATGGATAAAAGGATGCATTAGCTTCAAGGTTGTCAAGGCATTCATTCAGGAGCTTATTCATGCTTTCATCATCTTCTCCAATGATGTCAACATCATGAGGAGGACATTCATGAGCAGTTGAAGGAGCATGAAGAAGCTGAAAGTCATTATGATTAGTTCCAAAGGCATAGTTTGACATGTCAACTAAATATTTTAATGATATCCAAAACTTATTAAAATAGAAAGTCATGATGCAAAGGAGTGAAAGAAAAATAAATGGAATAAAATAGAAAATCAAGAAATTGTGACAACAATGCAATAACAGAAAATAGAAATGCAAAAAATGCTCAGAAAATGTCATAAATTATAGTGCAAAATGTGTAGGAGGACTAAGTCGTCCAATGTGGCAGATTAGTCCTTGTGGTGATTTTTTTGAGTTTTTTCAAAAAAATTAAATGCAATTTTATGTTTTTCAGATTTTCAGATACAAATACAATTTGAAAATGTAGAATTTTGTTGTTTTCTAATAATAATAAAAAAAATGCAAGCTATATGAGCTTTTCACTAATGCAATTTATAAAAACCTAGAATGCAAATTACACAATGCAAAACCTAATGCAATGTTCATGCATGTTAAACCTATGATGTGAATGCACTTGAAATCAGAAGGAAAATGCTCAAAATTGAGGTTCGCCAAAATGAACCAAAAATTTTTGTAGGAGGTTCTCTCTTGCACTTCTAGGGTTTTTCACCTTAAAGGAGAAAGGTATCCGAGAAAAATTTGATGGTTCACTAAAGATTAATGCTAGAAATATTGAAATTTTTCTAGATGTAATGTCCTAAATGCAAAGAACTAATAAAAGGAATGATTTATTAATACAAAACCTAAGAAATGCAAGTTTTTTGAAAACATATGCAAAATACCTAAGAATGCAAGTAAACAATAACATAATTAAACAAGATTGGAGAGGTGCACCTGGAAATTGAAATTTGATGTAAAGAGGTTCTGGAATCCTACAGAATTGAGTGGGAAGGTTGACTAGGACACTTACGCTAAACTGGGCGACTTAGTCCTTCTGTCAGAACAAATTTTTGCCAAATGGGTACTCAAAAATATCAAAATAACTTTTCAATCCTAGCATTGGGACTAATCCACCATAGAGGGTGACTTAGTCGACTAGAGAATCTCAAAAAATTCAGAATAGGAGTCTATATCTTTCGGTCTGCACTTTCTTTTATGACAGGTGTCCTATTCAAATTATGTAGGAAATAGGTTGAAAGAGGTCTCCAAGCCTCAATTAGGGATTTTTTGACTTTGATAACTTTGATGGATTGTTGACCACTTTTTAACACAAAATTCTTTGAAAAATTTGCATACAAGATTTGCAAACACACATGCAAGGAAGGGAAAAATGGTTAAGGGTTAGAGAATAGGGGTTTGCTTTGGTCAAACCCAAATTTGGTAATCAAAACCTAAAAGATGAAATGAAATAAAGAGAGAATGATGAACGAATAAAATGCAATGTCACAAACTCACCAAACCCTTGATGTTGAAATCCAAAGATATGCAACAAGATGCTCCAATGGATGCTTGAAAGTGCTTAGAATTCTTGAGAATGATTAAGTAAATTAATGAATTTCTTGAGTGAATGAATTAGGTTTCTTGAAAATTAATGGGGGTTAAAATGAGAGGAAAACCCTTTATTTATACTTGGTTTTCCAATATTTCCCAAAAATAACACATCATAGGCTGACCTCAAGGTTAAGAGAATAAAATCCCACTAGAAAATTAACATTATTTTGATTTTTGTGCCTAGTGGGACTAAGTCACCCTAGGTGGTGACTTGGTCCCACTAGGGAAATTTACTAGGTGTTGGGGATTGAAGTGTATTTAATGAGGTTTAATGGAAATATTCTAAAAAATACACTTATGTAAGGCCAAAAAGTGCATTAAGGGGTCATTTTATCATAAGAAAGTGTTGAATTATTGATGACAAGACTAGAGAAGCATGAGAGTTTGTTACAACTCTTTACAACACTTTGAAATAATGATTGGTAAGTGATAAAAAGAGGTTATTTAAGTGAATTATAATGAAAGGGTCCTATAAAAGTGTGAAAGTGTGTTACAACACTTCACAACACTTTAACAAGACATCCTAGAGTTCTTAATGATTCTCAAGGGTCCAAGACCTAATGTGAATGTGTTGACCATATTACAACATTAAATATATAAAAAATAAAGCCAAATTCCATGAGAGAGACTCAAGTGAGTGTACAAATTTCCAACTATACATTTTTTGGCAACATAGTTAACTAATTCTCCTTGTATATCATTCTTCTCTTTCTTCAAATGCTCACATAGTTGCTTCATTTGGCCCATAGCTTCAGACCATTTTCATTTCATTTCATATAGCTCCTTTTACAAATCTTCATATTTATGGTTCTATTGTCTTGATATGTTGACAAACTCCTTTCTCTTTCAATCCCATTCCTTTGTAGCTTCTTCTATTTGGGTATTTAAATCTTCTCTTGCTTTGTATTTGGTCTAGACCTCAACTAAGAGTTGATCCTTATCTGTTTGAATAGTCTCAAGTGATATAGATTCTTCACTTCACTAATATTGTGTGTGTCTCAAATGAGCAATCTCTATAACTTTTTCTTTGATCTCCACTTTTTTCCTTTCAACTATGGTCTTCACGTCTACTAAATCTGCTTCTTGTATTTTCTAAGTTTTCTCCAACCTCGGGTAGTTGGTGTATACTACCTTTTATGTGACCTTTGTGAGGTATATCTTGTTGTAGGGAAGTGCTTCACTCATATTTAGGCCTATAGTTTGGATCTTATAATCCTAATATTGTATTTCTCCTTCTAGGTCAGAGACCAGAGGGTTCATGGATAAAATCATGAAAGACTTTCGTTCTTCATCAAAGCATGTCTCTAAATTCGAGGAAGTTGGAGCTATTGTGGATTTTTCTAATTGATTTTATTTTCTCTCCCTGTGATCCTACTTGTACAAATTCATTTGAATCTAAAGGTTCTAAGGAGACTCAATACTTTGCATAGTGATAGGGAAATTGGTAGGGAGGCTATAAGGGATGGTGTGAGGTGCATTTCTAGTTGCTTGGCCCTAGGAAGAGATTAATGGGAAACCTATTGGGAAGAAAGTTGGAATTCCTCATAAATACCATGTGAGTGTGGAGTGATCATTGGGGTAAGGGGAGTAGCTGTCAAGAATAGAGGCATATGCCTAGAAGTGGGAAATGGTGATGAAACCTATAGCATGGGTTGCTTTCAGGCGGAAACCTAAGCCTCAAATATAGTAATTAAAATGTCAACTATGGATAGAGTAAAAGATTCATGTTCTATTCATGGAAATTCCAAAGGACGTACATTAGTATCTAATGTGGGGAGTGCATCCAAAATAAGAAAGTCGACATCAACTAGTGGAGGATTTTATGCTTGGGATGGAAGGCCTTGAGACACCAATAAGGCAGTAGAGTAAAGAATAGAAGGTGAAAAACATACCTAAACCATGGGAGCCATTGATGCTTGCGGGACATAAGTTAATTCCTCATTGTCCTTTTATTCAAGTCCCTACTTTCCTAATCCTTGGGTTCTCCTCTTCTTTGTGGAGGGGTCACCCATTGATATAGATCCATCCACTGCCAATTTTGATGAACCTTGAGTTCCCTAATTTTTTTAAGCCTTCCTCATAGGTCATTAGGTCTGCTTTTCCTTTGTTGGCATACTTGTAGATGAGGAGAGTTGTAGATCCTTTCCTTGTGGTGTTTCCTTTTCTTTTCCCTTTTCTATTTTGTCTACTCAGGGAGGTGAATTAGATCCTTGGTCAAAATATTGGTCAGAATGTCAATCAAAATTAAACTTAGCCTCTGCATTGTAAGTCTCTTAAAATTTTGTTTTGGTGAGAATAATTCCATGCAGGGTGCTTATTTTATTGATTTCCTATTGATGCCTCCTAAAATCAACCATTTTTCTCTCAAACCACCATTTTTTTTAATTGTTGCTTGACATATTTTTCCATTGAGATGCTTGACCTAAATTTTGCAATGATTTGGTAAAACAAGAGCCATGTGAGTCGCACAAATGGTAGGAGAGACAAGTCAAGATGGGTGTCTTCTTTATCCTTCTTTGGATTCCACTTTGCATCCTAGTATGGTTGTGGTTCATGGTTTATTTGTAGGTACCCCTTCACATAATATTTCCACTTGTTGTAGATGAGACCAAGGCTAAGATATGCCAACTTTTTAGTCAATTTTTCCTATGTTTCTCTCTTTGAGTGTTACCTTATAGTTTTCAAACATGAGGGAGATCGAATAAAGCATCACCATCTTCTTCTTGGACCCATAAGTGTTATTTGTGACTAATAATTGTAGGTATATTTCAAAGATGAGTTTCCTACCTATTACACACCTTGACAATGTAAAGGGTTCTCCTATAAACCCATGTTGTCTAATAAATTTAAAATCAGCGCCACATAAATAATTGAGTGGAGGCTTGTTTTCTCTCATCCAAACCAAGTGATCATGAGGGAATTTATGCATAGGTTGTCAGGCCAGATCTTGGATGTAGGGTTTAGGAAAGAATCATTAAATGTATAATAATATTGTGTGCCTGAAATTACATGGTTCCATATTGAGACTAGTTTGACTAACCCCAATGCATTTGAAATGCTAGGTGGAAAATGCTTCTCAAAAAATTTAGGGTTTTTTTGCAAGATCAAATGTAAAAGAAAAAGAGGAATACCTAAACTTATATGAGTGGTTGTATTTCATTAATTGCTAGAGCACCCTCTTTTCACTTTCCTCAGCAAAGTCAAACTAAAAATTACCCTTGCTTCTTGCAAATTTGAGTTAAATTCACTATATGCCAAGGGGAAAATGGGCATGACATTATTGTGTTTGTTTATTGTCTCATTTCTATAAAAATGGCATCTCTTCTTGTTCCCCATAATTTTTTAATCACTCTCCTCAAGAAGGCCTCTATCAAAAGGCTAGAAGGGATACATAACATCTCCCTTATGGCTTCTGCACTAATGGTGATCTCCAACCTTTCACCATTGATGACCCTAGTGTTTTTGTCTAGCTTTATTGCACAAATATCTACTAGCTTAGGACATGGTTACGTATGGGGAAACATAGATTGAGGTAGACCACAATGCTAGAGCTACACTCCAAGTGTTTTGACATTCCCATATTTGAACTTGCCAGCTCTCCTCTATAGGGCTCCCTCCCATTGAATTTTAGGGTTTATGTGCAACTTTGGATCAAATAATTTTTCAGTGGTCTTTGATCAAGTCTTGTCTGATGGGGTTGCAAGGCTTTATGAATCTAGTGCAAGGAAAACTTCATTCCTTAGGCATCCATATTATTTTGAAGGAAACATTTCCAAAGATATTGACATAACATAGAGGAGATAAAGGGATTTCTATACCCCTACCAGAGGATGACACTTTAGTTGCCATTTCTTTATGGATTTAAAAGGAACCTGCAAGAACCCTACTTCTGCACTAGAGAATTTTCAACCTTTCTTTGAGAGCTTTCACTTAGAATAATTCTTCTCTTTTTCTATTTAATTCTCATCTAAAGCATATTTGGAGTTAATGCATGGCCAACATAACTAACATTTTTAATGCTGCTAATGGAGGTGATACATGCGTAATAAATGTCTACCTTTTTGGGAAGTGCAAACTCAATTTTGGGAAGGGAATTTGAGTACATTCTATAGACCATTTTTAAGAATGAAAAAATTAAGGAATGTGAGATATAATTGGAAAAGATATTTGCATTAAATAAGTAAGAGGTGGCATTAAGGAAGTCTTTTCATAGGGTGATGTTAACTAGTGATCAAGATGGTGATGAGACATATGGAAACAAGCCACATGTCTGGCATAAATTCCAACACTTGCATTAATTATAAAAATCCTTACAAATCCTCTTTGTACAATTTTCTCCTTACTTTGTATCGCTAACTTGTATTTCTCGTTGTCATTCTAATAGATTTTTTTTTTTCCATTTGAGAAATTTTCGGCTTGTTTTCTCTATAAATTGAAGCTTTCCTTGTACAAATTACTTATCATGTTTGCAAGCTCTCTCTTCTACATTATAAGAGGCATGAGTAATCCTATCAAGCTTTTGAGCAAGAAGAACCAGGTGTCCTTCATGGGGAAATTACTAATGAGAGGATCAAACAACTACTAAAAACCAAGAGTCACCTAATCATTACTACCTTCAAGTGGGTGCTAGGAAGAGATAATGTTACAGATGTGAACCATTATCGAGCATTACGAATTCCATCTTAGGGTTCCTGATTTTTTATGGGACTTAAATGATTCCACGTTGTGGGTGGTAGAGCTCTACAAAACTATGTTTTTCAAGGATTATCTGATAAGGATGAAGGATATTATTGTCATGGAAGTCCCAAGCCTTGGTATTACTTAAGCCATGGAACTTTGACGCAATGCCGACAATTCCAAAATGGTTCCTTGTCTGCCCTTTCTCTTTTGCTTTTCGACCATGACATTGGAGTGACATCATGAATGGGCTAGGCTTTCCATCTCATTTTTTCTCAAGGTGAACAATGTTGATCTGATTTATGGTGTGGAGTGGTATACTACCTTTAAGAACTTGGTGTATCATCCTAGTGGGGCTATGATGGAAATTAAAGAATGCCACCAGGTCAGATTCTTTAAATCTGCACACTTTTAGACTATTGTTTATACCATCGTTTCCTAAGAAGAATATTAAAAATTAACATAATTTATAAAATTTATACATATGGTACATAAAGTATAAAATTTACAAAAAAATAAGCCATGAGTTTTAATTGAGAAATTTTAAATGAATACCATTTACTTGTATTCCCATATCTTCTAATTCATAGGAAGTTTTTTCTTTACATGAGGAAATGCAAAAAGGTCCCTTCCATAAAGAGTAAAATTTAGCATGTTGACATGGTTTGGCGGCATGCTCGTCATACTTCAAGTTTGGGCTTCCTTCTTAGAAATCCTGGTCAAAAGTATTTTTATCGAACCTCCTTTTAACCACCTCTTGATGGTTGATCATGCTGTTAATTTTATTTTCTCATGTTTCCTAAAGGTGCACTATCTTGGCTTGTCTTACTCCATACCTCCATTCTTTTCGACCTGTAAAGATATTAAAAGCTATAATGCCAAAATTTCTATAGAGATAGGTAGAACTACCTTTTTTCCATTCACTAATTCATAAGGGGAAGCCTTTGGAATTTTTTTGAGTGATGTGGTTTGCCCATAAGGCCGCCCATAGGTTTTTGTGCCACTCCATCTAATGTTCTAAGCCAATTTGCTTGATCAGTTAGATCAAAATTTTATTTGTGGAATCTATGAGTCTGTTCCATAGGAAATAATAATTGAATGGATTTTCAAGGTAGACTCTATGCTTGATGGTGAATTCTAATATCCCAATCCTTATGAAGTCTCATGCATTTTCAGAGATGATGGTTTTGGGGGAGTCGAACCTTGCTTTTAGTTCACCTAGATAATTAATTATTTTTACATTAGTAGCATTTTTTAGTAGGGCTGCCTCCATCCAGCTAGTGAAATACTTTGTCACTATTAGTATCCACAAGTGTCCTAAGCTTGAAATGGGATTAATCATTCTAATGAAGTCCAGGAACCCATTGTGCGAAAGGTTCTTCTACCACGATTGGGCATAATGGCATGGAAAAATTATTTCACTTGCTGACAAAGAATTGGCATTGTGAGAATATTCTCACAAGTTCAAGATATTCTAAAAATAGGGTGGGCCAATAATAACCCACTTACATGATCTTTAGAGTAGTATTTTTCATGGATAATTTTTTTCCTTTCTTCGGTACTATGAAATTCATCTTAAACTCTTTCAGCTTGTACTTTTTCTATGCAACAAAGGAGGACACCATTGAAATTCCTTTTAAAATGGATTCCCTCAACTAATACATATTTAAAGCCTTGCAATCTATAGTACCTCCATTTGTGTGATGGAATGTTGACCAGAAACCTATCGGTCTACATGAACCTTATTCTATCGATCACCCAAGACTCATTTGACTTGAACTAGTTTGTAAAAACCTGATTGATCATTTTTGTTTCTATCCAGAGAGTGAGCTCTTTAGCGAGATATTCACATAGTCCTCTTTCCTGACCAGTTTTGTGGGTCAGACCTTGATGTCATATTCCAAGATCTTGGTGATCCAATTGGATCTTTTCTTAGTAATTTACCCTTCCATGATATATTCCCTTACATTAGGGTGACCAACAAGGACTCTAATTTTTCTTGCTAAGACTAGGTGTCTGAACTTTTTTAGGCTCTTCACAATAGTGAAGGTAAGCTTCCCCAAAAAATTATATTTAGTCTCATATCCTTTTAGAGTACTTGAATGGAAATTGATGGGGGTGTTCTCCCCTCACTTTGAACATTTTCCTTCTGTTTTAGGACAAAAACTATACTATGCTTGCCACTATAAGCATTTAGAATAAAATCTGCTGAAAATTTCAATTTTGCTAACATAAAAGGTGTAGAAATTGCCTCTTTTATCTTCTCAAAAGTTTTTTTTTTCACAGTTCATTTAAAAGCTAGGCCCTTTATCAAAATTCATATAATAGGCCCTTCTATTCCTACAAAATCTAAAATAAACTCGCTAACAAAATTAATCTTTCATAGGAAAGATTGGACTCCCTTTTGGTTGACTGGTAGAAAAAATTCTCTTATAGATTTTACCCTTTTAGGATCAATAAATATTAATTCTTTAGAGACCACAAATCCAAGAAAATTTTCTTATGGTACCTCGAAAACATATTTTTTGGGATTTAAAGAAACCACAAACTATTGAAACCTATAGAAAGCTTTCTCCAGGTGATCAAAATGCTCACCCTTAGATTTTGAGAATAGAGTTAAGTCATCCAAATAAATAAGCATGATCTTATTAATAAAATCCTTAAAAATGACATCGATCACACATTGGAAAGTGGCCCCTGCATTTGATAGGCTAGAGGGAATTTTTGTGCAGGTAAACATTCCCCATTTGGTGGAAAACATCATTTTATGTTGGTCCTCACCTTTTAAATTGACCTGGTTGTAACTTGAAAATACATCAAGTAGCAAGAACATTACAAATACTACCACAGTCTACAAGATTTGCTCCATCGAGGGTATAGGCTAATGGTCCTTCAAAGAGGCTTTGTTTAGGTCTCTAAAATTTACATAAATTTTATATATCACCATTATTATTTTAGGTCAAAACCAAATTTGATACCCAAGTAGAATGCTTGATTGGGTATATGACTCTAGACTCAATTAATCTTGTCATCTATTGTGCTATCAAGGTCTCCACTTTCAGATTAATCAACCTTTATTTCTATTAGATTATTTTTTCCCATTCAATCATGTTGATGGTGTGTTCAATTATGTTAGTGTCATATCCCTTTAGATTGCCATAGGTCTAAGCTATGACTCCATCTTATTTGGAACATCCTCCCCAAAAGACCTCAACTTGGTCTACCTCTCACCCGCAATGAGCCAATGTTTGCATTCTCCCCCCGTAGGATTAGACTTCCTCCTAGAAGTCCTCATGTGGGAAGAATCTTCCCATGTGGCTAAAAAATTATCATATCTATCCCATAATACCTCAACTTGGTCCATCTCTCACCCATAAAGAGCCAATGTTCGCCAACCCAAAATAGAAATTGGATTCAATTCCAAATAACCTCCCTTGTCCACTTGTAATCTAGCCTCATCAAAAACATGAGATCCATCATAAATATACCATCTCAAAATATAAATGTGGAAAAAATCATGTATGTATCATAAGCTATGTGGTAGAGGTGAGTGGTAGGCTAATGGCCCTA
>VDFB02047230.1:359344679-359562694 GCA_007258455.2 Sequoia sempervirens
ATATTTCATATAAGATTGGATATTAGAAAAGAATCCTCTGTCGTAAAGTTAAGTAATAATACAGATTAATATTCTCTTATTTGAAATAAGGAAAATTGATTAGACATAGTTGATAATTCATGGGGTTGATTTGAATAAATGAACTAGAGAATTGTACTAAGTTAGAACTTAGGTTTTAAAGTAATCTTATTATGTAATTATAAAGAAAGGTATTTTTAAAGTGTGAAAAAAATTCCTCTATTTGAAATTGAGAATTGAAATGGACTACGGGAAGAAATATTACTATGGCTAATAGATTAATTACATCTATAAGGAGGATAGAGAGGGATTTTATTTATTAGGGGAATATAAGAATGTTACTTATTAAAATTTTTTATTTGGGTATATATGTTTTTAGGGTGATCAAAGTATATACATAGTTCTATTTATGAAAATAAAATAATTGATTGCTTGTTTCAGAAGATATGTTTAAAATATATTAGAGTACTAGTCGGTAAATGAATGTTTGCTTCCTTGTGAATTATTGATTTGGTAGATAAGCAAAATAAAAGATCTAATAAGAAAGGGATTTTATTTGGTTTAATTTTTGGAGAGCTTTTTGAGTGGAGTAGGTAAACTCTTTTCTTAAAGATTTCATAATTGACATATAGATAAAATGTAGTTGATTACATTAAATTTTCTTTATAATTTTGAGGTGTTAGTGACCTTAACAGTTGATTTTAGTGTTTCTATGAAGTTATATATTCTTGGATTTTTCATGTGATGATTGAATGATTAGGTAATGTGTTTTGTAAAGTGAATATTGTTTCATTGATTCTTGTTGAACTTGTGGCATATGTTTTGTTTAAGCTGTTTATGACCTGATTTGTAAGTTGTTTGTTTATTACAGTCGTATTTCCTGTGAAGAGGAAATAGAAGTCTCCCTCAAATGCCCATCGGTTAATGTTACTATTGGTATTTGTGGTCTATTTTTGATGGTTTAATTCTAGTGTGTCTACCTTTTGAGATATCTTGATAAATAAGGAGTATTTATTTGTTAAATTTGTGTTGGAATTTATTATGAAAAAATCTATTGTTGTGTCTTTCCACATTTGTGGGGTTTTGGGTAGTCGTTCTTTTTTGTCTTCCAGAGGATAGAGGGGATATGATTTTTACTTGCAAGGGTTGGTATGGGGGTTGGTGACCTAGGAGGATTTGCCTTGGATAACCCATATCAATCTTGATGTATTTATCTGAGTTTTATGTTATTTCACCTATAAGTGGGTGGTTTCATGATTTTGTTATTTGATGATGGCTAACCTTTACACTTGGATTGTGTTTATGTAGGTTTGAGTCTTGCACGGTGGAAATGGTTTTTAATGGAGATCTTGTGTGAGCTATTATTTTCCTCATTTTTATGTACATATTTATATGGCTTTTCTAGCTTGTACAAGTTGGCTTGCCTCTTTTGTGTTTATCGGACTTTTATTGTTAGTTGGGGGAGTGGCTCTCAATGGGGGCCAATGCCCAAAGTGGCTAGTCTAGGATAACCCATTGTGATTTTAATCAAGTGTTAATTAATTAATTAAGGGGTTTGGGTAGTTCCACACATTAATTCAGATAATGTAGCCTCACTCATGTGCCCAAGTGCTCATTTAGGCTGGGGATAAGTGGAAAGGTTTGGAATGGTAAGATCAATTGCCTTACCTCTATATAGTAATCTTGCAAGGTATGTTGATCCCGCATAGTGAGCATAGGGGTCTGGCAGCCAGTAGAGGTTACCAAGGAAACCCAAGATGGGGGCCGACAGCCTAAGAAGGTTACGCCAGGGTAACCTATGGCTACCTATGCAATGAAACTCCACCCTTTAACAATCTTGTCTGTTGTTTTTCCTCTCTTGTTTTTCTTGAGCCTCTAGAAGTGGACTATGTCACGTGTTTGTTGATGTTTTTTCATGTAGCCTTTGTTTCTCTATAAGAGACCACCTCTTATGTTGGTTATTTCTTATGTTGGTTATGTCTTGTGTTGGTTATTCTTGTGATGGAGGTTACCCTGTGTTATTATTCTCCATTGTTATGGAGTCTTGTAAACCTTGAATTTCTTGATGGTTTATCATTGAGGTCCTTGTTATCTCCTAGCATGGGGGGTGGGTCTTAGGGCCCACATGGTTAGGTGGAACATGTTATGCACCCCATTCAGTCCTTAGCCGATGATCGAGTTGTACCATTTATTGTGACTCTAGAGCTGTACTAGTGTTGGATCCAGTTTTGATTCTTTATACTCATATCATTTGTATTATTTTAAGATATTGTACTTTCCCCTTTCATAATAGAAGAAGCATTGAATTGGTGTAATCCTTTAGCAATGTATATTTATGTTATAAATACAATGTCCATGTTCATGCCATTATCTTCTAGTTACTGGTGGATGTTTATCTTTTATCTAATGTAATAGATGTTGATTCATAATGTATTGTAGTCATGCAACCCCAAGGGACTTTCCATATGTTGTACATGTATAGTTTCATTTCAAGTGTTGCATGTTAATAGTATGTTGCATGTTAGTTACTTTAAAAAGAAAAAATTGTGCTAAATGTTAGATGTATTATTTTCCTTTGGGGTTGTGTGGTGGGGCACTACAATATGAATGATCAATGGATTATTTTTTGTCTTGGAAACACTTGGATTAAATGTATATTGAAACAAATAAATAGCTAAAAATTTTGATTAAATTAATATGAATAAAGTGGCATAAATATGAAGAATGTCACAAATGAATCTTGAGAATGTTTTAAAATGTTAGCAACCCATAGTAAATTTTCCTCATTTATATTAGAAATAATTAAAAAAAATTGGAATATGTGTGGTAAATGATCATAGACCATGATATTCCTAGTGCAAAAAGGTACTTAAATGACCTTTTTATGCAAAGGATGATTGTTAATGTTAGAAGACATTATCACAGACACAAGGAACATTTATATTCCATGGTAATGTCACAATAAAATTCCACAAATATTGCATATAAAAAGAATAACCCTTCCCCATTCTTGCTCCTATAATCATTTAAAGATATCGTCGAGTAGAATATGAATGGGTAGATGATAAATAAATAAATAAAAAGACTCACTAACAAAATAAATCAACAACCATTATATTTTCTTGATAAAATATATCTACTAAAATTGGATAATTCTATTGCAGGAAAGATGCATCTATTAATGTATGATAGTTTGGATAAAGGTGGCAGAATTTGGTTAGGAAACTAATCAATAGGAAATAGGATAACTTAGCAATAGTGTTTTATTTTACAATTTTATGAAAGGTATAAATTTTTAGGTAATTCATAGTTTATTCTTCCTTGTGTGTCAAGTCTAGGATAGAGTTGGGGTTAAAGGTAGAATTAGGATTTCCATTTGGATTAAAATTAGCGTTAGGGTTAGGGTTAAGGTTAGACAGAGGGTCAAGATTATGATTGAGGTTAGGGATAAAATTAGGATTAGGGAAGGAGATAGAATCAGGATAAGGGTTAGGGTTAGAGATATAATTAGGATTTGGAATGGGATTAATATTAGATTTATGGTTAGGGTCAAATATAGCGTTAGCTTAGGGTTAGCGTTAGAGATAGAATCAGGATTAGGGTTATTGATTCTACCATAGAAAAAAGGCAACTTGCTTAACTTGGGGATAATTCATGATAAATTAGACTTAACAAGGCCTTCATTTGGTGTTGTGAGGTGTTTTTCACATCCACGCTAGGTCTTGGAACCTTTCAAATGCATTTTAACAATGTCTTGTAAAGGTTTTGTAAAGTCTCATAACAAGCTTTCACACTTTTCTATACTTAATGAACCTATTTTCCCCTAATTCAAAATTATAAAATGTATTTATTTGCATCCTCACATCAATCTATAAGGATTGTAAAATAATTTTTAATGTTAAACTAGTGTTTTAATGTGTCTTGCACATCCACATTTGTTTGTGTGCCTTCCTAGGCTATGTGAACCTCATTTTAGTTTTGTAAAGTGTATTTAATCACACTTTCACATTGAATTATGTGTCCCAATCCCTAATTTATTTTTACATCGTCACTAATAGGCCTCTACTACCCCATATTGTGCATCCTGAGGCATAAATTGATCAAATACCAAACAAAGTCATTATACAAACCTTATTTCCTTACTTCTTGGAATCATAGCTATCAAATGGGCCCCACTATGACTAATTCACCACATGTGGTGAATGAGTCCCTGGTAGGTAGGACTAATTCACTCAAGGTGGCGAATGAGTCCCATTTGGTCCAATTTTGACTTTTGAGTAGGAAAATTAGAAATTTAAGTTTATTAGTTTTACATGTCAGCCTTAGGGATCCAATTAATAGGAAATAATGTATTTTTCCTATAAAATAAAGTCTCCAAAACAAAATTCCCATCTCTTAACTCATTCACCAACCATTCTTCATTATTCATCCATCATTCTTCCATCTCAAGTCAAGCAATTTAGGGTTTCATCATTTCAAGTCATGAAGATAGCAATTTTCAAACATTCAAGGGTAGATTATTCATTTTATACTATATAAATTCAAGATCAATCATCATGTAAAGGTAATCAACTCCATTATTGTATGTTTCACTACATTCTTTCCTTGTTTTGTTTTAATTACCTAAAAGGAGTTTGACCAAGGAAAACCCCCATGCCCTAAAATTAAACATTTTTCCTTCTTGTCTTTTGTGTTTGTAGATTTAGGCCTCTTGGAATCTTGGAAACCATTAAGAATTAAGTTGTGAAGTTTTTTAGGTCTTCTCTTCATTGTTCAAGGAAAAATATCAACAAAAAATCACTTTTGGGTTTGGAAACTAGAGTTTCGGAAGCAAACACCTGTAGAGAACCAAAGTACAAACCAAGATCTCATGTTTCTTCTTTTGAATATAGAAAAATTCAAAAGTGGACTCATTTTCCATTAGTGGTGAATGAGTTCCATTTCTAGGCCTAAACAAGGTTTTCTACATTTCTGGATACCCTTTTGTCTGAAACGGGTTCCAGAATAGTTTAACAAAACATGGACTAATTTTCCCAAAATGGTGAATGAGTCCCACCAGGCCTGAAAGTCAACATCAATAGTATTTTAGAAGTCAATTTCAACATTCATCAATATCTCAGGTGCACACTTTTAGTTTCCCGCATTTCTATTGTAATTTGAATTCATTCTTAGGTGTTTTTGCATTACATAATGTGTTTTCAAACATGTTGTGCTCTTCAGTTTCCATTCAGTAATCAATACCTTTCATTAGTTTCTTGCATTTCAATCATTGCATTTAGTCATAATTTATCATACATCCCTTATATTGAGTGAACCATCTAGATGTTGTTGTGTGGGATCTATCTCTTTCCATTAGGTGAAAGACCCTAATTGAGCAAAAGAGACCTAGCATCCCTAATCATAAAATATATGGTTTATTTTTTTGAACCTACTTTTCAAATATTTATTTTTTTATTTTCAATCCTTCATCATTGATCTATCCTTGCATTGACTTTGCATTAAAGGCTTTGCATTAGTTTATTGGCATGCTAGGTTTCAAATTTTGCATTCTTAAAAAGTGCATTTAGGTTGCATTGTTGGCATCTAAATTTATTTAATTTTTTTCTAAAATTCTGCATGTTTAACTTAGGTCTACATCATAAGACTCAGAAAACATCAAAATCCATCCAAAAGATCTGAAAATTCTTTAAAAAATCCATACTATAACTCATTCAACACCTTGGGGGAATCAATCCCTTTTCACCCCTGAAACTACCCTTTACAGAACTAAAAACCCTATTTTTAATCTTCTTTCTGGTGCCTCTACCAATCTGTATTAGTTAATTGACTTTCCAAAAAATGTATTTCACTAGATTTAACTTAAAATAGCACATTTCATGCATTAATCCATTTTACATTTTCATTTTCCACATGTCATTTCTCTAATTGGTGCATAGTGTAATCACAATATTACCTTGTTTCATATCTGAAAATTCCATTTCATTTTAAGTCATTGCATTGAACTTTCTTTCCTTTTTCATCATAACATGTTTTCTTTCAAAAGATATGGCTTTGATTTCATTAATAGTGGATTGTATAAGTGCAACATTCCCTTTGATGAGCTCAATTTTAATTACAACAATGAGGTCTTCAAGAAACATGATCAAACCATTGACACAATCCTTAATATTGCATTGCCCATTGGTGAGAATGGTAGTGTAGACAATTATAACAATCATAAATGTTCTTCCCCCAATATCTCTTGTATTAGTGATGAATGTATCTTGGTGAAGGAAGCTACAAGAATTCATATATTTGATTGTTGATCTCCTCATTCCCCTTTGGAAGATATTAGACAACAATAACATGAGATCATAGACACATTTCTAAATACCACCTTACCTAGTCTCCATAACCATGAAAATCAGACTTGTCCATCTCCTAATATCCCTCCTTGATGTAAAGAGGATAGGTTGGTGTTACAAGACATCCCTATTAAGAATCATGAAACCCTGATCCTCCCTTCCCTAACACTCCTAATGTTTGGGACAATTTATTTGAAAATCATAGTGGTCCTTCTCTTGATGCCTCCCCCACTTGTGATGAAGCTACTTTACAAACTTCAAACTTGGATGAACATATTACAAGCTCTCGTACTAGGGTAGATAATATGGCACAAGAGAATGAGACCTTAAAGATATTGCACATTCAACTAATACCTTCTCTTAATCACCCCCTCTTGATAATCCCTTCATTGATCATTCCCCTACTGGAAATGAAGTCATTTTGGAGGAACCAAGTCTTAATTATCAAAAACATGAGGTTTGTTGTTCTCCTAAATACTCTCCTAGGGAGAATATCATCATAAACGACAAAGATAGCATTGATAATAATATTATTACCTTGAAAGGAAATGGAGAGCCTCTGTTAGACTTTTCTTCACCAAGGAATGTTAATATTATTCAACCTCAGCTCATGCTTTATCCCCCTTCACACAAGAACACTCAACACAAACCTGAATTCACCCTCTATCCACCTCAAACTAATGTGTCGCGACAACTAAGTCATAATACCGTTTCTCATACATATAACACTAGAAATAATGTGTAACCACAACAACCCACACCAACACCCTTACATTTTGCAAATCCAATTTTTCCTAGAGATCCTCACTTAAATTCACACACTTAGGAGTACAATCTTGTTGAAAAACTAAAGAATACTCATGCTAAAATCTCATTATGGGATCTTATTCACTATCACAACATGATCCAAGTAGCCTTGCAACAAGTTCTTGTCCCTTCTAATGTGCAACCAACTAACATAGCAGCCATGATTCAAGGAATAAATGTTGACATTGTTTTCCCCCAAAGTGAATTCCCTCGTTTGGAAGTGCAAAAAAAAAAATGAAGCTTTCATGATCATTGATTGATACAATCAGATAGGGATAAATCGAACCCTCATTGACAATGGCTCGACCCTTAATGTGTCTATTGTAAACCTTTTAGATAGGCTTCATGTGCATAAGTCAAAAATTCAACCCAAATCTTTATCTATTAAGGGCTTTGACAAAGTCGAGAAGACACTACTTGGTGTGATCACTTTACCTATTATAGTTGGAGAAGTCACATTGAATACAACAATCTAGGTTATGCCTCATGAGCTTTCATATAACCTTCTTCTAGGTAGGTCGTGGATTCATGCAATGAATGGTTTGCCTTCCACTCTTCATCAAAAAATAAAATACATCTAAAACAACAAAGTGTGCACACTTGACCTCATCATGAACCTTATAGTGTCTTGCAAGTTGAGAAAATCAAAGAGAACCCCTTGAACACATTAACACCAACCACACAAGTGGAACTCATTCAACAAAAAGACAAACAATAACATATTGAACAAGTCATGACACTAAAAAAATATGATTGGGGCTCCTTGGATTTCGAACATGGCTCGCATGACCTTTCAAAAGCATCTGCCTCAACCACTTTATCCAATGAAGCCACTTACACAACAACCTTTGATGAACATAATCATGAACAACCACTAACTTCAATAGCAATGAAAAAGCTTTATGGAAAATGTTATGAACTAATGAAACAACTTGGATATATTGGAAAAGGATGTGGTGCTCATGAACAAGGTATTGCCAACCCTATACAACCTACCACACAAAAACTAACTCATGGTCTTGGTTATTTCCCTTTGATAGAAATCACCAAGCCTTCATTCAACATCAAAAATCTCACACAACACACTCCTAATTAATCCTTAAAAATTGTCCATCCTAAACTCCTCAACATTGTGGTCTTGAACATCATCCTTTACACAATATGACAAAAACAACAAACTCTTTACTTAATGTCAATCTCATCTCACAAGATATTCCCTCCTCCCAATAAGAGTGAGAACCAAATCTCACAATCTAGAGAAACTTGTGTAAGTATGACATCTACTACTAAGCAAGATGTATCGTTGATGCAAATGACAAGACCCCCTTCTACATTTGATCAATAGGGAAACTTGTTGAGACTCCTCGAAGATCACTTGATAACCCTTCCTCCATGAACTCGAAAGAAATTGTATTACAAGACTTCATTCTATGCATATCATAGAGTTCATGGTCATTCCACTAATGAATACAAGGATTTGATTAGTAAAATGCATCATCTTAAGGAGTTTGGTATGCTTCCCTATGTGGGGGCCCCTACTTCCTCTAATTGATATTGATTTTCACTCTCGCATGCATCTTATTAATCATTTCAGCTCACCCTTGTCTTGCAATAAGAGGGGAAAGGGGTTTAGTAGCCTTGTCTTCGTATGTCACTTGTCATTACCTCTTTTTCCTAGTTGTTAACCTTTCATGAACATACAAGAGAAAGATTGGGATGTGGAAAATGTGCCTTAAGTTGGATTGCATGTGACATACTACCTTTTAATGATGTAGCTTATAGGAAACATATGACTTGGAATAGGGCTTTCCGAGTAAGCTCTAATGTCCTCTTCTTCTACTTTAAAGAAATTTTGCACCGTACTAGTGTTCATAACCACTTTAAAGTGGGACAATACATCAGCACTCACATTTCATTGTGCGATTTTATTTTTCTTGTGATCTTCTCTCTTGGAAACATTAGGTACAATGCTTCCTTGGATTAGAAATTGCACTTGTCGTCTCTTGGAAACAAGATGAGACTATTTTCACTTTCCCTCTCTTGGAAACATTAAGCATGACGTTCCCTAAGATGAAACCTTACATGAACTAAGAAAAATTCCTTTGAACAAACCCTACACCATTTTGCAATTTCTACGAGTGTCAAGCATATGAAATTTTTCTTACTTCATAGAGCTTTAAAATAATTTTCCTTTGTGGTGCCTTATTTAAATTATCAGAAGGTATAACTTTGGTATGGTTGATTAGGAAGCCCATTTTGAGGCCTGAATTTCCCCATAGCCACCTATGTGTTTGTGACGACATACTAGTTGTATGTGTCTCATTTTTTTGGGATTTCTCACCCCACAGACAACCAGAAGTTTTGTGGCCCCAAAGTGAGTATACTTTTGGGATTTATCACCCAACGGACAGCCAGGAGTTTCATCACTCCAGAGTGAGTATTCACTTTCTTTCCAAAACAAATAAGCCTAGATCTAATCTACAAATAGCTTGAAAAATGATCGAAGCTTGATCCACCTATTCATCTTTCTCTTCTTCCTAGTTTTTGACATTGCATGATTGTGCATCTTGATGGTTTGACTTAGGATCTTGGATCCTAGGGTCTTGATTTCCTTCTTGATCTTTTTCATTCTTTGTCATTTGCATCTATACACTCACATCTTTCTTGAATGTCTACTTTAGTGTGAGTTTGAAGCAAGTTCATCCTCTCACTAAAGTGGGCGTTAAATGTACTATAGAAAAAAGGAAATTTTCTTGACTTGGGAATAATTCATGATAAATTAGACTTAACAAGACCTTTATTTGGTGTTGTGAGGTGTTTTTCACATCCACACTAGGTCTTGGACCATTTCATATGGATTTAATAATGTCTTGTAAAGGTGTTGTAGAGTCTTATCACAAGATTTTGCCATTTCTAGACTTGATGAACCCATTTTACCCTAATTCAACATTATAAAAAATATTTAATTACATCCTCACATCAATCAATAAGGCTTGTAAGAAAAAATAATGTTAAACTAGTGTTGTAATGTGTCTTGCACATTCACATTGGTTCTTGTGTCTTCCTAGGCTATGTGGACCTCATTTTAGTGTTGTAAAGTGTATTTAATCATACTTTCACATTGAATTATGTGTCCCAATCTGTAATTGAATTTTACATCATCACTAATAGGCCTCTATTACCCCATATTGTGCATCTCAAGGCATAAATTGATCAAATACCCAACAAAGTCATCATACAAACCTTATTTCCTTAATTCCTGGCATCATAGCTATCAAATGGGCCCCACCAGGACTAATTCATCACCTATGGAAAATGATTCCCTATCACGTGGGATAGATTTTCCCAATGTGGTGAATGAGTCCCATTTGGGCCAATTTTGACCTTTGGGCGGGAAAATCTAAAATTTAAGTTTATTATTTTTACATGTCAGCCTTAGGGATCAAATTAATGGGAAAATAAGGTGAATTTCCTATAAAATCGAGTCTCTAAACCCTAATTCACATCTCTTAACTCATTCACCAACCATACTTCATTATTCATCCATCATTCTTCCATCTCAAGTCAAGCAAGTTAGGGTTTCATCATTTCAAGTCATGAAGATAGCAATTTTTAGATATTGAAGGGCAGATTCTTAATGATTTTCTATAGACATTCAAGATAAATCATCATGGAAAGGTAATCAGCTTCATTATTTCATGTTTCATTACATTCTTTCTTTATTTTGGTTTAATTTCCTAAAAGGGGTTTGACAAAGGCAAACATGCATGCCCTAAAATTCAACATTTCTCCTCCTTGTCTTTTGTTTTTGCAGATTTAGGCCTCTAGGAAGCTTGGAAACCATTAAGAATCAAGTTGTAAAGTTTTTTAGGTCTTCTCTTCATTTTCCAAGGAAAAATATTAGCAAAAGGTCACTTTTAGGTTCAAAAATCAGAGTTTCAGAGATGGACGCTTGTAGAGAACCAAAGTGTAGACCGAATCTCCTGTTTCCTCTTTTGAATATTCAAAAATTCAAAAGTGAACTCATTTTCCATCAATGGTAGATGAGTCCCATTTCCAGGCTTGAAAAGGGTTTTCTGTATTTTTGGATACCCTTTTGTATGAAATGGGTTCCATAATAGTTTCACAGAATAAGGACTGATTCACCCAGAATGGCGAATGAGTCCCACTAGGCCTGAAATCTAGCATTAGCAACATTTCAAAAGTTAATTCTAGCCTTCATCAATATCTTGGGTTCACACTTTCAGTTTCTCGCATTTCTATTGTAATTTGCACTCATTCTTAGGTGTTTTTGCATTACATAATGTGTTTTCAAACAAGTTGCATTCTTTAGTTTCCTACATTTCAATCATTGAATTTAGTCATAATTTCATAATACATCCCTTATATTGAGTGAACCACCTAGATTTTGTGGTGTAGGATCTCTCTTTCCATTAGGTGAAAGACCCTAATTAAGCAAAAGAGACCTAGACTCCCTAATTCTAAAATCTATGGTTTAGAGATAGAATTCGGATTAGGGTGTTTCTCAACATATTCTATATAGATTATGAAAGATATAAATGTTATTAGCATTGATAAATGCAACATGTAAGACATTAAATAAATTCAAATTATAAGTATAAAATAGGTAATAATGTTATTTTATTATTTTTTATTTATATAAAAATGTTAACTTAAGGCTATATTTAATATTACAAAAAAATAATTTAAATAATTTAACATTACAATACTAATATTATACAATATTGTTGATAATTAATTTAATTATTAACATTTAGCATTTGGGTTATAATTAAGGTAAGAGTTAGTGTTGTGTTAGAGTTATAATTAGTGTTAGAGTTAGGTTTAGGGTTAGGGCTAGAATTAGAATTAGGGTTAGGGTTAGGGATAGGGTTAGGGTTAGATTAGAGTTATTGTTAGGGTTAGGGTAAGAGTTACAATTAGAAAATTAGTGTGAGGGTTAGGGTTATAGTTATAGTTAGAAAATTAGTGTAAGGGTTAGGGTTAGAATTAGGGTTATGGTTAGGGTTAGGGTTAGGGTTAGTGTTATAGATAGATTTCAAGTTAGGGTTGGGATTAGAAATAGTGCTAGTGTTAGGGTTAGGGTTATAGTTTCTATTAGGATTATAAATATATTTAGGGTTAGGGTTAGGGTTAGGGTTAGGGTTATAATTATGATTAGGGTAAGATTCATACAATTAGTATTATTATCAGGGTTATAAATAATATTAGTATTAGCTTTAGGGTTAGTGTTAGTGTTGGGGTTAGGGTTAGGATTAGGGTTAAGGTTAGTGTTGGGATGAGGATTCTATTTAGAGCTAGGGTTGGGGTTAGAAGTATTATTAGGGTTAGGGTTAGAGTTAAAATTAGATTTAGAGTTAGGATTCATGTTAGTGTTAGGGTTATGGTTATATTTATAGTTAGGGTAGGGGTTAGAAATAGTGCTAGTGTTAGGGTTAGAGTGAGTTAGATTTGAGTTAGTATTAGGGTTAGGGCTAGGGTTAGGGTTAAGGTTAGGGTTAGGGTTAGAGTTAGAGTTAGAATAATGGTTAGGGTTAGATTTAGATTAGGGCTATGTTAGAATTAGTTTTAGAGATAAATTTAGAGTTATCGTTGGGGTTATAGATAATGTTAGAGTTAAGTTAGGGTTAGAACTTAAAATAATGTTAGAGTTAGATTTAGTTTAGGGTGAAAGTTTAGATTAGAGTTGTTTTTATTAAAAATATTTATACTTTTAGAATCTATAATTACAATATGCATGTATACATATATACATACATATATACTATACAACCATAAAAGATACATAATTTATAAATAATGCAATGAATTGGGAGTAAGAAAAACTAACTATTATGATTCATGAAAACTCTCAATCTAATCAAACAATAAAGAATAATACAAAATATAAGATAATAAATCGATACAATAATACCTTCCTTTTTATGTTATCCTTGAATGACCTTCATTTCTCTTCTCCATTTTATCCTTTCTCTCAGAATTTGTATGCACTATATTGCATCAAGCTGAAATGAATAACTAAATATGATAAAGGATGTAAAATCTCAAAGATTCATAGTTCACATTCAAATTGGAATGAAGTTTTGATTTTATAGAATAGTCCAATTTAGATGGGATGATCAAGATTGAAAGTAGAACATAGGAGATCAAGGGTTAAGAATCCTTGAGAGGAATTGATTGGAGAGTTAACTGACTGCAACTAGTTGTATAATTCTAGTTAACTATTTGTATGAGGAATTGATTTCTTTATTAACTCACACTGAGTGAGAGTGAACTAATTTGATTGATTAGTAGGCTATCATTGATTACTCAATAGAATGGAAGAGAGTTTTTGTTGATAATGATGTGGAAATTCATGAGTTTAATAATTAATAAAATGAATTAATTATTAGAGAATGTGCAAGTGTTGATTGGATAAATAAAATAGTTAATTTTATTTATTATTGAGGAATGGATAATATTGAGAGAAAATAGAGTAATTAGATAATCAAAGTAATTATTTAATTTCAAAAGTGGGAAAGTGGATAATTAAATAATTAAAATAATTATTTAATTTAGAAAGGGATAATGAATGATAATTATTTATTTAATTAATTTAGAAGGATAACATAATTAAAGATGTAATTAAATAAATATGATTTATTTAATTAATGAAGGAGGGTTGAATTAAAGTGAATTAATTAAATAATATAAAATCATTTAATCAATAGTGAAATATGAAATTAGATAATCATTAAATAATTAAACATTATTTAATAATTATGGATAGAACAAATATTAATCATTAATGTCAAAGTGTTACTCGTAGGCTAAGATAATTTCGAGTATCTAAATTTTTCCCATCTTTCATACAATGTAATTTCAAGCATTATGTCAAATAAAATTCAAAAAATCATGTTTAGAACTTTCCCCAGTATACCTCGATGATAGTGGGATAGTGTGGTGCCCCCTTGAGAAATTTGACAAAATTTCAAAAAATTCCAGAACATTTGGAAAATTTTCCGACAAGTTGATTTTAGTCATTTAAGTGTGTAGATGGAAAAGCATTATGTTTATAGATCAATCAAGGCCTCCATATTAGAAATTTACGATGCATCTAGTGCATCCAATTATGAAGGGGAGTCCAGTAGGTCATGAAAGGTCTATAATTAGGCATTTGGGGGATCATTTTCCTCACTTGTGCATTGTGAGTTTGAATATTTAAGAGTAGAGGAGTTTTCACTACTAGTAGAGCAGTGAGGTGATGGTGGTAATTTCATAGGCATCTCATCATGGATGGAACATGTAGGCTTATAATCACCTAGCTATTCTCAGAGTAGGTCACATTTGTATAGATCAACTAGGAGTGGAGGCATATCTGGACCTGGGAGGTTGTCTTATCAACCACCATGTCCAGACATAGATTAGGAGTAACCTAGGCCATCAGGATCAGGACCAAGGCAAGACATGCCATCCCTAATATAGGATATGGGTAGCTCAGGATAGCCTATTTTATTTTGTATTTGGACATATGTGTGTTTTGATTGAGCATGTGAGCTCCATTTTGGATAGGAATTATCAATTTTGTACTATGAAATGTTTTGATATATATATTAGATGCATCATTTTTCACATCAACCACATGTTTTTAATATGTTCTATATGTATATTTCTATGTGATGTTGTCTATCTTATGCATTCTATTTTTATTTGATGGTTCTTATATGATGTGTATATGGAATTATGATGTATGATTATGCTAATGTATTGATGGATGTATGGGTGCACATGATATTAGTTTATGCTTATATGTATGATGCCATGTATTGATATTCAATGCTTATGATTTATGACAAGATTAATATGCTTATATGACCTATATGCTTATGACATGTTATGCCATTTTTTATGTGATTTTATGTGGATGATGATTCTATAAAATGTAATGAAATTATATCTATTTTTATGTATTTTTATGGTATATGAATGACCTATTATATATATGATGATGTATATGATGTTATAACATGCTTATAGATGCATGATGATTTCTTTTTTGTGTCATAGCATGACACCAAAATGACTATAGGGATTCACTAAATAAATTTTAGCGAGAAGAAAAATTTAGTTAGTGAAGAATGGCTAGATGAACCATCCATCCAAATCAAGATTGATGTATGATTGATAGATTTGAGCTTTCATTAGTGCACATTTATCATCATAAAGAATTTTATTATGTGAAAATTGGATGTATGCACACTAAAATATGAATTGATATGATGAATTTTGTTTCTATTTTCCTACAGATATTGATACATGGACAACTAGATATATGTACACCAATTTCAGACAAACCTTGGCTATGTTAGTATCAATTGTTAAGATTAAGACACAATAGATAAGGAGTGCATAGATTCATACTAGTAACAAAAGAACATTGTTGGAGCATGTGAGTAAGTAGCCATAAAGCATGCTAATCTTGTTGCAAGAAAAACTTAACTGACCTTTTACTTGTATTATTAATTATGCCAAAAATAACCCACATCAAACACAAGGAACTTACTTACCCTAGTCATATTATAAAGACAAATCATATATAAAACTCAACAAAAAATAAATATCATGATCCCTCATTACTCCTCTAATCACTTGTGTATATCCTCGAGTAGCATAAGAACATGACAAGATAAATTAGATAAAAATATCATACTTAACTAAAGAAAATAATTCAACAACCATTTTGATCTTGTTACCAATGATAAGTGTTTTGAGATGGGATTATGTATATTTTGGGGGGGATTAAAACATCTCATATAAGACAACTACTCTATTTTTAAGATTGTAATAACTGATATAAGACATGATATTTGATAAAGATAGGTATATTTTGTTGATAGATAGGTAGGTAATTGATCAGCTAGTTTGTAGGCTAGTTTGATAGTTTTGTCTATTGTTCCATGATTTGTTTAAGCTCAATTTTCTATAGGATATTCTATTTATTTTTTATCAAAATGTTGTCCTTGAAAAAGGAAAATTTTATTATATAAAATAGATTGTGATAGGTGATAGTGATAGTATCATCTAATACAATGTCAAAGATCTTGTCCAAATATCTAGGTTAAGGATTGCCCCTAGTCAGGTATAGGACTAGTTATTAAGGAAAAGATGGAAATGGAAAGTATTTGATGCTCAATTTCAATCATTCTCAGGACTTGAGATGGGTGAGAAAGTATTATTAGGAGCCTATTATTTTTTTATTATGGATGGAATCTAATAGAGTAATGATAGATGAAAGATGGTACTTATCTAGAGCACCACCAAAGTGGTTTTCATTATTGGATGGATTATTTCTCTTTACTTTTTATTTTTCCATTTTTATTTTTTATTTTTATTTTTGATTTATTAAGATCATTGAAAGTCATCTTTAGTACTTGCAAAGGTGTATGCTGTTGATAGTATCAAGTAGTGGTTCACCTTCAAGATTAGATAGTTGATAAGAACTAGATACATATGCTAAGGTGATGATAGAGGGTCCTAACCAGTTAGGTGTTGGTAGATGGTCAACACTCTCCTCAAGATTCATCACAAGGGACTAACTACCTCCCATGCAGTAAATGTCTTTACCACTTATATCAAGAATTGATAGATCCATCTTTTGCTGCAATGGAAAATGTGGGAAAAAAATTGGTATTAGAGGAAGTTTCCTTAAAAGAAAGATTAACCTTTTGAGGTAGATCTTGGATGGAATACAACAAGGAGGCTCCTCTATTTGATGGATCTAATTATGTATTCTAGAAAACCAAGATGGAAGGTTTTTTTTTTTCTCTAGGGTTTAGTGTTTGGAAGTCTATTGAAATTAGATATACAAAGCCTAGAAATGGTCTGAGTATTGATTATGTGATCAAGGCATATGATAACAATGGCCAAGAAGCATATGCTATTTTTAGTTGTCTTTCTAATTCAGAACTTGTGAAATTTATGAGTCTTAAGACTACTAGTGAGATCTAGAAAACTCTGAAAAGTATGTATGAAAGAGTTGATAAAGTGAAGCAAGAAAAAATGTAAAATATAAATACTACTCATTTTACACCCTAGGAAAATTAGTCCCTTTTGACCCCTGAAACTTCCTTTTACAGAGTTGTAAACCCTATTTTTAGGGTTTTGTTTGGTGCCATTTCCTAGTTGTATCAATTGGCTACATTTATGTAACATACATTTCATCAAATCTAGCCTAAAATAGCTCATTTCATGTATTTTTTCATTTCACACATTTCATTTTTTTCATACTATTGCATATTGTTATTAGCAACTTACTTTGTTTTACATTTGAAAATTCTATATAAATCATTGCATTGCACTTTATTTAGTTTTCCTTAGCATGTTCTTTAGATGTTCCTTTGATTTTATTAAGCATGTGTTTTATAAACATAATATCCCCTCTTATGAGTTTTATTTTTATTACAACTATGAGGAACATAACTTTGACCAAAACATTACATTATCCATTGGTGTGAATGGATGTGTAGACAATCATAACACAAATACTTTTTTTTCTCCCAATACCTCTCCTATTAGTGACAAAGGTATCTTGGTGAAGAAAGTTACAAGCCTTGTGGGTCTTGACTTTCCATCTCCTCATTCCCCTTTGGATGATGTTAGACAACAAGAATATGAGATCATAGAAACATTCTTAAACATCACCTTACCTAGTCTCGATAACCATGGCAATCAAACTTTTATATCTGCTAATATCCCTCCTTGATTAGAGGATAGGTTGGTGTTAGAAGAAATCCCTATTAAGAGTCATGAAATCCTTGATCCCTCCTTCCCTAATGCTCCTCCCATTTGGGATAATCTATTTGAAAACCATAGTGGTCCTTCTCTTGATGGCTCCCCCACTATTGATGAAGCTACTTTACAAACCTAAAACTTGGATGAACATATTACAAGATCTCCTAGTAGGGTAGATAACATGGCACAAGGGAATGAGAACTTAAATACAATGGACATTCAACTAACACCTTCTCCTAATCATCCCCCTCTTGACAATCCCATCATTGCTCATTCCCCTACTGGTGATGAAGTAATTGTTGAGGAACAAATACTTACTTTTCAAGAACATGTGGCTTGTTGTTCTCCTAAAAACTCTCCTTCTAGGGAGAATACCATGGAACTTTAAAAAGGAGACACTCATAATGTATATTTCTTAGATAAATGGTGACTCTTGATTTCCCTTCATTAGAAATACATCAAAACAAGATTGTTGAGGCTATCAATACACAAGTGTCCATTAGATCCCCCTTGATCAATGGACCTCCTACAAACCCCACACGACATCCTAAAAATCCTCTAATTCTTTACCTACCATCACATAAACAATAAAATCAAAATAGGGAATAAAGTCACATTCCTTTGATTCTTTAAAAGTTGTGATTTTAATATAAAGAAAAGTTTTAAAATAAAGAAAGGTGGAGTAGCTAATAACATTTCACCTTTAATGATAAATTAAATGGTGGAACACGAGTGCGGGAACGGGTAGGAGAAAAGGATTTTTGAAATTCAAAGCATTGGAAAAGGAGATGGAGCAAGATCAAAAAATCTACTGTGAAATCAGGAGTTGGATTCGAGTCAGAAGCAAGGTAAGGATGACCAAGATGATGTGGACTCTAGAAACAAAATATAGGTGGAACCTGGGGGAAAGGAAAATTTGGAGATTAACCCAGCTACATCCTCTACCGGTAAAAATGAGAAAGCTAAAGGAGGAGTGGCGAACACAGGTGGCATTGGAGGCAATTGCAAACCCTGGACCTCACTATTCGGGGTAAAACCTAATGGAAAGTCATCTTTCCCTCTAGTGCAAAACATCTCATCCCTAGATAGAGGTAAGTTTGCTATTTCTATTCCAGATCTGCTCATTGACCATAATATAGCCCTATTGGAATGAACTCTGGTTGGAAAGTTTATAGGCCCTAGACCAAATATTGAAGTGGTCAGGGAGTTTGTTAAAAATAAATGGAGAACTAGCGAGAAAGTCTCAGTTGCTGCTCTTCCAAAGGGATTTTTCACGTTTGAATTTACTTGTAGAGAGGACATCATGGCTATTAGAAGTGGAGGTCCTTGGGTGATAGGGAAATCTTCCCTGGCTCTAAAGAAGTGGTCCTCCAACTTGGATCCTTCAGACTCTATTTTTGAGAATGTCCCTGTATGGGTTAGACTTCCAAACCTACCCTTGGAGTACTGGAGTGAAGATATCTTTCATGGTATTGCGAACTCCTTTGGTGAGCTCCTTTCTATTGACACAATGACAACTACTAGAAAGAGATTTGTTTTTGCGAGGATATGTGTGGGAGTATCCCAGGATGTTGATCTTTCTTCATCGATTGAGATCCAATCTAAATTGGGCTCCTAGGTACAAAATATAGAGTTTCAAACCATCCCATTTGCCTATTTCAAGTGTAGGAAATTTGGTCACTGGGCAAAAAAATTCCCCCTAAATGCCACGTTAGAGATAGTAAAACCATTAGGACCTGGAAAAAAGGCTTGGAAAAAAAAATGAATCAGGAGGAGAAAGGAAGGAAAATAAAGAGCAAGACCCAGAAAACAAAGATTCCAATATTCAGAGTATCTCACCAGAGATTGAAGTCGTCATGGAGACTAAAGGTGAGATCCCTATTGATCCTCATAACATGAATCTTGTTAAAACGCCTTCATCTAAGGAAAGGGATTCCGATGAAGATACCTTGGTTGGAGAAGAAGATCTGAACCTTTCTATTTCCTTGTCCCAAATGACAGTCCCTTCTGATAGAAACGAGGAGATCCAGAGTCTGGAGGATATTCTTAGTGAGGGTTTGTCCATGGATTTGAATATTCCTCTTCCCTCCCCATCTTTTGATTATCTTCCCCCTCAGGGTGTTATGTACCTAACGGATTTTAACTCCCCAGATAGGGTTAAGGACTCCCTTGAAAATATGGATCACACAGTCAATCTTTCAAGTAATGTCAATATGGACACTTTACCTTGGGAACAAAGGATCCCAACTGATAAGGACTGGGAGTCTAGTAGAGAAACAAATAGCCAAGAAGATACTAATAAAGATGAGAATATATCAAAGAAAAAGAAAGAAAAAACAAAAAATGGAAGACCCCAGGTGGCATTTCTACCAGATCAAGAGTCAAGGCAGATTGTGGAACAGAAAAGAACTCAAGAGGGAAAAAGTCTTCGAAAAAGAAAAGAGAGCGGAATAGTTTTCAAGAAATTGCGGATGGTTATCAGAAAACCATCCTGGAATGTCTTAACTCCTCTAGAATCTAATGAAGATTATGTTTTGGAATATCAAGGGACTCAATAGCCCCCACAAGCAGGATGTTCTTCGCAATTTTTCTAGAGATCACAAGCCGGATATTATTTTAACTTAGGAAACTAAAATGTCAAAGGAGAAAATTGAAAAGATGAAATTGTTCCAACATAATAGTAACCATGGTAATAATTCGAATGGTGCCTTTGGTGGCATTAATACTTTCTGGAATAGCCACATAATCAAAAATTATCTGATATTGGAAGGTACGAATCATATAGCCACTAGATTTACACATATAAGAGATAACTTCAGCTAGATTCAAGTGAATATATATGCCCCTAATGGAAAAGGAATGAGAAAATCTTTCTAGCTGGAATTAGTTGGCTTTAGGAGGATTTTTGATAGAGAAGCTTGGATTGTTATGGGGGATTTTAACACACCCTTAATGAATGAAGAAAAATTTGGGGGATCCCAAATCAACTTGGAGAGCAAAGAGGATATTCAAAATTTCATTGATAGTCAAGGGCTGATTGATCTGGATCTACATGGAGCTTCCTTTACCTAGTCTAATCGTAGAAAGGGGTTGGATCTCATACAGGTCAGATTAGATAGATCTTTAATATCCAATCATTGGTATTTTGATTATTACTACTCCCTTAAAGCTCTTACGAGAATTGGTTCTGATCATTTTCCTATTAGTTTCACTGTGGATCCAATAAAAAGGAGAACATTCCTTTCAGATTTGAAAAATTGTGGATCTCTCATCTTGCTCTTAAAGAGGAAATAGGGAAATGGTGGAATATAAGAATTCAAGGAACTACTATGTTCAGAATAGCAAAAAAGTTAAGAGAAGTGAAATGTAATTTTAAAAAAATGGAAAAAGGATTCTTTTGGGAACATCTTTAGGATTAAGTCTGATCTCTAGATGGACTTGGGAGAAATTCAATTTAAAATACAGAAATAGGATTACTTGAATGACACCAAGGAAAAAGAGAATGAGATCCTTATAAAGATGCATGATATAATTGGAAAGGAGGAGGAGTTCTAGAGACACAGATCTAGAGCTCTTTGGTTATCTGCAGGAGACAGAAACAACAGGTACTTTCATCTATCAGCCTCAAAACACATAGCTATCAACAGAATATCTCAAATAGAAGTGAACGAAAGTAGGTATGAGGAGGAGGAGGATATTAGAAAGTAGGCGAGCTCCTTCTTCAAACATCTTTCAGCAAGTGATGAAATAAACCAAAATGAACAAAATCAGTTAGTTGAAGCTATACCAAGAATTATCAACCAAGAAAACAATTCCTTTATGACTGCTATCACCACCAATGAGGAAGTCAAGAGGGCTATCTTTTCCTTTGATGGAAGTAAAGCTCCGGGTCCTGATGGTTTCCCTTTATTTTTCTTTCAATGGCTCTGAGAGATTGTTGAAGAAGATGTGGTAAATGCATTTAAATAATTTTTTGGATCCAGATGTCTTCTAAAAGAATTAAATGCTACCTTCTTGGTCTTATCCCCAAGAAACTTGGAGCTAATAATTTTGAGGCTTTTAGGCCTATAAGTCTATGTAATTCCTTATACAAAATCATATCTAAAGTCTTAACCTCTAGATTTTTAACCTTTTTTCCTTCCTTGATTTCTCCTCAACAGACTGGCTTTGTCCCTGGTAGACAAATTCTTGACTCTATTGTTACGGTACATGAGAATATTCACTCCTTAGTTGAGTCGAAGACTGAAGGATTTTTATTAAAGCTTGATATCTCAAAAGCCTATGATAGAGTTGACTAGACTTTCTTATTTAAAATTTTAAAGGCTTTTCATTTTTGTAACAGGGTTATCCAAATGGTGGAACAACTTGTGTCCACAGCTTCCATATTGATTATGGTCAACGGATCCCCCTCATCTTTCTTCTAGAGCACGAGAGGTCTAAGGCAAGGTGAGGCTATCTCTCCTATTTTATCCACTATTATGGTTGAAAGTTTAGGTAGGAATCTAAAAAAACTAGTTGACTTTAAATCTCTTTTTGGTCTCAAACCTTCTTCAAGCAATCTGGTGTGTTCCCATCAACAATTTGTTGATGACACTATGCTTATGGGTAAAGCCATAGTGTCTGAAGGAAAAACTATAAAACAGCTGCTTGACAAATACGGGAGAGCTTTAGGATAGCTGATCAATAATCAAAAAAATTCACTATTCTTCTTCAACACTCCAGATCATAGACAAGCAAAAATTGCCATAATTCTAGGTTGCAGGGTGGATTCCTTTCCTACCACCTACCTTGGTTTACCCTTAAGCTTGAAACCTCATGAGTATTTTTGGCTCTCGCTGGTTGAAAGATTTACCAAGAAGCTTGCAAGCTGGAAAGGAGCACTGCTAAGTCAAGCTGGAAAACTTCAACTCCTCAAAGCCTCTCTCCAGAATCTTCCTATCTATGCCCTAAGCCTATTTAAGATTCTTGCTAAATTCGCTAAGGCCATTGAAAAAAAAAAAAGGTTTCTTTGGTCGGGTGTTGAGGAAAAAAAAAAGACTTCCCTTAATTGGTTGGAATCTGGTTTGCAGACCTAAAAAGGCCAAAGGTCTTGGTTTAAGAAGAATCAGATCAGTTAACAAAATCCTCCTAGCTAAACAAATCTAGAGAATTTCTTCATCTTCTCTGGAATGGATTGATATTTTGGCTAGAAAATATTTAGAAAACAACTGCTCCTCCATTATTAAGAAGGATCCCCACCTCCTACCCAGAGGGTCTACATCCTAGAATAATATAATCAATGGAAAAAAGATTGTGGATGATGGTATTGGATGGCAAGTGAGAAATGGTTATCATACTAGATTTTGGGAGGACAGATGGCTTTTTAAGGAGCCAATTATAAAAATCAACTCCTTCAGTGATTGGGAAGATATTTGTAAGGCACGGTTTGGAACCTATGTGAAAGACTACAGAGTGAATGGTAACTGGGTGGACTTGTGTAGTGTTAGTCAGGCTTTGGCTCCTATCTAGTCTTCTCTACTGGCTGTTAGACTTAGTTCTCAGCAGTTGGATGATCATGTGGTTTGGACATATGAACCCTTTGGCATTTTCTCTGTGTCATCCACCTTTGCAAGAATTACTTATTCTTTGGACCGTCCTCCCTTCTAGTCTAAAGCTTCGTTCAAACACTTGATACCTAAAATCAATATCTTTTTCTGGATCCTTCTCCGAAACAAGGTGCTCATGATTGATAACCTATGCAAACACGGATTTCAAATTCCTAATAGATGCTATCTTTGTAAGATGGAGGCCAAATCTATGCGTCATTTATTCCTTCATTGCTCATTTGCTACTACTATTTGGGAAAAAATTATCAGGTTATGGCACCTTCCTTGGGTTTTCTCTTCGTCCATTGAAGACTTCTTCACTCAATGGAAAGCCTCAACTATAAATCCTATGCTCAAGCTTTTATGGGATTTATCCTTCCCTCACATTGCTTGGGGCCTCTGGAAAGAATGCAACAATAGAATTTATAGAGATAAAGAAACCTTTGTGGATATTATCTTTGATAAAATTGTTATATTTTTGAAGGAAAATTTCAATGCCTTTGTTCAGAAGGATAGCATGTCCATGAAGATGGTGCATTCATCCTATGACCTTACAGTTGCTAAGGATTGGAACATAAGTCTTGATTTTCCTAGTATCGCTATGAAACCCAAGAAGGATAGAGAGGGGGTTTGCTGGTCTTTCCTACCAAACAGTTGGTTCAAAGCTATCTTTGATGGTGCGGCTAAAGGTAATCTAGGTGCGGTGGGCTGTGGTGGAGTTATAAGGGATTCCTTTGGAAATTTCATTGGTGTGACGACATCTCCTCTTGGTTCCCAAACTAATCATCTGGCGGAGGCTGCTAGAAGTCTTAACATCAAAAATCTATGGCTTGAAGGAGATTCCAAAAACATAATCGACTACCTCCATGGCAAGTCTCCCCCCTCATGGACCATTAAATCATGGGTTGAGGATGCCATACTGACTTTGGTGAAATTTGATAACATAAAAATATCACATTATTATAGAGAAGCCAATGTTGTTGTAGATTTTTTCGCTAATGAAGGAGTTAGGAGTAAAGAAGTGTGCACCTGGCTTAATTTTAGTGATCTAAACTCTAATGTCTTCGCCCTATTAAATTATGATAAATCACATGGAAAAGTGACATGTTATCCCTTTAATGAGGACAGGTTGGATCTTTCACATCACAATCATTAGATTGCATGGTACTGAGCCCAGTGACTTAATCTGTAAGAAAGCTCCACAAGCTTTATGGGTTAGATTTGGCGGGGCAAATTTTAGTAAATATTTCGCTTGGATCTACCCCACTGTGTTGGTTGATATGGGTGGAGACAGAAAGTGAATTGAGCCAGATAGCTATGAAACACACATGAAGAATGCCAAGGCTTGGAATAAGGTTAAAAGCAGAGGGTTGCTTCCTTTCCTGGAGAAGCTCCATGGCTGTAATCAAGAGGCTACAGACCTCTTTGTTAAAAATTGGAATAATGGAAATTTGACCCTATTTGGTAGGAATGTGGAGCTCAGCGAAAATTTAATCGCGGATGTTATGAGATTATCTACTGAAGGGAAGTTCTTTAGGGACAGGGCTCTCTCTGATGAATCCATGATCAAATTTCATAAAAAGGACAAAGAAATGCTAGGTCTTGTTAAAATAGCTAACAACTACTTCGATGCAGACACCATAAAGGCCATTTAGAAAAAGGTTTTGCGGGTCATTATGGAGTACATTACAGTGGACGGGCATTTCACCAGAGTTTATGGCTACCATTTTTCTCTTCTCAACCACTTCCACTACAAGGTTAGGGTCTCTTTCCCCTATTATCTTTTCTATTCCTTGAAGAAAAGTTTGGAGGATAACAAAAAAACACCGTAAAAGATTCCCCATCCTGCACACTGGGTTAATAAGGTTGATTGTTGAACATGTCCGAAATCTACCTGCCCCCACTATTCTAGAAACTATCCCTGATTCTAAGAGTGATGACACTAAGCCCAGTGGCTCGGAGTATCTGCCTAATTCTAGTCCAGCTAAAATTGTCCATATCTCGCACGTTGTCCCTTCTAGGAACAAAAACCCTACTCCCCTTTCTGGTAAAGCCCGAGCTGAGCTTGAGCCTGATAGCCCATCCCTTAAGAACAATTCTTCTGAGAAGAAACCCTAGGCCAAATGCCTTATTTCCTACTCTGAAGACTCTTCTAATTCAGAGGAGTCTGATGCCAAAAAAAATGAGTTTTGCACTGAACCTATGCAGGATAAACTTGCTAAAGATGACTCCCATATTATTCCTAACCCTGAGAAAACTTTCCCTAATATAGGTAAGGAGCCCTCTCTGGATGTTCTGAACCTTGCCAAAACCAACTTTGAGTCCCACTTGAAACTCTTGGAATGGACTTTCATCAAAATTAATGAGCTGAAAACAAAAAATTGGGCCCTTCAAAACAAGATTGAAGAGTTGGGTGCTAAGATTGCAGAGATTGAGAAGAAAGATGTGGATGGTGGGGTTCAAGGTTACAACAACAGAAATATTGACTCCAATGTTGAGAATATTAGAAATACCATCAAAACTGTTGCTAAGAAAAACAACCGAATGGCAAGACACAATGCCATTATCATTAACGGTATGACAGAAAAGTTAGATAAAGCCCAGCAGGGGTCTCTGGTGGTTGATCTAGAGGAAACAGAGGATAAAAGCTAGGAAACGGATACAGGCATATCCAAAAGAACTAGAGCCAATACGAAGCGCAAGGTCCCCCCTACTTCAAAGATGATCCAAATATTCAAAAAAAGGGTGTCAATGATATGCAGATTTTGGAGGCGAATACAGAGTCTATTGTCAAGACTCTAAGTTAACAGTTGGGGATTTTGTGTTTACTTTTTTGTTCTTTTTGGTTTGACCTTTTTGGTCTATTTCGTTTGGTTGGTGCTGATCTTTTTTCAAGTAGCTAGTCTTTTTGGTTTGACTTTTGTGTCCTCTCTTCTTATTTTAAAATGTTGTGGTTTCGAGTCCCTGTAAAACCCATTTTACCCTTTTATCAAAAACAACAAAATCAAAATAAACCTAAACTTATCATTTACTCTCCTCAAATTAATGTATCAAAACAAATGAGTTATAATACCGTTGCTCATACATATAAAACTTGAAATAATCCACAACCACAACAACCCACACCAGCACCCTTACCATTGCCTAATCCTATCCACCTAACCCTTTCTTACCAGGTCGCAAGGAGTATGATCTTGTCGAGCAACTTAAGAATACTCCTACTAAGACATCATTGTGGAACCTTATTCAAGCCTCCCCTCACTAGCACAACATGATCCAAACAACCTTACAATAAGTTCCTATCCCTTCTAATGCACAACCAAATGACATAGCTACCACAATTCAAGGATTGAATGTTGACATTGTTTTCCACCAAAGTGAGCTCCCCACTTTGGACATGCAAAAACAAAATGAAGCTTACCAAATAATATCTCAATACAATACGATAGGGATAAAGCAAACCCTTGTTGACAATGGCTCCACTCTTAATGTGTATAGTATAAAACTCTTGGATATGCTTTGTTTGGATACATCTAAACTTCAACTTGATTCTCTATCTATTAAAGGCTTTGACAATGTAGAAAAATAATCACTTGGTGTGATTACGTTTCCTATTATAGTTGGATTGGACACATTAGATACAAAAATTCATGTTATCCCTCATGAACTTTCATATAATCTCCTTCTAGGTAGAGCATGGATTCATGAAATGAATGCAATGCCTTCCACTCTTCATCGCAAAATGAAATGCATTCAAGAAAGAAAAGTATACACAATTGAAGCTGACCTTGATCCAAATAATCATTTTCACATTGAGAAAAATAATGTACATGATTTAAACACATTAACACGAACTACGCAAGTGGACCCTATCCAACAAACAAAAAAAAAACAACATATTGAACAAGTCACAAAGCTATTAGAAGATGATTGGGGTTCCTTAGAATTCACACCACCACTCATGGATGATCCTTCAACAACATCCACCTCAACCACTTTAGAACAAAACACAACCAATTACACAACAACCTTTGAGAAACAAAATAATGACCAACAACTCAATCCAAAAGCAATGCAAAAGTTTTATGGAAAAAGTTATGAACTTATGAAACAACTTGGATATAGTGGAAAAGGATGTGGTGCTAGCGAACAATGTATTTTTGTCCCCATCGATCTTCACACAAAAAAAAACTCATGGTCTTGGTTATTTCCCTTTGATATAAATTGCCAATCCTTCCCCTAACATCAACACTCTCACACAACATACTCTTAAATCAACCTTAACCATCAACACTAGTGGTCTTGAACTTCATCCTTTCCCCAACATCAAACAACTACACCTTCATTTAATGTCAACTTCATCTCACAAAACATTCATGATTTGAATACATTAGATTTTCTATCCTCCTATAATGGATATAATAAAATATTGCAATCTCAAGAGCCTTGCATAAGTATGACATCTACTACTAAGCAATATGTATCTTTGATGCAAATCACAAGACCACCTTCTACCATTGATCAAGATGGTATCTTTTCAAGACTCCTCCAAGATCACTTGATCACCCTCCCTCAAAGAACTCAAAAGAAATGCTCTAACAAGACTTCATTTCATGCATATCATAGAGTTCATGGTCACTCCACTAATGAATATAAAGCTTTGAGTCATAAAATCCAACATTTTCAGAAGTTTAGTATGGTTCCCTCTATAGGGGCACCTAATTGCTCTAATTGATATCAATATTCACTCTTGCCTACATTTCATATATCGTTTCATCTCACCTTTGTCCTGCACTCAATAGGGGCAAGGAGTTTAGCAAACCTTCTCCTCATATGTCACTTGTGGTTTCCTCCTTTGGCTAGTCATTAACCTTTCATGAATACATAAGAGAAAGTTTGGGATGTGGACAACATGCCTTAAGTTAGCTCGCATATGACATACTTCTCTTCTTCATGGCATCGCTTCTTCAAAACATATGACTTGGCATAGGGCTTTCAAAGTAATCTCTCATGTATTCTTCTTATACTTTAAAGAAATTACTAATAGGACTAGTGTTCGAAACCACTTTAAAGTGGGGGCATACATCACCACTCACATTTCATTATGTGATTCATTGGGCTTGATTCCCTCTAGGAGTGTGATACTTCTTTGATACATCATCTCTTGGAGATGTTAAGCACAATGTCCCCTAAGATAAGACCTTGCACAAACTAATAAAAATCCCTTTGAACAATCCTTACACCACCTTGCATTTACAATATCTATGAGTTTCAAGCATACAAATTTTTGCTTACCTCATACAGCTCAAAACTCTTTTTCCTTTGTGGCGCCTTATTAAAGTTATTAGGAGGTATCACTTTGGTATGGTTGAGGGGGAAGCCCATTCTGAAGCACAAATTTTCCCATAGCCACCTATGTGTTTCAGTACATACCAACTAGCATATGTTTCTCACCTTTTGGGATTTCTCACCCCTCAAACAATCAAAAGTTTCATGGACCCAGAGTGAGTATGTTGTGGATTTCTCACCCAACAAACAACCAAAAGTTTTGTCATCCCAAAGTGAGTATGCATTTTCTTTTTGACAAACAACCTAGATCTGATCCACAACTAGATAGACAAACGATCAAAGCTTGATCCACCTTTTCATTTTCATCTTTCTCTTCTTCCTAGTTCTTGCCATTGCATTATTTTGTATATTGATGGTTTGAATTGGGATCTTGGAACTTGGAGGCTTGATTACCTTCTTGATATTTTTCATTCTTTTTCATCTAAATCTATACACTTGGATCTCTCTTAAATGTCTACTTTAGTGTGAGTTTGAAGCATGTTCATCCTCTTGCTAAAGTCGAGGATAAATGTACCATAGAAAAAAGGGACCTCTTCCTTAACATGGGAATAATTGATGATAAATTGGACTAAAGGAGGCCTTGATTTAGTGTTTTGAGACATTTTATGCATCCACACTAGGTCGTTGACCCTTGCAAATTGAATAACATGCTTTTAATGGTGTCCTGTAAAGGTGTTGTAAAGTGTTGTAAGATACTTTCACACTTTTATAGACTTAATGAACCCATTTCTCTCTAATTCAAAATTAAAAAATGTGTTTAATAACATTATCACATCAATCTAGAAGGCTCATAACTTAAAATTAACTTTAAACTAGTGTTGTAATGTCTCTTGCACATTCACATTGGTTATTATGCCTTCCTAGGCTATGTGGATCTCATTTTAGTGTTGTTAAGTGTATTTAATCACACTTTCACATTGAATTATGTGTCCCAAGACCTAATTTACCTTTAAATAATCATTAATAGGCCCCTATTAACCCATATTGTGCATCCCGAGGCAATATTTGATAAAATACCTGACACAATTGCAATTTAAACCTTATTTCCTTATCTCCTAGCATCTTAGCTATCAAAATGGCCCCTATGGGACCCATTTGGAATCGATGGTGAATCAGTACCATCCAAGTGGGACCCATTCACCATGGGTGTTGAATGAGTCCCATTTGACTCATTTTTGGCCGTTGAGCAAGAACAATTGAAATTTAAGTTTATTATTTTGACATGTCAGCCTTAAGAATCCAATTTTTGGGCTAATAAGGTGAAATTCATATAAATATAAGTATTTTAACCCTAATTCACATCTCTTATCATTCATTCATCCACAAATCTTCCATCTCAAGTCAAGCAACTTAGGGTTTTAACATTACAAGTCACTCAACATCAATTTTCAGGCATTCAAGGGTAGATCCTTCATGTTTTACTGCAAACTTTCAAGATCAAACATCATGGAAAGGTAATCAACTCCATTATTGAATGTTTCATTTCATTCTTTCATCATTTTGGTTTAATTACCTAAAAGGGGTTTGACCAAGGCAAACCCCATGCCCTAACATTCAACATTTCTCTCTCTTGTCTTGTGTGTTTACAGATTTAGACATTTTGGAAGCTTGGAAATCATTAAGAATCAATTTGAAAAGATTTTTAGGTCTTATCTTCATTCAAAAGTTAAAATATCAACAAAAACTCATTTTCAGGTTTGAAAATTAAAGTTTCAAAAGCAGACACCTATAGAGAATCAAAGTGCACACCGAAAGCTCCAGATTCCACTTTTGAATATTCAAAAATTCAAAAGTGTACTCATACACCATGAGTGGAAAATTATTCCCACTCCATGGTCAATTTTGTGTTTTCTACATCTTTAGGTACCGTTTTATCTGAAATGGGCTCTAGTTCAATTTTGCATAATTGGGACTAATTCACCTAGAATTGTGAATGATTCCATCTAGGCTTGAAAATTAGCACGAGCAGCATTTAAAATATCATTTATAGTCTTCATCAACATTTCAAGTGCACACTTTTTTTTTGGTTCATTTATGTTAAGTTTTGCATTCATTTCTAGGTGTTGTTGCATTATACAATGTGTTTTCAAACATTCTTTGTTTCCGTAGTTTCCATTCATTAATCAATTAATCTTATTGGTTTCTTGAATTCAAACGTTGCATCTAGTCATATTTCATCCATATTCCATTAATATCACATTAATCTTTGAATGTGAACATTGCATTTTGGCCCATCTTTCTCCTTTTAGGTGAAAAACCCTAGAAGTGCTAGAAAGGATTAGGGTGCCAAAAATCTATGTTCCAGTTGCACTAACCAATAACTTATTTTCCAAAAGATTATTATATTTTATTGCACTTATCAATGGCTAAAGTTTTCTATTACATCATTTCAATGATCAATTGTGACCTAACAAGCATTTGTGTTATTTAAAGTTAAATATGTAACTTCAAACATTTATAGCATTCTTGGCTTCAAATCCATATTCATATGGAGTTTCCAAAAAAATGGCATCATTTTTATCATAAATATCATTTGTACCACCCATTTTTATTGCACAATTGAAGGGAAATTGTACAAAATCATGTCATTTAAACAAATATGCCCTTCAATTACATTGTTACACATCAAATGCATCATTTTTGGCACTAAATACAAGAAAATAAAAAGATGAGTAGGGTTACATACCTCTATCTATGTGTTGTCTCATCATTCATATATCATGACCCTCTCTACTTGATGATCATATTTATAATTTTTGCTATCATCTCGACACCTTTACTCTCGAAGACTCTAGAGGTGTAAAATTCTCAAATCCTAAGAGTGCAAATAAGGAGAGTAGTCTTTCATCATTCTATTTATAGTGGCTAACTTTGATTATATCTACTCACCCCATCATCCTCATCTGTCATATGTTGACTCCATTGTTTCCCTTTGACACCACTTCACCTAATTTCCCATCTTCTATCTAATTAACTTACTTCATCACACCTTTTCACAAATTTGAACTAATTTTTTTTGTCAAAATCTCAAGGGAGCATCTTACCTCCATTTCCTCAATTGTTGGGGAAAATTGGGGCATGTTGTCATTAAATCCTTCACACTTTCTTTAAAACAATGTTTTAAAAATTCCTTGTCTAAAAAAGGGGTAGAAAATAGACACTTAAATTTGACTACAATATTTCTTCTAAAATATCATCATTTTTTGTCATCGGGTCTCATCAATCCATCTTCTAGATTTAACTAGATATTTTTATTATTTAATGAAATTAAAATTATTTCCCCTTCATCCTAGATTATTAAATAATTTTTAAATTTTTAATTATTTAAATTTTTGAATTTCCCTTCATTTTTAATTTGACCACTTGTCTTGTATTAATTAAATAATTTCAATTATTTAATGTTTTGAATTTATTCCCCTCTTGTAAATTGTTTAAATAATTTATAATTATTTAATTAATTTATCACAACAATAATCTTTTCCTAGATCACATTAATTAAATAGTTACTTATAATTATTTAATTACTTAGGCTAATTATTCTTGTCAACCTTATCCTCTTTTAAAATGAATAAAATTATTTATTTTATTATTTTCTTCATCGTACTTGAAATAAGTAATTAATTAATTTAATTATTTCTTAATTACTCATGCATTTCTACCTCACTTGTTAACTCCCACTCACTTCGAGTGCACTCAATCAATTTAGTCCTCTATCAAATCTATTATGTTTCACTAAAAATCAACCACACTTATCTATTCAATCAATTCTCTTATCTGATACATAAAATTACTTACCTCAAATCATGCAATCAATTAACTCCTCATGAATTCCTCTCATTCTTAACAATTTGTCTTTTAAGTCTCATACTCAATCTCAACCATTGATTGGTATCTCCTAAAATCTATAAATTCAGCTTTTATTTATCTATTATCCCTTTCTCACTGATTGTAAGAAATTCATATACATATCATTTGAAAGTGCTTTATGCTCAAAATCCAAGAGTTTCTTCAAGGTGAAATTGAAGAATAATTGAACTCAACAAGGTCATCATGTAGGTTTGTATTGGTTTATTTGTTTGATTTTCCTTATGCTTCATTTGTGTTTTTGTAAATTTGATTATGTTTAGTTATTTTCTATTTATTTCACTATCAATTTTCTGATATATGGGGTAAACCAAATGACTAGGATGTCTCTACTTTTTGTTTTTCCCTTTCTCTAATTGTGTAGTGGATTTGTTTATTTTTTTGTTATCTTGATCTAGACTTGAAGATCATTTGTACATTAGAATTGTGGCTTCATCCACCTACCCATTTTTTAATATTTTCAATATTATTTTATAATTAGTAATAAAAACACGTATTCATAAAAAAATAAAAAATAAAAAACAATTCTAATATGCTAAAGAATTGAATGATTATTAGATCCCTTATTTATATAGTTTTGATACCACAACCCAATACTATCACTTTAAAATATTTAACAGTTAATTTTCAAATGTTTAATAACAATAAATTATGCAATTGACAGTTAAACCAATAGTCTAAACAATTATCATCACAAGAAGACAAATGGGTGTTCAACATTATTTAGTCAATTGAAACATTGGACCACAATATTTATCCATACTTCTCTCTAAATTCTTTTGGTGAAAAATATTTCCCATACATGTAGAAAATTTGTATCAATTGATAATCATCAAAAAGAAAATATTATCTTCTCCACCCAGAGTACCTATTACTCCAAGCACATTAAATTTTTGTCATTACTTTCCTTTATTTATTACAATCAAATTATTTGTGATGTCCTATCTCATGACATTAAAACTCTTATTTCAAGAATGGATACTTTTCTTTCCACTATTGGGCTGCCCATACAACATTGCTAATCATGAATGAAAGATCTTCTAAAACTAAGCATCCCACTTCTACTAAGTTGGTCGACTCCATTTTAGTAGCTACTTGTATAATTTAGATTAAATGGTCAAGCAATCATTTCTGAGGAATAATTTTCATATGAAATAAACAAAATTTTAGTCTAGTAATATTAAATATGAAATCAATAGTCAAAAAACTTTATATTGAGACATTTAACTATCAAAATTTTCTAATCTAAATAAATGTTTTTAATGAGGAAAAAAAGGTTTTGATGGGACCCAAAACCCATTACAGTCAATTTTGAAGGGACTAAAAACCCTATCCAAGCAAAACATACTATAACAAAAATAATCCAAATACCATCAGCAACCCATCAACCGTAGCACAAAGGTTTTACAGGGACCTTGAACCTATAAATCAACTAGAGTTGAGACCTAACATCCAAAGGTTTTTAATGGGACCTTGAACCCTTAACCAAGTTTTCTCAGAGACCTTAACCCCATAACAAGTTTTGAAGGGACCGTAAACCCTTTACAATCAGGTTTTGGCAGGGACCTAGAACCTAGAGAAACTAAAAGAAACCTCCTAAAACATTCAAGAAACAAAGTAGTCAGGTTACAGCAAACCACTCCCAACACCAATCAATTAGAAACACCAAACCAACCTCCACCTCAATAGGAGAGGGCTCCCCTCTATAAGAAAGGATGAAGAGAGAACCTTTACCAAAAGACATAGAGCTTCCCACTAGATCCACAACACCCCTTTCCACCTCAATATGAAAGAACTCTACCTCAATAGGAGTAGCCTCCACCTCCATAGAAGACATCATCTGTAGAACCAAATACAAAGCAGCTACACCCACAGAAAGGAAAGTCACAACATCCTTTGGCCTAGCAGCAAACTGGAGCTCAGAAGAAGGAAAGGAGCACATCACAACCAATCTTGAGAAAATAAACTTCTGGGCCTTAAGCATCACCATTTGAAGGAGCCCAACTGTCAAGAAAAAAACACTTCTAACCTACAGAATGAACTTAAGAGCACCAAAGGGGGAAAATAACCCTCTATAGAAACTAAGAATTAAAAACCAAGGACCCAGCTAAGGAAACCACTAACACAAGCCACAGTGCCAAAAAATAGACCAAGCCTCTCATATAAAACTAAGCAAAGAAACCAAGAGGGGAACACAACAGCTCTCACATAAAGCTTAAGAGAAAGGGACAAGAAAAGAATCATCCACAACCACTTCTGAACTATCAAATAGAACCTCTAAAAAAGCTCAGAAGACAAAGAAAAAAACTCAATATGGCCCATAATAAACTCCTCCACAAGCCATCCACCGTAGAGGAACACCAATAGCTACACAGAACCCCAACAGAGGAACGAGAACACTCCCAAAGAAAGTAAGAGCAGCTGGGCAAAAAAGGAAGGCTTGAAAAACCACCTAGCATCAAGAAAAAAAAAAAGAAAACTAGAGCAACAAGAGCTTCAACAACCACAAGGAAAAACCCCCAATCACCAGAACAAGGGATCACAAAAGCACCCCACTCCAAAACAGCTCAGGAGACCAAGGCCAATGACCTAGAACTAGCTGAGGCCCCAACAAAAAACACTCCCAGACTCAACACAAGGGAAAGAGATAAAATAGACCACAATGAAGTAAAATGAATGATCCAAATGAAGGAGGTGGATGGAATACAGATCTAATACATAAACTCATAAATAAACACAAAATTGATTCACTGAAAAATCCTCTATGTTGCTGCACATTTCATTCATCACTCAATACATTACATATGCCAGAATGCTACAGCATTTCATATGATCACTTCCATCTTGTCACCTAATGCTCTAACCCATTACTTGATGCCTTTTTTATAGAGGGCTTAGAATACATATAGATAATTCTGGAAACTACAAAATACATTCTAGAAATTACAAAGGACTCTTCTAGAACTTAGGCCAGCCTGTCTATCTTCTAGAACAATCTCTAACTTAGCTAGAAACAATCTAACCCTTTCTAGAAATTCTTATTTGATTTGTCTTTTCCAATTTAATATTTGTCTTAATTATATTCCTAATGAGTGGGAGAAATTATATTCCAACACTCCTCCCTAATTTCTACCATGAATGTTGCGGCATTCCCCAATCTCTTTTGCCATTGACAATTGTCTTCTTTCTCTTCTTTTCCTTACGGTTGCAACCAACTCTTGAAACTTTCTCAAATCCTTTTCTTTTCCATCTTGATGATCTTTATGCCTTGACGATGCCTTTGTCCTAGTCTAAGTCTTCAAACTTCAAACCATCTCTACGATCTATAGATCTCTTTCCTCAACTCTTTTCAACTCTCATCCCACTGCTACGGCAGTCATTCAAACTTCAAATTTTTAGAACTTCAAACTCAAACTCACTATCTGTAACTTTCCACCTTCTTTGATGTCTTGTCTTTACATGATTGCTATCATCTTCAAACTTATTATCAATTATGCCTTTTGAAAGCCTTGCTTGAATTCCATCAACTTTCACTTGTGAACTTTTATACTTAAACAAGTTCTTGATCATACCTATAATTTTCTGCCAACTCAATCTGTAAACCCATCCACAATCCATTTTCATACAACCTACAATAGAATCCTTCTTGCACTCTTTGTTCCAACATGTCTTTTCAAAATGACTCTTCAAACCACAAATACTGCAAGGATGTAAGTCCCAACATCTATCCTTCATATGTCCTTTTCTGTTACAATGACAACATTGCACACATTCCATTTCTTTAACAAATTTGGTTACACCTGTATTATTTCCTTTACCTATCACATATCCAAGACCTTCATGCTTTGGCCTCATTATTGGCTTAATTGGCTCTCTTATCCCTTGATCATACCTTCCTAAAACTTTACCTTTGTATCCCATTCTTTCCATGATCTTTAAACCAATATTGTTATCATTGCCATTACATCTAACAACATTATCTTTTTGACAATTTTTATCACAAATTTCTTCAACAAAAACACATTTATCAATGTATGAATTCAAATCCTCTGTACCACAAGAAACATCACATATGGATATCCTTGCCTTCAAACATTCATTCTCTTCATTCAATCTTGATATTTCATTTTTGTATAAACTAATCTCTTCTTCTAATTTCTTCGCCTTTTCTTCTAAATCATCAACCAATTTCACTCTTTGTTCCAATTCTTCATTCCTTATATTAATCTCATCATACAATTTTAGTTTTTCTTCAAGCTCTTTATTTTTCTCTTTAACTTTGGACGATTCCTTCACCTGCAAATGATGTATTTGTTTCAAAAACTTTAACTTGTCCTCTAACTCTTCAATTGCCTCTCTAGAATCACTAATTACATTTAAAAGGCTACATTTTTCTGCTCCAATTTCTTTTCTTAATTTTTCCAATTCTTTTTCTAAAAAATCCTTTTCACATTTTAAACTTGTATTTTCTTTCTTCTCCTTTACTAATTCTTCTTCTAAATCTTTTGTTTTCTCTTTCTTTAGTCTATTAGCTTTTCCCATTGAATCAAACAAATAAACTTACCTTACTTTTACAATCTTTGCCTGCCTTCACTCTTCCACAATATCTTTCAACAACTACACCTGTATCTTTCTTTCTTCAGATCAATAAATTGCAACTAAAATACAAAAATCAACTTGCTTGACCACATTCCACAGTTGTACCGTTTGTTTACTTATTTTAGCAATTTCAATAGCACTCTTGAATTCCTCTTTTCTCATCAACGGTGATATAACAACTAAAAATAAAAACCTCAATCTATATTTGCAAATTCAAACTACTAATCATACCTTTTCTACACTTAGGTCACTTTATGTCCACTCCTTGATGACTATGACTCCTCTTGACAACTTCATAAACAATTTCGACTTCTTTACTGGAAACAACGATGCATGATAGCTTCAACTTTTTTGCTCTGGCTATTTTCCAACAACATCAAATCTCTTGGACGGAGGTCTTTGACTTTTAAACACTTCATGTAATTTATCAACAGCTCCTCAAACATCAATCACTTTTGCCTACAGCTTCTTCCCAACGAATCAGCTTTAACTAGGCAGACATGACAAACCCATGACTTCTTTTTTGGCAATCTTAATCTATAGATCCACAATCTTTAATTCATGTGATTCCCTTTGCTAAAGGACTGCAGCTCTTTTAGACTACGATCTCCAAAAGACAATGACTGACAGCTTCAAAACAATTGTAATTTGAACTCCAATCACCTTTAGGGACTTAATTGACAGCAACTTGTACATCAGCTACAACTGAGTTGATACCAGCATACTCTCCTTCCATTTTAATAGTAATTTCTCTTTCCTTGCAATCATTTTAGACACAGCTACAAACCCTCGGCTCTGATACCAATTGAAGGAGGTGGATGGAATACAGATCTAATACATAAACTCAGAAATAAACACAAAATTGATTCACTGAAAAATCCTCTGTGCTGCTGCACATTTCATTCATCACTCAATACATTACATATGCCAGAATGCTACAGCATTCCATATGATCACTTCCATCTTGTCACCTAATGCTCTAACCCATTACTTGATGCCTCTTTTATAGAGGGCTTAGAATACATATAGATAATTCTCGAAACTACAAAATACATTCTAGAAATTACAAAGGACTCTTCTAAAACTTAGGCCAGCCTGTCTATCTTCTAGAACAATCTCTAACTTAGCTAGAAACAATCTAACCCTTTCTAGAAATTCTTATTTGATTTGTCTTTTCCAATTTAATATTTGTCTTAATTATATTCCCAATGAGTGGGAGAAATTATATTCCAACACCAGAACAGAGAATAGGGGTCGCCACCGACAGCAAGAAACGAGGAGAACGCAGGACAGAAACCCTGCAAACTACTCATCTCAACCAAAAACCAAAGACCAGAGTCTGCATAGGAGAGGAATGGACCACAAAATCCAACCACCGCGTCAGCAAAGCCAACAGACGCGCCAACAGCCAAGAAGATGCAAGGATCCCCGTTCAGACCTCTCTGCCCGCACTCTAAAATCTTCGACGCAACATCCAGCCACGCAAAGCCAGCAACAGCTCCAACAAGACCCCACGAGCCTAGCAACCCATCTGCCTCTGCATCTTCTTCATCCCCACCTCCATCCTCATCTGTGTTCAAACTGCCTCGTCCGCTCCTCTTCCCGCTCTTCACCATCGCGTTCTAGTCTTGGATATGCTAAGATGCATTTGTTTGAATATATAAAATCTAAATAAATGTTAACCCACATAGATAATTAAAATACTTTTGACGAATAGAAAATATGTCATTTAAGTTTATTGTGTGACCAATAGAAAATGGAGATTATAATACTTATGAAATATAATATTACTTCTCAAAGGATCAATTATAATTCATTCAGCTATAAAATAAATTTAATATAATATTTTGAAATTCAATCCTAATACCTTTAGGATTCTGTCAAATTACGGGAACAACTGGATAATGTTTTATTATAATAGTGTCAATATAACAGCATAATCCTTTAGCATAACAATATTTAACAATTAAGTTTCAAATGTTTAATATAGCAACAAATTATGTAATTTCTAAACCACAAGTTGACAGTTCCACTCAATCTCACCCAAATTATTCTAATGAAAAAACATCCAACAGTCTGAAAGATCTTCAACAGAAGCAGACGAATAGGAATTCAGCATTATTTCCTTGATTGGATGGCCGGGACACCATAGCAAGCCCATACATCAGCAAATAATTTGTACTCAAAATATATCCAAAAATCTCTTCAAATTATTATGGTGAGAAAGATTTCCCGTACATGTAACAAATTTGTATGGATAGACAGCCATCGAGAAGCGAATATTATCTTCTCCACCCAGAGTACCTATATTCTCCCAATGGTTTCTTATCGTCCTTTTTATTCTCCTTCCACTGAAAAGGACGGCGTCACTATCTTCAAATTAGGCCAAAAGTACGGCGTCGTTCTTTTGAGGAAAAAGTACCAACCAGAGATAAAGAAGTTAAAAGCACAGTCAGGAATCCATTACCACCTCTTCTGTCGTTGTATTTGCTGGACACCGCAAAGAATATGTGAATAATTGGAGCTTTTTGGATAAGCCTTCATTAGATGCTTCTAAGTCAGCTCTTCTTTTACAGAGAGTTTCAATCCATAGCTTTCTTTCAAAGATAAAGTTCCAAGAATTTTCAGTACATGTGCAATTAACCTGTGAACACTCTTCAAGAAAACCTTTTTCATTGAATATATTCTCTTTGTCCATTTCAAGGGCTATGTAAGACTCAACTTATCGGGTCCATTCCTGTCTGTAATACTCCTTCAGCTGTTGTGCCGGTTTGAGGAAATGAAATGGTGTTAGAGTTCGAGGGCTCTTGAAATTCATGGTGTAGTCTCGCATTAGAGGGAGAGCGCGTTACTCAGCCAAGAATGACTTGCCCATATCATGTTTTAAAAGACAAATATTATGGGCAGGTCATTCTTAGCAAAGCATCCGCTCCGCTTCTCCTGCTAGACCCTCCATGTTGTTAATTGAATCATTGATAACAGTTGCTTCCCTTGCTATAAAAAAGGAGTGTATATTTTATTCGGGAAGAGCTTAACTTGCTGCACCATTGTAATCAACTTGCACTTTCCTTAGCAAGGCCTGGTTCCGATTTTGTAATGTAATTTCTATGCATTGAGTCAGCTGGCTGTATTAATTACAAAGGTTCATACGGAGGCAAGGGGTTGCCATCAGTTCAAAATAACTTTGCATAATTTTAAAACTTCATTATTCTACATTAGTTTGTTGTTATTATTCTATATTCTATATTAGTTTGCTGTCAAATAAACATGCATAATTACAATTAATTATAAAAACTAAAAATAAAAAGGTTAAAAGCATACGATTTGTTTCCATTTTATATTGATTTACAGTCAAAAACAAATTTAACCTGCACATTACACACTCGCTTCACTCAGTTCTGGATAAGGTCCGGATGTGAAGATTTGGAAAGTATTCACCTATTTTGACTGGTCATCTAACTTGTATTCTACCCATTTTAACTATTCACTCTGTTAAGCCCTTAAAACTCTTGTTCCACAATCTTAAAAGTATTATTTTCTCTTCAAGGTTAGGGGTGTCATCAAACAGTGTCAACAAACAGTAGAACCAGAGTTCATCAATAGATTGCTGAGGATTAAAGATCATTGGAATAAAATAGATGGTCTTTCTTAGATTTTGAGCTTAGTTTAAATTCAAGAGGGTATTTTGAAAGTTGTCATTTACAAGATTTTAAATCAATAAAAATGTAATATAATTATAGTATTCAATAAGTATATGCAAATGTACACTTGAATCGTCAAAATCAACTAGTTGTATAATACTTCTAATATAGCTAATTATAACAATTTGTACATGCACCTCTAAATATCAACATCTTTACAATCCCTATGGATGATTGTCATGCCCATATTTAAGACACAACATTAACCCATTTTTTTTAAAACACATCTCCTCTTGTGACATGATATCATGACACTCAACATATGAACCTAGCAGTATCATGCATATTAAATAACCAAAGGAACAAGAGTAGGGTGGCAATTTTCCTTCACCCACCCTAAAAAGGAAGTTGTCTTCCTGAAATTTCTCAGGGAACTAGTGATTTATTGCAACATAAAATAATGAAAAAACTATTATATGCTGAAGGGAAGTTTTCACAGATGGAGAAAATGTAATGATCAGTACTGAAATCTTTTTAAACATTGATAATTATATACATATGACTACATTTTCTATCTCTATTACTTTTCAGATTCTCTTTCTTCTGAACTTTAAGATTGTTGAACAACAACTTCCCTACCGGTTATGCTCCAGCATTGAATAATAAGCTACCATCGTAACAGGAAGTTTTTACAAAATTGTTGTCATTGATATAAATCTACTCATAAACTTTCTCTAGCTAGGCTATTCTCATTGAACGTATGAAGAAAAAATTAACAGCAGCAGTCATTATGTTTTCAACAATGCTACAATAGTAAAGTTCAATACACTTCTACATCAGCAGTTCATCAAATTTTACACGAATTCACAATATGTTTGCATTTAGATTTCTACATCAGAGAAAACAAATGGAAGTTTTAAACTAATGTAATTTTTTCTTAACAGAAATATACTCATCTCCTTTTCTTCCTTATAGTCATAAAAGATGTCTTCTACATAGAGTTATATTTAATCTATAATGTGTATTTTTTTTCTTTTTCTTCTATTTACAACAATAAATAAAACATGGAGTCACCAATATAATTCTAATAAATTTTCTTTGCAGATTCTACAATGTTACAACTCCAGTAGAGATTTTAGATTGAAAATTCATATTACAGACTGGCAATACCAATAGGGTTTTAAAATTTTAAATATATCAAAAAAAAAAAAAAAATTCCTAATAGAAAAACAATCATTCCAGCATTGAAAGAAAAATCTGAAAGAACTATAGTCTCTGCAAATTTACTTCGCTCTTCAATGAGGTTTTACGTATAAGAGGTGAGAGTTCAGCTAAATAATAATATTTATGCAATTAGTGCAACACTCTTCAATGAAGTACAAACACCAAAAATTTTTGCAACCATTCTTTGCTACAGCGTGGAAGATATGGATAGCATGTTGATTGGCTAACTGATATCTCCACATGCAAGCCTCTTCATTAGTTCCAATTTTCTATACACAATTAACAAGAATACTTTTCCATGGGAGCTCACCTGCCATCCTAAGTGAAGGGAAATAAATTAGAATAGCGATGTACTAATCACAAATAAAGAAATATGCAAAAGCTTCAAATTGCCTTGATGAAATGAAAGGCATGGCATCTTTTAAATAGATATTCAAAAGAAAGGTGACATTATGGAACACAACCAAATTCACCAATAACCCAGCTACAATATTTACTATGCACACCTACATTATTTATGGTAGACTGTAAAGTCAAAAAGGGCTGCTGCAATGGGCATTATTGCTTTCATTCTCCCCCATAATGACCATTCGGAAGAACATGAAGTAGATCTATGAGTTTCAAGAACCTTTCACGAGCTAGAGACTTTGTGAAGATATCTACTAGATCTGATCTTTTATACTACAGTACACAATCCCAATCAATCCTTGTTGAACCAATTCTCTAATATAGTGATGTTGAATCTCAATATGTTTGGTCCTGCTATGAAACACTAAATTCTTTATCATTTGGATAACACTTTGGTTGTCACAATACAAGAAGGTAGGTCCATTTTGTATCTAGTGTAAATCCTCTAGTAGTCTTCTCAACCACATAGTTTGACAAGTTGCTGATGTTGCAGCTTTATATTCGGCCTTTGCTATAGAAAGTGAGACACTTGGTTGTTTCTTGGACGTCCAAGAGAATATGTTGAACCAAGACTAAAACCATAACCAAAAGTAGACTTTTGATCATCTATGGAGCCTACCCAATCTGAATCTATATAGCCAACCAACTTGCTATCCATTGAATGCTAAAATTTGAGTCCATAACTCAATGTCCCTTTGACATATCTAAGAATCATTTTAGCTACACTCCAATGTGTTTTATTAGGCTTTGACATGAACCTAGATACCAAGCTCATTGCATATGTGATATCTGGTCAAGTAGTAGTTAAGTAGATTAAACATCCAATCAACTATCTGTATAGAGTGGGGTCCATTATATCTGACACGTCTAAGCTAGACAACTTAAGTCCAACTTCAATAGGTGTTGCAACTGGTTTTCAACTCTTCATCTAAAATTTTTGTAGGATATCTAATGCATATTTTCTTTGATACATGAATATTTCATCTTATTTTCCCATACTTCTATACCAAGAAAGTAGTGCATTTTTTCCAAATCTTTCATTTCAAATTCAATAATCATGACTAATCTAAACTCTACAAATAAAGATGAATTATTTCCAATATAGATAAGGTCATCAACATAGAGAAAAAGATAAAAATATCCTTAGCTAAGCTTCTAATATAAAGATTTGGATCTAATTGACTTCTTAGAAAACCTTTTTGTTTTAGATATGAATCTATCCTTGAATACCATGCTCTTGGTGCCTACTTAAGATCAGCCAAGGCCTTCTTTAATCTGTAAACATAATTTACTTTAGATGATATTTCAAAACCATTAGGTTGTGAAACATACACTTCCTCATCAACATATTCTTTTAAAAAGACACTCTCTACATCCATTTGATAAAATGTCCAACTCTATTGAGCTTCCAAAGCCAAAACCAATTTGATAACTTATCCATTCGTGCTACAGGTGCAAATGTTTTAGTATAATATATACCTTTTTGTTGAGTGTACCCTTTGGCTACTAATCTAGCCTTATTCTTATCAATGCTTCCATCAAATTTATACTTAGTTTTGTACACCCACCTTGTACCAATAATTTCCTTACTAGGAGGTAGTTGAACTAAATCCCATGTGTCATTCCTTTCAATTGTTTCTATTTCCGGTATGTGCAGGATCATGATGGGCCAAAAAGTGGCAATATTATGGGTATTTGTAGGGTATGTGGCTGACGAGTTTTTTTAATCCAAAATTGATGAAACAAAAAGGGTTTTTAAAGGATATTCTCATCTTTCCACCAATATAAATTATGCTTTAATTTGAATTTAATAATTAATTATTATTTATTTTCTATTAGAATTACGACTAAAGTCTTGATCGATAGGCTGATTGAAAAACATCTATAACTTTCAAATGGTATCACATTTTTTGAATCCAAAACATGTGTCACATTCTATGCTTCACATACTATTGGACTAAAAAAAAAAAAATCATAAAGTTTTGACCAAGTTAAGTTGATCAAACATACAAGTTTTTATATTTTTTAAAAGTTGTAAAAACAAAAATCATAATTAATTATTTACTTAGGAAAAAATTACAAAAAAATATGCATCACATCTGGACATGAGTCTTCTACTTATATATAAAATATTATAAGAAAATATTATTATTTTATTATTGTTAGGGTGGTCAGACAGACACCTACTTCTTATTTTTTCCCTGAAATTTATGTACTACTGCATTGAAATTTCAAATTTCACCAAATAGATTTTATTTATTTTTAATTAAACCTAGTATTTTAGAAATTACATTCAATTTTCTACAAATTCTATTCTTACATATTTTTGAAATAATATAGATAACTTATTGATTTTTTTATGTCAAGTTGCCTAACACTGATTTTTCTTAAGTTTTTGCCACTTAAGGGCTTATTTTTTCCACAATGATCCTACACATACCCTTTCACTATTCATTGCTTCAATCCACTCTTCTTTTTCTTGAGCTTGTTCAAATGTTTGTGGCTCATTATTTTCCATAATATGAGTCATCAATGCATAATTCTCTTTTCCTTTCACAGAGGCAAGTGGTTGCCACTTGTTTTATAATAACTTTGTATAATTTTAAAATTTTATTATTCTACATTAGTTTGTTGTTATTATCCTATATTCTATATTAGTTTGTTGTCAAAAACATGCATACATAATTAGAATTAATTATAAAATCTAAAAATAAAAAGTTTAAAAGCATATGATTTGTTTCCATTTTATACTAATTTACAATCAAAAATAAATTTAACCTGCACGTTACACTCACTTCGCTTAGTTCTAGATAGGGTATGGATGTTTTATGGAAAAAAATTAAAGAAATTTTGAAAATTATTTAGTTATTTTGACTGTTCATCTAGCTTGTATTCTACCCATTTTAACTATTCACTTTGTTAGGACCCTAAAAGTGTTGTTCCACAATCTTAAAAGTATTATTTTCTCTTCAATGTTAGGGGTGTCATTAAAAAATAGAACCAAATTTCATCAATAGATTGATTAGGATTAAAGACCATTGGAATAAATAGATGGTCACTCATACATTTTGAGATTAGTTTAAGTTCTAGAGATTATTTCAAAAGTTGTCATTTACAAGATTTTAAATCAATAAAAAATGTAATATAACTATAGTATTCAACAAGTATATTCAAATGTATAGTTGAATCTTATATTGATCACAAGGTCAAAATCAACTAGTTGTATAATACTTATAATATAGCTAATTGTAACACCTTGTACATGCACCTCTAAATATCAACATCTTTACAATCCCTATGGATGATTGTCATGCCCATTGTTATGACGAACCATTAACCCATTTTTTTTTAAACAAAAAATCTCCTCTTGTGACATGATATCATGACACTCGACATATGAAATTAGGAGTGTAATGCATATAAAGTAACCAAGGGTACGAGAGTGGGGTGGCAATTTTCGTTCACCCACCCTAAAAAGGAAGTTGTCTTACTAAGGTACAACATCAAGAGAAAAGAGAACACATCTGGAATGATGTCTACCAAGGATCAATTCTCATTAAGGAATACTATACAAAGAAATTAGATGCCAAGTCCCTTGGACAAACCTAAGGTCTAGAGTCAATGAACATTAATGAGACCTAATGGTGAGAAATAAGGATGTGAATGCTATCCCTAATTGTAACCCTAATCCCAATCCTAACTGTGACCTTAATTCCAACCCTAATTTAATCTCTAACCCTTGCCCTAATCCTAACTCCATATCTATCCCTAAACCAAAATTTAACCCTAACCATATCCCCAATCCTAACTATAATTTTAAACCTAACCCTAACCATTAGCCTACCTCAAACCTTAATTCTATCTCTAACATAACTCTAACCCTAACCATAACTATGTTTTGTTTAATGTCTTAAATTTTGCTCCACAAATGCTACTAGCATATATATATATATATATATATATATATATATATATATATATTCAATAAAATATATGAAATACACCAAGATATATCCTTTTCAAGATGTCTATAGCACTTTCATTTTAAAAATCGATTAAAAATTTTGATGCCTCGAGAAGGATATCTCTCAATGTATATATATATATATATATATATATATACATATACATATATACATATATACATATATATATGTATATGTATATGTATATGTATATGTATATGTATATGTATATGTATATATATATATATATATATATATGTATATGTATATGTATATGTATATGTATATGTATATGTATATGTATATGTATATATATATATATATATATATATATATATATATATGTTTAAACTCAACCAAAATATTGAAGATTTATTTCACCAATATATTATCGCAAGGCTTTGGCCATGCAACCAATCAATTCTTATCCCCACAATATCTAGAATAGAGTAAAAATTAGGAAGCAATCAACATAGCATCTCAAGGTTTGGCTTTTAAAGTCTTTTTCTTGAGGTTGATGAAAAGGAACAAGCATATGTAATCTACTATTGGTAGAAGAAAGTCAATACTGATGTGGTCAAATTTCTATATTACTACTAAATATCTCTCTTTGACCTCATAATACTTTGGATGTACGAAAGAAAACTATAGTCCATCTCAAGCTTGGTAACAATACAAAGTGTTTCCATGAGAAATATGGTTGTATGATTCCATATTAATATATAAGAATTGAAAATACTAAAATATAGTCAAGTGGGATGTTGATGATTGCTAAAGGAAAGTACTTAGGGGAAAGTCTCCAGGTACCACCCATGTTCCAATAATCGTTCATTAATACATGCTAATTAAAAGTCTGCTAAAAAATCTAAATGCACCAATAGTTGTCCACTTTATACCCAATAGTTACAAAAAATGTACTTAATTGGAGGAGTTGTGCAACTTTGTTGGTACCAATAATGCACAATTATCAAGGCATTTGTGCATATGTATTGGATCAATCATGCAAATTTTGTGGTGGTCAAAGCAAATGGTTATCAAGGCACTAGAGAATATGTTTTAGAAGTCAACTTGAAATGACCATTTTTGGACCTTTGCGTACATAAGGAATCCTCTCATGTTTATTGTAACTACCGAGAAGCTGAAATAATAACTATAAGCTGTTAAGTCACATACAAAGAAACACAAAAAAAATTGTCAAAATTGAACATACTATTTCAGAGCTTATAGTGTGCAAAGTTTGCTATAATGACTACTGGTACTATTCCCCTAACAAGGAAAAAATAATTATGCAGTTGAAAAGAATAAAAGTTTATGAAATCTTTATCCTCTCATTTTATGTTATTTCAAATTAACGAAGAAACCTTAGTTCTTCGAGAACTATGTCCAGCCCCGGGGTCACTAATTCTCTTTCACAACGAAATGTCGAAGTGGCTTGTCAATAATTCCGCAAATTGTATTCGTTCATCTATTTTATGACGACAAGCTAGCCCTACCGTATGCATTATTGAGTATCAGGATAAGATTGATCAGATTCGCAAATGTTTCCGAGTCAAAAAAATTCATCTGGTGAACTGATATCATTCACTGAAAAAATGTAGATAAATAAATTTGACTAGCTTATTTCTTCTAAAATATCATCATTAGGTCTCATTAATCTGTCATATAGATTTAATTTAATAATTTTATTATTTAATGAAATTAACATTATTTCCCTTCATTCTAGATATGAAATAATTTTTAGTTTTTTAATTATTTAAATTTTTGAATTTTTGATTTTAAATTTGATTATTTGTCCTTTATTAATTAAATAATTTCAATAATTTAATTATTTTCTTAATTGATTTCCCTTTTCTAAATTGATTAAATAATTTATAATTATTTAATTAATTTATCTCAACATGAATCTTTTCCTTGATCACATTAATTGAATTATTATTTATAATTATTTAATTAAAGCTAATTATTCTTCTCAACATTATCCTCTTCTAAAATAAATAAAATTATTTATTTTATTATTTTCTTCTTTCCACATGAAATAAGTAATTAATTCATTTAATTATTTATTAATTAATCATGCATTTCTACCTCACCAATTAACCCCCACTCACTTCGAGTTCACTCCTCAATCAATTCAATCCTCTATCTAATCTATTATGTTTCACTAATAGTCAATCACACTTATCTCTTAATTGATCCATGAAATTACTTAGCTCAAGTCGTGCAATCAATTAACTCCTCTTGAATTCCTCTCAAACATTCTTAGTCATTTATCTTTTAGGTCTCATACTCAATCTCAACCGTTGATTGGCATCACCTAAAATCTATAAATTATGATATTATTCATCTATTATCCCTTTTTCACACAATGTAAGAAATTTATAAACCTATCATTTTAAAGTGCTTTGTGCTAAAAGTCTTAGAGTAACGACACACACCATTCGTCAAGGTGAAATTGAAGAATAATCAATCTCAATAAGGTCATCATGTAGGTTTGTATTGGTTTATTTGTTTGATTTTTCTTATACTTTAGTGGTGATTTTGAAAATTTGATTATGTTTGATTATTTTCTATTTATTTCACTACCAATTTTCATGAAACATAGTTACTCTAGAACTTATTGATATATGCAATAAACCGAATGACTAGGTTGTCCTTTCTTTTCATTTTTCTCTTTCTCTAATCATGTAGTGGCTTTTCATTTTTTTGTTATCTTGACCTAGACAAGTGAAGCTCGTTTGTACATTAGCATTGTGACTTCATCAACCTAACCTTTTGTTTTAATATTTGTGATATTATTTTATAATTAGTAATAAAAACACTTATTCATTAAAATAATTTAAAAAAAAACAATTCTAATAAGCTAAAAAGTTGAATGATTATTAAATCCCTCATTTATATAGTGTTGATACCACAACCCAATCCTATCACTTTAAAATATTTAACAATTAATTTTCAAATGTTTAATAGCAACAAATTATATAGTTGACAGTTCCACTCAATCTCACCCACCTTGATACAATCAATAGTCTAAAAGATGATCATCACAAGCAGATGAATAGGAGTTCAACTTTATTTCATCAATTGAAACATTGGGCCACGATATGTATCCATACTTCTCTCCAAATTCTTTTGGTGAAAAAGATTTCTCGTACATGTAACAAATCTATATGGATTGACAGTCATTGAAAAGAAAATATTTTCTTCTCCACCTAGAGTACCTATTACTCCAAGCACATTATCTTTGGTCATTACTTTCCTTTATTTATTATTATCAAATTATTTGTGGCATCCTGCTTGATGACATTCAAACTCTTATTTGTAGAATGGATACTTTTCTTTCCTCTATTTGGCCGCCCATACACCATTATTGATCACGAATCAAGATCTTGTGAAACAAAGCATCCCCCTTCTACTGAGTTGCTCGACTCCATTTTAGTAGCTAGTTCTATAATTTAGACTAAATGGTCAAGAAATCATTTATGGGGAATAAATTGAAAGGTTGTAATATGAAAAAAGAAAAATGTTAGTCTATATATATTAAATTTGACATCAATAGTCAAATAATCTTATATTGAGACATTTAATTATCAAAATTTTCTAATTTAAATAAATGTTAATCCACATAGATAATTAAAATAGGTTTGATTAATAGAAAACATGTCATTTAAATTTATTGTGTGACCAATAAAAAATGAAGATTATAATACTTAAGAAATAATATTATTTCTTTTTAAGAAAACTTATTGAATAAAAAGATCAATTATAATTCATTCATCTATAAAATAAACTCAATAATTTTGAAATTCAATCCTAATACCTTTAGGATTCTATCAAATTACAAGACCCTACAAAAATAAGGAATAATTGGATAATGTTTTATTATAATAGTGTGGATATAACAAATTCAATATAGCAATAAATTATGTAAATTATAAGCAACAAGTTGACAGTTCCACTCAATCTCACCCAAATTATTCCAATGAAAAAACATCGAATAGTCCGAAGGATCTTCAACAGAAGCAGACGAATAGGAATTCAGCATTATTTCCTTGATTGGATGGCCGGAACACCATAGCAAGCCCATACATCAGCAAATAATTTGTACTCAAAATATATCCAAAAATCTCTGCAAATTCTTATGGTGAGAAAGATTTCCCGTACATGTAACAAATTTGTATGGATAGACAGCCATCGACAAGCGAATATTATCTTCTCCACCCAGAGTACCTATATTCTCCCGATGGTTTCTTATCATCCTTTTTATTCTCCTTCCACTGAAAAGGACATTGTCACTATCTTCAAATTAGGCCACAAGTTCTTTAGAGAGAAGAGTACCAAGCAGAGATAAAGATGTTAAAAACTAGAGTCAGCAATCACCACCTCTTCTGTCCCTGTATTTACTCGACACTGCAAAGAATATGTGAATATTTGGAGCTTTTTGGATAAGCCTTCACAAAATGCTTCTCAGTCAGCTTTTCTTTTGCGGAGAATTTAAATCCATAGCTTTCCTACCCCATTGATTAAAGTCTGAGAAAAAGATAAAGATACATGAACTTTCAATACATGTGCAATTAATCTGAACACTCTTCAAGAAAACATTTTTCATTGAATATATTCTCTTTGTCCATTCCATGAGCTATATAAGATTCAACTTATTGGGTCTACTCCCGTCTATAATACTCCAGCTGTTGTGCTGGTTTGAGGAAATGAAATGGCGTTACAGTTCGAGGGCTCTTGAAATTCATGGTATAGTCTCGCATTAGAGGGGGAGCGTGTTACTCAGCCAAGAATGACTTGCCCATATCATGTTATAAAAGACAAATATTATGGGCAGGTCATGCTTGGCAAAGCATCCGCTCTACTTCTCCTGCTAGACCCTCCATGATTGTTAATTGAATCATTGATAACAACTATTTCATTTCCTATAAAATAGGAGGGTATATTTTATTCAGGAAGAGCTTAAGTTGCTGCAACATTGTTACCAACCTACCCTTTCCTTAGCAAGGCCTGGTTCCGATTTTGTAATGTAATTTCTATGCATTGAGTCAGCTGGCTGTATTCATTACAAAGGCTCATACGGAGGCGACAAGTTGCCACCAGTTTAAAACAATTTTGTATTAATTTAAAACTCTATTATTCTATATTAGTTTGTTGTCAAAAATAAACATGTATAATTAAACTTAATATAAAAGTTAAAAATAAAAAGGTTAAAAGCATACGATTTGTTTCCATTTTATACTGATGTACAGTCAAAAACAAATTTAACCTGCAAGTTACACACTCGTTTCGCTCAGTTCTAGATAAGGTCTGGATGTTTCTTGGAGACAAATTAAGGAAAATTTGAAAAGTATTCAGCTATTTTAACTGATCATCTAGCTTATATTCTACCCATTTTAACTATTCACTCTGTTATGGCCTTATAAGTGTTGTTCCACAAGATTTCAAATCAATAAAAAATTAATATAATTATAGTATTCAACAAGTATATTCAAATGTACACTTGAATCTTATATTGATTAAGTTGCATTTTGACCTTGTGATCTTCACGACTGGGCTAACTTGATAGGCTATTTTGTTTGAAGTTTCTGCCGGGATTTTCATCAGCCCAGCCGTGAATTGGATTTTCCAGTGCCACACATGTCCCAGCTAGTGGCAACTTGACCAGATTTTTTTGAGACAACGTGGACCTTCATAATTACGTGGGTTGATGGTGATGGATTTGTTGTCCTTGATACGTGGAATTTGAATGGTAAGTGTTTGCTCCTATGAGAGTTAATGTATCATGTTATTGTTGTACGATGGTGGTAGATGAAGTAAATGAAATATTCAATGTTGTTGTGTGGGAAAGTATACTTTGATTAAGTTGAGTTGTCGAAAGAGCCATTGTGGTGTTGGTTTGATAGTAGGCTATTGTTAAAATTGTCGCCTTCGACTCCATTTTTTAGCAAGTTGGATGATTTGAAAACTGTTGTGTTGCAAAATCTATAAGTCATTTTACATGGGTATTTTGCAGAAATGATTATTTTATTATGTTTTTTTTTGCGTTTTCTGCTTATTATTGTTTTTGATAATAGGTTGGAGGGTTTTAACAATGATGTGTTGTGAAATGTGTGATAAAGTATATTGATTAAGTTGCATTTTTGAAAGATCCATTGTGGTTTTGGTTTGATAGCAGAGTATTTATTGTTCATTGTAACAAATATTTTTGGCTTCCTAATCCTTTCTAGCACTTCTAGGGTTTTTCACCTAAAAGGAGAAAGAAAGGCCAAAATGGGCAATGTTACACTCAATGTCAATGCACTATGGATGGAATATGGATGCAATATGCTTAGATGAGATAAACTAAATCCATAAAAGTAAAGAAAGATATTGTTTATTGAATAAAAATTAGAGAAATGTAGCTTGTTGGAAAACACATTGTGTAATGCAAGAACACCTACAAATGAATGCAATTTGTAATATAACTTGACAAAACTGAAAGTGTATACCTAGAATATGGAGGGAGATTGGAAATTGCTTCTAAAATGTTGTTGATGCTAGTTGTCAATCCTAGTGGGACTCATTCTCCATTATGGGAAAATCAGTCAGAGCTCTACAAAACTGTCTTGGAACCTATTTTAGACAAAAGGGTATCTAAAAAAGTAGAAAGCCAAAAACTAGCCTTGGAGTGGGACTCATTCGCCACCCATGGTGAGTGAGGCCAATTTTGAATTTATGAATATTCAAAGGTGGAATCTAGAGCTCTCGGTCTGCACTTTGATTCTCTATAGGTGTCTTCTTCCAAAACTCTAATTTTTTAGCGTGAAAATGAGTTTTTGTTGATATTTTGACTTGTTGAATGAAGAGAAGACCTAAAAAACTTTGCAACTTGATTCTTAATGATTTCCAAACTTCCAAAATTCCTAAATTTTCTAACACATAAGACAAGAGAGAAAAATGTTGAAGGTTAGTGCATGAGGGTTTACCTTGATCAAACTCCTTTTAGGTAATTAAACCAAAATCATGAAAGAATGGAATGAAACATGTAATAATGGAGTTGATTACCTTGCCTTGATATTTTATCTTGAATGTCTACAACAAAACATGAAGGATCTACCCTTGAAGGTTTGAAAATTGATATCTTGGTGAATTGACATGATGAAACCCTGATTTGTTTGACTTGAAATGGAAGAATGATGGATAAATAATGAAGAATGATCATGATTTAGGGTTTAGAGAGTTGATTTTATAGGAAATTCACCTTATTAGCCCAAAAAATGGATCCCTAAGGCCGACATATGAAAATAACAAACTTACATTTAAATTTTTCCCACTCAAAGGTAAAAAATGAGCCAAATGGGACTCATTCGCCACCCATGGTGAATGGGTCCCACCTAGATGGGAATGATTCACCATGGATGGAGAATGGGTCCCACAGTGGCCATTTTGATAGCTAAGATGCTAGGAGATAAGGAAATAATGTTTAAATTGCAACTTAGTCGAGTATTTTATCAAATATTTCATCAGGATGCAAAATATGGGTTAATAGGGGCCTATTACTAATGATGCAAAGGTCAACTAGGGATTGGGATAAAAAATTCAACGTGAGAGTGTGATTAATTACACTTTACAACACTAAAATGAGGTCCACATAGCCTAGAAAGGCACAAGAACCAATGCAAATATGCAAGACACATTACAAAACTAGTTTAACATTAAATTTATGGCTTGAAGGGGACTCCAAAAAGATCATTGACTGTCTCCTAGGTAGGACCCCCACCTCTTGGTCTATAAATAATTTTATTAATGAAGAAAAATCTATTCTATACAAGTTTGATAAAGTTAAAATATCACACATTTATAGGGAAGCTAACAACATGGCAGATTACTTTACAAATGAGGGGGTTAAGAGGCAAGGTTTGAACATGTGGCAGAATTTTAGGGACTTGGGAGTTGAAGTCAAGGCCTTATTAGATTATGATGTTACGCATGGGAAAGAGGAAAATATCTTTAATGATGATAGGGAAAAGGGATAAGTACATCAAAATAAAGAGATTTGATGGGGCTGTGCCAAATAACTTAGCTAGTAAGAAAAAGTAGCATGCTTTTTGGGTTCATTGGAATAGTTGTGTAAATCTACAATAGGTTTTTAGCACTGTTAAAGTTTGCAGTGAGATGCATACGAAAATTGGGGGGGACATGAAAAGAATTGAGCCAAAAATCTATGAAGTGCACACGAGGAATGCTAAGGTTTGGAAACAAGTTGTGAGAGTTGGTTTAGTTCCTTTCCTGGAAAAAATTCATGGGCCTGATCCTATGGCAACTGACTATTTTGAGAAGAACTGGAACAATGGAGAAATAATCCTCTTTGGGAGAAAGGTGAAACTAGATGAGAAAATCATAGGAGAGGTGACTAGAATTCCCACTAAGGGCATGAAGTTTTATCATGACAAAAAAATTTCAGACAAGGTGGTAATCAAATTCCCTAAGAAAGAAAAGGAGAAAATGAAACTAGTCAAAGTTTCCAATAGCTATTTTGAAATTGACACCATCAAGGCACTTTGGAGAAAGGTTCTTTGTGTTATAATGGAGTATATTACCTTGGACAGGAGATTCACCAGAGTTTATGGTCATCACTTTGCTATCCTTAACCACTTCCACCATAAGGTAGAAATTTCTCTACCTCATTATTTTCTTTGTTCGTTGAGCAATAGCCTTGAGGACCACAAGACAAATTCCAAGAGATACCCTATTCTTCATCGTGTTCTTATTAGGTTAATATATGAACATTATCAAAGCTTGTAGACTTTATCAAAATTGGTTGCCTCCATAGCATTTGAGGACTATGATACAAATAGTGGTGGTTCAAAGAATCATTCTAAGCCTAACTCAGAAAGAATTGTTGAAGCCCACCCATCCCCTATTCCGTTTGGTAAGAAAAACCAGCTTTGTAAACCCCAACCCATGAAATCTAACCCTGAGTTCTACCCTGACTACCTAGTTCCCTTAAAGAATTTTGTTGTCAAGGGTTCCCCTACCAATAAGTTGGTTTCCTACTTTGCGGACTCTCTAGAGGAAAAAATTGAGAACCCTGAAGCTAGCAGAAACTTTGTCTCTACCCCTCTTGCCTCTTTCAAAGATGATGGTACTAGATTTCCTAGATCCCCTAACCTAGATGATTTTAACCTCATTTTAGATTGAGATTAGTCTGGAGATATCCTTGCATCTTCTAGAAGTGGCGCTGGTGATATTTTTAGGATTATGAAATGGGCCTATCAAGAAATTAATGATCTTAATCTTAGAAATAGGGCTCTAAAAAGCAAGTTGGAGGAACTAGAATTGAAGTTGTTCGCTCTTAGCAATGAAGAAGGAAAACAAAAAAGGAACAATACTAGAATGGAAGATGATGACATTGAGGAAAAATATAAGACTTTAGAAGTAGAAATTGTTAAAATAAAGAATAACATGAAAAATATTGTGGAACAAAGCCACAAAATGGCAAGGAACAATACCATTATCATCAATGCAATGTCTGAAAAGTTGGAAAAGTCACAACAGGGCTCACTAGTTGTTGATCTGGAAGAGGACAAGGATAAAAGAAAGAACGAGGATGAAGGAATATCAAAAAGGACCCATGCCAACCTTAAGAGGAAAGTGCCTCCTACTACCCAGATGGTCCAGATCTTAAAGAGGGGGGTTCAGGAAATGAAATGACATGTAAGCTAAGAGGGTCAGTATGAATGTTGGTAAGTGTTATTTTAATAGCCCTTTTAGAATTTATCGTTAGGGTTAGTAATTTTTTCATGCTTCGTTTATTGTTTGTAGTTATCTTTATGCATATTTGGTGCTATACCCATTAACAAAGGAGCAATTGTAGATTAACATAGGAGTGATTGCATATATATATATGCAGAAGGTTAGTATAAAAGTTGTTAAGCTTTATTCTAATAGCCCTTTTAGAATTTATGTATTTGTGTAGAGGCTCTTTATAACAAACTGTTATTTGTCACACTTATTTTCTCTAGATAGAACATGTTATGTCTCTTATATCAATATGTATCATGATATTCTTTGTTTCTTGACTACATAGAAAACTATTCATTATCAGACTTTTCCTCTTCTATTCTCCACATTTTAAAGTTCTACTTAATGTGGGTTTTTCAACATCTATCATATTCCTATGGTTGTTAAGTGTTTTTCTAATAGCTCTTTTCCAATTCCCCTTTTTCTCTCAACTGTTTCAAGTTCCCAATAACAAACTATTCTTCATGATATTCTTTTTTTCAGTTCCCCATAGCAAACTATTTAGAATCATAGTTTTCCTCTTGTATTCTCTGTATTTTTAAGTTCTATTTAATGTGGATTTTCAAAAATCTGTCATTTTCCTATCTATAATATTTAGTAGTGATAAAGTGTTATTCTAATACCTTTTATACAATGATTTTATTTAGAGAAATTGTAAAAGAACTATTAGAAAAAGAGTATAAGAATTAGAGGTAAATGAAATATGATCTAAAGGCCACATTAAACATATTGTGGGTTTTCCAACATCTGTCATTTCCGTGTGATTGTTAAGTGTTTTTCTAATATGAATTTTTCCAATTTCTCTTCACCAAAAAAGTTTAGATATGGAAATGTATGTATGTGAAATTACCTACCAATAATATTGAAAGTGAAGAGCCTATTTCAAGTCAAATGCATGTATAGATTTCAGTTTGTAGCATATTCTTGCTCACCTAAAATTCTATCTCTATGTAGACAAGGTGCAATAGAAAATTCTATGTAACAGTTGGCTTGTCAATTCAAAATTCAAGCTACATTATTTGCCACTAAATATTATAGAAAAAATAGGGAAATTATAAAACAACTATTATAAAAAACACTTAAGAATCATAGGTAAATCATAGATGATCGAAATCCCACACTAAACATATTCATACACGACAAGCAGTATGTGTAAGAGTTGGATTGTCAATTAAAAAAATTTTCTACATTCTTTGGCACCAAACCCACATTAAATAGAACTCGTAAAGCCAATGAGTAGCAATAACTTGTATAAAAATCCCTATAATTCCACAAGCTTAATTGAAAATCTGAGCTACATTTCCTGGAATCTTGTATCAATATGTTTCATGATTTTCTTTTTTCCTTGATCTGCTTGACGCTCCCTAGAAGAAACTACCCAGGTTTGTTTGTATAAGTGGTGGGGCTTGCTAGTTATGAGGGATTTCAATGCCTTATATCAATATGTTTCATTATATACTTTTTTCCTCATCTGTTTCAACTTCCCCACAACAAACTATTCTTCATGATTTTCTTTTTCCCAATCCCTCATAACAAACTCTTCATTATCGTACCTTTCCTCTTCTATTATCCATATTTTAAAGTTCTATTTAATGTGGGTTAATGCATGTTGTCATTGTTGTACGATGGTGGTGGACAAATTAAATGAAATATTCAATGTTGTGTGGGAAAGTATACTTTGATTAAGTTGTATTGTTGAAAGAATCATTGTGGTGTTGGTTGGATACATATAGGAAGATATACATATCCATACATGCAAACGAAGAGCATTGTGGCTCATTTAAGAATGCAACACCAATTTATATATACATATGTACATCTAAACAGAATTGTATACTATGTTTATTCATATTTATGTAGACTGAGATTTTAAGTAGAGTTTAAAATAACATGTATAAGTATTTTCTACATTGTGGGAATCTATGTATGTGGAATTAATTACAAAGAATATTTAAAGTGAAGAAGCCAGTTCAAGTCAAATGCATGTACTATTAAATATTTCAAGTTTCACATTGTCGTATTCTTAGGTGAAAGAGAGAAGGTTTATTTGTAATTACTCCTATGGTAATGGGTATAATGCCAAAGACGCATAGAGATAATTGCAAACAATAAACAAAGAATGGAAAGTGTATGTATATGTAAATGTATATGTATATGTATATGTATGTATATGTATAATTATATATATATATACATATATATGCATAGTAAGATACAATGTGAACTATATATATAGATATGTGTATTTATATATATATGTATGTATGTATATGTATATATAAATATATATATTTATATATGCATCTATATATGTAATATAGATATACATGCATGTGTATATATATGCATATATGTGTATATGTATATATATGTGTGTGTGTATGTTTAACTAATAGTTCTTTTACAATTTCCCTATTTTTCTATAATACTAAGTGCTAGATAATGTAGCTTGAATTTTGAATTGGCGGGCTAGCTGATACATAGATTTATTGTCTTGTATGAATATTTTTGATGATACTCTTTTTACATGATCTAGTTGAAGCTCCCTCTAACAAATAATTCTATTGTTCTTGCAAGAAGAATTGTTTCAATTTTTTAATTGTGAAATTTTGTTGTTCCCAATCATGTGTCATTTTCCCATGATTCTTAACTATTTTGATGTGATTTGAATTTTTTCCAAAAAATAGTTGATATGTGGGAATATATGTATGTGAAATTACTTACAAAAAATATTCAAAGTGAAGAATCCAGTTCAAATGAAGAACCCAATCCCAGTGAAGAAATTATTGTTACACCTTATTTAGATACTAATAGAGTTTCACAAAAGAAATGTGACCAATAGAAGAGGTAGAAATATATATCCATACACATAGACCAACACCATTGTGGCTTGCTTCACAATGCAAAAATAGTAGTTAAGCAAAGAATTGTAAAAGAGCTATTACATGAGAAATCCTATTCACGACTGGGCTAACAAAAAGAACCTGCTAGAAACTTTGAACAAATAAATTGAACATATAAAAGAGATATTAAAAACACTAATACTTAGCACTATCCAAACTAGTTTTATCTCCAATATTTTTATGCTTTCACACTAACCCTCTGCATATATATATATATATATATATATATATATATATATATATATATATATATATATATATATATATATATATATATATGTAGAGGGTTAGTGTGAAATCGTAAACATATTGGAGATAAAATTATTTTGGATAGTGTTAAGTATTAGTGTTTTTAATATCTCTTTTATATGTTCAATTTATTTGTTTGAAGTTTCTAGCAAGTTATTTTTGTGAGCCCAGTTGTGAATAGGATTTCTCATATATATATATATATGCAATCACTCCTATGTTAATAGGTGTAATGGAAAAGATGCATAGAGATAACTAAAACAATAAATGGCATCCTATGATCTTCCATTTAATGTTTCCTTTTGATCATTTGTCATTTTCTTGTGGTCCTGAAGTGTTTTCCTAATAGTTCTTTTTGCAGTCTCTCTATTTTTGTTTAATATTTAGTGATAAATATTGTGGCAAAATTTTAGAATTGACAAGCCAACTATTACATATATTGCTTGGCTTCTATCAATATGTGTCATGGTATTCTTTTTCCCATAAAAAACTGTTCATTATCATAATATTTTGTTTGATGTGGTTTGTTGGTCATTTGGTAGTTTCCTATGGTGCTCATGTGGTTTTCTAATATTTCTTTTATAATTTTCTTGATTGTTGATAATATTTAGTGCCAAATAATGTACCTTGAATTTGGAATTGACAATCCAACTATTATATAGATTGCTTGTCTTCTATCAATATGTTTCATGATATTATTTTCCCCACTTGCCCATAACGGATTGTTCATTATTGTTGTTCACCTATTCTATTCTCTATGTTTCAATATGTTTTGCTTGGCATGACACTTTACGAGTCACTTATTCCACATGATGATCATGTCGATTGCATGTTGTGTATACCCCTACTTTAGCATGGCTACTCCAAAAAAGATGTTCATCGCTGTCGGCCATATAATGCTCGCATTTCAATAACCCACTATTATTTTTGATCATTTTCTTGTGTATTATTGTATACTTTGTCATAGTATAGCATGGAACACTACATTTACTTCCTTTTGTGCCACCGTATACAACAAAACCAACATGCATTAACCCTTGTGTGAGAAAACACTTGCCATTCATGACAGGAGGCATGAGCTTGATGCACAAAGGCTTTATGAAATAATTGATGTGATTAAGGAGTAGGGTGTTAAGATTGTGGATGTTTCATGAAGTATTTTTTCATCAAGCTTATGTCATGTAATTGATAAACATGAAACTATTTTTCCTAGTGAGCATGTTGTTTTTACAGATAGAGATCTGGATAATTGAAATCATGGGTTATGCAGTTCATTGGTCAAATATTTGTGAACCACGTATTGCACTTGAGATTGCAAGGATGAAGAAAAGGAGGAGCTATATTTTCCTACAGAGAATGCAGTCACATGCTATGAAATTTATGGTGTTTTTCATACTTTATAATTTATGGAATTTCCCAAGAAATTACAAGTAATGTTGTTCGCTATGGATTTTATAGCACTTTTGACTACATACTTTGCAAGCCAAGAGTGTTTTGGTGGGTGTCGGTTGGAACAAGTGTTGTGCTCCATAGCTTACAACATTTGACCCTATTGTTGTTGTAAGTTGTGTTGCAAGTCTTTTCCCCATTCCATACACATGTAACAAGTGAGAGACATTTTGATAGATTCTAATAAAATGTTGCTTTGTAGTAATATTATATTGGGCTCAATTTAGGCATAGAAGGACAATGAGATATGAAGCCCATCTATGGGACAATTGCTTCCTAAAAGATCATCATCGTTGTAAGCATAAACAAGGTTTGTTTTATAAAATTATATTTTACTATTAATGATATTTGGCTATTCCATCCATGAAATGAGTTATGTTATGAAACAAGAGCTCCCATATATTCTTCTTTCCCTATACATACCAAAATTATAGACAATTCTCATGTTTCCCAGTTCATTATCTACATTCTCTTTTTCTTAAGGTTATTGCAGCAAAAAGAACACCACAAAAAATGAAATCATCTATGAGAACAAATTTGTTTTTTGCAACTTCGCCATTATGCAATATATGATATGCATGCATGCATGAATTATTACATGCACTAGAGCACAATAAACATATTCTATTCTACACATTACATGTTTCCATGTCTCCACAGTTATCTTTTTAGCTTATGGAAAAAATTATCTATAGCCATCTCTTTATCAATATATCCATCTTTTAAAAGTTGTTGCATGAAAAAAATATAGTACAATATAAGAAATCATATATGGAAACAACAAAATTTCCCCTACTTCGCCATTGTGTAATATATGTTATGGCTCCATTAATTTTTTTATAGGGGTTGCATACTTTTCCTGCTCGGGGGTTTGGCTAGAGCCCATGAGGCTTCATGATGTCAATATGGCAGGGAGGAGAACAAGCATGGGTTTTGTGGTTTTCCCTTTCACTTCCATACATTGGTTGCTACAAATACACAACATATTGTATTTAGCTGACTAATTCAACTATTTAAACGTAGTTCTTTATAATGATACCTACTTTCTTTAGGTTATGGAAACAATTATATGATGCAATCATAAAAAAATTTATGTAAAAAAAACCTTTCCCATCTATTTAAACTTATACATAGCTAAAAAAATGTGGAACATATTGATACAAGATTCAAGCTACATCCTTTGGTGGTAAATATTGAAGAAAAATAGAGAATTGTATAGGAGGTATTAGAATAACACTAATTTACTAGTAAACATTAACAACAACGAGATCTATTATAGACTCAAAGGTGTCTTGCAACATGTAGAGATATTTTGCTAGAATTTATAGTAAACCAGTGGTAGCTTCATCAAAAGCAATACATCATAGGTTGGCTGAATGGTCTTGTAGGTTTAATTGCAAAAAAAAACATACACAAAGCCAAAAAAATTGAAATTACTACAAAGGTATAGGTGAATTTCATGTTTGTACTTTATACCAATCTACAAAATTTTAGAATTTTGAAAATTAAAAATAATAGTTCTTTTACAATTTCTCATTTTTGTCTACAATATTTAGCTCCATATAATGTAGCTTGAATTTTGAATTGGCATGCCAAATGTTACATAGATTGATTTTTTTGTGTGAATATCCACTTTCCCATAACAAATTTTTCATTATTGTAGTTCACCTCTTCTATTCTCCATGTTCTTAAGTTCCATTTATTGTGTCTTTCTTTTTTAATGTTCACTATGGGATGCCAAGAGATATTTTTTGCAAATATCAATATAATTTATTCCTACATTTGCATATATATATTCATATATTGATTGAGCCTGTCCCACTCTCTGCACAAGGTATACCTGCATCTTGTTTATGTGATCTCTTCTATTGCAAATGAATTACATATTATTTGTTAGAAACTATACAACTATTTATATTTCTTAATTTACATATTGTCTACCAATTACTCATGTTCGCTGCACTAAAATTCAAATTTTCCTTGTGACTAACTATATCTGATTGAAACCATTTTAGACTGAAAACATTTACAATTGTAACCACACATCTTTGTTAATGTAATTAATTAATTTTTACACTCGCATAAGTTAACTTAGGTCTTTCATTTAATTAATTAAGTCCTAGGTTGCATTATTAGAAAAAATCATTTAATAAATCTTTTAAGATATAGGATAATATTTCCTTCCTAGTTTGTAGGACAAGATCCCTTCTTGATCTTATCTCATCTTTTAAAAATCATCTAGGTAGGGTTTTCTTTTGCCTATATATTCAGGCATCTTGCTCATTTGTAAGATATCTTTTTTTATCATATCAATATAGAATATTTATTTTGCATTCCATTGTTGCAACACTTCTCTTTGTGGTTGATTATTTTTCATGGCTAAAGTCCTTCATTGAAGATTCTGGAGCTTTAGGGGTTGTGCATTCATTATTTCTACATGGTATTAGAGCTAGTCCATCGAAACATCAACCCTTGATCTAGGAAGTTGGAGTGCAAGATTCTTGCAGGCTTATAGTTTTATGTTGCAGGCTAGTTGGCTCTACCTGGGAGCCAAGCTGATTTCTAGTGCAGATCAGGCTCTCTCTGACCTCTCCATTGCATCCAGAATGCCTCAAAACCCATAAATTGCTTGTTCATTTGTCAAAATCGGAGTAGTTTCAACCAGGAGCCTTTGAGGTATATTTTGGATTTTGCATTTTTTTGTTCAAACCCATACACATTTGTAGAAAAATCTTCCCTCTCAGTCCTCGATCAAGGAAATTTTTTTTTTAGAAAAAAAAAAATATGGCTTTTTTGGGGGAAATTTTTTATAGTTCGGAAAATTTTGATTTTCTAGCGACTTGGTATTTAAATAAGTAGTTGGCTTAATTATTTTTCATCGATGGCTATAATTTTGGGTTGATTTTTTAATTTCCCCCGTCGGCATTTAAATTGGCATTCGATTTTTGATTTTTTGAATTGCAAATTATTTACAATATTACAAAATAAATAAATAAATTTCTATTCGTAGTCGGCATATCCCACAAACCTGTCGGCCCTATCACATCTGCCCATCTTCATCATCCTCTGTGTCACCAGACTTTCCACTACCGATCGTTCACTCCCTGGCGACCGTCCTCCATTCTCCCAATGTTTTCTTTGGCCTCCATTGTTCACCACCAGCCACCAATCTCCAACCACCAACCGCTAACAACCTAGCCCCTACCATGGTTCCATCGCCAACCATGGGCTCCGCCGATCCACGTAGCTGAGCATCCTCTTGGTCGTGCCATCGATGAGCCACCACCTTTTGCCATCGGCCCTCTGTCCTGACGCTACTAGCTCGATGGTGATTTTTTTAAACTGAGAGCTCAGGCCCGCAGTCATATCAGTGACCAGGGGCTTTTTTTTTTTTAGCACTGGGTTTTTTTTTGTGCCTATTTAGCTAGTACACATCAATCAGGCAGAAATCTTCTAGAGGTTGTATCTTTTGCATACCATATCAAAAATTCACAAATGATATATCGTTGGAAAGTTATTTCTGTCTACTTTCTAGTGGTGTGCTTTGTTTTTCTAGATTATGCTCCTATCATATTTTATTCTTAGTTCAAGTGGAAACCCTAATTTTTGGGTTTAGAGGTGCTTTCTAGCTTTTTAATTTGTTTCAGAAGCTTCACTTTAGTTGGTAGTTCATTAGATATCTGCATTCATATTTTTTTTGTTAGAAATATTTTTTTGGGATTGTTGTTCTTCTCCAATGGTTGACACAAGATTTGAGATTCTTACTCCTCATAACTATCACACATGGAAGGTCAGTATGCAGAGACTTCTTTGGTCTAAGGGACTCTAGTCCACCTTGAATGAGACTTAGCCTAATCTCACCAGAGAATATGAAAAATTCCAACATCAGATCAAGTGTGAAGAGGCAATGGGGCTCATTTCTCTACATGTCTCTACCACTTTATTCTTCCATATTGAGGGGTGCCAAACTCCCAAGGAGGTTTGGGACAAGCTCAAGGATCTTTTTGGTTCTATTAGTGATGTTCGAGCTTTGCAATTAGAGGCTGAAATACTTCACTAGTTGTTGATCAATTTCCTTCCATTGAAGACTACCTGGTAAGGTTCAAATATTTAAGGACTCAGCTTATAGGATGTGGCAAAGATAATTCTGACAAAGAGTGCATATTCATGATTTTATCTAAGTTAAGAGGTTCTTTTTCCTATTTTGCTACCTCTTTCTATTCTACCATGGATGGTCTTGGTACTAGCTTTGTCATGCCATCATTTGAGACATTTTGTGAAAGGCTAACTAGAGAGCAGTCCAAGCTCAATCAGGCTGATACATCCACAAAGTCACATGCATTGGTGGCAAGATCATCAAAAGGAAAGGATAAGCATAAGGGAAAATCAACGTGAGGAGCTTCTTCTGAATTATCATCTCAACATAAGGAAAAAAATCTAAAGAGGGAGAGGCCCAAGTGTAACTTCTACAATGGGCTTGGTCACATTGAGGATACCTGATTCAACAGAGAGATACATGAGCTTTGACAAATACTTAGAGATCACAATATCTCTCTCCCATCAACTACAGTCAAATATCCTCACTCCCCCTCTCATGAAGATTCATCATTAGGTATTGCTAGCATTGCTACTGTTGACAATCTTGGAAAGGGGAATGCTTTGATAACTACCTTGGTTGATAATAGAGAAGGATGGGTACATGACTCTAGTGCTTCACGGCATGTCACTTCTTCTCAACAACATATTTTGTGGGATACTCTGTGGCCTGCCACCTTTGATTGAATTTTCACAACAAATGTAGATATTATCTATGTTGTTGGTATCTGTGATGTTCTTGATGGAAGGATGTTGGAAGATCTTTTCTACATTCCTCATATTGCTCATAATTTGTTATCTATTTATAAACTTGCTCAGGATGGATTGAAAATTGAGTTCACTTTCGATCTTGCTATCATCAGAGATAGGTCTAATGTCCTTATTTCCTATGGTCAAGCTGATCATCATTCCAAGGTATACAAGTTCACCAAATATTGGGATTAAGCCCAACCTGTTCCTGACTCTCCAAACTCAAGGGTAGGAAGCACATCATCACCCTCCCCTCACCAGGGTTGTGGTAGCTAGATTGACTTAGCTCTTTGTATGGCACCATCTTCTTACTTTGACACCTCTCAGTTGAGTTTTGTTTCAGTAGGGATGGATAACTTTACTTCTTTAGACTTGTGGTACATGGATGGGTTCTCTTTAGGTCTATCTGACCTAGCTGCTTAGTTTCACACTAGTCTTGTAGACATTCTAGAGGGGACTACTCTCCTTTATGGGGGGGCTATCTAATCCACATCCTTTTGATCTTTTTGTATTTATGTGATGGTTTTAGTCCTTGGGGGGATAATGTTGAGTCCTCCAAACATCACTCTTCCATCTTTCTTTCTTTTTATCTCCTATTTGGGGAGGGTTTTTCTTCCCACTGGGTTTTCCCCATTTCTCTGATTGTGGGAGATCTTCTACATCTTCATGTACATGGGTACCTAACATGGCCTTGTATCCAGGACTCATCGTCATCATCTTGCATAATCATTGCATTTTCCTCCCTAAGTTAAACTTATGGGGGGGTGTTAGTGTAATTAATTAATTATTACACTGGCATAAGTTAACTTAGGTTTTGCATTTAATTAATTGAGTCCTAGGTTGCATTAATAGAAAAAATCATTTAATAAATCTTTTAAGATATAGGATAATATTTCCTTCCTAGTTTGTAGGACAAGATCCCTTCTTGATCTTATCTCATCTTTTAAAAATCATCTAGATAGGGTTTTCTTTTTCCTATATATTTAGGCATCTTGCTCATTTGTAAGTTATCTTTTTTTATCATATCAATATAGAATCTTTATTCTGCATTCCATTGTTGCAACACTTCTCTTTGTGGTTGATTATCTTTCATGGCTAGAGTCCTTCACTAAAGATTTTGGAGCTTTAGGGGCTATGCATTCATTATTTCTACACTCCACAATACTAAATAGCTTTGTCATCACATGTTTGGCATGGTGTACAAGTTGCAACTACATTCTATTTATATAGAAGGTAAGCCTATATGTGCTTTTTTTGATCTCTTATTTCATGATTACATGTTAAATTTTTTGTCACAAATGATACAAATATATATATTTTTGAAAATGCATAGGACTGATTTCATCCAAAGAAAATTCTTAGGTTAATGTTATGATATTTCTATAGCCTATAATGCTTAAGATTTGTTATTTCTGGATATTTTATTGTGTTTCAGTTTTTGGATGAAAAAAATTAAACACAATCAAACATCTAGAAATAACAAACTTAGGTACCCAAACATTGGCTTCACAATTGATCATAGTGGTGGGAAATGTATTTTCTTGCTTGGTGGTTTGGTGATAGCACATGAGGCTACATGACCCAAGACGGTAGGGTAGAGAGCATGCCTTCTTTTATTTTGTTCATACTAGATCTAGTTACACCTAGAAGGTATGCCTACATCTTATCTAAGACTTCTATTTTGAAAATATGAAAATAATTTATTCCTATTTTAGTGTGTGTGTGTATATATATATATTCACACATTCATTGAGCTCTCGTGTTTTTTATTTTGATATGGTGCCATTTCTTATTTCATGACTACTTGTCAAATCCTTTGTCATAAATCGTAGAACTATATATATTTTTAAAAATGTATAATAGTGATTTCAAATAAAAAAAATTATTAGGTTAGTGCTATGAGATTTCCACATTCCATAATGCTTAATATTTGTGGTGGGAAATATATTTTCTTACTCAGGGGTTTGGTGACAGGTTAGGAGGCTACATGAGCCAATATGGCAGGGTGGACAATAGCCCTTCTTTTCTTCTGTTCATACTACATCTAGTTGCACCCACAAGGTATGCCTACATCCTATCTAAAACTTCTATTTTGTAAATATGAACGTAATTTATTCTTGTGTTTTCATATTTACATTTGTACATTCATAATTCCATTCTTTTGATTTTAATATGGTTCCCGCGTTCTTTTTAGTCTGCTAAAAAATAGAGTAATTATATAAGAGGAGCTGCATTATTTAGCATTTAGTATTATAGAGAAATAGGGAAATTGTAACAGAACTATTAGTAGAACATACATGCATGTACTTATGCATATATACATGTGTGTTTGTGTGTGTGTGTATACATGTATATATATGTATACATCTATATATATATGTATGTATACATGTATACATGTATATATATACATAACGCCACAAAATTACTCAAAAATTTGAGCTACATTTCCTAGCACTAAATATTATAGAAAAATAGAGAAATTATAAAAGAGCTATTACATGACAAATCCTATTCATGACTGGTCTAATGAAAATACCATCAGAAACTTCAAAATAATAAATTGAATAGATAAAAAGAGATATTAGAAAGAATAAAACTTAATAGCCACCAGACTAATTTCATATATATATATATATATATACACATGTATGTATATAGATATATACATATATATATACATGTATATATGTACAACTTCATTAAAGTATACTCTCCCACACCACAACTTTGAATATTGCATTTACTTTATCTGTTGCCATCATACAAAGACATGATGCATTAAGCCTCATTCAAGCAAACACTTAGCATTCAACTCCCACATATTGAGGTCACCAACTCAATGACCACAAACCTACATTATTACCATGGTCCATGTCGCCACAAAAAATACCCGATCAAGCCCCCGTTGGCCGAGAAATCTTCGCTACTGAAAAATCCAATTCACGGCTAGGCTGGTGTGTATTATTGAAAGAGCCATTGTCATGTTGGTTTGGTAGTAGGCTATTGTTAAAATCGCCACCTTCGGATCCATTTTTTAGTAGCACAGAGGGTTTTAAAACTATTGTGTTGTAAAATATGTAATTTGTTTTACATGGATATTTTGCATAAATGATTAATTTAATGTTGATTCCTTCTTGTTATATGTTTTTCTGGAGCACAATAGTTTTAAAACCCTCCAATTTGCTATTAAGTAGAGTCAGAGGAAACAACTTTTACAATAGTCTGCTATCAAACCAATACCACTCTCATGCCAAGAAAAAAAAAATATCAGGGTACAATTCTTAATTAAATGCACAATAGTCTTAAAACCCTCGAATCTGTTATATGTTCTTTTTACTGAGAAAAAGAACATATAACATGTTCCATACAAATAAAATAACCATAACTATTAACACTTTATTACAAGCAACTTCAAACAGATCAAGGGGAAAAATATCCATGAACTATATTAGTGTAAGCCAAGCAATCTATGAAATAGTTGTAACCAACGTTAGGAAAATACTTAAGAAGAAAACGTAACTAACAGATGGATGGGAAAAGAATATCATGGAAAAAACATAGAGAATAGAAGAGAGCAATAACCTCTACAAAATGCTATCAAACCAACACCATAATGGTTGTTTCAACAATGCAACTCAATCAAAGTATACTTTCCCACACTATGAAATTCAAGAAATGTAATCACTCCAATGTTAGTATGCAATTGATCCTATGTTAATGGGTATAATGAGAAAGATGCACAAAGATAACTAAAAAATCAAATAGAGGACGATAAAATTACTAACCCTAACCATATTTTTTGATGAAACATAGAAGATTTAACTACTATTTATATATTATATGTATATATACATATATGTATACATGCATACATGTATATATATACATATATATATATATACATATATATATACATATATATATGTATATATATATACATGTATACATATATACATATATGTATACATGTATACATGTATACATATATATATATATATATATATATACAACTCACATGTTCTAGATAACAATAAAACCCTCCAATATACTATTAAACAGAGGTAGAGAAAACAATTTTTACAATAGTCTGCTATCAAACCAATACCATTTTCAAGATGAGAAAAATAAATGCATAGGCCACAATTGTTAATTAAATGCATAGTAGTCTTAAAACCCTCCAATATGCTATAAAACAGAGTTGAAGGCAATTATTTTTACAATAGTCTACTATCAAACAAACACTAGAATGGCTCTTTCAACAATGAAACTTAACTAATATACTTTCTTGCACATTTCACAACATATCAAAGTTAAGACACTCCAACCTGTTATCAAAAGGAACAATAAACACCTAACAAAAGACATGAACAATAGATAGTTTACAATCAAACCAACACCACAATGGCTCTTTCGACAATACAACTTAACCAATATACTTTCTCGCACATTTTGCGGTACATTAGTGTTAAAACCCTCCAACCTGCTATAAAAGAAACAATAAGCAGAGAATGAAAAACATGAATAATAAATTAATCACTTATGCAAAATCCCCATGTAAAAATTAGAAACAATAATAGCAAATTTGCAAGAGGTATACCAAAAAGTAAATTTATACTTGTGGAATTAGGATCTAAAGGCTAGTGGATGTATGATGGAACATATTGTTACAAGGCATGCAGCGTATGTGATAGTTGTAATAGGTATTGGAATAACATTTAACAATCATGGATGAATGATAGATGGATGGAAACCTTTGGCCTACTTTCAATTCCTTTGGTCTATGTATTTTTTTGTATCATCTTTCATTTACCTATGATTCTTGTCTATTTTCCTAATTGATACAAGACAAACAATCTATTTGAGGCCTGGATTCCCAGTTATAAATTCAAGCTACACTATTTGGGCCTAAACACTATAAGAAAATAGGTGAATTTTAAAAGAACTATTAGGAAAATATTTAAGAAACATAGGAGAATAACGGATGATCATAAATCAGCTTTAAAATATGGAGGATAGAAGAGGAAAACTACAATAATAAAAAATTTATTATGGGCAACAGAAAAAAACAATATCATGAAGAATCGTTCATTATCATGAAGTTCAAATAGATGAGAAAAAAATAATATCATAAAAAATATTGATACAAGATATATAACATGTTCCATCCAAACAAAATAACCATGGAAAATATTTCAAAATTTTAAAAATTGGAAACATTGCTTCTTATAGGAATAATAGAATAATTTATTACAAAGACCTTCAAATAGATGAGGGAAAAAGAATATGATGACACATATTGATACAACAAAAAACAATCTATGTAACAATTTAGTTGTTAGTTCTAAATTCATAATTTTTTTGCAATTCTTATTAACCAATGAGGCACATTTAACAACATACTTTGTTCAAGAGGTAAGCTTCACGTCGCCAAAAAAAAATCATAGGCAAGTGTCCTTTATTTCTCTATAATATTTAGTGCCAAGTGATGTAGCTCCAATTCCCAATTAACTATGTGGTGATGTAGCCATTTCACATAGATTATTGCTACCCATTTCCTTTACAAGTTTTGTTTAATGTAGGTTTACTGTCAAAGAATGTGGTTCAAATTTTTAGTTGATAGCTCAACTCTTATATACACTACTTCTCCTGTATGAATATTTTTTTATTATGGGGTTTCGATCATCTGTCATCTACCTGTGATTCTTAAGCAATCTACAATAATGAAGGGTATGCTATGGAGAACTGGGAAAAAGAGTATCATGAAGAATAGTTTGTTTTTGAAAAGGAAAAAATAGGTTTTACGGGGACCTAAAACCGCAGAGTTAAACAATAAAAGATAGAGAAAAATAAGTCCAAACAAACAAACTGTTGTCCCAAAAAGGAAACGACAGCACAAAGAGACAACAGGGTCCAAAAAAAGGACCACCCAAAAAACCAGAAACAAACACCACCGCACTACTCCAAGGTGTTCATCAACTCCTCGGCCTCATTTTCAACATCCTTCATATCTTGTAACCCCTGCTTGAGGACTTGAGTCGTATGTGAAGAAATCGGGGTCTTCCTCTTTGTGTTGGCCCAGGTGCGAGTCAAAATCCCTTCGCCAGTAGATCTGTTGCAACATATGTCCGCATCCAAATCCATGAATAGCGAACCCTTTTGATTCTTTTTGAGCTTTTCCACCATAGCATTGATGATAATGGTGTTATGCCTAGCAATTTTGTGATTATTCGCCACAGTGGCAGTAATATTTTGGCTTATCTTGGACATACTGCACTCGATCCTAGCCAATCTTTCCTCCTGCGAATGTTGTCTTTTCCTTGGTAAGGGGGTTTCTTGTCCCTCATCCTCTTTACGACTCCAACTAATCTTCTACTCCAAATCCATGATTTTGTCACTGAGATCTCTATTACGGCCTTTCCACTCACTGACTTCCTTCTGGGTCCACTTGAGAATAGTGAAAAGGCCATCCGTACTTTTTTCCGCCACACTCACAATATTCTCAGGCTTGAGGTTATTCAGTGCAGAATTAATTTCATTTTGATTAGGGGAATCATTAGGGGCATTCCCAAATGAAGAATAGTTTTTTATCCTATGGTTCTTTCATATATTCCTACTAGTTTTTTTGCAATTTACCTATTTTTCTATAGTGTTTAGTGCCAAATAATATAGCTTGAATTTAGAATTGAGAAGCCAATTATCACATAGATTGTTTTTCTTGTATCAATATGTTTCATCATATTTTTGTGAGGCGTCATGATGCTAATATGGTAGGGAGGAGAGAAAGTGTGGATTTATTGCTTGCACCTTCCATCGTCATATATTTCTTTCTACTTATATACATGGACACATTTTTTTGACACGTACTTCTCTACTAAAAACAAAATTTATTCTATCCATTGCATTTGTCATCATTTCCTTGACTCTCTTTTTAACTTGCTTCAAAGATTTCTTACACAACTCTTTGCTAATATTCCATGTATTCAAAATGTTCCATTTTATCTCTTTCTATTTACAATAGATAATTCTAACCTCTTTTACTCGATATCTATAGTATTTCCTTTATAATGTTGCATAGATACAATAGACATTCAAGAGAATTAGTGTGTTGTAAATTGTCTATTTCAAATCCTTTCACACTCCAACTACTTCATCCAATACTACTCATCCTTGTTCAACACCAACAACAATACATGTAAGTATAGAAATTTTCCATTTTCAATAAATCGATTTGGTGAAGCAATTGTAAATATTATTAATTATTTTAAATTTTATAATATCTATATTTATTTCTTAACTATTTTTCCTAATAGCTCTTTTAGCATTCCCCTTACATAGCTTACTTGTTTCAATATGTATCACATTGTTCATTTGTCTTGGTCTTTCATAACAATTTTCTCCTTATCATAGTTTTCCTCTTTTATTTTCTATACTTTAAAGTTCTTAAGTGTTTTCCTAACAACTCTTTTAAAATTTCTCTATTTGTCTATAATATTTAGTACCACATAATGTAGCTTCAACCTTCAATTAACAAGCCAACTATTAGCTACATTGCTTGTCTTGTATCAATCTGTTTAATGTGGATTCTCAACCATCTATTACTTACTTCTGATACTTAAGTTTTTTTCTAATAGTTGTTTTATAATTTATCTATTTTTATTATTTTGTGATATATGATAAGAGTCCTTGAGATTTTCCATGGACCTTACATGCCTTTCTTGCTCAGAGGTTTGGCTAGAGCCCACAAGGCTTCATGATGCCAATATGGTAGGGAGGAGAATGAGCGTGGATTTAGTGTTTTTGGATTCTATTGTCATATATTGGTTGCTACTTATATACATGGACACACAAATTCTCACATCCACTTGTCCACCAAAAACATACTCTATTCTATCCATTGTATTTGTCATTATTTCCACACCTCTCTTTTCAACTTCTTCAATATATTACTTATACACAATTGTTTACTAGGATCCCATGTATTCAAAATCTTTTATTTTGTCTATTTCTATTTACAACAAATAATGCTAATCTATTTTATTCTATATCTATATTTTGTCCTTTATAATGTTGCCTAGATACAATAGAGATTTTGCAGGTGGGAATCTGCATAATTGTAGTCATCGGATATGCAGTTCATTGGAAAAATATTTGGAAAACATATACTTCATTTAAAATCATGGGGATGAAAAAAGAAAAGTAGCTATTTTGGCCTACAGAGAATGCAAGTAGATGTTATAAAACACTTATCATTTTTCATGACTTTAACATTCATGGTTATAATTTATGTTGTTTTAGATGGATTTTATAACATTTCTAACTACATACTATGTAGGGTAACAGTGCTTTGGTGTGCATGCGCCAGATTTTTCACATGGTGATTATCTTGATTGCATGCCTCGTATATGACTACTTTAGCAAAGATGCTCCAAAAAATGTGTTCATTAGTCCCAACTATATAATGCTGGCATATCAATAAATAGATTTGGTGAACCAATTGTAAATACCATTAATTATTTTTACTTTCACATTGTCTTTATTAGTTTTGTACATAAACATGAAACAAGTCTTTTTTGATGAGCATGTTGCTTTTGCAGGTGGAAATCAACATAATTGTAGTCATCGAATATGCAGTTCATTGGATAGATATTTGTGTAGTAAATATTTCATTTGAAAATCGTAGAGATGAAAAAACAAAAAGAAACTATTTTGGTCTGCAGAGTATACAGGGAAGTGTTAGAAAATTGGTGGAACTTGTCATGAATTTAAGATTGATGTCATTTTCCAGGAAATTATAAGTTATGTTGTTTGCCATAGATTTTATAACACTTCTTACTGCATACTCTGCAAGCCAAAAGTGCTTTGCTATGCATGTGTCAGATTTCTCACTTGGTGATTACTTCTATTGCATGCAACATATATGTTTACTTTAGCACAGGTGCTCCAAAAAATATGTCCTTTAGTCCCAACTATATAATGCTACAATATCAATAAATAGATTTAGTGAACCAATTGTAAATACCATTAATTATTTTTAGTTTCACATTGTCTTTATTGGTTTTACACATGTATGCTTACCTAATTTTAATACTCTCCTTTTGATTCTAATGGGTTGAGTAGAATATCTTTTTTGAAGTAAAATAAATCATTGTTTCCCCACAAAACAAGACATATATTTTAATTCATTTATTCTAAAAATGCAAAATATGTGTGTCATGTGATCAGATTCTTCTTCTCATGAAGTTTGTTTATTCATTTTGCATCAAAGATTGTGTAAGTTACTCTTCAATTCGACTATGAGCATCTTCCCTCTCTGAGTGCTATTTTTTCTTATTCTATTTCATCATCAATTCATTACTTTGGTTTAACTAACTCCTAATTTTGTACATACACCAATTATAGAACATCTTTTTACTAGATCCAACCAATAAAAATACATATAAAATTATATCATACCTTAAATTTCAGAGAGAAATCATTATTAGTAAAAAAACTAATTATTTAAAAATTTAAATTGTATTTAATTTTCCAAATGTAGTTTATTAAGAAAAATTGAATTAAAAAACCATTCTCCTAAGATTATTAATTAAAATCATTTTTTAAAAATTATTGTTATTCAAATTATTAAATATTCCATATTAATAAGAAAAAAAAGTTATTAATGTTTAATTTCTTAAGATTGTAATTCATAATCAATTTCCAACTAAAAAATATCGATGTGGAAACACAAAGATCAATTTCCCGCTCTATAAATATCAAACATCAATTTACTCTTTCATGCAAATGATTGTTAATCTTCCATCCATTGCCTTATCTTAAGATAATTAAATAATAATTAATCAATTGATTGATTGATGTAAACAAAAACATCAAATATAGATGTCCATATAGGCCTACCAACTATTAAACTAAAATACATATAAAATTATATCATACCTTAAATTTTCCAGAGAGAAATTATTATTATTAACAAAACTAATTATTTAAAAATTTAAATTGTATTTAATTTACCAAATGTGATTTATTAAGAAAAACTTTATTAAAAAATCATTCTCCTAATATTATTAATCAAAATCAATTTAAAAGAATTATTGTAATTAAAATTATTGATGATTAATTGCTTGATATTGCAATTAATGGATATATTGTAAATAATAAAGATGACATACAGTTTTATTTTACATTTCCATAATTAATATCCAACTAAAAATAACTAATGTGGAAACACAAAGATCAATTTTCTGTCTTATGCAAGTTGTTCTTAATCTCTTTGCCTATGAGATAACAATAAAGAAGTGGACTATAACATGGGGTTTAAAATGTTGTACAATGCTCCAAATAAATGTAAAGATATAAAATATTTCCTTCACCAAAATTAAGTGCTTTATAAAATCTTCAAGTTACGTAAGGAAAATTCATATGTTTTAATGCACACATACCTTTGCTTTAATTAAACGATCCATCTAATTATCCATAAGAAATATATAAATTGAATTTCAAGCATCTTTGTTTATTAGAATGTACTGGACAAATCTTATCCTCAATAAAATCCCAAGACAAAATATTCCCCTGTTACTATAAACTAACCTCATGTTATTCTATATTGAATAATTAACATGCTTTCCCTTTTTTGACTAATTCAAACAATTGCAAATATTTCTCAATATTTATACTTCACAATACATTGCAAAAACAAGTTTCTTCCTTGCTTCCCATTGACCAGCGATTTGCAGTGGACCCCTATCGACTGCTCGTTGCATGGCTGTGCATGCGACTAGTAGTATAAAGTATTTACACTAAACGGGCCAATTGAAGCAAGAAAAGGAAGAGATTTAGATTTAAATTGTTTAAATGCTTATCAAATATTTGTTTGTTGGGTGATTATTCTTTCGCCAAATAGCTTACCTCATCCCTAATTCATTCACTCCTTAACATCAGAGAGTGTGGCGATGAACAAGAAGGCGGGGGGATGGAGGTGTGAGACAGCGATGGGAAAACCACCCTTTCCTTTGCATTGTCATTATTTTCAATAGCAGGTCGCCACTCTCTCTTGCTACTGCGTGGAGGTTGGGGTAGGTAGGGACATAAGGGAGAGAGGAAGGGGGTCAATCAAGGTGTGGCGGCTTGGTTAGAGGCATGAAGATTTTTTAGACTCTGTGCTCTATCCTCACCTCCTTTCTAATATATATTGTTTTTCATCTTTGAAAACCTTAACTTATGTTGTTGAAATTTCATAGTTTGTTATTTTTTCTCTGTTTCCTAATTTCTTTGCTGCCGTTATCAGCAGAATACTATCAGGGAAGGGGAAGGCCAACCATCATGTTATGGTTGGTCTTCTTTGAAAACAAATTGATGCTTCCTTTCAAAAATTTCCTTTCTGAAATTTCGCAGGGAAGTAGTGATTTTTTCCAACATAAAATAATGAAAAAACTATTATATGTTGAAGGGAAGTTTTCACGGATGGAGAAAATTTAATGATCAGTACTGAATTTTTTAAAAAAATTGGTAATTATATACATATGACTACATTTTCTATCTCTAATACTTTTCAGATTCTCTTTCTTCTGAACTTTAAGATTGTAGAACTTCTTCTTTCCTACAGGTTATGCCCCAGCATTGAACAATAAGCTACAATCCTAACAGGTGGTTTTTACCAAATTATTGTCATTGATATAAATCTACTCAGAAACTTTCTCTACCTAGGCTCTGCTCATTGAACGTACGAGGAAAAAATAACAGCAGCAGTCATTATGTTTTCGACAATGCTACAATAGTAAAGTTCAATACACTTCTACATCAGTAGTTCATCAAATTTTACAGGAATTCACAATATGTTTGCATTTAGATTTCTACATCAGAGAAAATAAATGGAAGAGTAAACTAGAGTAATTTTTTTTTAACAGAAATATATGCATCTCCTTTTTTTCCTTATGGTCATAAAAGATGCCTTCTACATAGAGTTATATTTAATCTATAGTGTCTATTTTTTTTTTCTTCTATTTATAACAATAGATAAAACATGGAGTTACCAATAAAATTCTATTAACTTTTCTTTGCAGATTCTACAATGTTACAACTCTAGTGGATATTTTAGATTGAGAATTCATATTACAGACTGGCAATACCAATAGGTTTTAAAATTTTAAATTTTAAAAAAAAAAAAAAAAAAATTCCTAATAGAAAAACTATCATTCCAATATTGAAAGAAAAATCTGATAGAATGACTATAGTGTCTATAAATTTATTTCTTCAATAATTTTCTCTTTTATTTCTTCAATGAGGTTTTACATATAAGAGGTGAGAGTTTAGCTATATAAGAATATTTATACAATTAGTGCAACATTCTTAAATAAAGTACACACACCAGAAAAATTTGCAACCATTCTTTGCTACAACATGGAAGATATGGATTGCATGTTGATTGGTTAACTAATATCTCCACAGGCAATCCTCTTCATTAGTTCCAATTTTCTATACACAATTAACAAGAATACTTTTCCATGTATTAGTGGGAGCTCACCTCCCATCCTAAGTGAAGGGAAATAAACAAGAAAAGTGATCTGCTGATCACAAACAAATAAATATGCAAAAGCTTCAAATTGTCTTGATGAAATGAAAGGTAGGGCATCTATTAAATAGATATTCAAAAGAGAGCTGACATTATGGAACACAACCATATTCACCAATAACCCAACTACAATATTTATTATGCACACCTACATTATTTATGATAGATTGTAAAGTCGATAAGGACTTATACAATGGGCATTATTGTTGTCATTCTCCCCCATAATGACCATTGGGAAGAACATGAAGTAGATCTCTGACTTTTCTGAAACTTTCACGAGCTAGAGACTTTGTGAAGATATCTACTATCTGATCTTCTATACTAAAGTACACAATCTCAATCAATCCTTGTTGAACCAATTCTTTAATATAGTGATGTTGAATCTCAATATACTTGGTCCTATTATGAAACACTAGATTCTTTATCATTTGGATAGCACTCTTGTTGTCACAATACAACAAGGTAGGTCCATTTTGTATCTGGTGTAAATCCTCTAGTAGTCTTCTCAACCACACAATTTGACAAGTTGTTGATGTTGTAGCGTTATATTTGGCCTTTTCTATAGAAAGTGAGATAGTTGGTTGTTTCTTGGACTTCCACAAGAATATTGTTGAACCAAGACTAAAAGAAAAACTAGAAGTAGACTTTCGATCATCTATAGAGCCAACCAACTTGCTATCCATTGAATGTTGAAATTTGACTCCATAACTCAATGTCCTTTTGACATATCTACGAATCCTTTTAGCTACACTCTAAAGTGTTTACTTAGTCTCTAACATGAACCTAGATACCAAGCTCACTTCATATGTGATATCTGGTCGAGCAGTAGTTAAGTAGACCAAAATTCCAATCAACTACTTGTATAGAGTACTAGATCTAACACATCTAAGCTAGAAACCTTAAGTCCAACTTTAATAGGTGTTCCAACTGGTTTACAACTCTTCATCTAAAAATTTTCTAGGATAGTTGATGCATATTTTCTTTGAGACATGAATATTTCATCTTTATTTTTCCATACTTCTATACCAAAAATGTAGTGCATTTGTTCCAAATCTGTCATTTCAAATTTAGCAATCATGGCTGCTCTAAACTCTGCAAATAAAGATGAATTATTTCTAGAATAGATAAGATCATCAACATAAAGAACAAGATAAAAATATCCTTAGTTGATCTCCTAATATAAATATTTGGATCTAACTGACTTCGTAGAAAACCTCTTTCTTGTAGATATGAATCTATCCTTGAATACCATGCTCTTGGTTCCTGCTTAAGACTATACAAAGCCTTCTTTAATTTGTAAACATAATGTGCTTTAGAGGATATTTCAAAACCTTTAGGTTGTGAAACATATATTTCCTCATCAATATATCCATTTAAAAAGGAACTCTTTACATCCATTTGATAAATTTTCTAACTCTGTTGAGCTTCCAAAGCCAAAACCAATATGATAGTATCCATTTGTGCTACAATTGCAAATATTTTAGTATAATCAATCCATTCCTGTTGAGTGAACCCTTTGGCTACTAATCTAGCCTTATGCTTATCAATGCTTCTATTAGATTTATACTTAGTTTTTACACCCACCTTGTACCAACAATTTCCTTACCAGGAGGTAGTTGAACTAAATCCCATGTGTTATTCCTTTCAATTGTTTCTATTTCACTATTCATTGCTTCAATTCACTCTTCTTTTTCTTGAGCTTGTTCAAATTTTTGTGGCTCATTATTTTCCATAATTTGAGTCATCAATGCATAATTCTCTTTTGCTTGTGACCTTGTTGCATAATTACAAAGGTTCATACAGAGGCAAGGGGTTGCCACCATTTTAAAATAACTTTGTATAATTTTAACACTTTATTATTCTACATTAGTTTACTGTTATTATCCTATATTCTATATTAGTTCGTTGTTAAAAATATACAAAAAAAATTATAATTAATTATAAAATCTAAAAATAAAAAGGTTAAAATCATACAATTTATTTCCATTTTATACTAATTTACAGTCAAAAACAAATTAACCTACACGCTACATACTCACTTCAATTTTTGATAAGGTCTAGATGTTTCTTGGAGTCAAATTAAAGAAAATTTGAAAAGTATTCAGCTATTTTGACTTATCATCTAGCTTGTATTCAACCCATTTTAACTATTTACTCTATTAGGGCCTTAAAAGTGTTATTCCACAATCTTAAAAGTATTATTTTCTCTTCAAGGTTAGGGGTGTCATAAAAAATAGGACTAGAGTTCATCAATAGATTGATGAGGATTAAAGACCATTGGAACAAATAGATGGTCTCTCTTAAATTTTGAGCTTAGTTTAAATTCTAGAGGGTATTCTGAAAATTGTCATTTACAAGATTTTAAATTAATAAAAAATGAAATATAACTATAGTATTGAACAAGTATATTCAAATCTACACTTGAATCATATATTGATCACAAGGTCAAAATCAACTAGTTGTATAATACTTCTTGTTGTCTCCTAATAGTGCACCCTAGCTGAGTAAATTCAACCTATTGGTGAAACATTGGAAAGCCTCCTTGATTTTGGGCTCATATAATGGAAGTGAACCTCCAAAGTAAGTTGGCTCTTATGGTGTTCACCTAAAAACTACTTGTTGGGAAAAGGATAAGAAATATTGCTTAAAATAAAACCTATGACTAAGGGTGATGCACCAAATTTGATTCAAGTCTATAAAGCTATCCTAAGCACACAATTTTCTCAAATAGAAAACAATACAATACACAACTCAGGTTTTCTTAACATGTTTGAACATAATAATTTCATAAGAAGACTAGAACTCAACATCTTCATGAAGGAAATGACACTTTCACAACAAAAAGACTATTTTGAGCCTATAAGATAGCCTATGACCTACTCGCAACATGATTTCTTCCATACAAAGGTGTTGAAAATGAGACATGAAATCTAAGGATTAAATGAAACATCACAAAAAACACATCAATCATTCTTATGTGCACACAAAATACAGATTAGAGAAGGTAAAATGTTTCCTTTATTGATAAAAGGTACTTGTAGTAGTTGTACATAGCTTGAAGAATGAGTTACAATTCTTTTCTTAAGCTTGAGAGAGCTTATAAAGCTACAAACTTTACAAAAGAAGAGAAAATAACCCCCAGAGAAGAATCTAAAAGCAGGATATTTATAATACAATACAATCCTAGATGCTTGCATCATGTGCTTTTAACTTTCTTTGAATGGTTGAAGAACTCTTCATCATGTTGGGTCAGATGCAACTGATTTTCCCCTCAAAAAGCTCCTCAAACTACCTCAAACTAAAAAATTAAAGAAGAAAAGACTCCTTCTTTGGCTTGCCCATAATTTGGCCTTCAATTTTATTGCCTAGATGCTTGGAACTAACATGAAATGGTCTCCAACTGCCCCTATATTCTCTCAATTAATCTAAAAATTTTGTACCTTGCTTCCTTGACTGCTACAACCTCCTAACCTTTATCATATGACATATATTTTACATGGTTTCAAGTATTTTGAAGATAAAAAAGTCTCTTGGGTGGATGGAAAGGGAATGAGTGATTTAAGACTTCAAAAACTTTCTAAAACTAGTTTTTAATAGCCTAAATATGCCCGTTATATGCATACATATCTCCTGTGTGACCTTTACACATGTTGAAATGCCACCTATGAGTCATAATCTTCTCCTCTTGATGCACAATATTTGATATGTAATCTGAACACATATCTTCATAGTCACCATTTTCATCATGACACTAACAATTATGTCCATCATCTAGCCTCTATCATACCTTTTTTATCATGACCTTGTTCAAGCTCATTGTCCTTTCTTTCTCAATTTGACTTTTGTTTAAATAGCCCACTATAGCCTAAAGTCATATGAATGTTTTTCTATATCCAATATTTGACTTTCTTGATGACTCTTATGAACTCCTTTGCATGCATCTTTTGACTATTCTCTTGGCAATCATATTCACCATTCTTTCATAGTTTAATGCCTTCAATGACTACTCATTTAATTGAAGTTATATGTGCTTTTGGCTGCTATCTTCATGCTAAATATTTTCAATCCATACTGCTTAAGACTGGTGAAATTTTCTCAAAAACTACGAACTAGGTTTGCACAAAATATATTGGGTTTTTTCATTTTACTGTTTTCCTATTTTTGTCAAAAAATCATAGAAACCCAATTCACATTTTTCTATATATGATTCAATCATGCTCTCTCTCTTGAATTTTTTTCACATTTGAAACCCTCATTATATCAATCAAAATCATATCCTCCAATAGGATAAAGGAATCAAACTCTTAATGTGATTAAGAGATCAAAAAATAGTGAAGAAAAAGGCTTTGCTAGCAAAGAACAAACCATGTTTATAAAATGAAGCAAAAAGGTTTGATTATCCAACAAACCCAATGGATGTATGACTTTGCATGGTGAATTCCCTTTCACCATAGAGCATCCACAAATGTCCTACATGTGCAAAAATGCATTAATGCAGCTACTTCCACATCTAAGGTTTGGAAAATTATGCTCCATCGTTTGGAACTAAAAAAATTTATGAACAAATCCCCTCTTACTCAAGCCAACTACAGTTGAAAGAGTCCAAGAATAATGAAAATATATTTTTTTCCTTCACTTGGAGAGAAAGGAGGAGACAAGCTATCATGACCAAGTCTGATAGCAACACAAATTCCTAAAGAAAATGGTTTGTTGCTTGTAAAGCTCAACCTCCACCCCTCAAACCTATGGTAGACTACCTCAAACTCAAGTCAGAATTGAGTTTGTCTTGTTAGGAATTGAAAAATATCTTTTAAAATTTTCCCTCCATAATACACTACATGCCTTTTGTGGAGAATAAAGAATCATGACATTGAAAATGAATCTATTTCACATTTTGACTTTTGTCTTTATTTGCATAAGACAAAATAGTGAGAAGAATGACACTTTATACCTCTTTATAAATGATTTCTTCACAAATAACTCTATTAATTGAGGTATTACATTCTCAAACAGCTAAATGAAGAAGAAAATTAGCAAATCTCTTGGAGAAACCACACATTGTAACTTGATAATTAGTAAATCAATGAAGGCTATTTTGACTTAAGAATAAAATGGACAACATTCTACCAACATCCTAGGGAATGTTGACCTGCTAAGAATATATACCAGTTGCTTGTCCTATCAATTGGGCATAGGATTCAAGCAAGACCTCTCTCAAACTTAAAATTAGATTTGAACACACTACTACCTACAAATCCTCAAGACTAAAAAACTAACTGAAACTACAACTAAACTTGACTCAAAGCTGAAAAAAATGTGCAATGTAACTTGGTGGAATGATAAACTAACTTAACCTATACTAACAAGAAGGAACCAACTCCAACAAACCCATTCAATGGTTGTGCGAATTAGCTTCCATCTCTACACAATATACAATCCTTTGCATCATCTTGAACAACTAAATGAAGATGTACAATGGATAAAAGTCTAACAAACATCTACAACATACCTTGAAAAATGTAGATAAACTCACTTACTTCCTTATGTTAGGCATGCATTGTGTTGTCTTGAGAAGATAAAAATAAAACCGTTCTTGCTAGTTTGAAGTTTACAATCTAATTCTTCAACATGACTTTGCTGCTTGGAAATAGTTAGCCCAACTAATTCAACTATAAAATAAAATTCCTTCTATATTTGGCTATGTTGTTCACATTCTTGAGTTAGAAGATAATGTCTTGTCCACAATATTTTAACAAAAATCTTCTATGATATTTGAAAAGGAAACCTCTTCAAACTCTTCAATAATTGACTGATGCATATCATTTTCCAGTTCAAATTCAAAATTTGAGAAAGTAGCAAAGTTCATACATTCTATAACATGTTCTTGTTCTCTCTCTTACTCAATGTGACCACCATCTTCATGCTTAGTAACCTCTTCAGTCCTTGAGACAAGGTTGTCCTCATGTATTATCCCATTGATCAAAACCTTGTCAAAATGATCTTCATTGTTATGCCACTAAAAATTTGATGATGGTATTAATATAGGCATATTTTCTTCTTCATCATCAATAAACCATAGAAGTTCATTCAATAAATCAGCTTTAATATCACACTCAACACCTATCTCTTGTTCATCCACAATTTTTTCAACAAAACTAGGAAGCTCATTCAAGTAATTTGTTAGCAACTCATTTTCAACACCTGTTTCTTGTCTTACTTCTTGTTGTCCCGACCCTTTTTGCTCATCATTCCTTTGTTGCAGGTCTGATTTTTTATTTTCTTTATCATGTACAAGTGAAACCCAACAAAAGATTTTGAATTTACCTAAGAAACTTCCTTATTTTTCCCACTAAGAATACAAAAAGGCTTATTAGAAAATAGAACTTGGGAACTTTGTTGATCTTCTTGAATGGGAATAGGTTGTTCAAAGGGCTACTCTTGAGGATTAATGGGCTAAACTTTTTCAATAATAGACTTTTTAAATGAAGAAGGACCTTTGAATCTTGGAATATCAAATTTGGAAGACTTATGAACCTCAAGAGACTTACTTTGTTTGAAACTTGGTATCTTGAACTCAAGTACTTCTTCCTCATAAAATAGATTTGGAAATGTGACAGCTGATTGAATTTTGAACTTCTAGAGAAAGAAAAACTTCTTCTCTTCTTCTTTATCCACCACCTCCTTTGAAAACTATTCCTCATGTTGTCTCTTTTGTGCCTTCAACTACTACTCATGAAGATAAGCTGGATAAACTAATTCTTCCTCTTGTGAATCATATGCTTGTTGCCTCTTGATCTCATTCAGTTCCTTGGTCTAATCAAGCAATATGTTCATGATGTTTGCAATCTATGTTTGTTCATCACTTTGGAACTGAATAGGACATTTCAAGTGTCTTGTTTTGGCATAAAATAGGTTTCTTAAAGTTGATTTTGAGCATATATTGGTTGCAATGATGGAGTAGGGGTGGGTGGGTGGAAAGTATATGGAACTTGTGGGTTTTTTACTATTATAGTGCCATTTTGGGTTAAACCAATAGTATGTTTAGCTTCATATGGATAATAATAGGGGGTAGTAGCAATGTTTTCATGAAATGGTATAAAATAAGATATATTCCTTTTAAATGAAGAAATATTACAACATTTATACAAGCTAGAAACTCATTAAAATCCTTTAAAATAATAAAAATCAGGTCTGATTTACTATAAAATATGTACATACTAGCACTTGTCTTGGTGAAAAAAAAATTAATTTCCTTCCAGAGCCACCATGTGTGATTTTCTTGCCTCCAAAGGAAACTTTTGCTTGCATACACACCATATCAGCAAAGTATGAGAAATTTTTGAACTAGGATAGTTCAAATAATCCCATTGGGCATGCCAAAAACTGTTGTCTCCTAATAGTATACCCTTGTCGAGTAAACTCAACCTATTAGTGAAACATTGGAAAGGTTCCTTGATTGTGGGCTCAGATAATGGAAGTAACCTCTAGAGTAAGCTGGGTCTTATCATGTTCACCTAAAACGTACTTCTTGTTGGGAAAAGGGTAAGAAAGATTGCATAAAATAAAACCTATGACTAAGGGTGATGCACCAAATTTGATTCAATCCTATACCACTGTCCTAAGCACATAATTTGCTCAAATAGCAAACAATACAATACACAACATAGGATTTCTTAACATGTTTGAACATAAGAATTTCATAAGAAGGTTAGAACTCAATGTCTTCATGAAGGAAATGACACTTTCACAACAAAAAGACTATTTTCAACCTATAACACAATCTATGACCTGCTCATAACATGCTTGCTTCCATACAAAGGTGTTGAAAATGAGACATGAAATCTAAGGAATAAATGAAACATCACCAAAACCACATGAATCATTTTTATGTGCACATAAAATACAATTAGTGAAGGTAAAATGTTTCCTTTATTGATAAAAGGTACTTGTAGCAGTTGTACATAGCTTGAAGAATGAGTTACAATGCTTTTCTTAAGCTTGAGAGGGCTTGGAAAGCTATAGACTTTAAAAAAGAAGAAAAAAGAACCCAAAAAGAAGAATCTAAGAGTTAAATATTTATAATACAATATAGTCCTAAATGCTTGCATCATGTGCTTTTAACTTTCCTTGAATTTTTGAAGAAGTCTTCATTGTGTTGGGTTGGATGTAATTGATTTTTCCCTCAAAAGGCACCTCAAATTGCCTCAAACTAAAAAATTAAAGAACAAAAGACTCCTTTGGCTTGCCCATGAATTAGGCCTTTACTTTTGTTCCCTAGATGCTTGGAACTAACTTGAAATGGTCTCCAACTACCCCTATATTCTCTCAACTAATCTGAAAATTCCTTACCTTGCTTCCTTGACTGTTGCAACCTCTTGACCTTGAACATAGGACACATGTTTTATGTGGTTTCAAGTATTTTGAAGCTAAAAAGTCTCTTGGCTGGATGGAAAGGGAGTGATTTATTTAAGAGTTCCAAAACTATCTAACATTGGTCTTTAATAGCCTAAATATGTCCCTTAGATGCTTATATATCTCCTAGGTGACCTTTACACATGTTAAAATGCCACCTATGAGTCATAATTTTCTCCTCTTAATGCACTTTATTTGATATGTGATCTAAACTTTTATCTTCTTAATCACCATTTTCATCATGACACCATCAATGATGTCCATCATCTAGCTTCTACCATACCTTTGTTATCATGACCTTGTTCAAGTTCATTGTCCTTTCTTTCTCACGTTGAATTTTGTTTAAACAGTCCACTATGCCTATAGTCATATGAATGCTTTTCCATATCCAATTTTTGACTTTCTTGATGACTGTTATGAACTTGTAAGACCCCACCTTGCATATGATTAGTAAAACTCTAATTCGTTTTATGTGTTCCTAAATAGATCGTAAGATGTATCGTGGATGACAAATAGTGTGATTATTTGATAATATTCTTGCTTTCATTCTAGCATTTTATTTGTGCTACAATGAAGGAGCTAGGAATCGTAAATTGTGAATATGAGTTGAAATTGTAAATGAAATGACTACAAAATTAAATCTTATTTCAACTATCAGATTAATGTGATATACGATTGTTGCTTATGGTTTTATTGGTAATGTGCAGGAAAGGAAGGGTTAGTACAAGAAGGGAAGACCATTGAGTAGATCAAAAGACATATTCTTGTGGTGATGAATTTGACCCCCCACCCCCTTTTGAGACTTAGAAGAAAATAAAGTTAACAAGTTGATAGAGTAAGGTGGTAAGGGTTGATATAAAAGGAGTGTTTTATATTTTAGGTTGAAAGGGTATTTCTTTGTGTGTCATGTGAGTTGTAAGTTGGGGAATAAGGTTTAGAAACCATTATCCAAGTTGAAATTCGGATAGGTCCTTAAATGGGTCTTTAAAGAGGGTGGTTGGTCAATTTCTTGGGTGGGCATGCAAAAATAAACCCCCTAGGGTCTATACCATAGTGGAAGGGGTCAAGTAGGCATAAAAAAGTGCCCCTAGGACATGATTTGACCTTTGATAAGTCCTCATGATGGAAAGTGACGAGTTTTGAAGAGAGGATGGGATGGAAAGATGGAGGGGTTGTCCAAGTGCATGTTTCCTATTTAATAAGGAAAATACTCTCATTGATAAAGGTTGGTACACTTCACATCTCCCCACCTAAATTTGCAAGTTGTAACTCCTATATAATTTAGAGAGGATGAATGAGTGGGGTGCTACCCACTTCTCCATTTTGGAGAACTTTGATTGAGGTTAAAGTGAAGATGAGAGTAGAGGAGTCATTCCTTTTTGGGAGGTAGTGAGCAAGATGGATTGGCATGGAGAGGAGATGATAAGAAAGGAGCCTAATCACCTCAACTAAGTTAAAAGATAAGTTTTCTCTTCTACTTCCATTTCCTTTGTTTAATTGTGGTAAGGAGGAATTATGTTAGTATGGTTCGTTGTTGAATGTGGCAAGTTGAGAGCCTCTATGTCATTAAATTATGCTATGTTATTATTATTCCCTTGTAAAACCTGAAAGAACCCCATTCATCATTGTGGGGGCTGCAATATTTCCTTGCTCGGGGGTATGTCTAGAGCCAGTGAGGCTCCATGACGCCATTACGGTAGGGTGGAGAGCAAGCCTTAATCAGTGGTGTATTCTTCGTTGTATTTCCTTAAATATGTTTGTAATATGGCAAGCCAATATTTTTGTTGTGACATGAAAGAGAATGTAAAAGAGTAAGCCCGTATGTGTGGACATATAAATTACTTGTTTTCTTATTGCTACGGTAATAATGCAAGTTAATAATTGTTGCATGAGGGAGTTATGAAACAGAGCAACACCTTACTCCTTGGCATGTAAATATTGTATTTTTGAGAAAGGAAAATGAAAGTTATTTGCTGTTGTTTGTGCTAACTGAATGTAGATAGCTATCCACCCGCTCAAATAAAAGAAGATTTAAAGATAACAAAACATAATTAAATGATACGCATGCAGAACTATAACCAGTTAATATGAAAGACAACAGAAAACGTTCATATGGAAATTTCACATAGTTTACTTCATCATTGTTAAGAACAATAAACCGATTTTCTAAAGGCGACAAAGTAGAACAAATACCAGTGATGAATAATATTATTCCACCGTGATAATAAGTAGAGCAGCCTAATTAGTGGTTAATCAAGTGCAAGATAGGTTTAAAATGGGTGGATTTCTTCACCCCCACCCCCCCCATTGAAACAAGAGTGGTTTACTTATCACTGTCCCTTGTATCTACCAAAATTAGGCGCGTTATTAATCTCCAAAATATAGTGATGGGTGCATGTAGTCAGAAAGAATTTACCCATTTGAAAATCAATGGCATAGTAAAATGATAAGAAAGATACCCAACCTTTATGCATGCATCTCAGTGTATCTTTTTTTTCTTCTCCCATGTGATGGGCGAATGGGTATTTTGATTGAATATGCTAAAATGAATCCATGCAATACAAAGATAGAATTGTTCTCATTGTAGAAGAAAGATTTCAAAACCTGAATCTTGACGGTAGCATTCGAAGGTACTTAACTCCGCAAAGCATTAGGAAGGATTCTTTTAAAAATGAATTTATTCAAAAAAAACAAAAAAACAAACAAAGAAAGCAAAATAAGTTGGGTAGGCCCATGAATGGGCTGACGGCTCCTTAGGGGGCGCTACGGCCTCCAAAATGGAGGTCGCTCCTTTGCTATCAATCTAACGCACTGTAGTTCTTATACTACTCCTCCATTAGATTTCTTGTGAAGTTCTAGCCCTTGGTGATAATCTCCATAGTCCTCTGCTTGCCATTATTGCTCATCTTTCGATTGTTGTATGGTGTCCCAGTTAAAGGTGCATGGGGACAGAGCTTTACCTTCACCGATTACACTGAAGAAAAGGAATTTACTTTTGAGAAGACACTTTACATCTCATGCAGAGCTTGGGTGTGCAAGAAGCACACAACTGTTTGATTATGGCGACTCTCATGGCTCACAAGGGCATTTTGGCAAAGAGCCTACGTTGGTTTTGACCTCAGAATCTGCTCAAAGGCCGCAGTCATACCTCTTAAGAGTTTACAATGTTCATCTTCAACTTGAGCCAGCGCACCATCATCAAGGCACAGTAACCTCCACAAAAACATTAATTGTAGGATATGGTTTGCGGTTAGGTGTTAGGCGAGGAGTTAGCCGATGTGAAATCAGTTCCATCAATAATAACTCATATTTGGTTTGGAATTGACATTAGGGTCTGTCTGCAACGTCTCCATCATATTACACAAGCCAAAGGGAAATAATTTCTGGAACAGTGCTATATCTTCCATCCGATGTAGAATTCACCAAATGGTCTATCACTCCTACCTACCCTGGCACTCTCGCATTGATGTTCCATCTGTGTAACCGCGATATGTTTGGGTGAGTACGTTCCATAGATTTTCTTCTTGGAAGGTCTCTCTAGAATCTGCTTAGAATTAAGTACACGTAGAAAAGTAAGGCGTGAAAATTTAGCATGGATAGGTTGAGTAAACTGGACGTCTCCCTGATCTGTAGGTCGTTTTGCTTCTTAGTCAGTGGGTTGTAAGGTCATCCACGCTATGTTTATTGGACCAGCGTACTTTCTGAGCAACATAACTGCACATGGAGCATTGTGTTTACCACTCAACCAGCCAAATAAATATTGTGAAAGTAGAAAATAATCCTCTAAAAGGAAAAATAATTATAGTACGATATAAAATCTTAAAGGCAAAGCTACTCTGCTATGATTGCAAAGTGTTGATTTTTACGTAGTCGTTCATCTTTTCCCACTATCCTTCTTGCTGTCTCCCGTTGAATTTTTGCTGCTTTCCCCGCTGCCATTCGTTTCTGCTCCTCAAAATTCTTCACGCAGGTATCACTTTCACTCCTCCAAACTCTTTGCTCGTTGTGTTTCCCTTTCACTCAATTTTGACGAACTTCAACACGAAAATAAGGTTTGAGAATCTTAGAGTATATTTGCTAAAATGTAAACTGTTAAAAATAAAATAAAAAAATCTGCAGTATGCATTGGTAAGTCTTAACCATTCATGGGTAACTACGTTGGATTGTGTGGTAAATATTTACGCGTTGTTATCAATGGTCAAACATGTCTTATCGCAATGTATTTCCATGTATCATTTCCCTCGTAGGATTAAAGGATAAGTAAATCTATCCCAGCCTATTATGACTCTACTTTCCCTCACGTAGCCATGTAAAATAAGGGCAAGCTAGCATTTTTATCCTATCTAATCCCTTAAAGTCTTTTCTTGATAAGAGATAGGAGAATTCATCTAAAACAAAAAGTAGTGGTGTAAAGTTGGTGATTTTATTTATAAAGAAATTAAGATTAAGAAGTTTCAATTATTTTAATTCTTGCTTCTATTTAGGGGAATCTAAAATCTAAACTAAATCTTCTAGTAACTCCTTTAATAAAGTTATTAATAAAGCTACTAATATGTTAATATTAAATAATTTATTAATAATTAATTCATATGAATTCATTAATGATTCTTAGATAATTTAAATGAAATTATTGTTATTATTTTTAAATGATTAATATTATGGAATTAATAAAGATAACAAATTAGTAGAATGTTAATAATTGTCAATTAAATTAACAATTTTTTTTAAAAAAATAAAAAAATATAGGACTAGATAGTGGCGCTATTATTTGGGTTAGTTATAGTGAAAATTTGGATGATAATAGTGCTGATATTATTTTGATGCTAAATGAGATTGAAGATTCATATTATCATTTTGTAAATGTAAGATGATATTATTAGTTATGATGAAAGTGATATTAATATTGTCAATTTGAGGCTAAATATATTATTACCATTATTTGGATTGATTGGGGTCATAGCTATACTACTAATATTAGTTATTGACCAATAATAGTATTATTATTAATTTTTATTTTATTATTAAATAATAATGTTAATAAAACCTAATTTGATGGCAAGCAATAATAATAATATTAGCATTAAGTAATGACTACGTAATACTATTGTTCCATAACAAATGTTGCAATTGTGACATTTATTTAATGGGAGTGGATCATGGAATAGTAAAACTCATTACATATTGAATTTGAAACTTCCACTAAAACTCCTTTAAGAATTGTGACATTTGTGTTTAGAATCAACTCTAGATGTGGTCATGACACCTTGTTAATGGAATGATCACTTTAACTAATGTGTTTCCAAAAAAAAAAAATATTGTTGGGTTTTCCTGATGAAAAATTTCAGGCATGACACTTGGTATCAGAGCCCTAGGTTGTAACACTAGGGAACTTTGGGATTAAGTTAAGAATTGAGTAGTGTAAGTATGTGGATAAATGGGCAAACCACCTCATGTGATAGTCAGAATGAAATGTTTGTAAGGGAAATTCTAAGGGACTTAAATGGTGCAATAAACAAGAACTTAGTGATAATTATCCAACCCAACTAGTTTGTAAAATACTAAAGGATCAAGAATTGACCATTATAAATGGGTCAAGGAAGTATTTATTCAAGAACCCTCAATCTAAACTTGATCCGCTGTTTTAAGTAAATAAGGTGAATGACTAGAATAACATATTGGGACGGTTAACAAAGGTTATGGAATTAATCTATCCTTTTTGACACTAACTTTTCTTAAACCTTAGAAAAAGGTATAATTGAGCTACTACAACATGGTCCTTATATAAAATGTGTGAGTAGTTTAATAAGACATCATAATATGTACTCTATATATATATATATTATTGTGTCAACTTCTTAAGACCATAATTCTAAAATATATATATAATAATGTGACTTCTCAAATTTACGGGTGTCTAGGAAGAAACATAGTTTCCTATAGAAACCTTGGCACGAATAAAGGAGGGAACATCATAACTAAATGTGAAAACATGCAACTAGTCAAAAGGAAAGAATTTTAAGAACCACGTAAGGGATTAACATGTTGAAGGTTGTAATTAAATAAGTTTAAATCTCTAAACACTTAAGCTGATTAAATATAAATCCATTGTACTATGTATCGTGTGCATTTTAGTTACACATATTACGCGATTTAAGATCTTGTCAAAATTGAAACTAAACCCTTAGGGTGAAGGTTGTTTGACATGAATTTAAGGGCTTGAACTCACAAATGGGTATTAATACACTCATGAACTTATCTCTTGTATGTCATAGACCATGATTTTCCTAGGCCTTAACCTATTAGCCAAAGAACTTGATTTACACATAAGTGTATAAGGGTTGATTCCTCGAAGCAACAAATGTTTAGTATTGTGTTTGGTAGTTAAAAATTTCAAGGATGATGACATCAACTAATGATCAAGCTTTGTTTTTTATTATAAGTTCAACTTGGAAGAGTGGTAAAAATTAAATTCTACCTTGAACTAAAATGATGAAACTTTAGAGCTAATTAAGCACTTTCGCAAGTAAGCGGTGACCTAGTTCACTTAATGTAACTATAACAACTATCAAACTATTATGTTCTATTGTTTAAAGATTAAATAGTAAACGAAATAATAGGGTTTCTATGATTTAAGTCAAAAGTGAAGGAAATAGAAGGATACAATTAAGATAAGATTGTTGAGGACCAATAAATATGGTGTTGAAACTATCCCCTTGTAATAAGTAAACATTAAAAAGGTTTGTGACTTAAGACCTTGTCAAATGAGAAATTGGAGTTAAAACATTATCTTGAACTCATGTTATTACAACTTCCTTAGGATACGTGTTGCTTCCCAAATAAGAAAGGGTATGCCATGCATATGAAGTAATAACACAGTCAACTACATGTTGAACTTGAAGGTTGTGTGCACGTCATCAAGATTGAATAATCAATTGTATGAAGTTATAATTAAAGAAATGAATTATGTGTGGTTCACGGTGTATTATGTGATGGGAAAGTTAAAATATATAGATAAGAGACACTAAAGTAGGCTTGTGTATTATGTGATGGGAAAGCTAAAATATATAGATAAGAGACACTAAAGTAGACTTGTAAAACCTCCAATTAATGTTGTGTATTCTAAACCATTGACTATGCTTACTCTTTAAGGAAAAACATTTACACCCAAATGTAAAGGAGAAAACTTCATAGTAGGTCAAACTTTTAAGACTTTTACTCGTTGTGCAACTTTATGAGGTTAGATAGAATTGTGATTGTAAAAATGATGGTTATAACATGTGATTAAATGGTTCAACCCTGGATAGAAAAATGTAAGTCTTGTAAAAGGATATTAATGCCTAGTAAGAATCACTATTTTATGAATTATCATGTGTTTTATGCATTGAGTGTGCCTTCTTTTCTCATACTGTAATGTTTCAAATGAAAATGGTTTACTCTACTCCTTATTAAGTAGGAAGTTTTTTTTTTTTTTTTTTAGCATGTTTGAGAAAATATCATGGAATTACCCATATTGATATGTTGGTGAACATAACAAATGTAGTTGAATAAAAGGGGAAGAGTGGTATGGATATATATAGAAAAACAATTTTGATCATAAATATGTTGTTAGTAAGATAGAAAGTATGGTGTACCATGTATTGCTAACTGTAGGAAAATTGAGTATTACCTAAATTACAATTGTGAATTATATGGAAATTTATTTTACAAGTACGCAATGGATAGATGTTAACAAAGTGAACATTGTGTAAAGAAAATAAAGTGTGTATGGGTGTATCAACATTTGTGTTAATAATGTGATGAAACCATGCATTGTTAAGTTCTAGGAAATGGGTTGATATACCTAAACTATAGTTGCGTATCTTCTAGTGATTTCTTGTACTTATGCAAAGTGAGTAGATATTTCCAAAATTGAAACAAAAAGTGAATATTGTTTATACAAAATAGAATATGTGTAAGTGCACTGCTCTCGTTCTATGATGAATTATGTAAAGTGTGTTGTGTTAGGTCATGTAAAGTGAAACCAGTAAATGTATTGTACCCCAAGTATAGGATACAGGGCATCTGACTTGGGATAAGGGTGAGGGAGGTCGAATACGATCCCTTATGAGTACCCTTTGTGATGGACCTTATGTAAGTTAGCTAGTTGTGTGTTTATGTTAACATGTTAAATCTGTGGATGTGTATTTATCAAATGAAATGTGATGTATTCCCTTGTGTTAGTCTTATATTGTATGGTAAATGTGTACCCCTAGCGTTTGGTTCCCCCCTTATGGTAGTGCGATGCCAGCTAGTGTAAATAGGGGTTGAGAGGCACATGTTCTCCCATCGGGAAATTACGAGCTCAGGGCGTTGTCCCTAATCCTAACAAAGGATCTATGTCAAGTCATTGTAATCCTCCCATGGACGTTGACCGTAGCCTACTCCCCCACATATGAGAGCCACACTTGTTGGTTCATAGTGCAAACCTAATTCCTTGATGTTATAACCCATGGGTAAAGGATGGAATTTTATGGACCACCAGTTACTTATAATTATGTGGTCGGGGACCACTAGTGATTTATATTTATGTGGTCGGGGACCACCAGTGATTCATATTTATGTGGTCAGGGACCACCAATTAGTCATATTTATGTGGTCAGGGACCACCAATGATGCAAATTTATGTGGTCAGGGACCACCAATTAGTCATATTTATGTGGTCAGGGACCACCAGATTATTGCATGCTATTATACTTATGTGGTTAGAGAACCACCATTCCCCTCCTCCCCTTAGGTGGCTTATCAAGTCACATGGTGCTTGTAATGTGCATTTTTTTATTGTTGGAATATGAATTATTGGTAATTCTTGATTGATGTTTTATTTTATTATGCACCAGCAGTGTGGAATTTTGCATTTATTTTATTAGGCTATTTAGCCATTTGAAGGTTGTTATAGTCCAAATTGCCTCAAGGACTTATTTAATTTCATTTTTGAATTAAGATTGGAATGTTGAAATGTAGCTACAATTGATCTTTATTTGGATTTCTCTTGATTTTATAATTTTATGTTTTATTGAAACATTGGTTTATGATCTTATGATTTCTCAACTTGAGGCTTTCTTAATGTTTTCTAACTGCCGGTAAACGTGGTGTAATGTGACATATGTAAACTGCCATATCCCGAGGGGTTCCCTGGCAGGTCGTATAGGGGAGTAGATGCGTTGGGAAATTATTTTGAAAGGGGTTGTGAATGGGACCAGTATGGGACGGTCATTAATCCATTCTTCCCCTCATTATGATTATTCTAATCTATATGGAGGAGTCCTTAGAGAAGGGCCTTGAGTGGTATCCAAGAGAATTCATCCTTGTAAACCCCATTGTGTGAGCCTTGTATTGTAAATTATGTGACTGTATGAGGACGGCACACCCATTGGGAAGAGCATCCTTTATATGATGGCAGGCGCACCCAATTGGGAAGAGCATCCTTGTTGTTGTTGTGTGTACATGTGAAATTACAAATAAATGTGGTGTGGCATACCTGTGAGCTATGTGAGAAAAATGGTACAACATATGATGCAAAGTTTATATTATTTTAGACATGGTATGAGTGCCATAATTATAAGGTAAAATGTTCTGTTAAACATATATTTAGACAAAATGTGAAGTTAATAATTCTGAGACATGATTGTTCAATGAAACAAAAATATTTTCTAACATCACGAGTGATGTTTATGATGCAAAAAAAAAGAACCTTAAAGGTTATCCAAGGATGTTTCTGTGTTGGATACATGTTGATATCAAGAATATTAAGTACATGGATGACTACTGACATTTTTTTTTTATATTGTGACTACATTGGATAACTGTTCTATGGTGGAAAATTTTGTTTTGAGCATTTAGATGTTTGATTCATGGGAGGGGTTTATTTAATTTGTGCTTAATGGTGGAAGGCTATGATTGCTTCATCAAAAAGTAAAGTAATTTATATTCTAATAGACTTATGTTCATTGCTATATTAAGGTTTCTTTTCATGAACTTAACGACTTCTAGGAGGAAGTCTAAGCCAAGGGGAGGGGGATGTAAGACCCCACCTTGCATATGATTAGTAAAACTCTAATTCATTTTATGTGTTCCTAAATAGATGGTAAGATGTATCGTGGATGACAAATAGTGTGATTATTTGATAATATTCTTGCTTTCATTCTAGCATTTTATTTGTGCTACAATGAAGGAGCTAGGAATTGTAAATTGTGAATATGAGTTGAAATTTTAAATGAAATGACTACAAAATTAAATCTTATTTCAACTATCAGATTAATGTGATATACAATTGTTGCTTATGGTTTTATTGGTAATGTGCAGGAAAGGAAGGGTTAGTACAAGAAGGGAAGACCATTGAGTAGATCAAAAGACATATTCTTGTGGTGATGAATTTGACCCCCCACCCCCTTTTGAGACTTAGAAGAAAATAAAGTTAACAAGTTGATAGAGTAAGGTGGTAAGGGTTGATATAAAAGGAGTGTTTTATATTTTAGGTTGAAAGGGTATTTCTTTGTGTGTCATGTGAGTTGTAAGTTGGGGAATAAGGTTTAGAAACCATTATCCAAGTTGAAATTCGGATAGGTCCTTAAATGGGTCTTTAAAGAGGGTGGTTGGTCAATTTCTTGGGTGGGCATGCAAAAATAAACCCCCTAGGGTCTATACCATAGTGGAAGGGGTCAAGTAGGCATAAAAAAGTGCCCCTAGGACATGATTTGACCTTTGATAAGTCCTCATGATGGAAAGTGACGAGTTTTGAAGAGAGGATGGGATGGAAAGATGGAGGGGTTGTCCAAGTGCATGTTTCCTATTTAATAAGGAAAATACTCTCATTGATAAAGGTTGGTACACTTCACATCTCCCCACCTAAATTTGCAAGTTGTAACTCCTATATAATTTAGAGAGGATGAATGAGTGGGGTGCTACCCACTTCTCCATTTTGGAGAACTTTGATTGAGGTTAAAGTGAAGATGAGAGTAGAGTCATTCCTTTTTGGGAGGTAGTGAGCAAGATGGATTGGCATGGAGAGGAGATGATAAGAAAGGAGCCTAATCACCTCAACTAAGTTAAAAGATAAGTTTTCTCTTCTACTTCCATTTCCTTTGTTTAATTGTGGTAAGGAGGAATTATGTTAGTATGGTTCGTTGTTGAATGTGGCAAGTTGAGAGCCTCTATGTCATTAAATTATTCTATGTTATTATTATTCCCTTGTAAAACCTGAAAGAACCCCATTCATCATTGTGGGGGCTGCAATATTTCCTTGCTCAGGGTTATGGCTAGAGCCAATGAGGCTCCATGACGCCATTACGGTAGGGTGGAGAGCAAGCCTTAATCAGTGGTGTATTCTTCATTGTATTTCCTTAAATATGTTTGTAATATGGCAAGCCAATATTTTTGTTGTGACATGAAAGAGAATGTAAAAGAGTAAGCCTGTATGTGTGGACATATAAATTACTTGTTTTCTTATTGCTACGGTAATAATGCAAGTTAATAATTGTTGCATGAGGGAGTTATGAAACAGAGCAACACCTTACTCCTTGGCATGTAAATATTGTATTTTTGAGAAAGGAAAATGAAAGTTATTTGCTGTTGTTTGTGCTAACTGAATGTAGATAGCTATCCACCCGCTCAAATAAAAGAAGATTTAAAGATAACAAAACATAATTAAATGATATGCATGCAGAACTATAACCAGTTAATATGAAAGACAACAGAAAAATGTTCATATGGAAATTTCACATAGTTTACTTCATCATTGTTAAGAACAATAAACCGATTTTCTAAAGGCGACAAAGTAGAACAAATACCAGTAATGAATAATATTATTCCAGTGTGATAATAAGTAGAGCAGCCTAATTAGTGGTTAATCAAGTGCAAGATAGGTTTAAAATGGGTGGATTTCTTCACCCCCACCCCCCCCATTGAAACAAGAGTGGTTTACTTATCACTGTCCCTTGTATCTACCAAAATTAGGCGCGTTATTAATCTCCAAAATATAGTGATGGGTGCATGTAGTCAGAAAGAATTTACCCATTTGAAAATCAATGGCATAGTAAAATGATAAGAAAGATACCCAACCTTTATGCATGCATCTCAGTGTATCTTTTTTTTCTTCTCCCATGTGATGGGCGAATGGGTATTTTGATTGAATATGCTAAAATGAATCCATGCAATACAAAGATAGAATTGTTCTCATTGTAGAAGAAAGATTTCAAAACCTGAATCTTGACGGTAGCATTCGAAGGTACTTAACTCCGCAAAGCATTAGGAAGGATTCTTTTAAAAATGAATTTATTCAAAAAAAACAAAAAAACAAACAAAGAAAGCAAAATAAGTTGGGTAGGCCCATGAATGGGCTGACGGCTCCTTAGGGGGCGCTACGGCCTCCAAAATGGAGGTCGCTCCTTTGCTATCAATCTAACGCACTGTAGTTCTTATACTACTCCTCCATTAGATTTCTTGTGAAGTTCTAGCCCTTGGTGATAATCTCCATAGTCCTCTGCTTGCCATTATTGCTCATCTTTCGATTGTTGTATGGTGTCCCAGTTAAAGGTGCATGGGGACAGAGCTTTACCTTCACCGATTACACTGAAGAAAAGGAATTTACTTTTGAGAAGACACTTTACATCTCATGCAGAGCTTGGGTGTGCAAGAAGCACACAACTGTTTGATTATGGCGACTCTCATGGCTCACAAGGGCATTTTGGCAAAGAGCCTACGTTGGTTTTGACCTCAGAATCTGCTCAAAGGCCGCAGTCATACCTCTTAAGAGTTTACAATGTTCATCTTCAACTTGAGCCAGCGCACCATCATCAAGGCACAGTAACCTCCACAAAAACATTAATTGTAGGATATGGTTTGCGGTTAGGTGTTAGGCGAGGAGTTAGCCGATGTGAAATCAGTTCCATCAATAATAACTCATATTTGGTTTGGAATTGACATTAGGGTCTGTCTGCAACGTCTCCATCATATTACACAAGCCAAAGGGAAATAATTTCTGGAACAGTGCTATATCTTCCATCCGATGTAGAATTCACCAAATGGTCTATCACTCCTACCTACCCTGGCACTCTCGCATTGATGTTCCATCTGTGTAACCGCGATATGTTTGGGTGAGTACGTTCCATAGATTTTCTTCTTGGAAGGTCTCTCTAGAATCTGCTTAGAATTAAGTACACGTAGAAAAGTAAGGCGTGAAAATTTAGCATGGATAGGTTGAGTAAACTGGACGTCTCCCTGATCTGTAGGTCGTTTTGCTTCTTAGTCAGTGGGTTGTAAGGTCATCCACGCTATGTTTATTGGACCAGCGTACTTTCTGAGCAACATAACTGCACATGGAGCATTGTGTTTACCACTCAACCAGCCAAATAAATATTGTGAAAGTAGAAAATAATCCTCTAAAAGGAAAAATAATTATAGTACGATATAAAATCTTAAAGGCAAAGCTACTCTGCTATGATTGCAAAGTGTTGATTTTTACGTAGTCGTTCATCTTTTCCCACTATCCTTCTTGCTGTCTCCCGTTGAATTTTTGCTGCTTTCCCCGCTGCCATTCGTTTCTGCTCCTCAAAATTCTTCACGCAGGTATCACTTTCACTCCTCCAAACTCTTTGCTCGTTGTGTTTCCCTTTCACTCAATTTTGACGAACTTCAACACGAAAATAAGGTTTGAGAATCTTAGAGTATATTTGCTAAAATGTAAACTGTTAAAAATAAAATAAAAAAATATGCAGTATGCATTGGTAAGTCTTAACCATTCATGGGTAACTACGTTGGATTGTGTGGTAAATATTTACGCGTTGTTATCAATGGTCAAACATGTCTTATCGCAATGTATTTCCATGTATCGTTTCCCTCGTAGGATTAAAGGATAAGTAAATCTATTCCAGCCTATTATGACTCTACTTTCCCTCACGTAGCCATGTAAAATAAGGGCAAGCTAGCATTTTTATCCTATCTAATCCCTTAAAGTCTTTTCTTGATAAGAGATAGGAGAATTCATCTAAAACAAAAAGTAGTGGTGTAAAGTTGGTGATTTTATTTATAAAGAAATTAAGATTAAGAAGTTTCAATTATTTTAATTCTTGCTTCTATTTAGGGGAATCTAAAATCTAAACTAAATCTTCTAGTAACTCCCTTAATAAAGTTATTAATAAAGCTACTAATATGTTAATTTTAAATAATTTATTAATAATTAATTCATATGAATTCATTAATGATTCTTAGATAATTTAAATGAAATTATTGTTATTATTTTTAAATGATTAATATTATGGAATTAATAAAGATAACAAATTAGTAGAATGTTAATAATTGTCAATTAAATTAACAATTTTAAAAAAAAAATAAAAAAATATAGGACTAGATAGTGGCGCTATTATTTGGGTTAGTTATAGTGAAAATTTGGATGATAATAGTGATGATATTATTTTGATGCTAAATGAGATTGAAGATTCATATTATCATTTTGTAAATGTAAGATGATATTATTAGTTACGATGAAAGTGATATTAATATTGTCAATTTGAGGCTAAATATATTAATACCATTATTTGGATTGATTGGGGTCATAGCTATACTACTAATATTAGTTATTGACCAATAATAGTATTATTATTAATTTTTATTTTATTATTAAATAATAATGTTAATAAAACCTAATTTGATGGCAAGCAATAATAATAATATTAGCATTAAGTAATGACTACGTAATACTATTGTTCCATAACAAATGTTGCAATTGTGACGTTTATTTAATGGGAGTGGATCATGGAATAGTAAAACTCATTACATATTGAATTTGAAACTTCCACTAAAACTCCTTTAAGAATTGTGACATTTGTGTTTAGAATCAACTCTAGATGTGGTCATGACACCTTGTTAATGGAATGATCACTTTAACTAATGTGTTTCCAAAAAAAAAAAATATTGTTGGGTTTTCCTGATGAAAAATTTTAGGCATGACAGAACTCTGCATGCATATTTTGACTATTCTCTTGGAAATCGTATTCACTATTCTCTCATGATTTAATGCCTTCAATGAATGCTCTTTTAATTGAAACTATGTGTGCTTTTGATTTCTATCTTCATGCGAAATATTTTCAATCCATATTTCTTAAGACTGGTGAAATTTTCTCAAAAACAATGAACTAGGTTTGCACAAAATTTTTGGGTTTTCTCATTTTACTTTTTTCCTATTTTTGTCAAAAAATCACGGAAACCTAGTTTGTATTTTTCTATATATATGACTAAATCATGGCCTCTCCTTTGAATGTTTTCCACATTTGAAACCCTCATTATATCAATAAACATAATATCCTCCAACAAGATAAAAGAATCAAACTCTTAATATGATTAAGAGATCGAAACATAGTGAACAAAAAGGATTTACTAGCGAAGAACATACCATGTTTATAAAATGAAGCAAAAAGGTTTGATTGTCCAAATGACCTACCATCATATTAATAGAAATGGATGTCTGACTTTGCATGGCGACTTCCATTTCAGTATAGAGCATCCAAAAACCTTAGGTACATGTGTCGACATGCATTAGTGCAGCTGCTTCCACATCCAAAGCTCTGCAAATGTTGCTCCCTCCTTTGAAACTGAAAAATTTATGAACAAATCCCCTCTTACTCAAGCCAACTATAGTTAAAAGAGTCCAAGAATAATGAAACTATTTATTTAGCCTTTGCTTGGAGAGAAAGGAGGAGACAAACTACCATGACCAAGTCTAACAACAACACAAATTCTTGAAGAAAAGGGTTTCCTACTTGTAAAGCTCAACCTCCACCCCTCAAACCTATGGTAGACTCCCTCAAACTCAAGTCAAAATTGATTTTGTCTTGTTAGGCATTAAAAAATATCTTTCTAAACTTACCCTCCATAATACACTATGTTCCCTTTGTGGAGAACAACAAATCATGGCATTGAAAATGAATCTATTTCACATTTTGGCTTTTGTCTTTATTCTCATAAGACAAAATAGTGAGAATAATGACACTTTATACCTTTTTATAAATGATTTCTTCACAAATAACTCTATAATTTGAGGGATTGCATTCTTAAACACCTAAATGAAGAAGAAAATTAGCAAATCTCTTATAGCAACCACACATTGTAACTTGATAATTAGTAAATCAATGAAGGATATTTTGACTTAAGGATAAAATGAAAAACACTTCTAATATAGCTAATTGTAACACGTTGTACATGCACCTCTAAATATCAAAATATTTACAATCCCTATGGATGATTTTCATGCCTATATTTCTGACGCAACATTAATGCTTTTTTTTTTAAACTAAAAATCTCCTCTTATGAAATGATATCATGAAATTCAAAATATGAACGTAGGATTGTCATGAATATAAAGTAACCAAGGGAATGAGAGCATGGTGGAAATTTTCCTTCACCCACACAAAAATGGAAGTTATCTTACTAAGATACAACATTGAGAAAAAAAACACATCTGGAATGAAGTCCAGCAAGGATCAATTCTCATTAGGGAATACTATACAAAGAAATTGGAGGCCAAGTCCCTAGGACAAAACCTAAGGTCTAGAGTCAATGAACATTAATAAGACCTTATGGTGAAACATAAGGATGGAAATTCTATCTCTAATCGTAACCCTAACCCTAATCCTAACTGTAACCTTAATTAGATAACCCTAATTTAGTCTCTACCCTAGCCCTAATCCTAATTCCATCTCTATCCCTAACCCTAAATTTAACCTTGACCCTATCCCCAATCCTAACTATAATTTTAAACTTAACCCTAACCATAACCATGTTTTGTTTAATGTCTTAAATGTTGCTCCTGTAACGCCCTGCCATGCAACCCTAGGGAAAGTTGCAATCTACTACACAAATGAACTAATTTTTATTTTTTTTAAAATAAGAACAATTAACTTGCAAGATCACTAACCATTTCCAACCAATCCCCTAAGGTTACAAGACTAAGTTACTTAAACCCAAACAAGAGACATGAATTATAACCATAACATTTAATTACATAACAATTAAGTTCACATACATTCCATACATAATAATTTACATCAAAGAATAGGAGATACCACTTGATTCCAATAATATAATTTACAACATGATTACAACACTCATTTCCCGAATGAGATAAATGTCAAAGAATGATTACATATTACAAAGCCCACCTCGATAACAAATGTGGAGTGATAAAATAAAAGATCAACTGAAAGGATAAAGCGTGACATGATACAGGATCCCACGAGCTCTCCAACTGGGAATCTCATCCACACGTACAAAAAGACAACCCAATGAATTAAGGTGCACGTTCCACCCAACCATGTGATACCCTAAGGCTCACCCCCCGTGCTAGGAGATAGTAACTAGGAATCCAACATAAGACCATCTACCACTAGACAGGAAAAAACATAAACTGAACTGAAACAACTACAACCACAAAATACTTAACACAAAGTTATAGTGCTTCAAGAGGACAATGAACAAGTACATCATATATGCACCACATAATATCTGATAGACTATTGACGTAGGAAGAGTTTCATACATAAATTTCTATGAGTTACCCTATCTCAACCTTCCTAGGCTACCAGACCCCCATCTTGGGTTACCCTAGCTTGCCTCTACTGGCTGCTGGACCCTCACGCAAAACTATGTGTCTCGTCTCATCTCAAGCCTTAACAAACACATGCTTCATGAGAGAGGCATTCCTTATCTTTATTAGTGTGAAAGTTCCCTGTTTATTCTTTTAAATGATCATTTGATTAAACCCTAGGTGAGTTACCTTGGTGCCCCTTTGTGTGCCAGACCCCCACAAAGAGCCACTCTCCTATCGACAGCACAACCACGGTACAAAACCACAATCCAATGGGTAAACTTGATAAAACGACCTCTCCAAACTAAGGAAGCAACAAGTAAAAGAAACTCACTCCAACCACTAGAGGAAACAAAGTACAAACCCCACTCCTTCCCAAGGAGGCACAGACCACAAAAACCACTCCTATACTCAAGGAGGGCACAAACCATTCCTGTTCATGAAAACTGGGTACATAAACAGAATACCTCAAAACGCCTATCCCTAGGAACCTCTGGAAGACCCACATAGCCAATGATTCAATTGCCCATCAAATGAAAATGATCGAAAACATCATTTCAAAGCCTTTTCGACAGCTCAATAAACTAGTGTTCGGGTTTCCTAAACCCAAGCTAAGCAATGACATAGTGCATGTAATCAGTTAAATAATTAACAATATTTGCACACTCAAAAGTAAATCAAATCACTTGGGCAACATTAAGAAATTTAAACCAATAACTTAATTCCATTTTCTCCAATTACACATAATGATTTAAACAATCTTTCTTTTAATAACCTCATTGATTATAACATCTACTTTTTTAAATAAATCCTTTGATTATAAAATCAACATTTGTTATAAAGCCAATTTCAATTCCATTATAGTAATGAAATAATCATTTTTAAAGAGATTTCTATTTTAAATATTTAACATCATTTAAATATCTCTCAATTAAAAATATTATTATTATATTCCAATTAATTAAAATTAATAACTGATCATTTAACATCTATATATTTAAATAATAAAATTAAAAATATATTAAATTAAATTACACTATAGATATATAATATATATACCTATTATAATATATATATACAATAAAATATACATATAAAATAAAATAAAAATTATAAAAAAAATGAACTTTAAAAGAAAGGGCCCAAACCCTGCACACAGTCTGCCTCCCTCCCTTCGGGCGACGACTTGCCATTCACAATCCACCTCCCTTTGGGCAAGGGCCCGTGTACCCTGCACATGGCTCGCCTCCCTTCGGGCAGTGGTGACGGTGGTTGTGGGGGTTGGCTTCCCCTCCCCAGAAACATAAAAAAAAAATGTAATTTTATTTTATTTTTAGTTTTAAAATGTCAATTTTAACAGAAAACACAGTCTCTCCTGAGGCTCAACAAAAAAAGGGAAACTATGGATAAAGAAAACAATTTCATTTGTTTTCTTTAAAAAAAAAAAAACATTTCCAAGTTAAAGCATATAGATTTATATGCAAAATCCAAATTCCTTTATACAGTCCAAACTTGTGCAAATGCACAATAAAATTTTAAAATAAAACAACAAATTGGCAATGCAATAATTGGGTTTAAAACTCAATTTGAAATTCCCATTTCTTTTGGTTTTCTTTTGATTTAACCATTGTTTGAATTCTTGTTTGATTTCATTTTCAAAATTTCAACAGAAGTTTAAAAGTTTAGAACCAATTGACATGGGTTTTCAATTGAATTTAAACACCATTTTAAAGATTTTCAAACAACAAAACAAGGATTTGAATTATTTTCAAAATGAAACAAAACAAATACAAGAACCTAATTTTTCCTTCAAGCTTGAAGAACTTCAAGATGGTGCTTCCAATTTTTGTTTCCTTTGATTCTAGCTCAAGCAAGAATTTCAATCCCTTCACCAATCCAAGCAAAGCCACAGCGAAAAACTCCTTCCCCCAAAATCTAAAAACAATATTATGAAATTCTATTTACTAGATAGAGTTTTTCCCCAAATTGGTCAAACCCCTAAAATATCCCCACCAACTAAATTTATTGAACAATTTGGAGATATTTCCATTTTATTTTTTAATTTTAAACAAATTTTTACTTTCTAATACAAATCTCATGCATTTTTCAAAATTCTTTAAAACAAAAGAATACAAAGTTTGCAAAGAATTTACTTTTATCTATAATTTCAAAAAGTGAAATTAAAAACACATTTTCATTTATTTATTGATTTATTTTAATTTAACTCTAACTATCCAAACATGATTTTTACTTTTATTTTAATTAAATCATAATATACAATAATCCCAAAACAACTATCTCATTTAATATATCACCATTAATCTAATTAATCAATAAATTCAATCTAATTTTATTAATTAAATAAAATCAATCAATAAATAAATAACATTTCAACATTGCAAGTAAATACATTTAAACATCATTTTAACTACACCCACCATTTAATAATCTTTATAATGTGAAATTAAATAAATACCCAAGGAGAAATGGACTGAATTAAAAAACTATCCTGACAACTTGATGACACACTATGACTAGCGTGACGACTTGCACGAAAAACCTAGCTACTATCTCCCAATCGATTCCCATTGGTCAATGGACACGCTCAAACCTGTGAACCAGGTGGTGTCGATGTCATGTACCTTTCAACCTACGAACAAAGAGTACATCAAACATGCATATCTATATAATAGATAAAACACATCATGAAGAGGAAATCTCATAATTGTAGGGAACTTACAAGCAAGTGATACAATCCCATCCCCTTCACCAATACAATATCACTAACTGACACATCTAACATCAATGATATGATCAACAGCATAAAACATCGTTAAATCAAATATCTTCTAAGTTAATCCAAAACATGCCATAAAGATAACATCAGAATAAAATAACATCACATCCAAATATAACATTCACATTGTTTAACAATTGCAATCAAAAGTAACCAAGTTCCAAAGTCAGAACATAAACAAAACCAAGCATTACAAAGAAAACACTACCGATCCAAACATCCAAAATGGAGGGGTGTTACATCCTACCCCCTAGGGTCAGGCTTACTCCTGGAAGCCTTCGAATACCCTTAGTAAAAACTCAATAAAAATCACACATAATCAATGGTTCCAAAAATTGAACCACTCCATACCTCAACATAAAACAACAACCCGTACTGTAATCAACACAACCAAGCACACTGTCAATCTATACAATCAACATGGTGAAGCAACCACCAAACAAAACTCCAAAACACATATCGAAGGATTAATGTACATAATAAACATATGCACCAATACACATCACTGAGAATTATCACAAGGCCACACATAGTGCAATATCATTACAATGTTTACTCAACACAAGGTATGCAACATTATCACTTCAACATTCATTTAACATTTTGTATTTTGAATTTGGTACAATAATTTAACATCTACATGATTTTCTAAGACTCAAAAATAAAGTTGGGGACTATTGGCCTCACTAACACAATGCACCCACTATGCAATTTTCATTAACATGCAATGGTTTCACTAATCCCTTTCCTCTAAACTTTTACTTATTGCAAAATGATTTTCTATTCATATTGTACATTTTCCATGATTATGAATGCAACTTGGGGACTTAGGTCCTTTACCCAATGTTTGATCTAATAAAACAAACCTTCATGAATACCTAAGAATTTTCTCATAAGATACAACATACCATGGGTTTCAATACACCACACACTCGAAGACAGGAATCTTCGTTAAACCAATGGGAAGAGAGAGAAGACAAGAGATATTTACAGTTCTAACATAGACATGAATGCCATCATGGTTCCATCATCAAACAATCACTTTCACACAAATGCATCAACCATATGAGAGTATGCACAAATCTCTATGAACTAACAACATGATCATTTATTTTCTATTACCATATTTCATAATTTCAAAACAATATAACATGCTAAAACAACTCCAAAACCACATAAGGTCAATTAGGCAGTCACTTGCACAATGAGGTAAAGCACAAGAAGGCATGCAAGGGTGGAAACAACAAAAAAAATGGTTTTCATCCACCACACACAACACACCAAATTCACACACTACACAATTGTCCATAATGCATTCTTCTAGTAGGAAGGATATCGGTGCATTGTACACTACACCGAGGATCCTATCCTTTCCACTAGTTTCCTTCACCTTTGGACCTACACCACCTCACAACAACTTCTGGGTAGACAAGTGAGATCAACCCAAAAGGAAAACATAAACTAACAAACAAAGCACCTAGGTCAACGCCATGGGCTCATAGTGCCCAGAGTATAAACCTATGCAACTAACAGCTTAATGAGTCCCACATTATCCCAGAGTGCCCAGTGTTTAAACTTGGGCTCTGATACCATGTGTAATGCCCCACCATGCAACCCTAGGGGAAGTTGCAATCTACTACACAAACAAACTAATTTTTTATTTTTTTTAAATAAGAACAATTAACTTGCAAGATCACTAACCATTTCCAACCAATCCCCTAAGGTTACGAGACTGAGTTACTTAAACCCAAACAAGAGACATGAATTATAACCATAACATTTAATTACATAACAATGAAGTTTACTTACATTCCATACATAATAATTTACATCAAAGAATAGGAGATACCACTTGATTCCAATAGTATAATTTACAACATGATTACAACACTCATTCCTCGAATGAGATAAATCCCAAAGCATGATTACATATTACAAAATCCACCTCAATAATAAATGAGGGGTAATAAAATAAGAGATCAACTAAAAGGATAAAGCATGACATGATATAGGATCCCATGAGCTCTCGAACTGGAAATCTCATCCACACGTACAAGAAGACAACCCAACAGATTAAGGTGCACATTCCACCCAACCATGTGATACCCAAAGGTTCACCCCCAGTGCTAGGAGATAGTAACTAGGAATCCAACACAAGACCATCTACCACTAGACATAGGCAAAAACATAAACTGAACTGAAACAACTACAACCACAAAGTTACAGTGCTAACGTAGGAAGAGTGTCATACATAAATTCCCATGAGTTACCCTAGCTCAACCTTCCTAGGCTACCAGAACCCCATCTTGGGTTACCCTGGCTTGCCTCTAATGGCTGTCGGACCCTCACACAAAACTATGTGTCTCATCTCATCTCGAGCCTTAACAAACACATGCTTCACGAGAGAGGCATTCCTTATCTTTATTAGTGTGAAAGTTCCCCATTAATTATTTTAAATTATCACTTGATTAAACCCTAGGTGAGTTACCCTGGCACCCCTTTGTGTGTTAGAGCCCCACAAAGAGCCACTCTCCTATCGACAACACAACCACGGTACAAAACCACAATCTAATGGGTAAACTTGATAAAACGACCTCTCCAAACTAAGGATGCAACAAGTAGAAGAAACTCACTCCAACCACTGGAGAAAACAAAGTACAAACCCCACTCTTTCCCAAGGAGGCATAGACCACCAAAACCACTCCTAAACTCAAGGAGGGCACATACCATTCCTATTCGTGAAAATCGGGTACATTAATAGAATACCTCAAAATGCCTATCCCTTAGGAACCTCTGGAAGACCCACATAGCCAATGATTCAACTGCCCATCAAATGAAAATGATCGAAAACATCATTTCAAAGAATTTTCGACAACTCAATAAACTAGTGCTCGGGTTTCCTAAACCCAAGCCAAGCAATGACATAGTGCATGTAATCAGTTAAATAATTAACAATATTTGTACACTCAAAATTAAATCAAATTAGTTGGGAAACATTAAGAAATTTAAACCAATAACTTAATTTCGTTTTCTCCAATTACACATAATGATTTAAACATTCTTTCTTTTAATAACCTCATTAATTATAACACCTACTTTTTTAAATAAATCCTTTGATTATAAAATCAACATTTTAAATGACTATATAAAAGAAACATTTGTTATAAAGCTAATTTCAATTCCACTATAGTAATGAAATAATCATTTTTAAAGAGATTTCTATTTTAAATATTTAACATCATTTAAATAACTCTCAATTAAAATATTATTATTATATTCCAATTAATTAAAATTAATAGTTGATCATTTAACATCTATATATTTAAATAATCAAGTTAAAAATATATTAAATTAAATTACACTATAGATATATATTATATATATACCTATTATAATATATAACATATATATTATAATATATATAATAAAATATACATATAAAATAAAATAAAATTTATAAAAAGAATGAATTTTAAAAGAAAGGGCCCAAACCCAAATTAAGGCGCGTGTAGGCTGCCCTGCCTCTTGTGGCGGCGGCCCATGTGCCCTGTACATGGCTCGCTTCCCTTCAGGCAATAGCTCATGTGCTCCAAACACAGTTCGCCTCCCTTCAGGCAGCGGCCTGTGTGCCCTGCACATAGCTCGCCTCCCTTCGGGTGGTGGCTCGTGTGCCCTACACACAGCTCACCTCCCTTCGGGTGGTGGCCTTCCGCACACAGTCTGCCTCCCTCCTTTCGGGCAGCGGCCCACCACACACAATCTGCCTCCCTTCGGGTGGCAGCCCATGTGCCCTGCACACGGCTCACCTCCCTTTGGGCGGTGGCGAGGGTGGTGATGGGGGTTGTCTTTCCCTTCCCATAAACATAAAAAAAAAATGTAATTTTATTTTATTTTTAATTTTAAAATCTCAATTTTAACAGAAAACACAGTCTCCCCTAGGGCTCAACAAAAAACAAGGAAACTATGGATAAAGAAAACAATTTCATTTGTTTTGTTTTTTAAGAAAAAAAAACATTTCCAAGTTAAAGCATATAGATTTATATGCAAAATCCAAATTCCTTTTCATAGTCCAAACTTGTGCAAATGCACAAAAAATTGGCAATGGAACAGTTAGGTTTAAAACTCAGTTTGAAATGCGCATTTCTTTTGGTTTTCTTTCGATTTAACCATTGTTTGTATTCTTGTTTGATTTCATTTTCAAAATTTCAATAGAAGTTGAAAAGTTTAGAACCAATTGGCATGGGTTTTAAATTGAATTTAAACATCATTTTAAAGATTTTCAAACAACAAAACAAGGATTTGAATTCTTTTCAAAATGAAACAAAACAAATACAAGGAAGAACCTGATTATTCCTCCAAGCTTGAAGAACTTCAAGATGGTGCTTACAATTTTTGTTTCCTTTGATTCTAGCTCAAGCAAGAATTTCAATCCCTTCACCAATCCAAGCAAAGCCACAGCCAAAAACTCCTTCCCCCAAAATCTAAAAACAAAATTATGAAATTCTATTTACTAGATAGAGTTTTTCCCCAAATTGGTCAAACCCCTAAAATATCCCCACCAACTAAATTTATTGAACAATTTGGAGATATTTCTATTTTTTTAAAATTTTAAACAAATTTTTACGTTATAATACAAATCTCATGCATTTTTCAAAATTCTTTAAAACAAAAGAATACAAATTTTGCAAAGAATTTATTTTTATCTATAATTTCAAAAAGTGAAATTAAAAACACATTTTCATTTATTTAAATATTTATTTTAATTTAACTCTAACTATCCAAACATGATTTTTACTTTTATTTTAATTAAATCTTAATATACAATAATCCCAAAACAACTATCTCATTTAATATATCACCATTAATCTAATTAATCAATAAACTCAATCTAATTTCATTAATTAAATAAAATCAATCAATAAATAAATAACGTTTCAACATTGCAAGTAAATACATTTAAACATCATTTTAACTACACCCACCATTTAATAATCTTTATAATGTGAAATTAAATAAATACCCAAGGAGAAATGGACCAAATTAAAACAACTATCCCGACAACAACTCAACGACACACTATGACTAGGGTGACAACTTGGCACAGAAAACCTAGCTACTATCTCCCAATCGATTTCCATTCATCAATGGACACGCTCAAACCTGTGAACCAGGTGGTGTCGATGTCATGTACCTATCAACCTATGAACAAAGAGTACATCGAACATGTATATATATAATATGATCAAACACACCATGAAGAGGAAATCTCAGAATTGTATGGCACTCGCAAGCGAGTGATACAATCCCATCCTCTTCACCAATACAATATCAATAACTGGCGTATCTAACATCCATGATATGATCAACAACATAAAACATCGATAAATCAAATATCTTCTAAGTTAATCCAAAACATGCCATAAAGATAACATCAGAATAAAATAACATCACATCCAAATATAACATTCACATCATTTAACAATTGCGATCAAAAGTAACCAAGTTCCAAAGTCACAACATAAACACAGCCAAGCATTACAAAGAAAACACTGCTGATCCAAACATCCAAAATGGAGGGTTGTTATAGCTCCACAAATGCTACTAGTATATATATATATGAAATACACCAAGATATATCATTTTCAAGATGTCTAGATAGCACTTTCATATAAGAAATTGATTAAAATTTTAGATTCCTCAAGAAGGATATATCTCTCTCTGTCTCTCTGTATATATATATATATATATATATATATATATATATATGTATGTATGTATGTATGTATATGTATGTATATGTATATCTATATATGTATATATATATCTATGTATATATGTATATATGTATATATATATCTATATATGTATATCTATATATGTATATATATATATATATCTATATGTATATATATACATATATGTATATGAATATATATACATATATACATATATGTATATGAATATATATACATATATACATATACATATATATATATGTCTATATATATATAAGTAAGTTTAAACTAAACCAAAATATTGAAGATTTATTTCACCAATATATTATCACAAGGATTTCACCATGCAACCAATCAATTCTTATCCCCACAATATCTAGAATAGAGTAAAAATTAGGAAGCAATAAACATAGCATCTCAAGGTTTGGCTTTTAAAGTATTTTCATTGAGGTTGATGACAAGGAAAAAATATATGTAATCTTCTATTGGTAGAATAAAGTAAATACTAAAGTGGTCAAATTTCTATATTACTACTTAATATCTCTCTTTGACCTCATAATACTTTGGATGTACGAAATAAAATTATAGTCCATCTCAAACTTGGTAACAATACAAAGTGTTTCCATGAAAAATACAGTTGTATGATTCCATATTGATATATAAGAATTGAAAATGCTAAAAGATAGTCAAGCGGGATGTTGGTGATTTCTAAATAAAAATACTTACCTAGGGGAAAGGCTCAAGTTACCACCCATGTTCCAATAACCATTCATTAATACATGCTAATTAAAAGCCCACTAAAAATTTCAAATGCACCAATAGTTGTCTACTTTATACCCAATAGTTACAAAAAAATTACTTAATTGGAGGAGTTGAGAAACTTGATTTGTACCAATAGTGCACAATTATCAAGGCATTTGGGCATATGTATTGGATCAATTGTGAAAATTTTGTGGTGGTGAAAGAAAACAGTTATCAAGGCACTAAAGAACATGTTTTAGAAGTAAACCTGAAATGACAATTTTGGATCTTTGTGTACATAAGGAATCCTCTCATGTTCATTGTAACTACCGAGAAGCCAAAATAATAGCTATAAGCTCTTACATCACATACAAAGAAACAATTTTTTTTTTTTGAAATTGAACATACTATTTAAGAACTTATGGTACGCAAAATTCACTATAATGACTACCAGTACCCTTCCCCTAGCAAAAAAAATAATTGTGAAGTTGAAAAGAATTAAATTTTATGAAATATTTATCCTCTCATTTTATGTTAATTAAAAATAGTGAAGAAAGCTTAGTTCTTCTAGAAATATATCCAACCCTAGGGTCAATAATTCTCTTTCACAACGAAAATCAAAGTGACTTCTCAATAATTCTGCAAATGATGAAAACTATATTCAGTCATCTATTTTACAATGACAACCTAGCCCTACAATACACATTATTGAGTATCATGATAAGATTGATCAAATTCATGAATGTTTCTCAGTCAAAAAAATTCATGTCTGGTTAACTAAAATCATTCACTAAAAAAATATAGACAACTAAATTTAACTAACTTATTTCTTCTAAAATATCATCATTTCTCGTCATCAGGTCTCATTAATCCATCATAGATTTAATTTAATAATTTTATTATTTAATGAAATTAACATTATTTCCCTTTCATCTTAGACAATAAAATAATTTTTATTTTTTAATTATTTAAACTTTTGAATTTCCTTTCATTTTAAATTTGACTGCTTGTCCTCTATTAATTAAATAATTTCAATTATTTATTTATTTATTTCCCTCTTGTAAATTGATTAAATAATTTATAATTATTCAATTAATTTATCTCAATATGAATCTTTTCCTTGATCACAATAATTGAATAATTATTTATAATTATTTAATTAAAGCTAATTATTCTTCTCAACTTTATCCTCTTCTACAAGGTATGTGCAGGATCATCAGTGGCCAAAAAGTGGCAATATTATGGGTATTTCTAGGGTATGTGGCTGACGAATTTTTTTAATCCAAAATTGATGGAACGAAAAGGGTTTTTAGAGGATATTTTCAGCTTTCCACCAATATAAATTATGCTTTAATTTGAATTTAATAAATAATTATCATTTTTTCTATTAGAATTACGTAAAGTCTTGATTGATAGGCTGATTGAAAATCATCTATAACTTTCAAATGGTATCACATTTTTTGAATATGAAAATATGTGTCACATTCTATGCTTCACATACTATAGGATTAAAAAAAGAAAAATTAAATTTCATGAATTTTTGACCAAGTTAAGGTGGTCATACATACGAGTTTTTATATTTTTTAAAAGTTGTAATAAAAAATTCATAATTAATTATTTACTTGGAAAAAATTACAAAAAAATATGCACCACATCCAAAATGAGTCCTCTACTTATTTCTAAAATATTATAAAAATAATTATCATTTTATTATGGTTAGGGTGGTCAGCACCTACTTCTTATTTTTCCCTGAAATTTAAGTACTCTTGCATTGAAATTTCAAATTTTCACCAAATAGATTTTGTTTATTTTTAAATAAACCTAATAGTTTAGAAAGTACATTCAATTTTCTACAGATTCTATTCTTACATATTTTTGAAATAATATAGATAACTTATTCAAATTTTTACATCAAGTTGCCTAATACTGATTTTTTTGCCACTTAAGGGCCTATTTTTTCCATGATGATCCTGCACATACCCTGTACAATGAGTAAAATTATTTATTTTATAATTTTTTTCTTTGCACATGAAATAAGTAATTAATTAATTTAGTTATTTATTAATTAATCATGCATTTCCACCTCACCAATCAAGTCCAAATCACTTCGAGTTCACTCAATCAATTCAGTCCTCTATCCAATCTATTATGTTTCACTAAGATTCAATCACACTTATCTCTTCAATCAATTCTCTTAACTAATCCATAAAATTACTTAGCTCAAATCATGCAATGAATTAACTCCTCTTGAATTCCTCTCAAATATTCTTAACCATTTATCTTTTAGGTCTCATACTCAATCTCAACCATTGATTGTCATCACCTAAAATCTATAAACTCAACTATTATTCATCTATTATCCCTTTCTCAAACATTGTAAGAAATTTATAAAACTATCATTTTAAAGTGCTTTGTGCTAAAACTATTAGAGTAACCACGCACACCATTCTTCAAAGTGAAATTGGAGAATAATTGATCTCAATAAGGTCATAATGTAGGTTTGTATTGGTTTATTTATTTGATTTTGCTTATGCTTCATTGGTGATTTTGAAATTTTGATTATGTTTGATTATTTTCTATTTATTTCACTATCAATTTTCATGAAACAAAATCACCATAGAACTTGTTGATATATGGAGTAAACAAAATGACTAGGATGTCCTTGCTTTTTGCTTTTCTCTTTCTCTAATCATGTAGTGGCTTTGATTATCTTTTTGTTATCTTGATGTAGACTTGAAGCTCATTTTTACATTAGCTACATCCACCTTCCCTTTTGTTTTAATATTTGTGATATTATTTTATAATTAGTAATTAAAAAACTTATTCATAAAATAATTAAAAATATATATAATATCCTAAAGAATTGAATGATTATTAGACCCCTCATTTATACAATTTTGATACCACAACCCAATCCTATCGCTGTAAAATATTTAACAATTAATTTTCAAATGTTTAATGTAATACCCCTCCTGTTACTGTTTAGATTTGTTTTCTTTCTATGCTTTGGTTTGATACTTTGATACTGTGACAGTACTATTTATTGTTTGATTTGGATAGTTAGACTCCTGGTGATGATGTTATTTCATTAGTGGACATGGTTATTTGATATGACATTATGGTTTGGTGATGTTAGTTGATTTCATAAATATATTATGATGTATTGTTTTAGTAAATTATGTTATGATATGATCTATTAGTTTAGAAATGCTATTTCATCATGGATATTATAATTGTTAGAATAGATGTGATGAGAGGACAGTGTAGCATCACTCGTTCACAAGTGCATTGCTATGCTACAATTCCTTCTCACAATGTAATGCTTTGATTTTATATATATGTACACGTACATGACCTTGTTTGGATGTAGGGATTGCATGTACAAAGTCTCAATTCCACCTGCTTCGGCAAGACAGGGCAAGCATCAAATTACCCAATGCTATGATGTTGAAATAGAGATGAAAAGGAAGTCACCCTGTCCCATGTTGTCAAACCATCCCAATTGAAAGGTATTGTGCATCGTTGTGTTGTCATTTCTGTATTTTATTATTGTGTTTTGTGTAAGTGTCTTGTTCATACGTATTTTATGTTGGCATTTTATATGTTGTGTTTTATTTAATTAAATGGTGGTAATAAATGTTTATATTGGTGTTGGATTAATATTTTAAAAAGTTTTATTTTAAAAGTCATGTGTTTATTTAAATGCTAATTAAATATTAAATTTGTATCTAGTTAATTTAATTAAATTATCTGGTTGAGGATAATTATGAAAAAAATAAATTAAATAAATTAAATTATGTGCATAGCAAGTAAAGTTGCAAAAGTAGATTTAAAACAAAATGTATTGAAAAAAGGAAAAATAAATAAATAAAACAACAGAAAAGATAAAAGGACGAATGAGAATTAAGTGTTGGCCGAAAAGCTTGATTTAAAATAGAAAATTTCTTTTAAGTGGGATTTTTAGAGCTTTTGAAAAAAGAAAAGTAATATCTTTTATTTAATTGCAATTTTGAGAGAGACTTTGGATACACGGGAAGATTTGGGCAGAAGTTACAAAATAATAATTTCTTTCTAAATTATTGATCTTCTGAAGTTTTTGGGAAGTTCTTGGGGGAAATTGGTTTCACTTACTTTCATTATTCTGGAGAGGAGATTCTGAAGAAGGAACAAGAGCTCTTTGAAGAGGCTATTGGGATCAAGCAAAGTTGCATCAAAAATTTCAACAGTGTAGGACCCCAGGTTCCAATTTCTTCTTCTTAAATTTTCTAATTGAAAGAAAAATAAAAATATAGTTAAATATGATTTTTGTGAGAAAATAAAACTTTTGAGGTTTATGATTATTGAATAGAAAATTAATGGAAGAGATTAAACTAGTTTTCTGAAAGTTTACTGTTGTTTTCAATTTGTCAAAATTACATCTTCTTGGAATGTCCAATTTATCTATGTTTGATATGAAAAGAAAATTGTTTTCCCTTTTGAAATTAAATGAGTTTTGGAATTTATACCCTCTTATATATATACACCTTTGGATATGTGTATATATATATATATAATTTATATACATTTATATTCTATTCGAAGTCCTAGTTTCTCTTATTGGTCTATCTAATTAAGTATATATATATATATATATATATATTACTTTGTGTATATATATATATTCATTTGAAAGAGATATATACAAATGTTTTTTGTTTATATTTTACATTTGTATTGGAAACTATGTTTTCCATTTTTGTTATGGGCTAAATTGTACCTGTCAGCGTATGTACCGATATGATGAAATTACTTTTAAAAAAATTATATGAAATATTTATTTTGGGTAGGAAGGGGACGACAGCGCCGTACCCTCCCCCACCCCCAATGGGCGGTTGTCTGCACAGTAGTCCACATGGACTATTGTATGCAATAGTCCATATGGACTGCTATGTACAATAGCCCATGGGGACTACTGTGCAGTCCCCTTTCGGGCTTTACCTTTTCTTTTTTTTATTAAAATTTAGTATTAAAATTTAAATATATATATTTATATATATATATATTTATTAATATTTATAAATATATTATTATTTTTAAAAAAAAATTATTGTATTATTTTATATATATACATATATTTGTATATATAATGTTTTTTTTATAAGGATAAAATTATGAAATGTGGAATCATTGATTAATTAAAAAGTAAGCAAATTATATAATTATGATGAAATTATTGTGCTTCTTTCAAAACTCAATAGAGTAAAATAGAAATTAGAGATGCAGTTGAACTAATCATTTTTCAAGCTATAAAATCTTGTGATTTCGATAGTATCTTATATTTATTGTTTTTGGATTTTATTTGTTGGATGGGAGAACCCTATTGTAATTGTGAAACTTAGTTCTAGAGGCATGATTTAATCATTGAATGTTATCCTTGTTTTGGTGGTACTCTTGAAATTGAAATTTTTTTAGTGTTATTATTTTGGAAGGGATTGTACGAGATTGATGAGATTTTGATTATGAGTTATTTCGTGATGGGTAATGCCTCACATGTCCTTGTTTTGAGTTATATGCTTTATTTTTTATGGTACAACTCTTGCGTTGTTGAGTTTGTTATTGTGTCAAGGTTTTAGGGAGAGTGGCTCTTTGTGGGGGTCGACACCTTGAAAGGAGGAAGAGCTCAAGATAACCCACATAAGAGTAGTGTAACAAAGTGAAAACCTAAAAATAGAATTTAGGAGGATGGGTAGTAAAACATCTAATATAATAATATTGGATACCTCATCTATGCATAAGGGCTATTGCAGACTAATGATAGGATGAGAAGGCCATGGTCAGCAAAGTCGTAACCTCGTCCTCATGAGGGGTTATCGGCTCCGCATGAGCTACCCTATGCTGCTAGCACCTCAAGTAGGAGGAAGGGCAAGGATATCCATAGATGGGGGCTAGCACCTCAAGTTGGAGGAAGGGCTAGGATAACCCATGAGAGTTATGCGATGAAACTCTCTACTAGAAACACTTATGCCTTGTTTCTTGTTGCCCCTAGAATTGTATTGTGATTATTATTTCAGTTTCATTTGGAAATGTTTCATGATTATCCTTTGGTTACTTGTTTAATGGTTATTGCCTTAGTTATTGTGATGAGTTTCATGGCTTTATTCTATTATATTGTCCCTTAGATGTTGTTTATGTCATTGTAATCCTTGATGTTGTATTTGAGTTTTGCACTATGTTGTTCTATTGGAGCCGGTTTTAGCATTCATGGTTGTGATTACTTCCTTGTCACCTCTGAGCATGGGGGGTGGGTTATTTATAACCCACGTGGTTGGGTGGAACGTGCTCCGCACTTGTTGGGTTTTGCATCAATATCCATTCTTCTCAGCATTCTTCTGTTGGAGCTTGTACCAATTGTTCACTTTGTACTTCATTCATTATTTTTACTATTTATGTATCCCACATGTATGGGAAATTTATTGTAATTCATTTACTAAGATCATGGAATGTAAGGTTTAAACGATGATGTATTATTTAGGAACCTTTGTACACATTATTGTAAGAGATTCTTTATGATTGTAATATGTGATGTAATGATACTTTCACTCTTGGTTCATGAATGTACTTTTATAAATGGTTATTGTAATGTTATTGGATAAGTTGGTTAGTATTATCTTTTATCTTTCTTTATCAGTTTGTTATGTGATGTAACCTCACATGCCCCAGAGGATTTAATGTTAACATGTTAATGTGCAATGTAAATGTGTTTTAATGTCTAGTTTCATGTTTACTGTGTTATGTAAAAAAAATTGTTGCAATGTTTGTTCTTTGGGGTTTGCACATCGAGCGTTACAACTTGGTATCAGAGCCAAGGTTTGGAAACACTGGCATCTCTAGGTAGTTAAGTCCATTAAGAAACCTTGCGTTTGACTATTGAGCTCACTTGTACCTTTATCTTGTTGCACAAAAATATGCCTCAAGGTAGAGGATGTGGCTGAGCTAGAGGCCATGGCACTGGTCGTAGAGCAAACTAGCAAAGCTCCTCAATTCCTAGTTCCCATGGTTCTGAGCATGAGGAAGAGTAGAGTCTTCAAAACAATCCATCAGGTGACCAAAACTCAGGACAACCTAGATTAGATGGTCAATTGTAGCATATTCTTGGAGAGATTCTTAATCAATTGGGATCCAGGCCAGAGGAGGTGCAACAGGTTGAGAAAGAGAAAGGTCACCGAGGTGGAGAGAAATAACTTCTGATTAGGATGCAGTCATGGTAGGCCATATGAGGGATTTGATGAGAGCTCACCCACCGACATTTGATGGTTTTGGAGGAGGACTAGAAGCCAAAACATGGCTAATTGACTTGGATCATTGCTTCACCATGCACCCATACAGTAGTAATACCAAAGCTTAGAGGGCAGTTATGCATTTGCGAGGTTTTGCATCTACTTAGTCACATCTTGAAGAACAAAAAATACACCTTGATATCAGTATGGTCACTTGGGAATTATTTCTAGATAGATTCAAGGCTCGCTTCCTCTCAGACCATTGGAGGCAACGCAGGGCTAATGAGTTTCATGATATCAAGCAGTTGTCTATGTTAGTGGAACAGTATGAGTGACGCTTCTATGATTTGAAGCAGTATGCATGGATCACCCACGATGAAGGCATGTTGGTGCAACATTTTTTTTCAGGGCTTAAATGCCTACATCAATGGTGGTGTGCAATTCTTTGAACCGAAGACGATGGAAATGGCAGTTGAAAAGGCTTGGTTGGTAGAGGAAAATTTGGCCATGGCCTTGGGTGGTGACATTGGAGTACAGATTAGCAATGCGCCTACACCTGGTTTTAGCACTCATGTAGGTCAGTCATAGGGTGCAGGATCTTCTAGGAATAGGAATCCACCCTCTAAAGGTGGTCAATAGTAGCATCAGCAACAGTAGTCACAACCGAAGCATGAGAATTTTCAAGCTTCGCAGGGTGGCAATTATTAGTTTTGTAGGGATTGAAACTAGAACCGGGCTCATTAGGAGCGTTTTGAGTAGACTACACCTAGTTTTCAATCAGCATTAAGTCAAGGAATCTTTCAATAGTCCAATGCTCCATTTGAGGGTAGAGGATTTGACCGAGGTACTGGTTGCTACTCATGTGGGCAGCAAGGACATATCGCTAGATTGTGTCCATAAAAGAGCACCTTTGGATTTAATCAAGGACTGACTACTTCTGATCCAAGGGTGGGTGATGCGGGTAGGTCTTATCAAGCATTTTCCATGGTTGATGATCACCAAGCAGGGCACCAAGGTGCAGGTGTAGAGGCTCCTGGTAGAGGATGAGGTACTGATTTAGGAGCTCGCGGGTGAGCTCAAAAGGGTTCAACGGTGTCCTAACATTGTGATCTCAATTTCATGGGAGGATGCCTCCCGTATTAGGGAATCTTATTTTCCTTTATTTTTCGGCTTGCAGGAGTAAGCCAAATTTATGGGGGGGAGGATGTAATACCCCTCTTGTTACTATTTAGACTTGTTTTCTTTCTATGCTTTGGTTTGATACTTTGATACTATGAAAGTACTATTTATTGTTTGATTTGGATAGTTAGACTTCTGGTGATAATGTTATTTCATTAGTGGACATGGTTATTTGATATAAAATTATGGTTTGGTGATGTTAGTATATTTCAGAAATATATTATGATGCATTGTTTTAGTAAATTTTGTTATGATATGATCTGTTAGTTTAGAAATGCTATTTCATCATGGATATTATAATTGTTAGAATAGATGTGATGAGAAGACAGTATAGCATCACTCATTCATGAATGCCTTGCTATGCTTTGATTCCTTCTCAAAATGTAATACTTTGATTTTATATATATTACACATACATGACCTTGTTTGGATGCAAGGATTATAGATACAGAGTCTCGATTCTAGCTACTTCGGCAAGACAAGGCAAGCATCAAATTACCCAATGGTATGATGTTGAAATAGAGATGACAAGTCACCCCATCCCATGTTGTCAAAGCATCCTGATTAAATGGTATTTTGTGTCATTGTGTTGTCATTTATGTATTTTATTACTGTGTTTTGTCTAAGTGTCTTGTTCCTACATATTTTACATTTGAATTTTATATGTTGTGTTTTATTTAATTAAATGGTGGTAATAAATGCTTATATTGGTTTTGGATTAATATTTAAAAAGGTTTAATTCAAAATTCATGTGTTTAATTTAAATGCTAATTAAATATTAAATCTATATCTTGTTAATTTAATTAAATTATCTGGTTGAGGATAATTATGAAAAGAAAAAAAATTAAATAAATTAAATTATGTGCATAGCAAGTAAAGCTTGCAAAAGTAGATTTAAAAAAAAAAGTATTGATAAAAGGAAAAATAAATAAATAAAAGAACATGAAAGATAAAAGGACAAATTAGAATTAAGTGTTGGCTGAAGAGCTTGATTTAAAATAGAAAATTTCTTTTAAGTGAGATTTTTAGAGCTTTTGAAAAAGAAGAGTAATATCTTTTATTTAATTGCAATTTTGAGAGAGACTTTGGATACATGGAAAGATTTGGACAGAAGTTGCAAAATAATAATTTCTTTCTGAATTATTGATCTTCTGAAGTTTTTGGGAAGTTCTTGGGGGAAATAGGTTTCATTTACTTTCATTATTCTAGAGAGGAGATTCTGAAGAAGGAATGAGAGCTCTTCAAAGAGGTTGTTTGGATCAAGCAAAGTTGCATCAAAAATTTCAATAGCGTAGAACTCCCAGTTCCAATTTCTTGTTCTTAAATTTTATGATTGAAAGAAAAATAGAAAAATAGTTAAATATGATTTTTGTGAGAAAAGAAACTTTTGAGGTTTATGATTATTAAATAGAAAATTAATGGAAGAGATTAAACTAGTTTTCTGAAAGTTTACTGTTGTTTTCAATTTTTCAAAATTACATCTTCTAGGAATGTCCAATTTATCTATGTTTGATATGAAAAGAAAATTGTTTTCCCTTTTGAAATTAAATGAGTTTTGGAATTTATACCCTCTTATATATATATATATACACACACACCTTTGGATATGTGTATACATATATATATATATAATTTATATACATTTATATTCTATTCAACTAGTTTCTCTTACTGGGTCGATCTGATTAAGTATATATATATATATATATATATATATATATATATATATATATATATTACTTTGTGTATATATATACATATGTATACATATTCGTATGAAAGAGATATATATAGATGTTTTTTGTTTATATTTTACATTGGTATTGGAAACTGTGTTTTTCATTTTTTTTTGGGTTGAATCATACCCATCAGCATATGTATCAATATGATGAAATTTCTTTAAAAAAAAAATTATATGAAATATTTATTTTGGGTAGGAGGGGGATGGTAGCGCTGTACCCTGCCCCACACCCAATGGGTAGTTGTCTTTATAGCAATCCACATGGACTGTTGTGTGCAGCCCATGGGGACAGCTACGCTGTCCCCTTTCGGGCTTTTCCTTTTCTTTGTTTTATTAAAATTTGGTATTAAAATTTAAATATATATATTTATATATATAATTATATATATTTATATATATAATTATATATATATATATATTTTTTAAAAAATTATTGTATTATTATATATATAGTGTATATATAATGTTTTTCTTATAAGGATAAAATTATGAAATGTGGAATCATTGATTAATTAAAAAGCAAGCAAATTATAAAATTATGATGAAATTATTGTGCTTCTTTCAAAACTGCATAGAGTAAAATAGAAATTAGAGATGCAGTTGAGCTAATCATTTTTCAAGCTATAAAATCCTGTGATTTCAATAGTATCTTCTATTTATTGTTTTTGGATTTTTTTTTTGGATGTGGGAACCCTATTGTAATTGTGAAACTTAGTTCCTGAGGCATGATTTAATAATTGAATGTTATCCTTGTTTTGGTGGTACTCTTGAAATGAAATTTTTTAGTGTTATTATTTTGGAAGCAATTGTACAAGATTGATGAAATTTTGATTATGAGTTACTGTGAGATGGGTAATGCCTCACATGTCCTTGTTTTAAGTTATATTATTTATTCGTTATGGTACAATCTTTGCCTTGTTGAATTTGTTATTATTTCGGGGTTTTAGGGAGAGTGGCTCTTCATGGGGGTTGGCACCTCGAAAGGAGGAAGAGCTCAGGATAACCCATGTAATAGTAGTGTAACAAGTGAAAACCTGAAAATAGAATTTAGGGGGATAGGTAGTAAGACATCTAATATAATAATATTGGATACTTCATCTATGCATTAGGGCTATTGCAGACTAATGATAGGCTGAGAAGGCCATGGTCGGAAAAGTTGTAACCTCGTCCACGTGAGGGATTATTGGCTTCGCATGAGCTACCCTATGGTGCCAGCGCCTCAAGTAGGAGGAAGGGCCAAGATATCCATAGATGGGGCCGGTGCCTCAAGTTGGAGGAAGGGCCAGGATAACCCATGAGAGCTATGTGATGACACTCTCCACTAGACACCCTTATGCCTTGTTTCTTGTTGCCTCTGGAATTATATTCTAATTATTATTTCAGTTTCATTTGGAGATGTTTCATGATGATCCTTTGGTTACTTGTTTAATGGTTATTGCCTTAGTTATTGTGATGAGTTTCATGGATTTATGTTATTATATTATCTCTTGAATGTTGTTGTTTGTGTCATTGTAATCCTTGACATTTTATTGGAGTTTTGCACTATGTTGTTCTATTGGAGTCAATTTTGGCATTCATGGTCATGATTACTTCCTTGTCACCTCTGAGCATGGAGGGTGGGTTAGTTATAACCCACGTGGTTGGTTGGAACATGCTTTGCACCCGTTGGGTTCCCCATCAACATCCATTATTCTCAGCATTCTTCTGTTGGAGCTTGTACTAGTTGTTCACTTTGTACTTCATTCATTATTTTTACTATTTATGTATCCCACATGTATGGGAAATTTATTGTAATTCATTTACTAAGATCATGGAATGTAAGGTTTAAGTGATGATGTATTATTTAGGAACCTTTGTACACATTATTGTAAGAGATTCTTTATGATTGTAATATGTGATGTAATGATACTCTCGCTCTTGGTTCATGGATGTACTTTTATAAATGGTTATTGTAATGTTATTGGATAAGTTGGTTAGTATTATCTTTTATCTTTCTTTATGAGTTTGTTATGCGATGTAACCTTGCGTTCCCTAGAGGATTTAACATTAAGATGTTAATGTGCAATGTAAATGTGTTTTAATGTTTAGTTGCATGTTTACTTTGTGTTATTTAAAAAAAAAATTGTTGCAATGTTTGTTCTCTGGGGTTTGCATGACGGGTGTTACATTTAATAGCAACAAATTATTTAGTTGACAGTTCCACTCAGTCTCACCCAACTTGATACAATGAAGGAAAAATCAATATGTATCCATACTTCTCTACAAATTCTTTTGGTTAAAAATATTTCTCGTACATGTAACAAATCTATGTGGATTGACAGTCATCAAAAAGAATATAATTTCTTCTTCACCCAGTGTATCCATTACTCCAAGCACATTATCTTTAGTCATTGCTTTCATTTATTTATTACTATCAAATTATTTGTGGCGTCCTACCTCATGACATTCAAACTCTTATTTACAAAATGGATACTTTTCTTTCCTCTATTGGGCCACCCATACACCATTACTCATCATGAATGAAGATCATGTGAAACAAATCATCTGCCTTCTACTGAGCTACTCGACTCCATTTTAGTAGCTACTTCTATAATGTAGAATAAATGGTCAAGAAATAATTGCCGAGGAATAATTCAAAAGGTTCTAATATGAAATAAACAAAATGTTACTCTATATATATTAAATTTGAAATCAATAGTCAAACAATCTTATATTGAGACATTTAATTATCAAAAGTTTCTAATTTAAATAAATGTGAATCCACATAGATAATTAAAATGCCTTTGATTAGCAGAAAAAACGTCATTTAAGTTTATTGTGTGACCAATAAAAAATGAAGATTGTAATACTTATGAAATACAATATTTTTTTTTTTAAGAAAACTCATTAAATAAAATGATCAATTATAATTCATTCATCTATAAAATAAACTTAATAATTTTGAAATTCAATCATAATACCTTGAGGATTCTATCAAATTATGAGACCCTAAAAAAAAATGGGGAACAATTGGATAATATTTTAATGTAATAGTGTCAATATAAGAGTCTAATCCTTTAGCATTACAATATTATACAATTAATTTTCAAATGTTTAATATAGCAACAAATTATGTAAATTCTAAACCACAAGTTGACAGTTCCACTCAATCTCACCCAAATTATTCCATAAAAAAAATCCAATAGTCTGAAAGATCTTCAACAGAAGCAGACGAATAGTAATTCAGCATTATTTCCTTGATTGGATGGCAGGAACACCATATCAACCCCATAGATCAGCAAATAATTTGTATTCAAAATATTTTCAAAAATCTCCGCAAATTCTTATGGTGAGAAAGATTGCCCGTACATGTAAAAAATTTGTATGGATAGACAGCCATCGACAAGCGAATATTATCTTCTCCACCCAGAGTACATATATTCTCCCAATGGTTTCTTATCATCCTTTTTATTCCCCTTCCTCTGAAAATGGCATCGTCACTATCTTCAAATTAGGCCACATGTTCTTTCGAGGAAAAAGTACCAATTAGAGATAAAGAAGTTAAAACAACAGTTGGAGCTTTTTCGAGAAGCCTCCATTAGACGCTTCTCAGTCAGCTTTTCTTTTGCACAGAAATTCAATCCATAGCTTTCCAACCACATTGATTAAAGTATGACAAAAAGATAAAGATCTGAGAACTTTCAATACATGTGCAATTAATCTGAAAACTCTTCAAGAAAACCCTTTTCACTGAATATATTCTCTTTGTCCATTTCATGGGCTATATAAGACTCAACTTATCGGGTCCATTCCCGTCTGTAATCCTCCTTCAGCTGTTGTGCTAGTCTCAGGAAATGAAATGGTGTGACAGTTCGAGGGCTCGAGAAATTCATGGTGTAGTCTCGCATTAGAGGGGGAGCGTGTTACTCATCCAAGAATGACTTGCCTATATCATGTTATAAAAGAAAAATGTTATGGGCAGGTCATGCTTGGCAAAGCATCCACCCCGCTTCTCCTGCTAGACCCTCCATGATTGTTAATTGAATCATTGATAAGAATTGTTTCCTTTGCTATAAAATAGGAGGGTATATTTTATTCGGAAAGAGCTTAAGTTGTTGCACCATTGTGATCAACCTGCCCTTTCCCTAGCAGGGCCTAGTTCTGATTTTATAATGTAATATCTATGCATTGAATCAGCTGGCTGTATTAATTACGAAGGTTCATACAGAGGCAAGGAGTTACCACCAGTTTAACTTTGTATAAGTTTAAATCTTTATTATTCTATATTAGTTCGTTTTCATTATCCTATATTCTATATTAGTTTGTTGTAAAAAATATTAATACATAATTAGAATTAATTATAAAATCTAAAACTAAAAAGGTTAAAATCATACGATTTGTTTCCATTTCATATTGATCATCTAGCTTGTATTCTATCCATTATAACTATTCACTATGTTAGGGCCTTAAAAGTGTTGTTCCATAATCTTAAAAGTATTATTTTATCTTCAAGGTTAGGGGTGTCATAAAAAAATAGAACCAAAGTTCATCAATAGATTGGTGAGGATTAAAGACCATTATAGAATAAATAGATGGTCTCTCTTACATTTTGAGCTTAGTTTAAATTGTAGAGGGTATTTCGAAAGTTGTCATTTACAAGATTTTAAATCAATAAAAAATGTAATATAACTATAGTATTCAACAAGTATATTCAAATGTACACTTGAATCTTATATTGATCACAAGGTCAAAATCAACTAGTTGTATAATACTTCTAATATAGCTAATTGTAACACCTTGGATATGCACCTCTAAATATCAACATCTTTACAATCCCTATGGATGATTTTCATGCCCATATTTATGATGCAACATTAACCCTTTAAAAAAAAAAAAAAAAATCTCCTCTTGTGACATGATATCATAACACTCAACATATGAACCTAGGAGTGTCATGCATATTAAGTAAGCAAGGGAATGAGAGCGGGGTGGCAATTTTCCTTCACCCACCCTAAAAAGGAATTTGTCTTATTGAGGTACAACATTGAGAAAAATAATCCATTTGGAATGAAGTCCACCAAGGATCAGTTCTTGTTAGGGAATAATATACAAAGAAATTGGAGGCCTAGTCCCTAGGAAAAAACCTATGGTCTAGATTCGATGAACATTAATGAGACCTAATGGCAATAAATAAGGATGGGAATCTATCTCTAATCGTAACCCTAACCCTATCCCCAATCCTAACTATAATTTTAAACCTAACCCTAACCTTCAGCCTACCCCTAACCTTAATTCTATCTCTAACATTAACTCTAACCCTAACCATAACCATGGTTTCTTTAATGTCTTAAATGTTGCTCCACAAATGCTACTAGTATATACATATATATATTCTGAACACCAAACTTGCAATTAGCTAATTCAAGACCAACAAACACAAGTTAATCATGTTAGAAACACAAATCTAGCATTCCATATGAGATTCTTAGCTAAATGAAGATGAAAACTTGAAAATGAGAGCATAAAAAAACCAAAGATAACATTTAATCAACTTAAAATAACTAAACCTTCAGCCCATAGGGGGATTGGTGCTCCTTTGATGTGGAAAGAAGCCCTTTCCCAATCCCTTTAATAAGCTCCAATAATGTAGATGTTTCCAAGTACCTAAAATAATGAAACAAGTTCAAAATGTGATAAAAATGATGAATGCTATGAGTGAAAATGCTTATAGTGAGAATGTTTGAAGTTATGGATCCATATTGTGTAGAGGAGTCCTCTATTAATAGGAATCAAGAGTTGAAGAATGAGATAAATTGGTGAATGTGAGATAAAAGAAAAGCCAATAGGAATGTGACACTTGTCATAATTCTATTGGATAAGGGTGGAACACATTTTGGGGAATGTGTTGAGTAAAGCAGATGTAAGAGTAAATAAGAGTGGTTGAGGATTTGAAAGGTTGTAAGAAGAAGTAAATGAGTATGGTTGAGGGTGTGAGAGGATGTAGAAAGAATTAAATGATTTGTAAGAGGAGTTAATGAATGTGTCAGAGGTTATTTAAAATCTTTGGAGGGAAATTGAATTAGGAGTTATTTGAGAGGAATATTTTTAGAAATATACCTTTGTGAGGATAAATAGAGGAATTAGCTAATTAAAATAAATGAATTTGATGTGCAACCTGGTTAGTTGACGATGGGTTTATTTAACTCTTGAGGAATTAAAAGTTGCAAGATTTGTTAATGATAATTAGAAAGTGATTTAAAGTTAATTAATTCATAATTAATCAAATTGAGTGGGTTAGGGGATTGTGCCATTTGATTGAAATAGTTTGATTTATTTAATCAGATGAGAGGAGTTGGGGGGATTTGATTAAATGATTTGATTTAATTAGAGATGATGAATATTAGTCAAAAGAAAGGTGAATTAATCTAATAAAATTTAATTATTTGATTAATAGTAGAAATTGTTGAAATTAACTAAATGATGTTGATTATTTAATTAATTGGTTAGTTTGAAGTGATTTAGGAGGAAATGATGTTAATTTATCAAAATTAGATGCATAATATCAATCAGGTTTATTTAAGTGTCTACATTTTTCCCCTCTTTGAAGCGAGGTACATACTATGTTGGTTCAAAGAGTAACACTGTTGATATCAAAATTAAAAATAAAATAAAATTGAATGCTCCATTGTTGCCCCAACAAAAGGAATTATGCTACTACACTACCCCCTCAAGAGATCGGGCAAAAAATTTAATTTTGGGTTGAGCTCACGAAAAAGGTTCAATAAGGATTTAGATGCAGAAAATAGCCCACGAGACGTGAAAGTGGGCTCATGATGATGAAAATAGGTCAAAACGGGCTTCATTTGGAAAAAAATAGATTAATGGGATCAAAAACCCTAAAAATACCCTTAAAAACCCTAAAAATTTAGCATAAATAGGAATTAAGGGGTCATTTTCAAATCATTTGTGCACTTACTTTCTAGAGTTCTTGCAAATTCTCTCTGAAGTGCTGATGGAATGGCAACTCATGTGCTTCCCAGACATTGGATGGAGTAGATTTGAGAGTTCTAGAAAACTCAGGACAAAGGACCCCTGGTACGCCTTTCAAAACTTTTCTCATTTTTCATGTTTTTGATGCATTTATTAGGGTCTAAATAGGTCAGCCAAAAGCAACTCTCTAGGGTGTCACAAATGATACGATTGGCGTCACTTTTTTCGATGTCGACCCGCCTTTGTAGGATAGTGCTACGTGGCACCAGAAGGTCTTAGGGTCGTGCAAAGAATGTCGACCTAACTTTGTGAAATGGCATCACACAACTTGGAAGGGGAAGAGCATCACTTTGAAATGATGATTTTCCTATGTGGTGGAGTGTCATACGAGATCGAAAGGTTATAGCTTTGCCCCTAAATATCAATTCACCTTTGCGATATGGAATTGCTTATGAATATAGCATTTCCTTTGGGAAAACATAGAGCACCACCCTTGTAAAAGTCAGCTCACCTTTTCTTTTGAGAAATTTTTAAGTTTCAAAAGTGCACTAGGATGATTAAATTTAATGTCATGGGCACTTTGAATGTAGGAGGTATTTTGAGTGCTCCACTCGAAGGAGCATGGGGTTTGGATACTACACTGAGCCAGGTACTATTTTTCTTGGGTTTGATCAGATTCAACAATGTGGCATAGATGCCTATAGTTAGGACACACCTAGCTATGGTGACTGTAATGGTTGAGAGATGGTAGATTGAAACATCATCATTCCATCTACTGACAAGAGAGGCAACAGTCACATTGGAGGATTTATGGTAGATCCTACACATACCCATACATGGTGAGCAGGTCATCTATGATGTTGAGGTTGGTGGCGATGCTATTTTTCAATTGTTCAAGATTGATTATTATGAGGTAGTTAGTGGTCAGTTTGACCTAGACTGATATGAGGGGATTACCACAAATTTGAACTTATTTCTCAGTGCACTGATTTTGGGAGTCCTTATTCCCAATAGACTAGCTAGAGGCTACAATGATAGATGGGGCATCATCTGGTCTCGTATGATGGAGGAGATGACTGTTTGCACCGAGGGGCCAATTGTCCTCATTGCATTATATCATGAAATACACCAAGTTGTATACTACAGGGCCCACATCATTGGGGTCGGGGTGGCACTACTTCACGTTTGAGCCTACAAACACATAGAAGTATTGAGGCCAACCATTACAGATGTTTATATAGATCATGATGATCCAACGGCTATAGATATGGGGGTATGACCACCCTACATTACACAAGCATTACATGCATCCCACACTAGAGGCGGGTTATCGATGAGATGATAGTTTTCCCCTGAAAGCCTTGGCTCCATTTCTATAGGTGGCACGATGGTGACGAGTAGTTGTTCTATTATCATCAGACCAAGTATATGCAGGGACATGAACCCTACCTTCCAGATAGGGTAGTGAGGAAATTCAGGGAGCTATAGGATGCACCTAATGTAGCATATAGGGCCATCTTTGCTATACAATCCTTGGAGATAGCCTAGGGGTAGTGGATCTAGCCCCAAGTTGTGATTGATGATTTCAGGAAATTAGTCATGCAACCTTGGGTGTACTTTATTGGTCTTACAGATGTGAGCATTACACAAGAATATTATGCCTACTGGCAAGCCCATGCTCTCATCAAATTGATATTACCGATAGTGCCAGAAGTAGGCAGAGGATGGGTCAGAGGACCCTAGATAGGATAGGTTCCATAGGAGCCACCCTATCAACCACAAGACAATTAGGATGAAGTTGATAGGAACAATAGACATTATGGGAAGGATGGACAAGGGCCATCTTAGCAGTCACCACTACATCCCGATCCTAGGGATGCACAAATACCACTACTTCAGGCATAGGTACAACAAGCATAGGCTGAGATTCAAGCCTTGACCTAGTAGAGGGATCAAGTGAGACATGAGGTGGTGTAGGAGTACTAGATGAGACATGATTTAGAACTTGTGTTGGCACTTGAGATAAGATGGAGAAAACAATTGGACACAACAACACAATAGGTCCAAGGACAGGTCATAGTCCCTACAGAGATGTATGGGTGGGCCATGCATTAGGCCTCATACTATAGGACCTTATATTATAGAGTGTTTCCTTAGGAGCATTGAGATCCATATTTCTCCCACATTAGCTAGGTTGCATCGAGGTCTCATAGGGGGCCATTAGGTAGACCATCTAAGTCCCACCATCAAAGCTAAGGCAGCCACCACAGCGATTGAAATAGCGAGGGGAGCTCAGGGAACCGATAGTATTTATACACTTTTCTAATGTACAACTTGATTTATGATGTATATACATTCATTGGCTAAGTTTTGATTAGCCTCTTGTATATTTTGTATGATGATATTATACATATCTGATTCTATTTGTATCATGACATTCACCTTTTTTGATATTATATACTAGATGGCTCTGACGTTGTACCATAGAAAAATGGATCATTGACATTTTCATGGTCTTTTCAGTATTTCTCTTATGATGTTTCACTTTTCTTGCTTTGATTTAATGTTGCAATGTAACTTATGCATTCACATTAGGTCCTAAATATTCAAATTATGATGTCTTTTGAAGGTGTTGTGAAGTTTTGTAACACATTTCTACGCTTTTCTAGACTCTATTCATTACAATTCACCTAAAAATAACTTTTTCATCACTTATTAAGTCCTATTATAAAGTGTTGTAAAGTCTTGTAACAAGATTTACACTTTTTTAGGCTGAATTTCACTATTTACACCTTTTTTATGCCTTATTTGACCTCTTTATGCACTCATAGGACCTAATTAAGTTTTTTTTTTAATGTAAACTCAACAAATAACATTAAATGAAATTTAATCCCCAACACCTACTTACAAGCCCAAGTTGGGACCCATTCACCATGGGTGGTGAATGAATCCCTCTTGGCTCCAAATTCAAAACAATTGAAAATTGCTTTAAGGTTTCTATTTAAAAATACCTTATGTTGGCTTGTAATGAGGTATTATTGGGTTATTAGGGAATAAGTGTTTATAAATAAGTGTTTTTCTTCTAATTTCAATCCTCATTCACTTAATTCATTCAAGCATTAAATCATCCATTCAATCATCCATTCAAGTATTGAAGCATCATAGCATTGTTGAATCAAGCATCTTGGAGAAACCATTGACATATCTTCATATTTATTCAACAAGGTTATGAGTTTTGTATGCATATTTGTCAATAAATAAGGTGTTGAAAGGTGGTCAACAAGTCAACAAAGTGTTTCAAGTCAACTAAACCCTATTTCAAGCTTGGAGACAACCTACAATCTGTTTTCTATAGATTTTACTCCTTCAACCCGACAAGAAGACAAGTGTAGAGCTGGAGCTACAAAATTGACCTTTGATTTCATAGAATTTTGGAGGACTGATTCACCATCAGTGTTGAATGAGTCCCACCTTAAGGTTGAAAAAGATGATTTTCTCAGATTCTAGTTCTCGACAGTGAGAAAGCAGTTTTCAAGTATTTTTGCGAATAGCAGGACTTATTCACCATCAATGGTGAATGAGTTCCACTGGTGATTTACATTGATTTCTGCCAAATTTTAGAGAATTATAGATTCATCATCCATTTCCCAGGTGCACTGTGTTTGATCTTGTTCAATTTTGTTTTTATTAGTATTCATTTCTATTGCATTTTCTGCATAGTTCACTATGTTTTCAAACATTGCACATTTCATTAGTTTTGCATTAATTTTCAATCACTTTCATCATTTAGTTGGATTTACAACATTTAATTTAGTCTTAATAACATCATACAATCCTCTATTTCAGTGAACAACCACAATTTTTGGGTTCTATCTCTCTCCTTTTAGGTTAAAGATCCTAAGAGTGCAACAAAAGACCATAGAAACAACACCCAAAATTGTTGGTTCATTTTGGTGAACCTGCATATTAAACACTTTATCTTTCTGATTTCAATTGCATCTTACATCCTAGGTGTCCTTTACATCAACATTCAATTAGGTTCTATTTTCTTTTTTACATCCTAGGGTTTCTCAAATTGCTTTAGTGAAAGACTCATAGAGACTTCATTTTTGCATATCATATCATTCAAAAAACTAAAAATTTGTATTTTCATCCTCATTCTACATCTGAAAAGGATTGAAATAATTTTAAAATTTATAATAAAACATAAAAAAAATCCATTCCTAGACTCATTCGACACCCTAGGAAAATTAGTCTAGTTGCATTTTCTACATTAAAATTTCTGGTATTTTCACAGTTTTCCTTGCATTTATGTTTCTTTTTACTGTCTTCATTTTTTAGTTTACAAAATTTAGGTCATTAGCATTTTTTTATCCCTAGTTTTCATTTTCATTCATCCCATATTTTTTGATACTTGTATGAGTTTTTGGTGCCCTATTGATAATACTTTAGTGAGACGAAGTTCTAGACTCATGGTTTCTTGCAATAGCAGTTTCATTGTGGACCTTGGGGTCTCAAGAGATCCTACTCCTAGTATGGAAAACATTGCATTAAGCATGGATACTTCCACTAGTATGCCTATACCTTCACATCCAATGCATGTTGACACACAAAAAAATTCCATTCCACAGGAAAAAGTCATTAGTATTCATGAGGATTTTACACATTTGCAACAAGATTTAAGTCTTCAAAATATTTCCACCACTACTTTACCTACCATAGAAAACCTTCATCGCTTGATTGAAAGTGACAATGGCTTAAAAGTTATGAAAATAATAGCTGAGATATATAACAAACATGTTCCTTCTACATCCCAATCAGCAAACATTGTTGTGAGCCAAGGAGGTCCTCACATTCATCCTCCTTCAAGCATAGCATCCATAAGCACCTATACCACTCCACAAGTTACAACAACCATGCAACAAGTTAGTCATGTGACTCCTTCTTTTACTATTCCTACTAGCATTCCTAGTTATTTTGTGGCATTGAATGTTCCATCTTCTACCTTCACCCCTTTTAGTGTTCCTTTCACTTCTCCTAACATTACACACACTCCATCACCATTCTCTCTTCTATCTCATACCACTTACACCAACCCCATCATTACAAAACTCTTTAATCCCATTTCATCCATGCAACAACAAATATCCATCATTAGCCAAAGTCAAAATGCTCCACCCACATATCATGTCACCAATAGCCCATTATCTCTAGAGATTTTGAGGACACATATGCCACAAGGAATTGAGATGCCTAGGTTTGAGAAGTACGGAGGTAAATGAGACCCTACTAATCATGTTAATTCCTATACAATATTGTTTAGTGATTGTGTCCTCAATGATAAACTATTACCTAAATTTTTTCCTAGGACCTTATAAAGGACAATACATTAGAGTGGTTTTCAAACTTACCCAATCATTCAATCCGATCATTTAATGAACTTGCGAATGCCTTTATAAGTAATTTCCAATTTTGTATGACTCCTAAAAAGATAATGGCTGATTTAATGTGATGTAAAAATAAATAAATGAAAATGTAACTAATTTCATTTCACGTTATCAGTCATTGTATGATCAAATTGATGTCAAGATTCCTAATTCACATCTACAAAAGATGTTTATAAAAAAATTGTACACTCACCTTTAAGATAAGTTAATTATGATGAAATTTCCTTCATTCATGCATTTATGCACAACCCTTTGTGACTATCACAACTTGATTGCTAGTCACAATTCAAATTTCACTTCTAATTGAGTTGACAAGTCTTAACAAAGCAACCAAAACAACACGCAAAACTTTATAAAACCAAATAGAGGATTCTTACAATTCAATCTACCTCCTCTGCAACCAACCCAACCTAATTAGAGTCAAGTGGCAACTGTTAAAGCAATGGTACCCTTTACCTATGGGGACCCAAAGATACAATTTACCCCCTTACCTGATACTCTCCATTACACAATGAATCAATTGCTCCAACAATAGATGATCACTTTTCCTATCATTAAACCAATTGATGCTACCAAGCCTTTAGCACCCACCTTTAAACCAAATGTTTATTGTCATTTCCATCACCAAAATGGACATGACACCAAACAATGTAAGTCTCTCAAACACTTAGTTCAAGACCTCATTGATTTTGGTCGTTTGTCCATTGTGGGTGTCAATGATCAAGGCAATAAGTTTGTTGCACCCCCTAATAATAATTTATAAATTTTTACCTACCCTAAGCTTAAATACAATGTTTCATTTCTCAAGGCTAGTGAACCTTCAAACACTCATGTGATGAACATTGATACAAATAATGTGCAGCATGATATGACTCCAAATGTTACCCAAGTTAATCCTATGGATGAGCTTGTGGGCACAATAGAAATTGTCCCTCATAAGGGCCCAACCAACAAATCTATTGACATTACCTTTTATTCTCATGATATAGTTAAAAAGCTTCATAATGTTCCTCTTTACATAATCAGAAAAATCTATGATAAGCTCACCATTGGGATATTAATAGATCCTACATGTGGCAAGAATGTGATCAAAAAATTGTTGATGTGTTTTTCATGCACTTTTCAAAAAAAATAGTACATAGGTGCACTACCTCTCTTGAAAGACAATCTTCCACAATCAAATTGCATAACACTATCCCAAGGTCTCTAATGTCAGGTCTTGACAATGTTTGGAATATATGAGTTGTTTGATGTGATTTGATGGAATCACAAGGTGGACTTATGGATGAGTTACAAAGCATGGGAAGTTGGGTCTTTAAATGGAGTTCCTAAGATGGAGAGGTTGTTGTGCATTTTCTGTAGGTTCAAACAATAGTCTTAAACTCCATTTTTATCATTGGATTTAGCTTTACAATGTGCAATGAACCTTTCCTAAGGTACTTATTCAAAAAAAGGTAAAAGGGCAGGGAAGAGAAAAGGTTCCTAGATCTGAAACTACAAATGAACAGTGATCATGGAGGCTGATATAGTAGACAAACTCCCTAAACTAGGTTTTGCTTGGCCAAGAGGAACTTATAGTTGCATAAAACCAGTACAATCTTCTAATCACTGCAGATTTTCAAATTGAATATGCATATCATGCACATGCAATTGAACTAAGTTGTAACATTGAAATCAAGAAGCCCAGACTAACTTTACACAATATTTTGTCAACAACAAGTGCTAAAAGTATGGGCTGAAAGTTCATCAAATACCAAAAAAATAGTTTCCATTATAACCTCCATTCAGGAATCTACAACTAAAACTACTATGGAAGGTAGAACCATGCATGCAAGATGAGAAAAATCAAAGAGAACATCCATAAATCATGCAATGCTATCTTCTATTACTGCAAATGCCTTTTACAACAACTCTCCAACCCTTACAAATGAGGGCCAAGCCCCTATTTATAGCTTTCCAAAGTCCAAATGAATGGCTAGGATCAATTTGCAACGAATGGCCCAGATTAAATTACATTAGGGTTTCACCTACTTAACGATATTCAGCAATTAAAAATACATTCCTTGTATTTTCCCTATTTTTTCATCTAGTGCTCAGGTGCTATAGCAGTTTTGTAATTTAGTTGATTTCCCTTTTACTGTAGCTGAAACTGTCTAAATGTTGTTTTCTTACTTGATGTGTTTGCAGTCTTCTTCCTTGAATCAAACGAGCCTGTCAATGATTGGCATCAATAGATTGGTTGCTCCTGATTCGGCTGAATAAATCTTTTATACTTTCTTCAAGGCCACCCCCTTGCATTTTTGTCCTTGACTTTCTTGGCACAAGCCTTCTTCTAACACTGACCCTATTGGTGGGTGCTAGCGGGAGAGGCGATAATGAAATAAATGGAGAGAGGAGCTATGTGTATTCCTTGTTCAGCTTTTTCAATGGGTCTCCTGACGGACTTGCAGTAGGCTCCTTGAATCCTGCGTACATAAAGTGTCATAAATGCTTTAATACACAAATCAAAGAAAATGTTAGTCAAATATTGCAAAATCCTTGTTAGATCCATCCATGCATCATCCAAAGATCATAATATTCATATTTGGAGCTCATTTGGACCATAAACATTAATCTAGGCCGCTGGGGCTCCACGGATGTTCCAAAATAGCCAAAGAGGTATGAAGCTCTGAAACCACCGAAACTTAACAGAACATTGACAAACCCTTGGTAGTTCACTTAGCCACCCCAAACACATCCCAAATCCACCAAAAAGTTGGCCCCAAAGTCAAAAATGTGGAAACTAGACCAGTAGGGGTCCACAAATGTTTCCAAAATAGGCAAAGAAAGATGAAGCTCTGGAACCACTGAAACTTAACAAAATGTTGACGAAAACTTGGCAGTTCACTTAGGCACCACAAACACATCCTAGATCCACCAAAAAGTTGGCCCCAAAGTCAAAAATGTGGAAACCGGACCAGCAGGGGTCCATGGCTATTTCCAAAACAACCAAAGAGAGACGAAGCTCTGAAACTACCGAAACTTAATAGAACATTGACGAAACCTTGGCGGTTCACTTAGGCACCACAAACACATCCCAAATCCACCAAAAGGTTGGCCCCAAAGTCAAAAATGTGGAAACCAGACCGACAAGGGTCCATAGATGTTTCCAAAATAGCCAAAGTGGAACAAAGCTCCAGAACCACAAAAACTTAATGTAACATTGACAAAACCTTGGCAGGTCACTTAGGCACCACAAACACATCCCAGATCCACCAAAAAGTTGGCCCCAAAGTCAAAAATGTGGAAATCAAACCGGTAGGGGTCCACGAATGTTTCCAAAATAGCAAAAGAGGGATGGAGTCCCAGAAATAGCCACAGAGGGGCCGGGCTCCAGAGGCCAGGTCGTCGGGGCTCCAGAGGCTAGGTCGTCGGGTCTCCACGAATGTTTCTAAACAACCAAAGAGGAAGGGAATTCCAGAGGGAAAGTTATGAAACCATTGAAACTTAACGAAACATTGATGAAACTTTGGCAGTTCATTTAAGCACCTCAAACACATCTCAAATCCACCAAAAGGTTGCCCCCAAAGTCAAAAATGTGGAAACTAGAGCGACGGGGTCCATGGATGTTTCCAAATAGCTAAAGAGAAAGGGAATTCTGGAGGGAAAGTTCCAAAACCATCAAAACTTAACAGAACATTGAGGAAACTTTGGTAGTTCATTTAAGCACCTCAAACACATCCCAAATCCACCAAAAATTTTCCCCCAAAGTCAAAAATGTGGAAACCGGAGTGACAGGGGTCCACAGATGTTTCCAAACAGCCAAGGAGGAAGGGAATTCCAGAGGGAATGTTCTAAAACCATCGAAACTTAACAAAATGTTGATGAAACTTTGGCAGTTCATTTAAGCACCTCAAACACATCCGAAAACCACCAAAAAGTTGTCCCCAAAGTCAAAAATGTGGAAACAAGAGCGACGGGGGTCCACAAATGTTTCCAAACAGCCAAAGAGGAAGGGAATTCTAGAGGGAAAGTTTCGAAACCACCAAAACTTTATAGAACATTGACGAAACTTTGGCAATTCACTTAGGCACCCCAAACACATCTCAAATCCACCAAAAAGTTTCCCCCAAAGTCAAAAATGTGGAAAAGAGAAAATCAAGCAATTAGGGACCAAGTCAATAGGAACACGACAAAAGGCAAAAAAGGGATGAGGGACCTTATTTCTTTGCACATTTGAATAACCCAAGTAGGTGAATTTGGTAAGGGGAATTTGATTGTTTAAAGGAACATGACCAATTTGGACTTGGAAAATGGGGTACGTAAAACAAGACAAGAGCAAAGCAGCCTGTCGGGAGCGAAAAAAGGGGGGGTCCCTGCCTACAGTGGGGCGTGTGTGCAAAACATGGAAAACAAATGGCGACTCGCTGGGGAAATGCTCCAGAACATTTTGATGACAAACTAGAATCACAAACCTAGAATCTCTGGTTCTGACCTTCACACTAGGGCAAACAAACTAGATGCCCAACCAAAGGATCAAAACCACTAGCCAACCAAACCTTTAGTATACTGAAAATCCAAGTGTGTACAGTTGTGTTAATTCCCATCCTTCAGTTGCTATAGGAACCTGAGCTCCACCAAGTGAAGCTACATAGTTTATTCTAACTCCAAAAGCATTTGGGACATTGCCTCGCTACCAGTCAAGCATCCATAGCCTCGACGAGGTTGTCGCTGTGATTCTCCCGAACATTGCTCTACTACCAGCCGGGCATCCATAGCCCCGTAGAGTTGCTCGAATACCCCCAAAAAGTTGAATTTTCTCTTTCTTTTAATTTTCAATGTTTTCTTTCTTTCTTTCTTTTCTCTTTTTAGCGCTTTTATTTCAACCTACAAGCATTGAAGCTCGTGCTCAGGGCTGAGAATAATAGTGGCACTGGAGTGGAATTTTATATTTTTCACTTAACTACACTTCACAAAAGGCCCTACAATGACCATTGAATTCTTAAGATGTGTAAGAGTTGTAAAATTTCATAATATGTTAGAGTTAGACTAAAGCAACAACTTATCCTCTTTGAATCAAACACCTAGATCGCTTGACACTAACAAAAGACCTTCACCATCCACTCTAAAGACTTGATTAGATTTTGACATAAAAATATGTAGAACAAGCCCAGATGATGAGTATGGTTGTTGTGTGCATAGATGTGCCCAACTAAAAGCAGACAGACCCCGAGAAAAGTAGCTGCAAAGTGAAAACAAACAAAAAGCAAACAACCTATAAAGTGAGCAACCTACACACACCAACTAACCTAAGGAAAGTAGGAAAGCAGAGTATTTACAGAAAACCTATACTACTTGAAGCAGGCTATGTACAAAGATATTTACAAAGCACTATGTTTAAGTAGGGCAAGCTAACATTAACGTTCATTGGATTTTGCAGTGCATGCACAAGCAAACGGGCAATTGTTGTTGTTCTTAACCATGCAAATTTATCTTTATATTCTGAAAAAAGAAATTCAATGTTGCAGCACTCAAATTCAGACAAATCATCATGAAAAATCAGCAATTGAAGAGGCTCACTGAACCCATAGTTAATCCATAAACATGTTTGTTTTCCCTCATTCCCATAATCAAAATAATAAGTGCAGCTATGAAAATTAACTAGAGTAAGGAAGGATAGATCCTGGATGTTATCACATGGAGGTGGTAGCGTTGGACAGTCGAGAGAAAGCACAACATCATTGATTGTTGCATCAGTAGCCTCAAGCGGGCGCGGTGGAGGGTGCAACACTTTAGACATTAAGCTTGCATAAGGATAGGAGGATAGGGCAACAAATAGCTCTTCCAATCTACCAATGGGACCTACAGCCCCAGTTGGCAATTCATCAAAAAGAAATACTTCTCCACATTGATCATCTACAAACTTGGGATCCACTTGGTTGCTATCCTCAAGGGGCAGCATGTTGTCTCGTCTCCTTCCCCAAGGGATATCCTTATTTATGTGGTGTTCAACGTCATGGGACAATGACATGCATGAATCTGTCCTATTGTATTCATCTGAATATGAAGGAGGATCAATAATGATCATGGTAGAAGGACTCCAAGTTGCATCTTGTAGTCAGTTGAGTGCTTCATCTCTGTTAGCAGCTATCTCAACACCTCTGCCTTTGTCTTCTTCTCTTTGTTATTCATGCATCTCATCATGATGTTCACTCATTTCCTCTTGCTCACTATCATTGTAAATGGAGAAGGAGCTTCTCTCCCAATCTGAAAACTCTAGTACATCACTATTCAGGGGCTCAAAGAGTATGTATTCATTGCTACCGTCTTCTGGGATGTGCTCTTCCTTGACATGAGCATACCTCCATAGTGAAGCTCCCAATGGAAAGAAGTCATCAATTGATGGCACCTCATCAAGGGGACCAAAATTAACTACGTAATCTCCCTCCAAAGACTCACCAAAAATCCCATCGTCCATGGTACACAATTGCTCTTCAAGAGGAAGAACTTCTTGGTAACTGGTGAACATTCCTTCTTCATCTACTTCATCGCTCGGAAGTCTGAGACTATATTGTTGTCCTTGTTCTATTACTACCCCAACATCCTCTTGAGGCCTACCTTTAACTGAGCCATCACTTGATTTAGGCTTTTGGTCTTCTTCTTCGTTATGGGCAGCAAGTAGAGGAGGTCAAGTACTTGGTTGCCTTGCTTGTTCTTTCACTTGCTTGATGGCTTCTTGGTACGTTCACATGTGAGCTCTGAGTGTGATGAATCATGAAGCCTACACCAATTTGGCAATAGTAGAACCTCCAAATCCACTTGGTATTTCAGCCCTAACCAATCCTTTTCCAACCTAGAGACGAGTTGGTCATATCTATCCATGATCAGGTCCTCATCATCACTTGAAAAAGAAGCTTGATGGTAGACAGTCATGGCAAGTGGTTGCTACCACTCCTCCAAATCTGCATTTTCAGATTCTCGATCACTATCATTAACGAAGAATATGCCTTCTAATTTGATTTCACTTATGTCTTCGTCATCATTTTCTGCTGCTCTAAGGTTGTCAACCTTTTCTTCTTCATATTCTTCAGCATCTCCGTTGGCTATCCCAACATCCATTGTTGTAGACTTTGTTGATTCATCAACTTCCAATGACTACTCTTCTAGATTAGAGGACTGCTCTTTGTTGATAGAGGAAAGGCTTTCCAACTCCCTTCCAACTAAATTTTCATCATAGCATTTTGCTGTCCTACTAAAACCAGCTTCTTCCTTTTCATTTTCAACTTCAACGTACATTGTCCCAACACTAGCTTGCATCAAATTTCTGGGTTCATCTTCAATGTGTTGTCCTCTGGATGTTGATAGCTCTTTTACCTCATGGGATAAATTCTCTTCATTGGGAGTTGGCTGCTCTAGCTTGTTCGAACAACCCTTGGCTTGAGCGATGATGTTGTCACATGATGGACACGTAAATTTTGAATATTGTGCATTGTGAAATCTACACCAACTTTCCATTAGTACTTCGTCCAATCTTGGTCCATCCTTCCTGCTTAAATGTTCTTGGATAAACTCCTTGAATGCTTTGGCTGCCATGGTTGTCAACTCTTCCTCTAGGTCTTCGGGAGCCAAGGGCTGGTATATTTCCCAAAATGGAATTTCTCCCTACAAAATCCTTTTGATTCTACTCAAGAAAGTCAAACATCCCAATTTGTTGTGTCTGCAAGTGCAATGGATCCAACATCTATCCGCCAATGCAAATTGTTGCAATGGCTTCTTCAATCTCTTATTCAAATCTACATGTAGCTGAGTGATGTCAATTTGTGCATGCTGATCCATTTTGACTCAGCTTCTTTTGCCTTCAAAAATTTCTAATTTTTTAGCATTAAAAGAGATCTCCTTATCTCAGATTTCTTCTTTGAAAGTGCTCTTTTCAACTTCCAACTTTTAGCCTTGTATTCCCAACCTGTTAGCCCTCATTCTAGTGCCAGTTTTGTTGATGGCGTTAGGAGGAGGGCATAAAATGAATCACTTCCAACCTTCAGCTTTTTATTCCCAACATGGCAGTCCTCCTTCTAGCGCCAGTTCTGTTGATGGCATTAGGAGGAGGAAGGCATAAAATGAATCACTTCCAACCTTCAACTTTTTATTCCCAACATGTCATCCCTCCTTCTAGCACCAATTTTTTTTATGGCATTAGGAGGGCATAAAATGAATCACTTCCAACCTTTAGCCTTGTATTCCCAACATGTCATCCCTCCTTCTAGTGCCAGTTCTGTTGATGGTGTTAGGAAGAGGAGGGCATAAAATGAATCACTTCCAACCTTCAGCCTTGTATTCCCAACATGTCAGCCCTCCTTCTAGCGCCAGTTTTGTTGATGTGTTTTTTATGCACTTCTCAACACAGACAATGCATAGGTGCACTACCTCTCTTGGAAAACAATCTTCCACAATCAAATTGTAGAACACTATCCCAAGGTCTCTAATGTCAAGTCTTGAAAGTGTTTGGAATATCTCAGTTGTTTGATGTTATTTGTTGGAATCACGAGGTGGACTTACAGATGAGTTACAAAGCATGGGAAGTTGGGTCTTTAAATGGAGTTCCTAAGATGGAGAAGATGTTGTGTGTTTGTTGTAGGTTCATGCAACAGTCTTGAACTCCATTTTTATCATTGGATTTAACTTTACAATGTGCAATGAACCTTTCCTAAGATACTTATTCAAAAAAATTGAAAAAGGGTAGGAAAGAGAGAAGGTTCCTGGATCTAAAAATATAAATGAATAGTGATCATAAAGGCTGCTATAGTAGACAAACTCCCTAAACTGGGTTTTGCTTGACAAAGAGAAACCTACAGTTGCACAAAACCAGTGCAATCTCCTAAGGACTATAGATTTTCAAATTGCATATGCACATCATGCACATGCAATTGAACTAAGTTGCAACATTGAAATCAAGAAGCCTAGGCTAAATTTACATAGCAATTTGCCATCAACAAGTGCTAAAAGTATGGGCTGAAAGTTTATCAAATACCAAAACAATAGTTTCCATTATCACCTCCATTCAAGAATCTACAACTAAAACTACTATGGAAGGTAGAACCATGCATGCAAGATGAGAAAAATCAAAGAGAACATCCATAAATCATTCAATGTTGTCTTCTATTGCTGCAAATGCCTTTTACAACAACTCTCCAACCCTTACAAATGAGGGGAAAGCCCCCTATTTATAGCTTTCCAAAGCCCAAATGAATAGCTAGGATCAATTTGCAACGAATGGCCCAGATTCAATTACATTAGGGTTTGACCTACCCCATAATATTCAGCAACTAAAAATACATTCCTTGTCTATTTTTCCCTATTTTGTCATCTAGTGCTTAGGTGTTGTACCAATTTTGCCATTTAGTTGATTGCCCTTTTACTGTAGCTAAAACTGTCTAAAATTTGTATTCTTACTTGATTTGTTTTTAGTGTTCTTCTTGTATCAAATGAGTCTATCGACGATTGAAATCAATAGATTGGTTTCCCTTGATTCAACTGGACAACTCTTTTATGCTTTCTTCAAGGCCACCCCCTTGCATTTTTTTCCTTGACTTTCTTGGTACAGGCCTTCTTCTAACACTAAACCTATTGGTGGGTGCTAGCAAGAGAGGCGATCATGAAATGAATGGTGAGAGGAGCTATGTGTATTCTTTGTTCAACTTTCTCAATGGGTCTCATAACAGACCTGTAGTAGGCTCCTTGAATCCTGCGTACATGAAGTGTCGTCAGTTCTTTCATACAAAAAATCAAGGAAAATGTTAGTCAAATCTTTCAAAATTCTTGTTAGATCCATTCGTGCATCATCAAAAGATCATAATATTCAAATTTGGAGCTCATTTGGACCATAAACATTAATCCAGGCCATTGGGGCTCCATGGATGTTCCAAAATAGCTAAATGGGGATGAAGCTCTAAAACCATTGAAACTTAACGAAATATTTGCGAAACCTTGGCAGTTCACTTAGACACCCCAAACACATCCCAAATCCACCAAAAAGTTGGCCCCAACATCAAAAATGTGGAAATCGGACTGGCAGGGGTCCATGGATGTTTCCAAAACAACCAAAGAGGGACGAAGCTCTAGAACCAATGGAACTTAATGAAACGTTGATGAAACCTTGGTAGTTCACTTAGGCACCACAAACACATCCTAGATCCACCAAAAAGTTGGCCCCAAAGTCAAAAATGTGGAAACCGGATCGGTAGGGGTCCACAGATGTTTCTAAAACAACTAAAGAGGGACGAAGCTCCGGAACCACCGAAACTTAGCGAAACATTAACGAAACCTTGGCAGTTCACTTAGGCACAACAAATACATCCCAGATCCACCAAAAAGTTGGCCCTAAAGTAAAAAATGTGGAAACTGGACTAGCAGGTGTCCACGGATATTTTAAAAATAGCCAAAGAGGGACGAAACTCTAGAACCACCGAAACTTAATAGAACATTGACGAAACCTTGGTAATTCACTTAGGCACCACAAACACATCCCAGATCCACCAAAAACTGGCCCCCAAGTCAAAAATGTGGAAACCGGACCAACAGGGGTCCACAAATGTTTCCAAAATAGCTAAAGAGGGATGGAGTCCCAAAAACGGCCACGGAGGGGCCAAGCTCCAGAGGCCAGGTTGCGCCATAGATGTTTCCAAATAGCCAAAGAGGAAGGGAATTCTAGAGGGAAAGTTCTGAAACCATCGAAACTTAACGGAACATTGATGAAACTATGGCAATTCATTGAAGCACCTCAAACACATCCCAAATCCACCAAAAATTTTCCCCCAAAGTTAAAAATGTGGAAACCGGAGTGACGGGGATCCACGGATGTTTCCAAACAGCCAAAGAGGAAGGGAATTCCAGAGGGAAAGTTTTGAAACCATCGAAACTTAATGAAACATTGACAAAACTTTGGCAGTTCATTTAAGCACCTCAAACACATCCCAAATCCACCAAAAATTTTCCCCCAAAGTTAAAAATGTGGAAACCGGAGTGACGGGGATCCACGGATGTTTCCAAACAACCAAAGAGAAAGGGAATTCCAGAGGGAAAGTTTTGAAACCATCGAAACTTAATGAAACATTGACAAAACTTTGGCAGTTCATTTAAGCACCTCAAACACATCCCAAATCCACCAAAAAGTTTCCCCTAAAGTCAAAAATGTGGAAACCAGAGCGAGGGGGGTCCACAGATGTTTCCAAACAGCTCAAGAGGAAGGGCATTCCAGAGGGAAAGTTCCAAAACCATTGAAACTTAATGGAAAATGGACGAAACTTTGGCAGTTCATTTAAGCACCTCAAACACATCCCAAATCCACCAAAAAGTTGCCCCCAAAGTCAAAAATGTGGAAACAGGAGCAACAGGGGTCCACAGATGTTTCCAAATAGCCAAAGAGGAAGGGAATTCCAAAGGGAAAGTTCTGAAACCTCTGAAACTTTATGGAACATTGAAGAAACTTTGGTAGTTCACTTAGGCACCCCAAACACATCCCAAATCCACCAAAAAGTTTCCCCCAAAGTCAAAATGTGGAAAAAAACAAATCAAGCAATTAGGGACCAAGCCAATAGGAACACAAGAAAAAGCAGAAAACAGACGAGGGACTTTATTTCTCTGTAGATTTAAATACCCCAAGTAGGTGAATTTAGTAAGGGGAATTTGATCATTTGAACGAACATGACCATTTTGGGCTTGGAAAATGGGGCACGCAAAACAAGACAAGAGCAAAGCAGCCTATCACGAGCAAAATAAGGGGGGTCACTGCTTACGGTAGGGTGTGTGTGCAAAATATGTTAATCCTAATGTTAATCAAAGTTAAAAAGCTTGTGGGTACAATAGACATTGTCCCTCATAAGGGCCCAACCAACAAATCTCTTGACATTACCTTTTCTTCTCATGATATAGTTAAAAAGCTTCCTAATGTTCCTCTTTACATAACTAGAAAAATTAATGATAAGCTCACCAATGGGATATTAATAGATCCTGCATGTGGCAAGAATGTGATCAAAAAATATTTTTTAGTATTACACAATCTCTATCAAGATGATTATAATAAACCAAACTGCATGGATTAAAATGCATACTAGTTTTGCATGCCCTATGATCAGATCGATTGTACTCCCATTAGAAATAGGACCTAAAATTTTTGATGTAATATTTTCTATTATTCCACAATCAAATCAATTTCATCTAAAGCTAGGTCATCCTTGGTTTCTCTTGATGAAAGTTGTTCCTTCAATTGTTCAGAAATGTTTGCAGTTTCCACATGGCAATGAGATATTTACCATACAACATAGTGGCTTTAATCCCTTGTTCTATAAAGGTAATTTTTACTTTGAATCCTTTTGGCCTAAACCTATGGAACCCATCACCCCTCAAAGAGACTTCTTTTTCATAGCCCATCAAAAGTTGAAAGCCAAATGAATAGCCAAATTGTCTCTTCGTAACATGTCCCCATCCACTTCCGCTACTCCTATCCTTGATGAGACAATGCTTCAACCTAAGTCCAACATTGAACCAAAAATACAACATCATGAGCACCCAACCATAAACACTTCCCCTTCATCATTTAAATGCCCAAGAGAAAATGAAACCAATTCTGTCATGCCTCCTTGCATTAAACAAGTTTATAAAGCTGAAGAGAAAGTGATTGACCCATCTTCTTTGGTTTCTTCCATTCTTCCCCCTCTAGAAGAAAAGGAACCTATGATGGATCAACCCAATCTTACAAATCAACAACTTCAAAATAAAATTAAGCAAAATCGTAGTACTAGGGAACGTAGACATTGTTGCCATCTACTTGCTTGTCAAGTGAAAACCGAAAATAACAAAGAAAATCAACCTCTGCCTTTGACATAAGCAATACTTGATCACCTTCCTCTTGACCTGCCACAAGATAGTATAGTCCAACCCTCACAAGAAAATGACCCAATCCAATAGCCACAACTCTTGATACATCCTTCCTTGAAATTTACTCTCTGTCCTCTCATCATGATTAACCTAGATGATGATGATGAGGAGAACAATAAAATACGTAAAGAAGTGCATAAAAATTTAAATTCTTTATTTTCATTGTCCATGAGCTTAAATGATAAATCTTCTACACCAAGTGAAGAACCTTGCACTTCCCCTAGTTTGACATTAGCAATTCTTCCTATGGACAATCAATCACCCTTGCAATATATTGAACATGATTGGGAGGCAAATGAATTGTTAGATGCTTGACTTGCATTCACCTTGCTATCCTTTTATATTCATTTTTCTTTTTCTTTTACTTTTCTTTAGTGCGCTTGTATGTGCATGTCATGTTCCCCTATAATGTTCATTTGTTGTTCTCTGTTTGTGAAACTCTTCTATTTTTACGTCTATTCTTCTATATGTTGTACATTTTGCATTTTCCATTTTGATTTTGTTTTATGTTTTCCTTTTGGGGATGACTCAAAGCATTGATATGCCCTATGTCTCTTCCATGTTGACCCAAATGGTCCCTTTTCCTTTTTCTTTTTCTTTTTCTTATCTTTTCTTGTGTTTTTCCTTTTTGTGATGATGCAAGGAATTGAGACCAAAATGTCTCCTTCATGTTGACCCAAAAGATTTTCCTTTTCTTTTTCCTTTAGTTTTCTTTTCACTTGTGTTTTCCTTTTGGGGATAATGCAAAGCATTGAGACCACAATGTCTCTTCCATGTTGACCCAAAACAAACTTTTTTTTTTCTTTTTTTTTTCTTTATTTCATTCTTCCAATTCTATGTGTATTTGGGGAATGATGATAGTTCCAAGCTCTTTAATCAAAACATTGCAGAAACAAACATACTGACCCCAAATCCATAGATCCCTTATATTTTGGTGTGTTCCTTTCTGGGGGAAACCTCCTTTTCTTTTGTTTTCTTTTTCATTTACATGAAGCAACCTAACTTAGAAACATATGACTTGGCATAGGGGCTTTCCAAGCTGGCTCTCATGTCTTGTTTTCTTTTTTACATTTTCCTTTGCTACTTTAAAGTAATTGATCATAGAACGGTGTCTAGCAATTCCTTTAAAGTGGGGGGAATACATTGGCATCATTTCATTTGTAGTCTTGGTTTTTAGTGTAGCCTTGTCACTTCATATGATGCGTTCGTCACTTTGTGGATGACATTGGGAGTGATGTCCTTCATAAGTGTGATCTATCTTAGCATATTACATCCCTCTTAGTGTCTTGATGTGACACATTGCATCCCCTAAGTTGTGAATATTCTATTCCTTGATTGGTCCTCTCTTGGAGATGTTAGACACAGTGTTCCCTAAGTGATAAACCTTGCATGGACTTAACAAGACCCCTTTAAACATCATTTGGATTTTACATTTTACATCTTTTCCACCTCACATAATGCAACTTGCATGCCTATGGTACCTTTCTCTTTGTTCATGAGTTCTAAGCATACAAAGCTTTGCTTGTCTCATAAAACACGAATTGAAATTTTCCCTTGTGGTTCCTTGTTAAAGTTATCAGGAGGTATGACTTTAATATGGTTGAGTAGGAAGCCCATTCAACAACACGACTTTCCCCATAGCCACCTATGTGTTTGTGAGTACATACCAACTAGCGTATGTTTCTCACCTTTTGGGTCTTCTCATCCAGTAGACCGCCACATGAGTTATGTCACCCCAAAGTGAGTATGCATTCTCTTCTTCTCACAAACAACCTACATCTAATTCACAACTAGTTGGAAAAATGATTGAAGCTTGAACCATTTTTCCCTTTTCTTCTATTTGTTTCTCACATGCCCTCCATTTTTCCCTTTTCTTCTCTTTCTTTCTTCTCTTTCTTTCTCTTTCTTTCTTTTTTTGTTCTTATATTTAGTTTTCCATAGAATCTTCATCCTAGGGGCTTGATCATCCCTCTTGATCATTGTCATTCTATCTTCCTAACATCAATGCATTTGGATCCTTCTCGATATGCATGGCTACTTTAGGGTGAGTTTGAAGCAAGTTCATCCTCTCACTAAAGTGGGGGCTAAATGTACCATAGAAAAATGGATCATTGACATTTTCATGGTCTTTTAGGTCTTTCTCTTATGATGTTTGACTTTTCTTGTTTTGATTTAATGTTGCAATGTAACTTATGCATTCACATTAGGTCCTAAATATTCAAATTAAGAAATCTTGTGAAGGTGTTGTAACACATTTATACACTTTTCTAGACTCTTTTCATTACAATTCACCTAAAAATAACATTTTCATCACTTATCAAGTATTATCTAAAAGTGTTGTAAAGTCTTGTAACAAGATTTAATGCTTTTCTAGGCTTGATTTCACTATTTACACTTTCTTATGCTTTATTTGACCCCTTTATGCACTCATAGGACTTAATTAAGTGTATTTTTGAATGTAAACCTGACAAATAACATTAAATTTCAAGTTAATTCCTGACACCCACTTATAAGCCCAAGATGGGACCCATTCGCCATGGGTGGAAAATGAGTCCCTCTTATCTCCAAATTCAAAAAAATTTAAAATTCCTTTTGCGTTTTTAATTAAAAATTCCTTATGTCAACCTATGATGAGGTATTATTGGGTTATTAAAGGATAAGTGTGTATAAATAAGTGTTTTTCTTCTCATTTAAATCCCCATTCACTAGAATAATTCAAGCATTCAATCATCCATTCAAGTACTGAAGTATCATAGCATTATTCAATCAAACATCTTGGAGCAACCACTGACATATCTTTAGATTTCTTCAACAAGGTTATGAATTTTGTATGAATATTTGTCAAGAAATAAGGTGTTGAAAAGTGGTAAACAAGTCAACAAAGTGTTCCATGTCAAATAAACCCTATTTCAAGCTTGGAGACAACCTACAATCAATTTTTTGTATATTTGACTCCTTCAACCTAATAAGAAGACAAGTGCAGATCTGGAGCTACAGAATTGACCTTTGAGTTCAAAAAATTTTGGAGGATTGATTCGGCATCAATGGTGAATGAGTCCCACCTTAAGGTTGAAAAGGGTGATTTTGTTAGATTCCAATTCTCGACAGTCACAAAGTGGTTTTTAGGTGTTTTTGTTAGTAGCAGGACTGATCCGCCATCAGTGGAAAATAAGTCCCACTAGTGATTTGCCTTGATTTCTGTCAAATTTTTAGAATATTATAGATTCTTCATCCAATTCCTAGGTGCACTCTATTTGACCTTGTTCAATTCTATTTGCATTAGTTTTCATTTCTATTACATTTTTTGCATACCTCACTATGTTTTTAAACATTGCACATTTCATTAGTTTCACATTAATAGTCAATCATTTTCATCATTTAGTTGCATTTACTACATTGAATTTAGTCTTAATAACATCATACTATCCTATTTTTGAGTTAATCACCACAATTTTTGGGTTCTATCTCTCTTGTTTTAGGTGAAATATCCTTAGAGTGCAAGAAAATTCCATAGAAACAACACCCAAAATTGTTGGTTCGGATGTGATTTATATGATGCGATGTTACTTTATTTTTCCTTATGTGTTATGGGTGTATGGATGTATATGTATCAATGTAATTAATGATCATGTTATGTGTTGTATGTTTTATGATGTGATGTATGTGGTGCTATCGATGTATGATACATGAATGTACATGTAATGTATGATGAATATATTTGTATGGATGCATTGATATGTTTATCCAATGGATGATAATGCAAATGTGATGTTATGAGATGCTTAGAATAAAAAATCTATACTATGTTGATGATAATAAATGTGAGATGGAATGTAAAGAAATGGATATGTTTGTCTTTTTTATTATCTTTTCTATATGGTGTGCAAGATGTATGTATGGATGATGCAAAATGTGATGATTTAAAGATGAATAACAAATCTATATTATGTAAACATCTTAAATGATAATGCAATGCATGGATGAATGTTTCCCATTATGATGATATGTATGCAAGATGTTGACAATTTTTGGATGCAGTCCTATGGATGTACATAGATTTTGTTTGAATTTCATGATACTAGGTTAGTATGTGAGGAAGATAGAGGAAAGAGAGGGATCAATACTTAATTCCAAGAAGATGCAGAATTCCAATAATTCTATGAGTCATTGAGACTTTATTAGATATTTAATGATGAGTGATGATGATTTTCTACTTATCCTTGATTGGGGATGTAAAAAGCTTAACTTTCCTTATGTTTGATAAGACACATAGATACGATGCATCAAGGTATAGACAACTAGGATGGCCTGGTATCTAGTGTGATGGAATTTGACTCAACAAACATATAGGAGTATCCTTGTTCATACCTGGTATACAAAAAAAAATTTATAGTGTACTTTAGATATTTCAAACATCTTGGACCAAAAAATAGAAAGGAAAACCTCTCAATTCAATAGTCAACAAGACATACAAAAATATCTTCCTTACAATAAAAAAAAAATAGTACGACTAGGGTCATATTACAAGAATATTTGTAAATGCAACAAACAAAAGATAACAATCAATGCCCCATTCCTTTCTTTCTAAATATTTTTTATTAGGCAACATCAAGAGGTCATGGGAATGAGCACAATAAGATAAATCAAAAGAAGAGATCAAGTAAACAAACAAGCTAATGTTATTCATACCTCTAGCCAAGGAAAAACTATGGTGATGCCTGATGTCGATGTCCATTGTAGGAAGGATGCATCCTAGGACATGATTTTATTAGATGATTTTTGAGACTAATGGGATGATGGGCTATTGATACCAAGAATTAACCAACTTGTTTACCTATTGACCTAGATTTAAAACCTTGACAGTTTGAGTTTACACTTTCAATTTGATATACTTGTTTTAGATTATTTTCCCAAAGGTTGGAGATGACAATTGATTTATTATGAGTGAAGGTTTATTGCGGGTGAAAGAAAAATGGGATGGTTGATTTTGGGTTTTTTGAATGTTATTGGTATTTTGAAATGTTTTGAGGCTATTTTGGGATTTTTGAGATGTTTTACAAATGTTTTGATTTTCAAATTTTCCATTTTTTTCTGTTTTATAAGATTTCAACCAAGAACGTAACTTAAAGACCTATTCTAGAGGCCTTGGGGGTTGATCAATTATTAGCCCTGCCAACGTTATACATGCAGAGACCACGTAGTTTGACTAGCATAGACTCATTTATGAATGAAGATATGAAAAAATTGATTTTTAGTTTATTAAGATAGACTCGTAAAGGACTAGTTCCTAATGTGTCTCAGGGGTTGATCAATGATTCGCCTTTCTTATGTTCAATCTTAGAGACCCGTAGTTCAACATGACAACTCTATTTTTTGATTTTTTCATTTTTGACCTATTTTTGGATTTTTTGGTTTTTTGAAGATTTTTGGATTTTTTGATGTTTTTAGGATTTCAAGGATGTACATGAATGTGATTTGATGCAAGTATTAAGAAATGCCCCCAATGTGATGTGATAGACTACCTCGATATAGGTAGGAAAAACTTACCTTAGGAAGTATGCCAAGTAGTTCTCAGATTGAACATGATACCCTCACAGGATCAAGCTATGATATGGATGTGGATGGGTGATGAATGAAATATGGAATATGATGGGTGACTGTGATGGAAATTGATAGAAGGTGATGCAAAACAAGCCAATGAATCAATGGTGGATGGAAAGTGCTTATTTACACAAGGTGCCTAATTGCCAGGTTTTCACCAAGGTACTTGCTCAAAGTGCCACCGAAGTGGTTTTCAATAGAGGATGAATTTTTCCTTTATTGTTTTCAATCCCTTTTTCTAAGTTTTTTGGATTTTAAATTTTTTTTTTGTATTTTTTGATTTATACCTAGAAAGCTTAGGCATAAAACTTTTTGAGATGGGAGTTGATTATGGGCTCCTATAGAGGCTCACCTTTAGGTGTGGATAATTGATATGATCATCTCGATTTTTAACTTGTGGTGATGAAAAAGGGTCCCAACCATTTTTTCTCAAACTTTCCTTTGTTGTTTGGATTTTTTAGGGTATGTGTAGGATCATCATGGAAAGAACATGCCCTTAAGTGGTGGAAAATTTAGAAAAATCATATTTGAGCAACTTGATGTAAGAATTTGAATAAGTTATCTATATTATTTCAAAAATATGTAAGAATAGAATCTGTAGAAAATTGAATGTAGTTTCTAAACTATTAGGTTTATTTTAAAAAAACTCTATTTGGTGAAAATTTGAAATTTCAATATAGTAGTACTTAAATTTCAGGGAAAAAATAAGAAGTATGTGTTTGTCTGACCACCCTAACCACAATAAAATGATAATATTTTTTATAAGATTTTAGATATAATTAGAGGACTCATGTCCCGATGTGATGCATATTTTTTTGTAATTCTTTTCCAAATAAATAATTAATTATGAATTTTTTATTACAACTTTTAAAAAATATAAAAAATCATATGTCTGCCCACCTTAACCTTGTCAAAACTTCATGAAATTCATTTTTTTTAATTCTATAGTATGTGAAGCATAAAATGTGATGCATGTTTTAGATTAAAAAAATGTGATACCTTTTGAAAGTTATTGATACATGTTTTTCAATCCACCTATCAAGGATGACTTTATTCATAATTCAAATAGAAAATGAATAATAATTATTTATTAAATTCAAAGTAAAGCATAATTTATATTAGTGGAAAGTTGAGAATCTCCTTTAAAAATATTTTTTGTTTCATTAATTTTGGGTAAAAATAAAGTCGCCAAGCACATACGCTACACATATGTATCATATCGCCACATTTTGGCCCATAATGATCCTGCACATACCCGGTACATTCTTCTAATTTTCTTTCGAAACAATCTCTCAAACTTGGAAGGACAAAATCTTGATTTTCTTATTATAGTTTCATTTGAGATGGTTCTAGTACACTTGTAGGTGGTTCACAACATCCATACATTGCTCATCTAGTATTTCCAACTCGTTCAACCATGATACCCGATATTCCTCATCAGTAATGATATTCTGCAATGATATCCTCAAGGATGGAAACTCAATCTTAATGGGAAAGATAGATTTTAATCCATAGACCAAGGAGAAGGGGGTCACACTTGTTGGTGTTCAGATACTTGTTCAGTAGGCTCATAAGGTACGATTTAGCTATAGGTACTAGTTACGACTAGCTTCATTGATTGTTTTCTTAAGGATCTTTACGATGGTCTTCTTAGTAGCCTCAGCCTGGATATTAACCTAGGGGTAATATAGGGTGGAAAAGTGATGTTGGATAATGAATTTTGGGCATAGCTCATGAACATCCTGGTTTTTGAAAGGTGTTCCATTACCTGAGATAAGGGCTTTTGGAACACTGTAACAACAAATGAGGTAGTTCAGGATGAATTTTAAGATCTGCTTCCCTGTGATATAGGTCATGGGGATTGATTCCACCCACTTTGTGAAGTATTTTGTGGTGGTGATAATGAACTTGTTTCCATTTGACGAGGTGGGTATGATTTTTTTGATGAGATCGAGCTACCATTGTGAAAAGGGCCAAGGTGTTATAATTGGTTGGAGCTCCTATGTTGGTACATGGATGAGGTCTCCATGCTATTGGCACTGCATACATTTTCAGACATAGTCATGTGCTTGCTTCTCCATAGTAGGCCAGTAGTACCCAGTCCTCAGTAGTTTGTTGGCCAAGGTCATACCACTAGAGTGTGAACCATAGATGTTGTTGTGTACCTCTGTTAAGGCAGCAAAACATTTGTTAGGATTAATTCATTTCAATAGGGTTCCTTCGATACTCCTACGGTAAAGGGTGCCACCTAAGATGATGAAGCGAGAGAACTTTTTAATGAAGGTTCTCTTGAGATTTGGGGTGATGTCAGCAGGGAGGAATATTATTTTCAAGTAGGTGAATATGTCATGGTACCAAGGATCATTGGGACCAATGATTTCATACATGAAATCATACTCTGGTACCTCAAAAGCTAGTACAAGAAGCTTCTCTACAAGGAATTCATGTTTATGGAAATTTTGTGGGAAATCTAACAATGATTTGATTATAGCCATAGGATCATTTTCTCTATTGTTTACCCTTGGTATCTAATCAAATGTTATGTTGATGAAAAACTCCTTGACATCCTCCATGAGCTTCTTGTACGGGATAAATTTTTCATGCTTAGCTTGATATTCAATGTTGACCTGCTTGATAATTAGTTGTGAGTCCCCATAAAATTTGAGTGCTATGATTTTCAATTGTCCTACAATCCAAATTCCTATGACAAGATCCTCATACCCTACAATATTATTGGTGCAAGGAAAAGATAACCTATATGATATTGGGATGCAATCCCCTTGTGTTGTGATAAAGATGATTCTTGCTCCTAACCCATGTTGTTTGTATGATCTATCAAAATATACCTTCCAATGTTCTGCTACACTAAGGTTGAGAATGGACTCATCTGGAAACTCTAATACTAGTGGGTTGTTAGCATATATAGGTGCTTTTACTAGTTGATTTGAAATTACCTATCCTTTTATGGCTTTCCTTTCCACATGTTCAATGTCATATTTTTTCAAGATCATGACCCACTTAGCCATTCATCCTATGAGCATTGCTTTAGAAAGTAGATACTTTAGGGGGTATGTCTTGGCAATGAGCTTTATTTTATGGGAAAACATGTAGTGTCTAAAATTATGTGAGGAAAAGACTACTACAATACAAGCTTTCTCAATGAATGTGTAGTTTAGCTTGTGTCCCACCAAGCTTCTACTGATATAGTAAATCCTTCCCTATTTCATCATTCTAAGCTAGGAGAGCCACAACTGCTACCATCATAGCTGATATGTACAAAATCAATGGTTTGTTTTAGATTGGTGGCATGAGAACTCGTGGTGTTAGCAAGTATTCCTTGATTTGATTGAATTTCTAATCACATTTCTCGTCCCATTTGTAGGCCACCCCCTTGTGAAGGAGGTGATAGTATGGGATGGTTTTATTTGCTAATTGTGCTATAAATCTACGAATTTATTGATGCCTTCCCTATAGACCCCTCAATTGTTTTAGTGTTTGTGGTGCTTCCATGTCAAGAATTTCTTTGACATTTTCAGGGTCTATCTCGATTCCCCTTATTGATAAAATATATCCTAGGAGCTTTCCTAATGTGAATCCAAAGATATATTTCTTGGGGTTGAGTTGTACCTTATATTCTTCCATTCTATTGAAGATTGGGCCAAGCATTGATATGTGGTCTTGATGCTTTCTTGATTTAGCTATTATTTCATCCACATGGTCCTCTATAGATTTGTGGATCATGTCATGAAAAATCAGTCATAGACCTTTGGTATGTAGCTCCAACATTCTTTAACCTGAATGGTATAATGTTCCAATAGTAGGCACCCCTTGGAAAAGTGAAGGTTATCTTATGTTGGTCATTTTTGGTGATCATAATCTAGTTTTATCCAAATAATCCATACATCAATGATAGTATTTTGTGCCTTGCCATTAGATCTATAATCATATCTATGTTAGTGTGTCACCAAAAAATGTATACCTTGCTTGATTTGTGCATAATTGATGATAAATACGAGTTAGTGAGGCCTTGATTTAGTGTTGTGGGATGTTTTACACATCCAAATTATGTCTTGGACCCTTGAAAATTGAATAAAATGTATGTCTTGTAAAGGTGTTGTAAATAATTCTAAATGACTTTCACACTTTTCAAAACTTTTATTGGTCCTTTCCTCTCTCCTTTTAAATTAAATATTATTTTGATTCAAAAGTTATCTTTTCTCTCTTCTTCTATAACTAAATAAGTATTTCAATTATTTAATTATTCATTAGCCTTTTCTCTCTATAATTTTTTTAATTATTTCATGTTTAACACTCCACCTTTCCTCTATAATTAAATAATTATTTTTAATTATCTAATTATCTCATTATTTTTTCTCACCTTTATTTTTAAATAAATAAAATTTATATTTTATTTATTTCTCCTATATTGGCCATACAAATTAAATATTTATTATTATTTAATTTTCTTCAACAATGTTTTTTTATGTGCCAATCTTATCTTCCACTTAATGTCTTTATCTATCCATGTCTTTCCTCTCTCAATTAACCTCCACCGTTGATTAAAGTATTTTCTAATTTAATCTTGGCCCTTGATCATGATCCTTATTCTCAGCTATTCTATATGAAAAGAGACCTTTAAACCCTAATTCATTCACCTAATAATTCATTCATTATTCATATGTTACTCATTATCTCTATCAAGTCAAGCAAGCTAGGGTTTTAACATCTTATGTCATCCAGATAACATTCAAGATTAATTCTAAGGCATTTAAGAGAAATATTCTTCATCCATTATTGTAGCAATTCAAGATCAATCATCATGTCAAGTTTCTAATTTCATTATGTCTCATGTTTCATTATTTTATTTCATCATTTTGGTTTAATTAGCTAAATAGGGTTTGACCAAGGAAAACCCCCATTCCCTAGCATTCAACATTTCTCTCTTTCATTGTGTGTTCTAGATTTAGGTACGTTGGATGGCTTGGGTATGATTGAAGATTAGGTTTCAAACTTTTTGGAGTTATTTCCCTTTTGGAAAGGTCAAAGTTTTCATAAAAAATCACTTCTAGGCCCAAATTTGGCAATTTCAGAACCAGACATCTAGAGGAACAAAAAGAGCAGACCGTGAGCTACAGATTCCACTTTTGACTTTTCAAAAAAGCCAAAGTGGAATAAGTCACCAATAGTGGTGAATTAGTACCACTACACCTATTTTTTATAGGTTTCTATATACTTGGATACCCATTTGGCTAAAATGGGTTCCAAAGTAGTTTCTCAGATCTGGGACTAAGTTGCCCAACTTGGCATAAGTGTCCCAATTGGCTCAAAAATCAAATTTTCTAGGATTTCAAAGACTTTTTCAATCTTAATTCTATTCTTCATTAGTTTCCAAGTGCACAATTTGTTTTTAACATCTTCATCTTGTTTGATACTATATTTAATATATCGCTCTACATATCAAAATGTGTTTTCAAACAACTTGCATATCTTAGATTTTGCATTAAAATTCAATATCTTTTATTAGTTATTTACATTTAGGAAATTTCATTTATACATATTTTAATCATACTACCATTAGTATTTAGTGAACCCCCAAGTTTTTGTGGGATACCTTTCTCCTTTTAGGTGAAAAACACTAGAAGTGTAAGAGAGAAACCTTCCTACAAAAAATTGTGGTTCATTTTGGTGAACCCATATTTAGAACATATTACTTTTGATTTCAAGTGAATTTACATCCTAGGAATAACTTGCATTAGGTTTTGCATTGTTTAATTTGCATCCTAGGGTTTTAAAAAAAATGCATTAGTGAAAAGCTCATATAGCTTGCATTTTTGCATTACATTTCATTAAAATTTCCAAAAATTCTACATATTCATATTATATCTACATCTGAAAAATATGAAAAAACATAGAAATCAACCAAAACAAATCTAAAAATTCTCAAAAAAATCCCTATTGGGACTAATTTTCCACCTTGGGCAACTTAGTCCCTATTCAGTCATGAAGTTTTCATTTACAGCACTAAAAACCCTATTTTTAAGCTTTTTTTCCTACCCTTACCCATCTATATGAGTTGGATGAGTTTCTGTAACATGCATTCAATTAAATCTAGCTTAAATTAGCTCATTTCATGCATTACTTAATTTCAATTTTGCATTCAAAACATTTCATTTTCAGATCATTGCATAATATAACCAGTACATTACCTTGTGTGAAATCTAAAAAGTTGCATTTCATCCTATGTCTTTACATTGCATTTTAAGTTTGTGTAGCTTCTATTACATTTAAATCATTAGAAATAAGCATTGTTTACATTCATGGAAATTATGGATAGCATTAGATTGTTACAATTTTCATTTTCAACATTAATTCCTAGTTCATTTAGATCAAATTCATTAGAAAATGAAAACAAAAAACAAAAAACATCAAATGACCTAATTCAAAAGATGATTCAATTTAGAAAAATCATAACATCCAATCCCTTTAGTAGTGATGACTTATACATGTTATATGAATCCCTTAAAGACTTCATCTCTCCTAGATCATCCACTAAAGGTTTGACACAAGAGGATGCAAGCATTAATACTCATGATAATCATACTTGTTCTTCTCTCAATATCTGTCCCATCAGTGATGAAGGTATCTTGATGAAAGAAGATACAATCATTTAAGATCATGAAAGTATTGCTTTTCTTCCTCCTCCTCCCACTTGGAAAGAAAAAACTGAGATCATGGACACTACTCCCAACACCTCCCCTAATTGTGAAAATGCTCTAGTGAATAAGGATACAATTGTGAATTATCACAACAAACACATTTGTGTGGAGGATATGATTGGGAGCTATGAAAATCCTACCTCTCCCACTCAAGAATAAATTTAATGACATGAGGATGTAAGTGTAGATAATCATGACAATCAAGCCTTTTCTTCTCCTAATATCTTCTCTAGACATGAAGAAGATAGTTTGGTGTTAGAAGATATCCCCATTAAGACTCATGAGAATCTTGTTCCTCCCTTTCCTAATGCCCCTACCATTTGGGATGGCCTATTTGAACAAACAAGTCCAATCATTAGTAATTATGAAACTCCTACTTATCCTTCTCTTGATGCCAATCCAACATTGAATTATGATGAACCTATTGTTTGTCATCCTTCCAATATATTTCCTAGCTATGAGAGTTTCTTAGCGCAAGAAAATAAAAATGTTGACACACTCCATAGTTGTACACCCTCTAATATCTCTTCTATTTGTGGGAATAAAGTGATAGAAAAATGTGAAAGAATAGATAATCATGATAATCATAGTTCCTCTTCTCCCGATATCTCTCCTACATGTGACAAAGGTATTTTGGAGCTAGAAGATACACCCATTGAGAATCATGACAATTTTGAAATATCCTCTTCTATAACCTTTCCTACTTTGGAAAATATTATGGCACAAGAGAATGAAATCATAAACACATATCTTAACATCCCTCTCCCTAGTCTACATTCATCTTCTAACTCCTCCCCTATTTGTGAGAATGTTTTTATGAGCAATCATGAAAATCACATTATTTGTGAGGAGGATATGTTGGCATTAAATTATGAAACCTTTAAGACCTATGACTATTGTCTTTCTTTTTCTTTCCCTATTTTGGAAGAAATTATTGGCCAAAGAGATGTACTCACAGATAATCATAATAATCATACTTGTTCTTCTCCTAATGTCTCTCCTACTTGTGAAGAATATATTTTGGGATTAGACAAACTATTCATTTAAAGTCACGAGAATCATTTTGCTCCCTTTCCTAATGTTTTCCCCATTAAATAATACATAATTGAGAAAAAGTAGCCAATCATTGAAAAATACAAATGTGATGCTTTTTCTTCTCTTGATGCGTCCTCTCCTTGTGATGAAGTTACTCTACAAAACCTATTAATGGAATGTGATCAACATCTTGTTTTCTTCTCTCCTAAAACCTATCCTAATAGGGAAGGTATCATGGTGCAAGCAAACATCAACACTATCATTTTCAAACAAAAAATCAACCTCACTTTGAAGCATCCTAAATTGCTTGATATAGATTTACCACCATCATGGGATTTCTTTGACAACCATGACTAGTCACCTTCTACTGCTAAAAAAAAAAAAGGTTACATGTGCTATTCCCATTATCAAATGAAATGATATAGAGAGACAAAAGAAAATTTAAGAAGCCACAAAGTTATTGGAAAAATCTTCAAAAACCTTTGATTTCATTTCTCCATCCATAGGGGAATACATGATCATAACAAAAGAATCTAAAAAAGGGAAGTGAAAAAGACGTAATTCCAAAAACATTCCCTTCACCCAATTTAAAAGAAAAGAAAACATCCAAGACAAAATTTGAGGCAATAAAAAAACCACAAAATCCAAAACAAGTGACCAAAATTTTTGGATGACAACTTGGAAAGGATGTGATGCTATAGAACAAGATATCCATGTCCCTATATAGCCTAATGATCTTGGTTATTGTCCTTCAAAACAACAACCTTCAATCAATTTAAACATTGTCACAAACAATTCTTCCAAGACAACTATAACCTTGGTACATCCTAAACTAATCGATATCTCATTAAAAATGTATCAAGCAAAAAAATTGTTTACTCATCATCATAAATAACATTTGTTGCTACTCCTTATGATAGTTGCATGTTATGCATTCATCACAAGGAGCAGCATATCATCATCCATTCCAAGGTCACCTTTGTCTTGCACTAAGTGGGAGCAAGGGGTTAAGTAGAATTTTCCTCATATGTCACTTGTGATTGTCTTTTTTGGCTATTCATTAACCTTTCATGAACACATAAGAGCAATCTTGGAATGTGGATGGAATCTCTTAAGTTGACTCACCTGTGACATACTATATTTTCCATGATGTAGCTCAATTTGGAAACATAGGACTTGGCATAGGGCTTTCCAAGTTTTCTGTCATGTCTTCTTTTATTTCTCATTGGCTACTTTAAAGCAATTTCTCATAGTTATGGTGTAGCAACTTCTTTAAAGTGGGGGCATAGATAGATGACATCTTTTTACAAAATTCATGGAGTAATTTTTCTTTTTCTTGTGATGTGTCCTCTTCCTGGTGGTGTCATTGGGTTTGATGTCATCCAAGAGTGTACAATCAACTGGCATGGCATGATGCCAGTGAGGCATCTATGGGTATTAATCTAACACTTTGACTTGTCCTCTCTTGGAGACATTGGGCAAAATGATACCTAAGAAGAAGACCTTAAATGAACAAAGAAAAATCACCTTTAACAATAAAAATTCATTAGATTTAAAAACATTTACAAAAATCATTTTCATTGTGGTACCTTATCAAAGTTATCATTAGGATAACTTTGGTATGGTTAGTATGATGGGAAGCTGACACACTAGAATGACTTTCCTAGTAGATCACTTCCTTGGGACAACTCACCCCACGGATGACCTGATGTTCTGTGGCCCCAGAGTGAGCACATCTTTGATCCACCTCATTTTTATTTCCTTTAGTTCTTGTTATTACATGATTGTGTATCTTGTCTTGCTACAAACCATTCACCTTGTGTGAGTCCTCTTGTGCTTATGTTTACTTGACTTAGGATCTTAGATCCTAGGGGCTTGACCGATGCCTTGATCTTTGTCATCCACATTAGTACAATTGGACCCCTCTTGAATGGATACTTTAGTGTGAGTTTGAAACAAGTTCATCCTCTCACTAATGTGGGGGCTTAATGTGTTTCCAAAAAATGTATATCTTGCTTTATTTGGGCTTAATTGATGATAAATTGGAGTTAATGAGGCCATTTTTAGTGTCGTGACATGTTTTACACATCCACATTAGGTCTTGGACCCTTGCAAATTGAGTAAAATGCATGTCTTGTAAAGGTTTTGTAAATAATTATAAATGACTTTCACATGTGTCTGGACTTTTATTGGTCCTTTCTTCTCTACTTTTGAATTAAATATTATTTTAATTCAAAAGTTACCTTTTCCCTCTTCTTCTATAATTAAATAATTATTTCAATTATTTAATTATTCATTAGCCTTTTCTCTCTATAATTAAATAAATGTTATATCTCCCCAATTAAATAATTATTCTAATTATTTAATTATCCCTTCCCTCTCCATTAAATAATTATTTTTAATTATTTAATTATCTCATTATTTGTTCTCACCTTTCTTTTTAAATAAATAAAATTAATATTTAATTTATTTCTCTTATATTGGCCACCTAAATTAAATAATTTTTATTATTTAATTTTCTCCAACCTTTTTTATATGCCAATCTTATCTTCAACCTCAAGTATTTATCTATCCATGTCTTCCTCTCTCAATTAACCTCCACCCTTGATTAAATTATTTTCTAATTTAATTTTGGCCCTTGATCATGATCCTTATTCTTAACTCTTCTCTATAAAAAGAGAACTTTAAACCCTAATACATTCACCTAATAATTCATTCATTATTCATTTATCATTCATTATCTCTATCAAGTCAAGAAAGCTAGGGTTTTAACATCTTAATTCATCAAGATAGAATTCAACTGCAAGATTCTTCATCCATTGCTACAACAATTCAAGATCAATCATCATGGAAAGTTTTTAATTGCATTATGTCTCATGTTTCATTATTTGATTTCATCATTTTGGTTTAATCATCTAAATGGGGTTTGACCAAGGAAAACCCAAATTCCCTAACATTTAACTTTTTTCTCTCTTTCATTGTGTGTTTGCAGATTTAGGTACCTTGGATGGATTGGATATGATTGAAGATTAGGTTTCAAAATTGTTGGAGTCATTTCCCTTATGGTAAGGTCAAAGTGTGTCACAAAAAAAATGTATAGCTGAAATTTTTATGCTCACTAGAGTCTCTCTTATGGACATTGGCTTTTCTTTTCCTAGATTTAATGTTGTAATGTGGTCAACACATTCACATTAGTTCTTGGATGCTTGTGAATCATTAAGACTTCTAGGATGTCTTGTAAAAGTGTTTTGAAGTGTTGTAACCAACTTTCACACTTTTCTAGGACCATTTCATCATAATTCACCTAAATAACTCCTTTTTATCACTTACCAAGTCTTATTCTAAAGTGTTGTAACTCACTTTCATGCTTTTTTGGACTTGTCATCACTAATTCAACACTTTCTCATGTTTAAATGACCCATTAATACACTTTTTGGCCCCCCTTAATTGTGTTTTTGAGGATGTTCCCATTAGACAACATTTAATTCCTTGTAATTCTTGACACCCACTTAATTTTCTTAAGTGGGACTAAATCACCAATAGGGATGACTTAGTCCTTTTTGGCACAAAACTCAAAATTATTTGAAATTTCTAGCGAGATTTTGTCCTCTAATCCTTGAGGTCGACCTGTGATGTGTTATTTTTTGGAAATTTAGTAAAATAATGTATAAATAATGGGTTTTCCCCTCATTTTACATTTCCTATTTCATCAAGCATTCACTCAAGCAATTCACTTAATCATTCTCAAGTACTCAAGCACTCTAAGCTTAATCAAGTAACCTATTCGAGCACTTCATTGTATATCTTTAGATTTACACATCAAGCGTTTGTAAGTTCAAGACATTTCATGTTATCTATTTATCATTCTATGTCCATTTCATTTATTTATCAATGGTTTGATTAGAAAAGTGAGGTTTGACCAAGGCAAATCCCTATACTCTAACCGTTAACCATTTTTCCCTCTTCGCATGTGTGTTTATAGAATCTGTAGTTATATTTTTCAAAGAAATAGGCGTTGAAAAGTGGTCAATAAGTCATCAAAGATATTCAAGTCAACATAAACCTAATTCAATATTGGAGACCCTTTTTATCCCATTTTCTACATAATCAAGAGCAGACACCTATCAGAAAAGCAAGTGTCGACTTGAAGCTATAGAATCCTGTCATGAGATTCCCAAAATCCATAGCTGGACTAAGTCACCACTACTAGAAAATTAGTCCCATAACCAGGCCTGAAAAGTGGTTTCTACATTTTTGGATACGCATTTGGCAGATTCATGTTTTGACAAGTTTTCTCGAAACTAGGACTTAGTCGCCCGACCTGGCGTAAGTGTCCCAGTCAACCTTTTCAGTCCATTTCTTAGGATTCCAGAATCTCTCCACATCATATTTGAGATTCTAGGGGCACCTCTTCAATTTTTTTTGTTATTTCATTATTTACTTGCATTTTTAGGTGTTTTTGCATATCACAGTGTGTTTTCCAGCACTTTGCATTTCTTAGGTTTTGCATCATTAAATCATTTTCTTCTCAGATCAACACATTAATAAATCATAATTAAACATATTAAATCTCATTTATATTAATCTTGAGTGTAGACATTTGCATTTTGGACCCCATCCCCTTTCTCCTTTTAGTTGAAAAACCCTAGGAGCTAAAGCAGTATCGACAATCCAAAATCATTGTCCACATTTACATGAACTTGAATTTTGAACATATTTTCTTATAATTTTAAGTGCATACTAGGTTTCATTTATATTGTGTTAGATATTGCATTGATTAAATTGTATCCTAGGGTTTACAAAATTGCATTAGTGAAAAGCTCAAATAACTTGCATTTTTGCATCATTTTTGCATTAAAATAACAAAAATTCTTCATTTTCATACTGTAGTTGCATCTGTGCATCTAAAAGACATAAAATTACATTCAAAATTTCTAAAAAATCATAAAAAAATAATCACTGGGACTAAATTTCCTTACTAGGTGACTTAGTCCTACACATTTTTCACTGTAATTTTTGGTATTTTTTTGGTATTTCCTACATTTCTATTTTTTTCTACTACATTATGTCATATGTTCTAGATTTTTTTTCTATTGCATTTAATTTCCTTTCATCATGGCTTTTTTCTTTAATAATTTTTGGAATTCATTGAAATCCCTAGTGGACATGTCAAATTGTCCCTTTGGTTGTGATCCTAATGACCTTGAGCTTCCTCATGATTTTCCTCCTCGTGATGTTGACATCATTGCAGAAGATGATGTTAGCATGAATAAGTTCTTAAATGAATTCTTTTATAACCTTGAAAATAATTTATCCTTTTACCCATCCATGAAGTCACAAGATCTTCCTATGATTTCCCCTCCTAATATGTTTAGATACCTATATCCTGAAACAAATGAAGGACCTAAGTTCCCTCCAACATGTGGACCTAGTTCCTCTAAACAAGCAATTCCTTAACAATTTTATGATCACAAAGTTACAAACACACCAATCAATTTTGAATAAACTTATGGCAATGGTTTTACTATCTTAAGCAAACAAGGATGTGACACAACAACCGAACATGACATTCACCAACTTTTGGAACAAAGACCAACAAATGAAAACACAACAAGGCTAGGTTATCAATATCCTCCTCATAATGCTAGGCCTCCTTTTAAATATTGGAGACTTTGAGATTACAGCATGGTGATCTTTGATTCCCCTCCCGACTTGAATGTCCTCCTTCCACATGAACAACCCTTACATGATTCCAATGATAAGGATGCTAGGGTCCCCATGGGTCCTCTTCCTTCTTCCATCTATGAAAAAGGAGAATCTAGTAAATGAAAACAACCTTAAAAATTGAAAAAACTCAAGTTTCCTCTCCTTCCACCACTTGAATGTAAAAGGAAACTCCAAATGCTATTAAACAAAGGTCTCATTCTGTTACCACCTATGAATAGGTTGGTAATCTTCCCTAAATATTGTAATGTACCTTATTGTATATTTTCATCATGTTCTTGGCCACTGAACTGATGAATGTTAGACATTATAAGACATACTGAACAAGTATCAATTCACTGATACCAATTGTTATCCTATCATCCCATAAGTACCCTATACCATTATCATGTAATTGTTGTAAAATTTTCCATTCTCATTATTGCATGGTCCTTCCCATCATTCATCTTGGCTCATTTTTACCTTACACTCAATCAAGGAATGAAGTTGTAAGTCTTTAACTCATAATGCATTTTTCCTTGTCCCTTAGATACGTTATTCATCTTCCACTTATACCCATTGAGATAGGGAGGTGGATGACTTGTTTGATGTGTGACCTACTTTTGCATTACTAGACACTTTACAGTTTCTTTTTCTTTTCTTTTCTTGCATATGCATATCGTGATGTGACGTTTGATGTTTTATCACTCTTTGTGCCCTTCCTCTATGTGTACCTATATTCTTCTATATGTTGTACTTTTCTTTTGGACTTTCACTTTTTTTGTGTTTTCCTCTTGGGGATGATGCAAAGCATTGAGATGCCCTATGTCTCTTCTATGTTGACCCAAAAGGTCCTTTTCTTTCCTTTTCACTTTTGTTTTGTGTTTTCCTTTAGTGGATTACACAAAGTGTTGAGATTCCCTCTATCTCTTCCATGTTGACCCAAAATGGATCTTTCTTTTTTATTTTTATTTTTTCTCTCTTTGTCTCATTATTCTAGTTCTATGTATTTCAGGAATGATGACAGTTCTGAGCTCTTTAATCAAAACATTGCAGCAATGAACATACTAACCCCAAATCCATAGATCCCTTATGTCTTTGGTGTGTTCCTTTTTGGGGTCAACCCCTCTTTCTGTTGTTTCTTTTCTTTCACATGACATGGCCTTACTTGGAAACATGACTTAGCATAGGGGCTTTCCAAGTTGGCTCTCATGTCTTGTTTTATTTTTGCATTTTTTATTTGCTACTTTAAAGTAATTTCTCATAGAATGATGTGTAGCAATTCCTTTAAAGTGGAGGCATACATTGACATTATTCATATTCATTTTCCTTGGTTCTTAGTGTAGCCCTGTCACTTCATACAATGTGTTTGTAAATTTTTGGATGACATTGGGTGTGATTTCCTTCATAAGTGTGACCTATCTTAGCATATTACATTCCTCTTGGTGGCCTAATGCAACACACTATATCTCCTAAGTTGTGAATATTCTATCCTTTGATTAGTCCTCTCTTAGAGACATTAGACACAATGTTCACTAAGTTATAGACATTGCATGAACTTAACAAAACTCATTTGAACATTTTCTTTGCATGTTACATTTTGCATTTACATGGCCACCTTGCATAACATAGCTTGCATGCCTATGGTGCCATTGAATTTCCTAATGAGTTCTAAGCATACGAAGCTTTTCTTGTCTCATGAAGCATGAAATGACATTGTATTTGTGGTGCCTTATTAAAGTTATTAGGAGGTATAATTTTGATATAGTTGAGAGGGGATCCCATTCCATGGTATGACTTTCCCCATAGACACCTTTCCGGATTTCTCACCCTACAAACAACCAGAAGTTTTGTGGCCCTAGAGTGGAAAACCAGAAGTTTCATGGCCCCTAAGTGAGTATACTTGGGCCTTCTCACCTAGAAGATAGTCATAAGTTTAGTCACCCCAAAGTGAGTACACATTTTTCAAACAAATAGCCTAGATCTGATCCATAATGGGATGAAAATATGATCAAAGCTTTCTTTCATCCCTTCTCATCATCATGTGTGTTCCTTTGTGCCTATGTATGGTTTACCATGGGATCCTCATCTTGGGGGCTTGATCATCCCTGTTGATTATTCTTGTCTCATCTTACTAGTGTGTGTGCATTAGGATCCCCCTCAATGTGCATGTTGGGCTACTTTAGTGAGAGTTTGAAGCAATTTCATCCTCTCACTAAAGTGGGGGCTTAATGTGTTGCCAAAAAATGTATAGTTGACATTTTTATGCTCACTAGAGTCTCTCTTATGGATTTTGGCTTGATTTTTCCTAGATTTAGTCTTGTAATGTGGTCAACACATTCACATTAGGTCGTGGATGTTTGTGAATCATTAAGACTTCTAGGATATCTTGTAAAGGTGTTGTGCATTGTTGTAACCCACTTTCACACTTTTCTAGGACTTTTCATCACTAATTCAACCTTTTCTCATGTTTAAATGACCCATTAATACACTTTTCGACCCCCCTTAAGTTTTTTTTTTAGGATATTCCCATTAGACAACATTTAATGCCTTGTAATTCTCGACACCCACTTAATTTTCTTAAGTGGGATTAAGTCTCCAATAGGGGCGACTTACTCATTTTTGGCACAAAACTCAAAATTATTTTAAATTTTTGGCTAGATTTTTTCCTCTAACCCTTGAGGTCAACCTATGATGTGTTATTTTTAGGAAATTTAGAAAAATTTTGTATAAATAAGGTTTTTTTCCCTCATTTTACATCTCCTATTTCACCAAGAATTCACTCAAGAAATTCACTTAGTCATTATCAAGTACTCAAGTACTCTAAGCTTAATCAAGTCACCCATTGGAGCACTTCATTGCATATCTTCAAATTTACACATCAAGGGTTTGGTAAGTTCATGAAATTGCATGTTATATTTTTATCATTCTCTTTCCATTTCATTTCTTTATCAAGGGTTTGATTACCAAAGTGGGATTTGAGCAAGGCAAATCCCTATACTCTAACCCTTAACCATTTTTCCCTCTTTGCATGTGTATTTGTAGACTTTGTAGGAATATTTTTCAAAGAAATAGGTGTTGAAAAGTGGTCAAGAAGTCATCAAATCTATTCAAGTTAACATAACCCTAATTCAAGCTTGGAGACCCTTTTTATCCTATTTTTTGCAAAATCAAGAGCAAACACCTATCAGAAAAGTGAGTGCAGACCTAAAGCTACAGAATCCTATCTCAAGATTCTTGAAATATATAGCTAGACTAAGTCACCATTATTGGTGGATTATTCCCACTACTAGGCTTCAAAAGTGGTTTCTAAATTTTTGGATACACGTTTGGCAAATTCCTATTCCAACAAGTTTTCTTAAAACTGGGACAAAGTCGTTCAACTTGGCATAAGTTTCCCAGTCAACATTTTGAGTCAATTTCTTAGGATTCTAAAATCTTTCCACATCATATTTCATATTAAAGGTGCACCTCTTCAACTATTTTCTATTATTTCATCATTTACTTGCATTTTTTGGTGTTTTTGCATATCATAGTGTGTTTTCCAGCACTTTGCATTCCTTAACTTTTGCATCATTAAATCATTTTATTTTTAAATTAGTGCATTAGTACATCATAATTAGACATAATACATCTCATTTACGTTAATATTGAGTGTAGAAATTTGCATTTTGGACCCTATACCCTTTCTCCTTTTATGTGAAAAACCTTAGTAGGAGCTAATGTAATGCGGGCAATCCAAAATAATTTTCCAGACAAAGTATTCATAAAATGTCACTTTCAGACCTGAATTTAGAAATTTTAGAACCAAACACCTGGAGGAACAGAAAGAGCAAACTGAGAGCTATAGATTCCACTTTTGACTTTTCAGAAAAGCCAAAGTGGACTAAGTCACCAACAGTGGAAACTTAGTCCCACTGCACCTGCTTTTCATAGTTTTCTATAGATTTGGATACTCATTTGGCTGAAATGGGTTCTAGAGTAGTTTCCTAGATTTGGGAATAAGTTTCTCAGCTTGGCATAAGTGTCCTAGTTGGCTTGAAAATTAGATTTTAATGGATTTCAAAGACATTTACAATCTTCATTCTATCCTTCATCACTTTCTAGGTGCAAAACAATTTTTTAGCATCTTCATCTTGTTTTATACTGCATATAATCCATCTTTCTGCATATCACAATGTTTTTTCAAACAACTTGCATATCTTAGGTTTTGCATTAACATTCATTATATTTTATCAATTTTTTACATTTAATACATTGCATTTAGACATATTTCAATCATAATAGCATTATTATTTAGTGAACCCCCAATTTTTTGTGGGATACCTTTCTCCTTTTAGGTGATAAACCTTAGAACTGTAAGAGAGAAACCCTCCTAAAAAAATCTGAAGTTTATTAGGAAGAGTGAAATCATCCTTAGGGCATGCTTTGTTCAGGTCCTTGAATTCAGTGCAACTTCAAATGCCCCTACTGTGCTTAGAAATAGGTACGAGGTTGAAAACCCATTATAGATAATTAATGGGTCATATGAAGCCAGTGTCAAGGATTTTCTATAGCTTAAGTTTGACCAATAAGGTGATTTGTAGATGAATCTTTCTCAATTTCTATCTCACTAGTTTTGCCTCGAGATAGATTGCTAAATGATGGACTACTACCTCTGGATCAAGGCTAGCATGTTAGCATATGTTGGTGCAAAGTTTAATTTCTTGTCCTTTAGAAATGCTACAAGCTTCTCTTGTTCCTTGATCAAAAGTGACTCAGAATACAAAGTGATGTGTGGTGTCTCTTCAGTTCCAAAATTGACTAGGTTACATTTTTATGCCAGTACTATTGATTTTTCTTGATGGATGACACTAAGGGGAATATTGAATCCCTCATCTTTCAATACCTCAAAGAGGTTTTCACCATTGGATAGGTCCTTTATTTTTATAATTTTTGGATCAGAAAGCTCCACAATGTGGTTTTCACTTAGAGATTGAGATGATACTCTTAGATTTTCTATTTTGTGACTAAGAGATTCCATCATTTCCTCATAGTATGCTTATGTGTCCAAATCAATGTTGAATCCTGCTTTATGATCTCCATATGGTAGAGTATCCCTTAGACTCATGAATTCCAAGAGAGCCTCATCATTTTCAAACATATCTAAGATCGGTGGTCCTTGTTGGTCATAATCAATGAGTTGGAAGTAAACAAGCTTTAGTTCAATGACTTGTTTGTTAGACCTAAATGACATGGTGGTTATCATGAGAAGGGAGGAATCCTCAAATAACATGGGTAGGTTAGAGATGGCATCCTTGAAGGGACTACTGTAAGTGATATTGGTACCGATAGGGAAGCTCTACCCATTTTAACAAAAGTACCTTTGCCAAGTATGGTTATCATCATGGGAGTACATATTAGGCCAAGATTCTTAAGGTGCTTCTCATGAATGATGGATTCAAACAAGCCATTATCATTTTTCCCAAGCTTCTCATTTTTGTTGTAGCCCCATCCAAACTTTAATTGTGGACCTTTGTTGTCATTCTCCATGGGAAGATTAGGTATAGTTCTTTCATCTTGATACAATAGGCTTGATATACCTTTCTCATCTACCACCTCTTTTCTTAAAACTCCCCAATTTTTGAAGGTTTTATGTTCTTCTTTGAAGGTTTGAGATATTGTGTCAATTGGTTGTTGTTTCCCATGAGATCTAGGACATTGAGGTAACTCTCCTATCACAAAGGCACTCTTTTTAATTTTATAGTCCCCACACACATTATCTTAGATTACAACCTTGACATTTGAGATGTTTTGAATGGTAGGTGTCTTTATCTCAGAAGTGGAGGCTAAAGTGGATGGGTCAATATATGGAGTTGTGGGTCCCTCGTCATTTTTTAGAACTTGCAAAATGTTGTAATACTTGGCCTCTAGAATTTTGTAATAATAGAATAGTTCGGGGTTGCCATGGGTTGTGACTTCTTGGTTTTGGTAATAAAATTTAGCACATTGGTGGAAAGTAGATGTAATAGCTTGCATTCCATGGATCCATGGTTTCCTGAGGATAATATTGTATGGGAGTTTGAGGTCAAGGACTTGGCCAGTAGTTTCCATGATTGTTGGTCCTACTTGGATGGGGAGTTGAATAGTGCCTTAGGACACCCGTTCTTAGTCATCATAAGCCCTGATGGTGATACATTTACCTTTTACAATGACATCTTCTTAGAATCCCAAATTCTCTATTAGCTATAGGGTACAAATATTCAAACCTACACCTCCATCCACCAAGACTTGTTTGACTTTATTATTATGGACTGGGACTTCAAGATGGAGTGCACGGTTATGAGATTGTTGGGTTAGGAGATCATGCTCAAAAAATGTGAGATGCGGTGTGGTGATATGTCTGACCATACCTTGAAATTGGTTTGCATCAAGGTATGTAAGAATGGAGGATGCGGCCAATGCCTTCTCTATGATGTCCCTATGTGTGGGTGATATTTTAAGTACCTCAATGATGGAGATCTGGGCAAGGGTCTTTTTTAGTTGTTCCAAGATGCTATAACCACTAGGGTTTGATTTCAGATTGGTAATTGGTTCCTTGGGTTGTGGTGAAGTTCCTACCAGGATAGAAATTCTACCACTACTTATGGTGAATCCACACTCATCTCTAGGTCCTTCGATATTGAGAACTATTGCCCATTCATCTAATGATCCTTTGACATGGTCATAGATATGGTTCACATTGTTGTAACTTTTTTTGTTTACTATTGTTGTTTCCTTTATTTTCATCTGGCATCAGATTCATGTATATTTTGAGATCTTGATTCCCTACTAGTTGTTCAATGGCTATAACTTTATCATCAATGAGATTTTGGATCAGATTTTTGAGTCTCATACAATTAGTTATCATGTGTCCCTTTATTTTGTGAAATTCACAAAGGTGCTTCTTGTTATACCATGGTGGTTTAACTTGATTCTCTTGGTAATTTTCATAAACAAGGAGTTTAATGAGATTTTCATGTACTAGTTGTTGAATGATAGATTCATTTGGTTCCCCAAGTGGTGTATATTTTCATTTTGAGTGATATTTGTTCTTTGGGGGTGGTCCCCCTTGAGCATTGAAATTTTTCATAGTTTGGTCATTGGGTTTTTGTTGTGATGGATTGGTTTGTGGTTTTTTTTGTGTGTTAATTTGTGGTTGTTGGTAAATTCGTTGTTGTGTATTCTATCTTGGGGCACCGATAAAAACCTTGGCATCAACGACACCATTTTTGGTAACATTCTTATTCTTAGCCCACATGTGAGGTTTTTCATTGTAACTTGTTGATGATCTGTTGTCTTGATACATAGGTGTGCCCCCTTGTGCTACAAGGGCTCTTTCAATTTTGATCACTTTGGGGATCAATTGGTCATATCTTATATGCATTACATTTTCAGATGGAAGAATGACCTCCCTTCTAGGTTAGAGATAATGGTACCAATTTGTTGTTCCTCTGGCATGGGCCATTTTCTCTTGCTAGCTCTAGATCTCCATCATTGTAAGAAGGAAACAAATGTCTCTCCTTTATGTTGTTTGAGGCTAGATAGTTCTTCTAGGATTACCTCCATGTCTAGGTTGAAGGAGTAGTTTTCGATGAGTAAATCCATCATTTCCTGGAAATTTTTTATTTTGGGAGATAAGCAAGAGAACCATTCCATTGCAGGACCATCCAAGCTTCAAGGGAAAAGCCACATAAGATAAGAATCATCATAGGCTACCTCCATGCAATGTACGTGAAACTCTCTGATGTGGTCCTCAAGATTTCACTTCCTGTAGTATTTGTCAAATTTTGGAATCTAAAATCCTAGTGGGAATGGAACCATGGCAATGTTTCTATCAAATGGATATGGGCACAAATTTCCATGCATGTGTGGTTTTTCCACTTTTCTGGATTGGATGTCTTGTATCTATTGTGAGAACAATTTGACCTACGTGGAGAGGTTTTTTTGTGGATCAAGTGGTGCGATGTACATGTTTTGAGATGGTATGTTTTGTTGGATAAAGGATGGGGTGGTTGTGTGTTTTTGTCCAAGGCATTATGTTGCGTGTTTGTGAAAGGTTGCTAGAATTTATTTTTTGTGAGCAATGCTTGTTGGTATGCCTGTTGTTTCCAATGTGCCAACAACACTTGTTGTTGGGCTTGCTATTGTTGAGCCAATAGTACTTGTTATTGGTCTCATTGTTTTGTGGCTTGTTGCTATTGGGCTATCAATACTTTTTGTTGTATGTTTTGTTGCAAGCATTGCTAATATGCTTGTTGTTGTAACAAGGCTTGTGCTTGTGCTTGTTGCACTTGGTATTGAGCTTGTGCTTTTGCTTGTGCTTGAGCTTGAGCTTGAACTTGTGCTTGGTTTTTAGCTTGTGCTTGTGCTTGTGCTTATTATTGTTCCTGTTGTGTGGCTTGTTGTTGTTGTAGCAATGCTTGCACTTGCACTTGTGCTTGGGCTTCAGCTTGAGCTTGAGCTTGTTGTGCTTAAGATGGTGTGATGAGAGATTGTTGGGATGGTTGTTGAGGTGTTTGTTGAGTGATGACAAGGGGTTATGTGGTGGATGGTATGGTTGATATGCTTGGTTCTTGGGAGACCATATTTTGGGATGTTTGAGGTTTTGTAGATGATGTGATGATTGGTTGAGATATTTGGATTGGTGCCACTTTACGTTGCGATATTGATAGCATGTTTAGAGGATTTTGTATGATAGATGTGTTGATTTGATTTATGCTTGGGGGATTGATTTTATTTGATTGGTTTTGGATTAATGTGTTGGATGAAAGGATTTTCACTATACCCTGAATTGGTGTGGATGATGATGTCAAGATAGGGAATGGTGGGAAGTTTATTATGTATTCTCTTGTTGGATTGAGGATGAAGTATTGAAAGTACAATATGTCCAAATAAATCCACTTTTCCTTTTGTTACCATGGGGAGAAAACTTTTTGTATCAAGATAGTATGTCAATGTTGAGGAAAATATGGAGGGATTGTTTATATCATGGAAAATGAGTGGCACATATGGATTTTTTGGCTCTTGTGGGATGGTGTTAGGCATACCCACGATTGTGTTAGCCTCTAAATTTTGGTTGTTGACAAGTGGATTCCCTTGAGGGCCTTGGAGTAATGAACTTCCCTTGGTGATCATTGGTTGACTTGGAGCATGAGATGATGTTGGTTGTATGATGGTGTGGATGATGCTTGGGAATGAGGGTGTGAATGATATTTGTGGCATGTTCCCATAAGGTTGTTCAACAATAGTGCTCACATAAAAATTGGAAGGGAGTTTATCCCTTTCCTTTGCAAACATGTATTGTGGGGGATTGAGACTCATGATTGTGTTGAAAAGGTTGTGTGTTTTAGAATTTTGAACTAGTTCTAGTATTTCCTCTTGGGACATCCGTTAGAAATTTTTAGTGACATCCTCCACTTGGAAACCTCCCTCTTGAGGATATTGAAGAATTTGAGGGTGATTAAGTGGAGGGTTGATAGAAGCACTAGGGTTGAATTTTGATGTAATTTGACTTAAATCACTACAGGTTGATTTTTCTTTGTTTTGCTTCATGTTCTTCTTGTGTTGTGACCTTTTTTGGACCATGAAATAAGGATCAAGTTTTAGGAATATGGGAGGTAAATCTCCAACTTCTTGAGTTGATCTAAACTTTAGGTACAAAATGAAAATCTAGGATGTTTAAGGATCAAATGATGATGATGTGAATGATGAGGGGTGAATGATATGGATGTTTGAACTTTTGAATATTTTGGAGGAATAATAGACTTTAGGATTTTGGATTTTGATTGATTTGATTTTATTAATGGACTTATAGATCCCAAGATGTTAGATGTGATCTTGGGATTAACTTGTCCAAAAAGGGGTGCTAATTTAACTAAATGTGTGAGAAAGGAATCATTCCCACACACCTAGCCAAACAGGATGATTTTAATTTTAAGGATTTACCAAAAGTCTAGCATGGATGATTTTTCAAAATTTCTAAAAGTTGTTTGTGAGATGGGCTTTGATGGATGATGTGACAAATGGAAGTATTGGTTTGATCCTAGATGAACCTAGAAAATTGTTTAGAAGACCAAGGTTTCGAAGGATATGCTATACCTCTAAAGTGTTTCAAGCATCATATGGTTCATATTGAGAATACATATTTGGATTGTTGAGTGGAATAAGTCTATAAAACCTTGTTACCTTCTTGCTTATCTTGCAATATTGTCTTAGGTTGCACTTTCTAATGTGTCTCTTGACAACCTTTTGAGTATGAATCCTAAACTTGAGGTGATGGAATAAAGAATTTTGTTTTGGAATCTTGATTTTGTAGAAAATCATGAGAAAAATCACATATGTGGGGTGAAATTATCTTTTATCTTGATTAAATGGATTATTTTTATCATATCAACACATCTTGTTTAAATTCCAAACTAAATGTATATGAACTCTTTTTCATTCTACAAGGTCCATTATGTGAAATCAAAGGGTCAAGGCCATAGTTTCCCTAGGTTGAATTTGGAAAGAGAAAATTGAGATATGGTCCCAAATATTTAGAAGCCTCTATGGATAGAATCCTTAAGGACAAGTAGTGATAATTGGACCCTTCAAATTTATTCAATCTTTCCAAAGGGTTTGAAATTTTGATGATTTTTTTAATGTTTCTTTCAATGTTTGAGATCCAAGAAATTTGTTTTATTGACTCAAAAATTATACAATCCTAGGCTTCAAGGATATTACTTCCTGAGTCCCCACTTGGATTTCTCCAAACACGAAGACAAATAAAATAGTTAAAGATTTGGTGACACTATCTCCCCTCCATGGGACCACCAAATCTCAAAATCTTAAAGATCTTGAGATCCTAAGGATTTTTTTTGTTTCTAATTTGAATAGGAAAAGTGTGGGGCAGCTTTGAAATGACCATTCCTACACCAGCAAGAATAAAGAATTTTGGTCACTAAACAAGCTGGTTCTTAGTTCGGATACTCAAGGACATGACAGCTTGTGAGTGTCCAACAAGCCAATAAAGAATTTAATAAATCCTACTAGGGGATCTTATACTTTTTATGGTAGTACTCCATTCTGAATGACACTATATAGCTAAGGCCTACATACCATGAGGACTTGATATTTTAGTCTTATCCATTTATATACTGGCTTGAGTGAAAAATTGGTTGGATTCACCTTTGAGTTCTCCTTTTCAATGTGTCTCTTAGGAATTCCCCTTAAAGGTGAACAAAAGAAAGGAAGTACATTTGTATTTTGATCACCCAATTCACATAAAACACAAGGATGGCACACACACAATGTCTTTTCCTCACACTAGCATTGCGATTCAATTTTAGACCCAAATTGAAATGTGTGGGTGATTTAGACAACCAATGTCAATGAAATTATTTTGATTCTCAAGATCACTGAGTGGTGTGAGAGAAGTGCATATGCATTCAAATGTAAAGGATTGTAGAAACCACAAAACAAAGAAGACACAAGTTCTTTTTAATCCCCAAAGTAAAAGTGAGATCGTTTTAAGCACCAAAAGCTAAGTGTGAATTATCTTGTTCAATTTTATCCCAAAAAGAAATGTCTATTAAGTTCCTAATGTTCAATTTTAGTCCAACTGTGACAAAGCTTGAGTTGATTGTTAATTTTAAGCCCAAAGTAATTCTAGTTGGTCCTAGAATAGAAAATGAAAAGAATAATTAGAAAGCCTAAGCTATTACAATGAGAATTAAAAAATGATTTTAGTTTTCCAAGTCAATTTTCCTCCTCCTCCTGCAAAGTTGATGTTTGAAGACAAAGGCAATGCTCTATAGTTGACAAAGGCAGCACTGAAAGAAAAATAGGTGCTTTAGTGAAATGAAAAGGAAACACTCTATAATAGATAGAGAGCACAAATTTGATGCTACAGAGACAAAGGTGATGCAATAGAAAAAGTGGCGATTCGTCAGAAACTAGAAAGAGACCAAAAAAGCCAAGAAGATAAAGGCAACACTCTTGTAAAGGTGATACGACAACAACATTCAAAGGTGACACAATGTGATAGATGCAATGAAGGAAACAAAAGTGATCCTCTGTGTGCAAGAAAAGGTGGTGTTGTATGCAAAAGTGGCATTGAATGAAGCAGAAGTAATGTCACCCTCCTATAGCTACAAAAAAAATGTATTTTCAAGCCAAAATATCAAAATAAAAAGGTTATCCCTCCTTCTAGCACCAAAATATGAACACCAAATCTACAATTAGCTAACAAAAGACCAAAAAACACTAGTAAATCATGTTAGAAACATAAATCTGGCATTCCCTATGAGATTCTTAGCTAAATGAAGATGAAAGCATGAAAATGAGAGCATAAACAAACCAAAGATAACATACAATAAAATTACAATAGCTAAACCTTCATCCCATAAGGGGATTGGTGTTACTTTTATGTCAAAATAAGTCCCTTCCCAATCCCTTTGACTCCAATGATGTAAATGATTCCAAGTACCTAAAATGATGGAAATTTTTTAAAATGTGATGAAAATGATGAATGCTATGAGTGAAAATGTCTATAGTGAGAATACTTGAAGTTTTGGATTCATATTGTGTAGAGGAAGCCTCTATTTATAGGAATCCAGAGTTGAAGAATGAGAGAAATTGGTGAATGTGGGTTAAAAGGGGATCCAATAGGAATGTGAATGTTTTTGAATGAAAAAATTTCATTATGTGTTATTGAGTATCAGTTCACTAGATGAAATTTTAGAAGTTCTACAATGACAAGCTAGCCCTACCTTTATGCATTATTGAGTATCATTTCACCAGATGGAATTTTTTTACTTAGAAGCATTCACAATTTTTTTTAGTGAACTGAAATCATTCGCTAAAAAATTTAGACAAATAAACTTGACTAACTTATTTCTTCTAAAATATAATCATTTCTCATCATCAAGTCTCATTAATTTGTTATATAGATTTGATTTAATAATTTTATTATTTAATGAAATTAACAGCATTTCCCCTTCATCTTAGATCATGAAATATTTTTTTAGTTTTTTAATTATTTAAAGTTTTGAATTTTCCTTCATTTCTAATTTTACTACTTGTGACCCTCTATTAATTAAAATTTCTCAATTATTTAATTATTTTTTAAATTCATTTCCCTCTTCTAAATTGATTAAATAATTTATAATTATTTAATTAATTTATCTCAACATGAATGTTTTCGTTGATAACATTAATTGAATTTCTAATTATTCTTCTCAACATTATCCTCTTCTAGAATGAATAAAGTTTTTTATTTTATTATTTTCTTCTTTACACATGAAATAAGTAATTAATTAATTTAATTATTTATTAACTAATCGTGCATTTCTGCATCACAAATTAACTCCCACTCACTTCAAGTTCACTCTTTAATCAATTTAGTCCTCTATTCAATCTATTATGTTTCACTAATAGTTAATCACACTTATCTCTTCAATCAGTTCTCTTAATTGATCCATAAAATTACTTAGCTCATGTTGGTACATTTTCTTCCAACCTTCAATCCTAAGGAGAAACACAATGCCTAAACTAGGGGATTAATTGTTTAGGACAAGGAATCTACACTATCAGGAGATTGGAAACAAGAAAAACCAACAAACAAGGCTATGAAATCCTTTTGTAATTTTAGCTCCACCAGACTTAGGAGGGTGTTCTTAATTGTAAACCTGAATGTATGATAAACTTATCAACCAACAAATTATAGACCGATGAAAGTGGATAGTTCTCAAATATATGAGTGATGGGAATTGTATATTCTACTAGGTTCAAGCATAATCCCATTTACATTGAACATTTTTTAGAACACAACTTAGATATCTTCATCTCAAACAAATAGAGGGTTAATAGATGAAATTCTCTCAAATTCAACCTCTATACTCTTTCAAATATGATGAAGATATAGGGAACTAAAATAAATTAAAAATTAAAGAAAAAGAGATTTAATATGATTTGTTTTATTTATGAAAATGTCCTAGAACTTGTAATAGATCAGAGCCCAATCATGGGCTATGGAGTCAAATATAAAATTGCAATAGAGATTTTATCAGCAAACTGAGTTCAACCAATGGATTTAAAATATGATAATACCTTGCATTAAAAAATCCACTCATATTTTTCATAAAATTCTACTTATCAATCCCACTTATGCACTCTAAATCACAATTAACTAATCAAAGTAATTTAACTCTTTACTTGAAAGAGAACATAGGCCAAACAACACAATCACAGTAAATTTGTGATGAAAAATTCAAACATCATTGATATATTCAATTCATATAATTAAAAGAATACAAATATGAGGACAACTTCATGAGTAGTAATTTGTTCCTACACAAATTGGTTAACACTTTCTTGTAAAACCCATCTATTACAATTTACATATGCATTTTATGATACAGACTCAACACTATTCTACCTTCTTCCTAATTCAAAATTTCAAAACCTATATAAATGAGAAGAGAAAAGATATAGAAGAAGAAGAAGCCCTAAAGTTCATCTACAATTGACACTTGGATCCTTCATTCTCTGTTGATTAGTAACTACCCTTGTTTCATGAAGAAACTTCAATTTACATCTTGGTTCATGCATCTTGCATTCACTTATTTGATTCTGCAATAGAAAATTCACATACCTCATGAGAAAAAATTCACTCCATCTTTCCCAGAAGCTAAAAACTTACTTTTCTTTCCCGCAAAAATATTTTTATTCTTGTCAACATTTTACATTTTCACTTCTAGTAAATAAAGTTTTCTAACTTTATAATGGAGGCCTTCAACTTTGTTACTTGGTACTATAAAATATTTCACCTATGGATATTATATTTAACTTTACCTTTTAATAGTGAATACAATAATTTATTCATAAACACCAAAATATTTTTCCCTATGCCCTTTGTTTTTCACCTCATATTCAAAATATTTTCTTTTATCGGGTTGGCAAAATATTTTACTTGTGCCTCATTCTCTACCCTTTTATTTTACTTTTCTCGCATTAAAAACCCATTGCTTTTAAAAATCCCTCCCTAAGCTAATAAAAAATTACTCACCCTACAAGTTGCATTTTATACTCTAATATATTTTCCTTTCCAAAATTAAAACCCCAAACAATTTATTGGGCAACATTGAAGCCACCATTAAAAAAACTTTTAAAATTTGTTTTTGGGTTCACCATGCCCGTTCCTCACCTCCTTGTTTCTTTCCTTTCAAACTATCATGAGTTCTCATGGGTTGGAAAACAAAATCTATTCCTTCCCACTCCCCCGCTATGTTGTGTTCATGCCAATCCTTCTCTTCACAGGCTAGTGAGCTATGGTGGAGATTAGTCTACATTACACTTCTTTTCTTGTCAATGTTGATTTAGCTTGCCCTAACTCATCCTTTTTTCTTCACATATCTCATTGACCACGATGGCACAAATTTTAAAGTAGTCAATAAGAATTTCTATCCTTTTTGTTGGAAGTGGATTCACTCTAAGAGGGGGGGTGAATCAAAGTGAAGTAATTTTTAAATTTTTGAAACTTAAGGCATAAAAAAAATAGACTTGTTTATGCAAGTGTACATCAACATTTAAAATCAAATTGACATGAAACTTGAGTAACATTTATAACTCATGTTAAAAGCATCATATGATATTGTTCAATTAGAGTGTGAACAATCTTGTATGTGCTTTTGTAACAAAACAACAACTTTTCTCAATAGAATACTTTTTAACTTTGCATGACAACCTTTTGAAATAAGAAACTTTTGATCATACTAAAAGTATCAGAGCATTGACTGAATGAGCACATTAACATGAAATAGAACAAGAAACAAATAATATCACATAACACAAAGATTTCCTGAGTGGAAAAAACCTCTTGGGGTATAAATAACCACTCACTAAAATTTACCTTTTACTAATCAAAGAGCACCAATTCCTATAATATTTTTGAACCACCAACTTCATCAAAAATCCAAAATATTGCAACCCATCAAAACCTTATAACTACAATCATTCTTGCAGTCATAAAATTACAATAGGCTACAAAATGATTTTGGTATAATGCTCAACTCAAAACATAATCTTTGTAATACAATCAAAGATAAAAACAATATGAGCCCACTCTTCTCTTTTTCACAAAATGATTTTACAATAAGAAATTCTCTATCCAAAAAATTTATTTTCTTTACATTACACTCACTTTTAAATGTATTTGTGGAGATACATAAATACAATGGTTTTGAAATGGTTATAGAACTTTGTCAAGAAAACCTAATTTCAATAACTAGAGTTTATGATCTACTAAGAGATATAATGTATGATCATGAAGCCAATCAAAGATTTAAAAAAAAAATCAATGATCTGAAGATAAAATGCCACTAAGAGATGAAACCATTTAGTTTATGCTCGGGTTCAAGGTAGTTTCAGTTTAGTTAAGAACATTGTTTGAAACTAAAAACAAAGTTTTCTTTTCCTCTAGATTTACCTTTGAAAGATTAAAAATAATGCAAAGATATATTACGTCTGTCACGGTGGAATTAACCTACAAATAAAATCCCTAAAGTTCTTCATGAAAACTACCTAGACTATCGCTTCCATCTCAAACAAAAAACACCAACAATCTTTCCAACCACCAAATATCAACACAACTAAAAAACAAATCAGAATACCATAGCAATCTAGTTCAATATGCATATGTAATTCCAACATGGTGGCACTAGGGTTTACTTCTTTTTGTTTACCCTATTTTTCCCTTCATCAGAACTCCAAAAAAAAATGAATGAGACTTGAAATCCAAAGTAAATGATACTATAATCATTTTGAAATCCATGTCACTGACACAATGAAACATTAAATGAGTGCCAAATCCTAGACCATGTGTGTTGTCCAAGTCAACACAACCAACATTTTTATTAGCTTCCAAGTGAGAAAACAAGATATAATACATATGTCGATAACCCAAGTGTCCAAAAAACTATGTATTAACTATTGTGCAATGCATAATCTCGAACCATGATCGATATTCAAAGACATGCCACCTTGCCAATCACTTTATAAGTGATAACCTTAATGTATATTTTCAGCCTTTAAGTGTTAAAGTGCTACTTTAAAAACAAATTCCAACCAACTTATATCCACCACTTTAGAAACGAATACCGACCAACTTATATCACAAGAAAACATATGCCAAAATATAAGTTAATATGAAATGTGATTCCATATAACATGTGAAGAGCCAAGAATGTCGAAATACTTTTTATAATAAATGGTATGTAAATACTTAAGCAATACCATTGCTTATGAAGCTTTTAGTAGCCAACTCAAGGATACAAGATTGACTGAGAAATGGTACAAACACCTCCACCTCATGTAGAATGCAAAAACCCTTGTGAGATATATGTATAGAATTTTAACATGTGCACCACACTAATCAAAGAATTGTGAGACAACCATGAAAATCACAAATAGAATTGTCATGAAGACATAGTGAATCTTGTCAATGATGCCATGAAAAAAATATGATCAACTAAAATAGTATACCTATTATTAAAAAATGATCAACTGAAATACTATACCTGTTGTATAATAAAGAAGAACCAATCTGTTAAGATGAATTCAATTATTTCATGATATCACTGAATAACTTTTTTCTGCACATAAAGCTCAACATGATCATTATCGCAATGCACGATGAAAAAATGCACCCAAATACATCAACCCAAAGCATGATCACCAAAAAAATGTTAATTCCAAATAGAACACAAAGAGCACCAAGTATTCAAAGTACTAATCAATTTTTTCATCAAGGACAATATACCACAAAGAGAAAGCCAACAAACTCCCCCTTTATCCTTGATGGAAAAAATCATCCACAACCATTTGAATATGATCAACTGAACAACCAATGGAATACTCATAATAGAATGCCTCATAAGTGTAATGCTTTCTCCCCCTTTTTGTCTCAAGGACAAAGGGTACAAAAGGAGACACCAAAAAACCAATAACTCATCCAGCTGCAAATATAGCAAATAAGTAGAAAATACATCACAAAAGCTACAAGAAGCTGCTAGGAGAGCAAAGAAGTTCCCCCTAAAGCAATGATGGAATATTAAGAGAGCGGTGATTGACAGATAACTCAAAATCGAGACCGAAGTCTTTCAAAAACCTCTTTATCCAAAGGCTTAGTAAAAATATCTACCACCTATGCTTGAGTTGGTACATATTGCATAGTAACCTCATTAGCCAAAACCTTTTGTCTTAGAAAATGAAATTTAATTGCAATATGTTTGGTTCTAGTGTGCATAACAGGATTCTTTGACAAGTTAATCACATAGGAGTTATCAAAAAACACGGAAACATGTTTAGTAACATCTATACCCATGTCTAATAGTGTTGGAGCCATCCAAAGAAACTGAGTGTAGAAAGATGTGGCTGCAATATATTCAACTTCTACTATTGATAATGAAACTAAATCTTGTTTTTTGATATGCCAACGAACAAGATGATCACCAAGATAAAAAGTTGCACCACTAGTGCTTTTTCTATCATCAAGACAACCAGCCCAATTAGCATCAGTAAAAGCTAGTAAAGTAAAATAATTACCCCTAGAATACCAAAGACCATAGTCAAGAGTACCCTGGATATACTTAAATATTCTTTTGACAATAGTAAGATGGGATTGTTTTGGTGTAGATTGGAATCTAGAAACCAAACAAACATCTTGCATTAAATATGGTCTTGAGGCAGTTAAATATAACAAGCTACCAATCATTGATTTGTATTCAAATTGATAAACATCAAGAGAATCATCAGTTTTAGATAACTTACATCTAGTCACCATTGGTGTAGTTACTAGATGGTAGTCATCCATTTGAAACCATTTCATCATTTCTTTTGCATATTTTGTTTGTGATAAAAATATTCCCTGATCAAGCTGAAAAAATTGGATGCCAAGAAAGAATGTTAGTTCGCCTAACATTAACATTTCAAATTTTGTTTCCATAATCTTTGAAAACTTCTTTGATCAGGAATCATTATTGCATCAAAAGATTATATCATCTACATATACCTCAAGAACTAGTATATCATTATCTTCTTGTTTGACATAAAGATTAATGTCCACACCACCTCTTTTGAAAGAAAATTTGCTATTAGGTGTGCATCCAATCTAGAATACCAAGCTCTAGGAGCTTGTTTGAGACCGTACAAGGCCTTTTTCAATTTGTACACATGATCATATTTGAATTGTACAAAAAATCCTTCTAGTTGTTCCATAAAAACTTCCTCATCAAGATATCCATTCAAGAATGTAGTTTTAACATCCATTTGATACACCTTAAAAATTTTAAAGAAAGAATATGCTAAGAAAATTCTAATAGATTCAATACAAGCAACAAGTGCATAAGTTTCACTAAAATCTATACCTTCCTGTTGTGCATATCCTTTGCACAAAAAGAGTGATTTTTTTCTCACTACTTTGCCACTTTCATTCAGTTTATTTCTAAAAATCCATTTGCCACCAATAACATTTTTATCATCAGGTCTTGGGACTAGCTCCCAAGTTTTGTTCTAGGACTAGTTCCCAAGTTTTGTTCTTCTCAATCTGGATGATTTCTTCCTGCATAGCTTTCAACCCACAATCATCACTTAAAGCATCATTAATAGTTTTAGGCTCAAATTCAGTTATTAAACAAAAATGCTCAACAACTTGAGCTTGTTCCTCAAATTTTTCCTTTCTTCTTGTTAAGATTATTGCATCTTTATCTCCAATTATTAGATCTTTAGGATGATTTTTTGCAACAATTTTGGAAGAAGTTTTAGGAGGTATTGCTTTGGAACTTGAGATATACTCCTATTGTGATTCATCTACTACAACATTTTTGGGAGTGATATTTGAATCTACTACAAATTCTTCTTCATCTTCCTGCACATAATCAGAATCTAGGAGCAATCTTTCATCAAATTTCACATTAATAGACTCAACAATCTTATTCAGCCTTTTATTGAAGCATTTATAGGCTTTGCTATGAGTAGAATAGTCTAAAAAGATACCTTCATTAGATTTTGACTGAAAGCTTCCTAAATTTTCATCATCTCTTTTAATAAAGCATTTACAACCAAATATTTTGAAGTAATTAATAGAAGAAAATTTACCATACCAAAGCTCATATGGAGTGAAACTGGATTTTACCCTTATTTTTAATCTTTTTATAATGTCAACAGCTATGTGAATAGCTTCTTTCTAGTACATATCAGGCAGCTTGGCTTCATCTAACATTGTTCTAGCCATTTCTTTCACTATTCTATTTTTCCTCTCTACAACCCCATTCTATTGAGGTGTTCTTGCAGCAACATATTTTCTTTTTATGGCATGTTGTTCACAATAATCAATGAATTCTTCAGATGTAAATTCACATCCCTTGTCTGATCTTAAGCATTTGAGTTTCATATTAGACTCTTTCTCAACCATCTTACGCAAATTTTTAAATATGTCAAAAGCTTCAGATTTATGTTTGAGAAAAGTTACCCAAACCATTCTTATGTAGTCATCTACAAATAACATGAAGTATTTTTCACCATTTATTGATGTAGTCTTAGTAGGACCACAAAGATCAGTGTGTACAAGTTGCAATGGCTTTGTAGATGCATGTTCTTTAGGTTTAAAACTCACTTTAGTTTGTTTTCCCTTAAGACATTCTTTACACACTATATTTTCTAGTTTACTCAATATAGGCAAGCCTCTTATATTCTAATTTTTACTTATTCTAACCAGATTGTCAAAGTTTATATGCCCTAAATGTTTATGCCATAACCATTTTTCTTCCACTTGACCCATAAGACACATACCTTCATTACTTTTATGATTAGAAGAGTCAAGAAGATTGTAAATGTTTCTTGAAGTTCTCAAACCTATTGATGCTATTTTACCAGATTTGTTATTTTTTATTTCACAACCTTGTGCACCAAATGTAACATGATATCCATTATCACAAATTTGACTGACACTTAAAAGATTATGTTTCAATCCTTCTACTTAATATACATCATAGATTGGTTTGTCATCATTTAGAAGTAGAGAACATTTACCTTTTATCTGAATACTTGAGTTGTCACCAAACTTGAAAAATCCTCCTTCACAATCTTCAAGTTTCAAGAACTTGTCTTTATCACCAGTCATGTGGTTTGAACAACCACTACCCAACACCCAAAATGCCTTCTTCTTGGAGGGGAAAGGTAGTTTGTACTAGCATAGATTTCTCTATACTTGGAACAAACTTGGGTCTCCACAATTTTTGAGAGTTAGGTTTATTTTGATAGAATTGCATTTGAAACATCTGATTGTATTTGGAAAACCAAACAACTATTTGTGATCAAATTTAGGTGTTCTAGATAGTATAAAACTGCATATGTTCACCTTATGCCCAAATCTATTGGAATAGAAACAATAACCATGGAAAAATGTATTGAATCTAATATTGTTTCTTTTATGCTCAAAAGATTTCTTCTTATCAACTATTTTGAAGTTTTGATTTGAACATTCACCAGTACTAAAACCAATACTAGTCATGTCCTTATGTTGTTTTTGCTTTCCAAGAAAGTCATTTAAATGTAGAGTACTTTCATAACCTTCTAATTTTTTCTTAAGTGTGATTACTTCCATTGTTTATGCCTCTGAATTTCCTTATCCTTATCTGCAAGAACTAATTTAAGATTGTCTACAGTTCTCCTAGAATCATCAAGTTCAGTTTGTAAAGGTGTAACTATCTTATTTGGGCTTTGCTCTTGTGAAGAACTTGCCTCTTTAATTTTTTTATTTCTTGTAGAGAACAAATTAATTCACCTTGAAGACTCACTTCTAATTCAGATTGATCTTCTGTTTGACTTTTGACTGATTGTTTGGATTCTTTTGTGCAGAAATTTCAGCCATGAATAAAGTTTCATCTTCTTCATTTAAGGACTCATCTATCTCAACATCTGATTCTTATTTACTAAAGAGACTCTTTTCCTTTTTGAGACTATTGTTAAATTTCTTTTTAGGATTCAAATACTTTTTCTTGAATTTTTTTTCTATTTTCTCATCATCATTAGTTTGATATGGATAAGGAAATTTAGCCACAAAATGACCAGCTTTGCCACAATTAAAACATTTGAAAGGAACTTTTCCTTTATATTTCTTTGTCAACTTTCTTACCAAAAGAGCTTCTAAGGTATCAAATAGTTTTGATTCACTATCTAAGTCTTCTTTATTTTCTGCTTTAAAATTGGTCTCCTTAGAAGTTGAAGTAGTGCTTCCTATCCTCATTTCATATGCTATTAATATGCCTTGCAAATTGTCCACAGTAAGAGAGTCAAAATGCTTCCTTTCTTCAAGAGTAGAAAATTTAGACTCAAATTTATGATGCAAAGTTCTTATTACTTTTTGAACAATATTAGACTCTACAATTGTTTCACTTACACCTCTTCTCGGGTTTACAACTTCATCTATCCTTAAGAAATAATCTGCAATCTTTTCATCCTCCTTCATTCTCATTTCTTGAAAATGACTCTTAAGAGTAAGAATTTTAGATTGCTTAACTTTTTCATTTCCTTGATAAATGTTTTCAAGCTTTTCCCATATTTCATATGTAGATTTACAATGCATGACTTTGACAAACACATATTTTTTCAAACCACACAAAAAAGAATGTTTGGCTCTTGCATTCCTTTCATATTTTCTTTTCTCATCATGATCTATAGGTATGACATTAGGTACAACATATTTACTACATAGTAAGTACCAGACATCAAGATCTAGATAAATTAGATATGTTTCCATTCTGATTTTCCAAAACACATAATCAATACCATTAAACAAAGGTTCTCTTGTAATGGATGATCCTTTAGGTGCATGTGCCATAATGACAAACTTCCAAGACCAGAATCAATCCTAAGTATGAAAAATAATGCAGGACCCTATGCTTTGATACCACTTGTTGGAAGTGGATTCACTCTGAGAGGAGGGGTGAATCAAAGTAAAGTAATTTTTAAATTTTTGACTTTGAAGGAAAAAAGAAACTTTTTACTAATTTAAACTCAATGTGGTAGACTTGTTTATGCAAGTGTACATCAACATTTAAAATTAGATTGACATGAAACTTGAGTAACATTTATAACTCATGTTAAAAGCATCATATGATATTTTTCAATTAGAGTGCAAACAATCTTGTATGTGCATTTGTAACAGAACAACTTTGCTCAATAGAAGACTTTTTAACTTTGCAGGACAACCTTTTGAAATAAGAAACTTTTGATCATACTAAAATTATCAAAGCATTGACCGAATGAGCACATTATCATGAAACAGAATGAGAGATAAATAATATCACATAACACAAAGATTTCCTGAGTGGAAAAACCCTCTTAGGGTATAAAAAAACACTCGCTAAAATTTCCCTTTTATTACTCAAAGAGCACCAACTCTGTAACAATGTGGAGCACCAACTCCCATAATCTTTCTGAAGCACCAACTTCATCAGACATCCAAAATATTGCAACCCATCAAAACCTTATAACTACAATCAGTTTTGTAGTCATAAAATTACAATAGGATACAAAATGGTTTTGCTATAATGCTCAACTCAAAACATAATCTCTATAATACAATCAGAGATAAAAAAAAAATATGAGCCCACTCTTCTCTTTTTACAAAATTATTTTACAATAAGAAATACTCTATCTATACAATTTTCTTTCTTCACATCACACTCACTTTTTTGTGTTTTTGCAGAGATACATATATATAATGTTTGTGAAATGGTTATACAACTTTGTCATGAAAACCCAATTTCAATAACCAGAGTTTATGGACTAGTAAGAGATATAATGTATGTTCATGAATCCAATCAAAGATTTTTAAGAAGAAAACAATGATCTGAAGATAAAATGACACTTAGAGATGAAACCCTTTAGTTTATGCTCAGGTTCAAGGTAGTTTCATTTTAGTTAATAACATTGTTTGAAACTAAAAAAAAAGTTTTCTTTTCCTCCAGATTTACCTTTGAAAGATAAAAAATAATGAAAAGATATTACCTCTATCATGATGGAATTAACCTGCAAATAAAATCCCTAAAGTTCTTCATGAAAACTACCCAAACTATTACTTCCAGCTCAAACAAAAAACACCAACAATCTAGCCAACCACCAAAGATCAACATAACTAAAAAAATTCAGAATACCATAGTAATCTAATTCAATATGCAACTATAATCCCAACATGGTGGTGCTAGGGTTTAGTTCTTCTTTTTACCCTATTTTTCCCTTCATCAAAACTCCAAAACAAAATGAATGAGACTTGAAATCCAAAGTAAATCATATTACAATATTTTTTAAATCCATGTCAGCGACACAATGAAACATTAAATGAGTACCAAATCATAGACCACACATGTTGTCCAAGTCAACACAACCAACATTCTTATTAAACAATAATATTGTCATTGCCATGTAAGCAAACTAGATATAATACATATCTCGATAACCCAAGTCTCCAAAAGATTATGTATTAACTATTATGCAATGCATAAGCTCAAACCATGATCGATATTCAAAGACATGCCACCTTGCCAATCACTTTATAAGTGATAACCTTAACATATATTTTTGGCCTTCAAGTGCTAAAGCACACTTTAAAAACAAATACCGACCAACTTATATCCACCACTTTAAAAAAAAAAACCTGACCAACTTATATCACAAGAAAACATATGCCAAAAATAAGTTAATATGAAATGTGAATCCATATGACATGTGAAGACCCAAGAATGTCGAAATACTTTTTTTAAGAAATTGCATGTAAAGACTTAAGCAATACCATTTCTTATGAAGCTTATAGTAGCCAACTCAAGGATACAAGATTGACTAAGAAATGATAAAAACAACTCCACCTCATGTAGAATGAAAAAACCCTTGTGAAATATATGTATAGAATGTTAACATGTGCACCACACTAATCAAAGAATTATGAGAAAACCGTGAAGATCACCAATAGAATTGTCATGAAGACATAGTGAATCTTGTCGATGATACCATGAAAAAAATATGATCAATTGAAACAGTATACTTGTTATAAAAAAATAATCAACTCAAACAATATACCTATTGTATAACAAAGAAGAACCAATTTGTCAAGATGAATTCAACTATTTCATGATATCACTTAATAACTTTTGTCTACACATAAAGCTCAACATGATCAATATCGCAATGTGTGATGAAAAAATGCACCCAAATACATCAAACTAAAGCATGATCACTAAAAAACTGAGAATGCCAAACAAAACACAAAGAGCACCAAGTATTCCAAGTACTAATCAGTTTTTTCATCAAGGACAATATACCACAAAGAGAAAGCCAACACTTTTTTCATTGGGGCCATGTGAATGAAAGCTCACCCAACAATGTATGGCTGAGCATACAATGCATTTGATGTTTCAACACTGCTTGATGTCGCTAGAGAAATATGATTTTATATTTGAAAGATTGAAGTTGAAAACTCGAGCACCATCTCCAAGCAAGGGCACCAAAAGTGTTGTAGTCAATAATGTTCTATTACATGCTTGTCACTGGTGTACCCTTTACAAACTCAAGCTACTTTTAGTTAGCATGGCCACAACCCTTTGATCATTCCTATCTATGTTTTATAAACAAAATGTTCACCCTCTTTGAATGGCTAACAAATATCACAATCAGTAATATCCTCTATTTTCAATTCATTAATTCTAGTGTTTTGCTTGATGCTATGTTAGAGCCATGACTTTGAAAAAAGATATTTCTTCCAACAAAATCATGTACTTGTGCAAACAAAATCATTTGCAATATGGAATCATCCCTTTTAGCTAGTGTACTAGTTGCTCCAAGTGCAACAAAAATGTTCCATGTCTCCACCATACTGTTTGTGGCCTCTCCTCAGATGTATTACCTCATTCTTATGATTAATTTATAACAATCATAGCTTGCTTAAATACGTTCATCATTTTGAAATCTTGAAATTTTCACCTCCCGGCTTCTTATGCCTACCTTTGTGGTCACTGTCCCTCAAATATTGACCCCAAAGCTATAGTTTGTTGAGATTACACTATTTTCAAATACAAGTGATCTCTTTATATGAATGCAAGGTGAAGGAAATTCTAGTTTCACTACTAATGGAATCATCCCTGCATGGTAATCAACATTAATGCAAGGTAACATTTGTTTGTATTTCAAAAGGAATAGGGTCCTTGACTAATAATTCAAAGCTAGGTTGTTTATATACCAACTTCATCTAAGCCCGATTCCTCACATATGGAACCTACTAAACAATCCTTAGTTTTAGTAATCTCCTCTAGAACATCTCACAAGAATTCAGAAGAATCCTATTGTGCCAGATATAAAAAGGTCACATTATCGCCTTATATTGGCATAATTCCTCTGTTCTAGCTATATCCTTATCTTTTTTACTATTTCTTGCAGCCTTGACTAATTTACCATGACTTTGTCCTCATCTGTTATTTGAGACTAATGTTTCACTTCTCCAATCTCAATTTGCAAAGAAATCCATCATGAGGAGAATTAAACTAATAAAAATTGTTTACCATACTATCTTAAATTGCAATCATTATTTGTAATTCCTTAACCCTTTGATAACACATGGTTATTATGCTTGAAACTTGGCAAAATATTTTAACAATTATGATAGTAAATAAAACCCCTTTTCAACTCTATGCAATGCTTCAACCACATTTACAATGGATTTTGATGTGGCTAGAAAAGGGGGACATTAGGCTCCAGTTTAAACAAGGAATATTCTATTACATTTTCTTGGTCCCCTTCAAGGTGTAATATACCATCAAATAATTTATGGTGAAAATTTTCAGGATTCTCTTCATTCATGCACTTTTCATTACCCCATCCACTAATGATAGTGCCATATTTCCATTTTCACCATATCCAACCTCCTTTTTGATAGACGCTTTTTCAAATCGTTTGACACATGTTGGGTCCCCTTGTGGGCCCAACTAAAAAAGAACCATTTTGAAACAAGTTTATACCTTGAAGTGCTTTGAGGTTTCTTTTGAATGCATCTAAGGTGAAAAAATGAACTGGGTTTTCATTAAAATTCTCTTTCTAATATTTTGTACTGTAGTCAAAATAAGTCAAGTGGCCTTTGGAATTGCCCTAGAAAATTAGTCAAACAACCTCCTAAAGCCATGAAAAATGCACAAGTATTCAAACATTTAACCCAATAATTTAGTGCAACAAATGCCTCAACAAAAAAAATGCAAGGTGCAAGATATTCAATGTCAAAGTGGCTCAATTAGACTTTTCTACAAATACACCTATTCAAAGCCAATTAGGGCTCACCACCTAAAAAAAATATCAAGTCAACTTTTGGTAAGCTACCACTAGAAACATTAGATCAATTAAGTTCATTGAGTACATGTGAAAGAGGGTTCTTCTTTAGTCCATATCTTTCATGAGATATTAGGAGTCAAAGTTGGCCACCTTGAAACATTCATGAAATGCAAATGTAAAAACAAAACAAACTGCATTTACTTTTGACCTAGTAAAAATATCAAATCAGATCATGTGGCTCTAAAACAAGACTAGGGAGCATATGAAAGTGAGGGAAATGAAGGTCTCCAATCCTTTTGTCGCCCAACTATGAAATATCAGTCTGAATAGGAGGCCACTTTATAGGTCTGAGAATTTATAAATAACAAAATAGTCTTAGAACCCTCCATCTTTTATTTTCAAAACCTTTATCAAAACTCATCATAGGAAGCTGAAAATAGACATACATGTTCACATATGTCACATGAGTACAGCCACCAAAGGATTTGACATGAAAATTGGTTGGCTCCATAGTGCTGCCACAATAGTGGTTTACACTTTCTAGGAGATCCTATTTTTTTCTAAAATCACATATTTTTAGAAAATGTAATGATTTAAGCCTTCAAAAGTTTCATTTAAAGGATTCCAATTGAAGAGGTTTTTATCAAACCACTTTAGACCAATCCCCCTTGGATAGAACTCCACTAGTTTTAAACCATACCTATAATGGATTCTCCTATACACTTATCAAAATGTTGATAAAAACACACTTTTGATTTACCTTTCAAGGGATCAAATGAATTAATTTAAATTTTACTTTTTGTATGTATTCCTTATTATAAGCCTCCAAAAAATTATAATTTTAATTAAATTTAATTTGATTATTATATTTATTTTTTATTTCTTGTGAATGTAGGTTTTTCACCAAAAGTCAAGCTCTCTATTTTGTACATGTGGAAAAATGGAAGATTATAAAAAAAATGAAAAATATGAGTGCAATAGATATTGAAGTCCTTGATCCAACAAAAAAAAAATGAATTTTGATACATACAAAAAAAATTATGTGTTATATGGTCTTCCTATGCTCTGAATTGTAATTGGATTGACTTTGAAACTTGATTAAGTAAAAAAATATTCAATAAAACACTATGAAACCAATTGGAAGCACTAGATATCATAGTTACAAATATAAATTCAAAAAAAATAGAATTTTATCCCTCATGGAAAAAAAGTTGTATCATGCACTGAGTATCACTCCTTAAAAATGGTTTTTACTTAAAAAAACCTAGTTTTCCAAGAAGATGGAAAATGAAGTGCAATATAATTCCAAAAAAAATGAAAAAAAAAAAATATTTAGAATCTATAAACAAAATGTCACAAATCACAATTTGCACCATCTTCAAATTCCTCATGGTTTATTTGCTATAGGTGTCCGAAACTAAATATTTATTAAGAAAAATCAGTTCAATGTCTAGTTTAGCGAAAATTTGTAAACCATTATTGTGGGATCACCCTCCAATTTATGACCCTACAAAGTGGGTCATTTAGGCAGATTTTATAAGGGAATTTATGAGTGTGCAAAACAATTTTTTCAACATGGGCACTCAAAATTTGAAAATTTTGACGGTCCATCAGTGGCTCTCACTAGGGATGCATTCCCCTTGCAGGCATGGCGAGATTCCAGATCTCTGGGAGAGTAGACAAAGTTCCTTATCATTGGGTGACAAAGTCGTAATCAATTTTTCAAACCATATTTGATGGCCCAAGGCCACCAAATGAAAAGAAGAGCCAATGTTTTCCTCTATCAAACACCAATCTATTAAAGGAACTAATATCCCTCAACCCACATTTGCCTCTGCCATACCACTCCAACAAAAAAAGGTGGTTACTAGGTATGTGCAGGATCATCATGGAAAAAATAGGCCCTTAAGTGGTAAAAATTTTAGAAAGTGGGTTTATTTCAAAAATATGTAACAATAGAATTTGTAGCAAATTGAATGTAGTTTCTAAACTACTAGGTTTTTTTTTAAATCTATTTGGTGAAAATTTGAAATTTCAATGCAATAGTACTTAAATTTAGGAAAAAAATATGAAGTGGGTGTCTGTCTGACCACCCTAACCACAATAAAATGATAATGTTTTTTTTATAATATTTTAGATATAAGTATAGGACTCGTGTCCAAATGTGATGCATACTTTTTTGTATTTTTTTTACAAGTAAATAATTAATTATGATTTATTTATTACAACTTTTAAAAAGTATAAAAAATCGTATGTTTGACTGCCTTAACTTGGTCAATACTTCATGAAATTCATTTGTTTTTTTAATCCTATAGTATGTGAAGCATAGAATGTGACACATATTTTGGATTCAAAAAATGTGATACTATTTGAAAGCTATAGATTTTTTTCAATCAGCCTATCAATAAAGATTTTAGTCATAATTCAAATAGAAAATGAATAATAATTATTTATTAAATTCAAAATAAAGAATAATTTATATTGGTGGAAAGTTGAGAATCTCCTTTAAAAACCCTTCTCATTTCATCAATTTTGGGTAAAAAAAAAGTCGTTAGCCACATACCCTACTATCACCACTTTTTGGCCCATCATGATCCTGCACATACCCTACCACTAAAATCTACTTGATTACAAACACTGCCACTAACATCTTTCACAACTTTTCTAATCATAACATTTCTAGTGCAATCCTTGTCATTTTTTGTTATATAGTCAAGCATAACTAAAAATATTCATTATCACATGACACATATGTGTTATATTCATTACATGAAACATATTCATATTGAAAATAACGTTCCATGCTCTTCATCTTATTGTCATGCTCCATCAAAATACCTTCCTTCTAAACTTGAAACTGAAATTATTCATACTCTTCCAAGTAGCTAGCATCATGACACTCAACCTTGTCTACAACATTTGTATCAAATGTAATGTATTCATAGGAAATTCCCTTGAGGAGCTCATTATTGTGTTGCTTTTTTTGCTCAAGACCACACTCTAACCCTATGTCAAATGCATCATCAAAGTTCTCAAAAAAGAGTGGATTATCTCTGCACCAATAAGGGTCATCATTTCTCATCTCTAGTGAAGATGGACGCTCATCAAATAAGGGGTTTTACATTACATTCATTGTTGTCATAAAAGCCTCAACCTCCTCAACATGAAGATCTAAATCTTTCATATCATCATTATATTCAAAATCATTACAATCACCAGAAGAGGATATAGATATATTTTCATCTTCACTCTCATCATTAGTAGTTAACATCTTTGACTCATATTTTAAAAACTCTTCACAAGAGGAAAGTTGTTTGTCCTAAAGAAAATATGTTTTCCCATCGTTATCAGCACATTTCTCATTTGTAGCAAATGATTCTATCTCTTCTTCATGAGGATAATCATGATCAACAGAGGAATGATCATACTCAATTCCATCATCATTTCTATGACAAGAGGACTCATCAATATTGAAATTATGTTTAGAATTTTTAGACTAGATGCTCAGTCTTATGCCTTCCATAGAAGCATAGGTAGTGGACTCTTCAAAAGAATCAAAGCCTAGGAATATATCAAACATGTATTTAGGCTCCTTATCTTTAGATTTAACATCACTAATCACTTGGGTCAATTCACCATGTTGAATACTTGGGCCCATTTTTATTCCCTGATTAGTAGACTTGCAACAAGGGATAACTTCACATAGCTCCTTTTGTTCTCTAGACCATGCATTTGAAATATGACAACTAAAATCATTATCTACATAACCAAAGAATGTGCCATTCATTTCACTTGCTTCACTAAGGCATATATTTTCAACCTTTTCTCTACTCTCTTCTCCTTCATGTGATATCTCACTACTTGACTCATATGGATCAACAAAATCATTATCATTGCAGATTGAAAACATAATATCCTTTTGATGATTGAATCTCTAATCTTTTCAAAAAGAGAAAATTATTCACACACTTTTTCAAGCCTAATAGGATTCAATTCCTTTAGAAGAGCACTCAAACCTGGTTCATAAGATTCATAAAATAAATCAATGCACACTAATTTTTTAGGTCTGTGACACTTAGGAATTTTAGCCATATTATCCATAAATATTGCATAGAGATCATATGATTATTCTCCTTCATGTTTCCTTATGCAAGAGAGGGCTTGAATAGAGACCATAGGATCACAAATGCATGCAACTTCTTGACAATTGATTTGGGGCTCTATGTGATCAACATTATGGAATGATGTGCAAGCTAAAAATATAGGGGTGTAAGTTCTTTAACATTGATTTTCAACTCCTGACTTACACCTTTCATCAAAATTTGGTGTCTCATGGCAAGAAACACTTGTAGACAAATGACCCTTGTACATTCCATATTTCCGGTTGTTTTCAATGTTCATAGTCATATCATAGAACTAATTCAAGGTTTTAGGATCCTTATCTCTTATCAAATAGCTCATTTCATTATCAAAAGCTCCCAAATAAAAATCCAAACACACTACATCGCTTAGTCTCAAAAACTCAGGAATATCCCTTAATGTTTTAGCAAATCTCCAATTAAATGCTAGAAGCAACTCATCCTTTTTTTTTTCTCAATTCTCATAAATTTATTTAGCAAACAACTAGCTTTGTTTTTTTCACCAAATTCCTCCATGAACCATAAAAGGGTGCATAGGTTGATGATACATTTTCTTATACCTGTACAAGCCTTTTCCTATCAACTTTGTAGTTACACATGGTACTTCAAATTTCTTTTCCAACATAATCTTAAGATTTTAGAATGAAAATTTCTATCTCAACTTGCTTAAGATATTCTAAATGAGTTTCCTCAAAAACATTACATACTTCACTTTCATAATAGAGGTTGAAAACTAGTAACATAGAATTATTTCTAATAATCACTACTATTCCCTTTCATAGTGCTTATTTTCACTCAATGGGGAATTAAAAAAAATTAATACTTTAAGGCTTCTCATAAATTTCTTTCAAACAAAATAATACTTTCTTTAAATTTATGAGAATACTTGGAAACTTGTAACAACTACTAACCTTTCTTCTTGACTGAAAATTTTATAGATCTGGAACTCTCTTCACATCTTTAAAAGGTTCTTTAGATAGAGTCACCACCTCTCTTCATAGAGGACTGAACTTCAAGCAGTATGAAGCTCCTTCAAAGATCAATTTCATTCTAGGTCTTCTCCCACAGCAGAGTCAGACATAAATTCTTTGAAATTGCTGCAACATAATCAATTCCAAGTTTGAAAGCTTTTCAATATCTGAACTAGATGTTCAGATTCACCAAATTCTTAACTCTATGAAAATTAATACTTAGCTAATTCCCCAACAATTTTTTCAATCTATTGGTACTTTTTCTTGCAACCTTCAATCCTAAGGAGAAACACAATGCCTAAACTAGGGGATTAAGTGTTGAACATCTGGAATACTGAGAGGGGACGGGTGAATCAGTATTCCTCTAAAAATATTAAAACTTTAAATAGTTGTCCACATAACATAATTAAATTTAATGAATAAAACTAATATAACACAAAACCACATAACACTGATATTTTTATCATGGAAACCCAAAATGGGAAAAACCACAGAGAGCGTTAACTCTCAAGTATTAAGTAATGGGTTACAGAATATAGGGTGGCTCACTACTAGGGTGGCTTACTGTTGGGTTGGCTCACTATCAGTGGGCTCACTACCTAAGATACAAAACCATCTATTACAACTAAGATACGACTTACAATCAGAGTATATATTACAAAATTGAACTACTATAATCGGCTATACAAAAGAGGGCTAGACCAAAAAAATATGCTAGTAACACCAATGTTGGGTCAAGAAATAAGCTAGAGGTAAGAATACCCGAGATAATAGTACCAGATTGACATCAATGAAAAATATCAACAATCTCATCCTTTGTCATTGATGGAAAACAAGATTCTAGAATGCTAAAAATTTAAAAGATAAACTCCAGAACTCCCCCTATGATTATTGTCTCTCTTTCTCAAAAAATTTACCTTTTCTTTCAGTTTTCTCCCCCTTTTGCATCAATAAACATGGGGTATAGTGTGAAACTTGTAGGATGCTCCAGATGTACCATCAGAGAAAGACTTCTTGAATATTTTAAGATGGGCAACCCACTTACCCTTATTATCATTCCATTGTAAAATTGCTTCGGTTAGAAGCTATCCATGAACTTGAATCTATGCAAGTATAGATTATCCATCTTCAATGGAGTAAGGATTGGAGAGAGTTGCTAGTTATGCCTTCAATAGGGTGCAATTCATCAATGAGATGTTGTATGCACACATCTCCCAAACATTACAAATATAATTAATTTCCTTCCTCGAGGTCTTGACCTTTCCTTATTAGCTAATGAAGATTGGAGAAGGAATTTGCACATCGATCTTTTAATTCCTACAAGAACTTATTCCTTTTAGCTTCCTTTTCCCTATGGAGCCTTTCATTCATATAGGGAGAGAAGTACTTCATAGCATTGACGAGTGTTCTACATTTATCTATATTGCTTCTATACTGGTCTATATTACATTTTGGAATAATACTTTGGAGATCAACAATAGTCTCTTTAATCAAATTATCTTTTTCTTCTAACTCTTTAAACATATCAATTTTGACTGAGGCCTAAATGCACTCACCGATTTGAAATTTCTAAAAAGGATTAATCTTTTCAATGTCAAGAATTAACTTGGAAGAGGTGATGGTCTAGATCATAAGTGGTGAAGCAAGTAAGTTCTTCAAAGTATCATCAAAACAAGTATCAATTGGTGGAGTTGCTAGTAATTTCTTCTCTTTTCTCAACTAAACCTACTACTGATTCTTCACCTTTTTCTTTCTATGTGTTCTCTTCCAGCTTTTTGGTATCAGTTTCCTCTATAATTATATCTTCTCCTTTCTTCCAATTTCCTCTCCTTTTTAAATTCTCTTTTTTTCTCTTTCAAATTATTTTTCTTTTTTCTTCATTTGAATTCACAGGAGCAGAATCTTTATCTAGAGAATGGGTGTGTTTAATTTCTAGAGGATTCATATCAAGATTGTATACTTCTACATCAGTGTATTCTGGTACAAGATTTGCAATGTTTTCAGTATCCAATTCCTTATGAGAACATGTGTGGGAAAGAGATGATGGAGTTGATCCATCACTGATCATCATCTCAAGATTCACTGCCATGCAGTAAGCTTGTCAAAGATACCTGCTTTCAATTTATCTACAACTTATTTGTTCTCCATAAGAGTATGTTCCCTTTTCTTTGTTCTCAACACTGACCGACTGAGTTCCTTTAAACTTGCTAAGTCTTCCTCTTTTACAAGTTTAGAAACAATTGAAATAGCTTCATTAACAATGTCCTTATCTATTTTTCTAGCATTTTCTTAGATTGTATTTAGACCAACCTAGAGACTATTAGGAATATCCTCTTTGAAATTATCTATATTTCCATCTAATCTTGAATAGTACTGAAAAAATGTTTGTGTTATGTTTTCTTTTCCTTTGAAATTAGTAGAGTTGTACAAATCACCAAGCTCTTTAGAGTTTCCTTCTATAAGTAGTCCAAATAAAGTATCTACATCAGGAGGATCATGAGTTACCTTTTTGGATTTCTTCTCCCAGACCTTAATTTGGTCCTTTTCTGGGTCTGATTATGTTTTAGATTCTATAAAAGTAGGATTAGCCTTAGTGGATTTTGCTTCTTTTGCCTTCTTGTTTGAAGTAGGCATAGGAAGACCTTTCTTCCTCTTATCAAATGGACTCTCCATTCCTTGCAGAGGTTCAACTACTTTTGTGAAGGTATTAGATGAGCTACCTATTGTACTCTAGGTAATTCTTTTGAGTGCTACACGTCCTTCCTCTATCATACCTCCTTCCTTAATTATTTTCAAAGTCTTCTATACTTTCTTTTTTATTTCCTTTGAGATCTTCTAAGATTCCCAAATTTCTTTGGGCTTTTCCTCCATTGTTCCAAATCTCTTTTGAGAGGTGTCTATCATACTTTCTAATAGAACATTTGTAATACATTCTACATATTCTTTTGGTACTTCATACCCCAATTTGGGTATCCACTGAGTTCTTGGTACAACAACTTCCATTACACATTTTTCAACTATGACTACGAAAGTGATATCATCCTTATATTTGGTTACTATAGATTTAGGGATTCTATCCTAGTTGTGCATCTTATACTATAATAAAGAGAAAAATTAAGTAAATTCCATTTCTTGTGCAATAGTGTTCGCATACCTTCTCATTCTCTCAGTAGTTTGGTGAGCAACTGGTTTTTCAAATGACCATACTACCAAACCAAGACAAGGCATCTCACGTATGAAGTAGAGTAGAAAACAAAGTGAAAGGAAATCAAACCAGAATGTGAACTTCTTCTTACTTCATTTGCACTAATTCAAATTCTCAATAAATTGCTCTTAGATGAGCTCACATAAGTTGTAGTCGACTCCATTTACCACCATATCATATGTAGTGTAGATAACAATAGCTGAGATAGAGTTATGTTTTTTGGTGTAGTATATTTTGTTTCCAATCACCTACGAAGCATACCTCATAGCTATATTTGTAATTGTATGAATCTCCAAAGACCTGCCATAAAAAATGGCCTGAGTTAGGTTTTCAACTTCCTTATTTTTTATTGTCTTTGGTATTGGAAGAATGCCTATGTCATTCAACCCAATAACAACCTTCATTACATTTTTTTTTATTAAATGAGCTTCACCTAACAATAGAAAGGTGTCATGGAACCTGCTCATAGCCATTTGTACCCATTAATCATTAAAAAAAACATGGGAAATCATTCCATACATGAAGTTTCTTTTCAACCAGAACCTTGTGTTCTAGTTTAACATTGAATTCATCACCACTGAACTCATTTACCCACAAATCAAGTAACTTGTTGTGATTGAATTCTTCAAGCTTAAAATGTATGTAAGCCCAAACATATTTTGTAGGAATGACTCCATGCAGGATTTTTGATAAACAACTAGACATATAATTTTCAATTGATATAACTATATACTTCTTGAATTCAGGATGAGGCTAAGATGCCACATTGACTAGAGAGGGAGTACTCGTAACTGTAAGCATAGAGAAATAGAAAGACTCCAGAAAAAATACATCTTGTAGATTCACAAGCCCTAGGATGCAAGTCAGCTTCTTTCTTCTCCTTAGCTCCTTGTGATCTTTTCACTTGAGTGATTAAAAGTGACTTGTACATTTTTATCTTATGTTAATTTCATAATAAATGCACCTTCTATATTAGATGTGCCATAAATCATTTCGTGATTCCCTATTCATTGAACGGATGTGACTTTACCCATTGTTCGCAAGTTGCTTACAATATATTTTTACTCATGAAGGATGAAGAGCTGATCCCTAAACTCTCTTCACCAAGGAAATAGTGGGAGAGCGGCTAATTACTAAAATAGATGTCTACACCAGAGTTGGATCCATTATCTTCTTTCTTTCTCCATATCTTCTTCATTTCAGCCTTGACTTCTTCCTTATTGATTTTTTTTGTTGGTTTGATTGGCTTGACTGCATTAGTTTTGAATAATCTTGCAATATGTCCAATTTTATTGCAATTATAGCACCTATTGGCTTTCTTCTCTTGCCTAGGCTTGCACTAGTTAGCCTTATGTCGATATGCATAACATGTATAAAAATAACCACTGAAATAATTGTTTCTATTTGGTTTCCTACATTGATTAGCTTTGTGACCATAACCATTGCAATTATAACATCTACAAGAGTAATATCTAGCTTTTTAATTGATACTATTCATGCAATTTAATGCTTTATGACATAATTTATTACAATTAAAACAATGACCATTAAAAGAGAAGGGTTTCCTACTTACCTATTTCTTTGCTAAAGACTTACCTTTGTCTTCTTTGTCGGTTTTAGTTTTACCTTCTTTTCATCAGATTTATATTGTGAGCATTCGCTAATTTCACAGACTAAGCCTTTCTTGTTTGTCGGTGATCTTTGAGTTGCTAATATTTCATCAAGCTTTTCCGAACTTGCTTTGTAGTTGACCTCTTGCTTCTTTGATTCTTCTAAATTTGATTTTTTGAGATATAACTTTGTGTTCCAACTTCTCCCATTCATCAAATTTTTCCTTGGTCTTTTCATCTTCTTCACTCTTAGCTTTCAAATGGGTATGTGTAGGATCATGATGGGCCAAAAAGTGGCGATATGATGGGTATGTGGCTGATGACTTTTCTTTTACCCAAAATTGATGAAATGAAAAGGGATTTTAAAGGAGATTCTCAACTTTCCACCAATATAAATTATGTGTTACTTTGAATTTAATAAATTATTATTATTCATTTTCTATTTGAATTACAACTAAAGTCCTAATTGATAGGTTGATTGAAAAACATCTATAGGTTTCAAACAATATCACATTTCTTGAATCTAAAGCATGTGTAACATTCTATGCTTTGTATACTATAGGATTTTAAAAAAAATGAATTTCATGAAGCTTTGACCAAGTTAAGGTGGTCAAACATATGAGTTTTTCTATTTTTTAAACGTTGTAATAAAAAATTCATAATTAATAATTACTTGGAAAAAAATTACAAAAAAATATGCATCACATTGGGACATGATTCCTCTACTTATATCTAAAATCTTATAAAAAATAATTATCATTTTATTGTTTTTAGGGTGGTCAGACAGACAACTACTTATTTTTTCCTAAAATTTAAGTACTACTACATTGAAATTTAAAATTTTCACCAAATAATTTTTATTTTTTAAATAAACCTAGTATTTTAGAAACTACATTCAATTTGCTACAGATTCTATTCTTACATATTTTTGAAATAATATAGATAACTTATTCAAATTTTTATGTCAAGTTACCTAACTCTAATTTTTCTAAATTTTTTGCCACTTAAGGGCCTATTTTTCCATGATGATCTTGCACATACCCAAATCAAGGATAGAAATATTTGCTAACTTGAGTTCATTACTAACCTCCTTATGCCTTAGCTTGAATTTCTAGATATGATCTTTCAATTTACGAATGCAGTCATTTTCTATTTGAATATTTTCTAGGAGAACCTTATTTTCATCTTCAATAGTTTCAAGATCTTCAGGGATAGACACAAGTTCTTTCTCTAGACACGTAAAATATACTGATTGACATCGTGGATTTGATCCTGACTCACTAACATCATTTCTTCCTGAATCATCCCTCGGTCTAACCATTTAGTCAAATTCCCCTATATGATTAAATTCATCAATATTCGTCTCTTAATTAAATAAATCATTTTATGTAATTAAGTCAATCTCTTTTGTTAATTAAATCAATCCATCTGAATTAATTATCCCTATTTAATTAAATAATCAATTTATTTGATTAAATCTCTAATGTCTATCCATTAAATTAAATAAATTGTAACCTTATTTGATTTAATCTAACACCATCTCTCTTAATTAAATAAATCAAAATCCTTATTTAATTAATCTCTTGTCATATTCCTCTCTTATTTGATTTAAATTAATCCATAAATTTGAGTCAAATAGGTCACATCATCTAACCTCTTTCATTAAATTAATTAACCCTTGATTAATTTAATCTCATCTCATGTCCCATCCTCTAGATAATGAAAGTTGCACATGAAAATAGATTTAATTCATTTATTAAATCTCTATTTTCCTCACAAGGCATCTTTTGGAATATTCTCTCAATTTGAATTCAAAAATTCCAAGTCAACATGTACATCCAACAAGGCAATAACTCCATCTTACATGTCCTTTGCCTTGAGCCAAGTGGAATTTATTGTATTTTCCCTTCCCTCTTGCATGTCATTTCAACAAATTTGAATTTCAAATATTTACATTTATTGGCACAAATGCCAAATCTTGCATATCCATCATCCATTCATAGCTTGACAAGTGGCATCATATCATTGGATGAATGTTAGTCCCACATTGTTCAAATTTGGACATTCATCCATCTTGAAATTCTATAAATAAAGAGCTCATATCTTCATTTGATCATCCACAAACATTGCAAAGTTATTATGCTAAAATATTTAGCCATTTCCATCCATCATTGAATTCTTAGCTAGGATTTTTGCAAATTTTTCTTGGAGTTCTCATATTTTATCAAAGTGGATCAATATCATCTTCAACATATCAAGATTTCATCATGGGAATTGGGAAAGGGCCAATTTTCACATCAAATTGTGACCAATTCCCCCATGGGATCATGAGTTTGCATATTTAAACTAGGATTCAAGCTATTTCATTGTTTTTCTTTGGTTCTTCATTATTTTCTTTCCTATTTTGAGTTTGTAAATGGATTTCATGGGGAATCCTTGATTTAGCTTGCAATTCCTTGTTTAACTTGTTTACTCATGTTGTTTTGCAGGTACTAGGAAAAGGGTTCACACACTTTCTAATCCATGGTAGATCTGGGTATCATATGTTCAACCTTTCGAATCTCCTTTGAGTTGTTAGACTCTTCCAAAGGATTTGGATCTAATACCAATTATTGAACATCCACAATAGTGAGAAGGTAGGGGAGAATCAATATTCCTCTAAAAATATTAAAACCTTTAAATAGTTTTCCACATAACATAATTAAAATTAACAAACAAAACTAATATAACAAAACACCACATAATACTGATATTTTATCATGGAAACCTAAGATGTGAAAAACCACGAAGAGGGTTAAATCTCAATATTAAGTAACCCATTATAGAATACAGGGTGGCTCATTGCTGGGTTGGATCACTGTTAGTGGGATCACTACCCAAGATACAAAATCTAGCTATAACAGTTGAGAGATTGCTTAGAACTAGAGTATATATTACAAAATTGAACTGCTATAATTGCATTTACACGTGCATGAATACAGTTCTCGCTAAGGCACAAAGATCTTCAAAACATTATACTATAATACTATAGCACATATATTAGTTCAAACTATAGATCAACAGATCACTATCATACATCACATATCATTTCGTGTCATATTTTTATTTATGTCGCTTCATATATATACTAGATCTGCATATCCACTTAGTCGACTTACATCAGAGATAGATTAGTATGAACACATTACACAAGATGTTGGAGATGTCGGTATAGATGTGAAAAGATATCCCATGCTATAGCAAATAGGGCCAGACTAAAAAATTATGCCTATAACACCACTGCTGGGTCAAGGGATAAGTCAGAGGTAACAACATCAAAGATGAGAGTACCAGACTAACATCAATGAAAAATATCAACATTAAGTGTTTAGGACAAGGAATCTGCACTATCAGGAGATTGAAGACAAGAAAATCCAATGAACAAGGCTACAAAAGCCTTCTACAAGTTTTGAGCTCCGTAGAACTCAAGAGGCTATTCCAAATTGTAAGCCTGAATGTATGATAAAATTTTCAAGCAACAAACTATAGACCTATGAAAATGGAAATTTATCAAATATATGATTGATGGGTATTGTATATTCTACTAGGTTCAAGCATAATCCCATTTGCATTGAAAATTGTTGAGAACACATAACTTAGATATCTTAATCTCAAACAAATAGAGGGTTAATAGATGAAATTCTCTCAAATTCAGCCTCTATACTCTTTCCAATATCTTGAAGATACATGGAACTAAAATAACTTAAACATCAAAGCAAAAGAGATTTATTAATATGATTTGATTTGTTTCTAAAAATGTCCTAGGCATTGTAATAGATTAGTGCCTAAGCATGGGCCATGGAATCAAATATAAAACTACAACAGAGATTTTATCAACAAACTAAGTTCAACCAATGGATTTAAAATATGTTAATGCATTACATTAACAAATCCACTCATATTTTTCATAGAATTCTACTTATCAATCCTAGTTATGCACTCTAAATCATAGTTATCTGATCAAAGTAATTTAACTCTTTACTTGAAAGAGAACATTGGCCAAACAACACAATCATAGGAAAGTTGTGATGACAAATTCAAAGATCATTGTTATATTGAATTCATATAATTAAAATCATACAAATCTAGAGACAACTTCGTGAACAATAATCTATTCCTACACAAATTGGTTAACACTTGCGCATAAAACCTAATTATTACAATTTACATATTCAGTTTATGACATAGACTAAACACTATTCTACCTTCTTCCTAATTCAAAATTTTAGAACCTATACAAATGAGAAGAGAAAAGATATAGAAGAAGAAGAAGCCCTAAAATTCATCTGCAATTGACACTTGGATCCTTCATCCTTCATTGATTAGTAGTTTCCATCACTTCCCAAACAAACTTCAATCTGCACCTTGGTTCATGCATCTTGCCTTCACTCATTTGATTTTGCAATAGAAAATTCACCTACTTCGTGAAAATACATTCACTATAATTTACCCAGAAGTTGAAAACTTAATTTTCTTTCCTGTGAAAATCTTTTTATTCTATTCATCCTTTTACATTTTCATTTCTAGCAAATAAAGTTCTCTAACTTTATAACAAAGGCCTTCAACTTTGTTACTTGGAAGTATAAAATATTTCACCTATGCACAATATATTTAACTTTACCTTTTAATAGTGAATACATTAACTTGTTCGCCAGCACCAAAATCTTTTTCCCCATGCCCCTTTTTTTTCACCTCATATTCAAAATATTTGCTTTTATCGGAAAGCAAAAGTTTTGACTTGTGCCTCATTATTTACCCTTTATTTTACTTTCCTCACATTAAAAACCTTTTTCTTTTAAAAAATTTCCCCTAAGCTAATAAAAAATTACTCACATCATGCACATTGCAGTTTATACTTTAATATATTTTCATTTTGAAAATGAAAACCTCAAACAATTTATTGGGAAACATTAAAGCAACCATTAAAAAAAACTTTAAAATAAAATTATTTGGGCCCACCATGGCCACTCCCCACCTCCCTACTACTTTCCTTTCAAGCCATCGTGAGTTCTCATGGACTGGCTGGAAAACTCTATTCCTCCCTTCTCCCCCGCTATACTATGTTGACGTCATCCCTTCTCTTCATAGGCTAGCGGGCTATGGTGGGGATTAGTCCACACTGTACTTCTTTGCTTGCTGACGTTGATTTAGCTTTCCTTAACTCATCCTTTGTTCTTCACACATCTAATTGTGGGCCATGTGAATGAAAGCTTTCCCAACAATGTTTGGCTAAGCATACAATGCATTTGATGTTACAAATCCACTTGATACCAACAAAGCAATATGCTTTTGCATTTGAATGTATTAAGTTGAAAACTCCAACATCTCCTTTAGGTGAGGGCACCAAAAGTGTTGCAGTCAATAATGTTCCATTACAAGCTTTCCACCAATGTACCCTTTACAAACTCAAGCTGCTTTCAGCCAACATGGTTGTGGCCCTTTGATGATTCCTCTCTATGTTTTGTGAACCAACTATTCACCCTCTTCGAATGGCTCACAAATATCACAATCAATAATATCCCATGTTTTTAATTTAATCATACCATTGTTTTGCTTGATGTTGTGTTCAAGCCATGACTTTGAACAAAGATACTTCCTATCATAGAATCATGTACCTATGCAAAAAAAAATCATTTTCCATTGGAATTGTCCCTTTAAGCTAGCATACTAGCTGCTCCAAGTGTAGCAAAAATGTTTCATGTCTCCACCATACTATTTTCGGCCTATCCCCAAATGTATTACCTCATTCTTGAGATCAATTGGAAACAATCATATTTGTTTTACATGCATTCATCATTTGGTGATCTTGAAATTATTATCTCTAGGCTTCTTAAGTCTACCTTTGTGGCCACTTTCCCTCAAAGAATGACACCAAAGTTATAGTTTATTGAGATTACAAAACAAGTAGCCATGAACTATTTTCAAATACAAGCGATCTCTTTATCTAACTACAAGGTGAAGGAAATTCTAGTTGCACTACTGATGGAATCGCCCCTATATGGTAATCAACATTGATGCAAGACAACATTTTTTATATTCCAAAAGGAACAGGGTCCTTGACCAATGATTCAAAGATAGGTTGTTTATAACCAACTTCATCTAAGCTCAAGCTCTCACTTATGGCACCTATTAAACAATCCTCTGTTTCAATAATCTCATCTAGAAAATCTCCCAAGACTTCACAAGACTCCTATTGCACGAGATATAAAAAGGTCTCATTATCACCTTATATTGCCTCGATTCCTCTGTTCTAGCTATATCCTTATCTTTTTTACTTTCTCTTGCATTCTCAACTAATTTAGCATGACTTTATCCCCATCTATTTTCTAAGACTAATGCTTTACTTCTTCAATCCCAATTCACAAAGAAATCCATCATGAGGAGAACTAAACTAATAAAAAAATTTACCATACTGTCTTAAATTACAATCATTCTATGTAATTCCTTGACCCTTTGGTAGCACATGGTTATTATGCTTGATACTTTGCAAAATATTTTAACAATTTTGAAAATAAATAAAACTCCTTTTGAAATATGTGCAATGCTTCAAACACATTTATAGTGGATTTTGATGTGGCTAGAAAATAGAGACATTAGGCTCCAGTTTAAACAAGCCACCTTCTATTGCATTTTCTTGGCCCCATTCAAGGTGTAATATGTATCATCAAAGAATTTATGGTGAAAAATTTTAGGATTCTCTTCATTCATGCACTTTCCATTACCCCAACCACTAATGATAGTGCCATATTTTCATTTTCACCATATCCAACCTCCAACTAGGCAGACACTTCTTCAAATTGTGTGACACATGCCAGGCCCCTTGTGGTCCTGACAAAAAAATATTTCATTTTTAAATAAGTTTTTACCTTGAAACTTCTACTTGGTTTGAGGTTTCCTTTGAATGCACCTAAGGTAAAAAAATGAACCGGGATGTCATTAAAATTTGCTTTCTAGCATTTTGTCCTATAGTCAAAACATGTCAAGTGGCCTCTAGAATTGCCCTGGAAAGCCAGTCAAACAATCTCCTAAAGCCATGAAAATGGACAAGTATACATACATTTGACCCAAGAATTCAATGCAACAAATGGCTCAACAAAAAATATCACAAGGTGCAATATATTCAATGTCAAAGAGGCTTAGTCAGACTTTTTTGTGACTACACATATTCAAAGCCAATTAGGACAAACCAAATCACCACCTTGAAAAAATATCAAATCACCTCCTAGGAAGCTACCACTGGAAGCATTAGATCATATAAGTTCATTGAGTACATGTGCAAGATGGTTTTCCTTCAGTCCACATTCTTCATAAGATATTAGGGGTCAAAGTTGACCACCTTGAAACATTCAGGAAATGCAGATGTAAAAATAGAACAAATTGCATTTGCTTTTGACCTAGTAAGAATATCAAATCAGATCTTGTGGCTTTGAAAATAGACTAGGGAGCATATGAATGTGAGGGGAATGTAGGGTAGCAATCCTTTTGTCATGATGATCACCTAGATGTGAAATATCAATCTGAATAGGAGGCCACTTCGCAGGTCTAAGAATTTGAAAACAACAAAGCAATCTCAAAACCCTCCTGCTTTGTTGTCAAAGACTTATCAAAACTCATCATAGGAAGTTGAAAACAAATATACATGTTCACATATGTCACATGAGTACCCACCAAAGGATTTGACATGAAAATTAACTTGCTCAAATTTATGACCCTCCAAAGTAAGTCATTTGGGCAGATTTTACAAGGGCATTTATGAGTGTCCGAAGCAATTTTTTCAACATGGGCACTCAAAATTTGAAAATTTTAAAGGTGCCATCAGATCAAATCATGTAGTCAATTAACTCCTCTTGAATTCCTCTCAAACATTCTTATCCATTTATCTTTTATGTCTCATACTTGATCTCAACCATTGATTGGCATCACCTAAAATCTATAAATTCAGCTATTATTCATCTATTATCGCTTTCTCACACATTGTAATAAATTTAAAAACCTATCATTTTAAACTATTTTGTGCTAAAAATATTACAGTAACCACACACTCCATTCTTCGAGGTGAAATTGAGGAATAATCGATCTTAGTAAGGTCATCATGTAGGTTTGTATTGGTTTATTTGTTTGATTTTTCTTATGCTTCATTGGTGATTTTGAAAATTTGATTATGTTTTATTATTTTCTATTTATTTCACTATCAATTTTCATGAAACACAATTACCATAGAACTTGTTGATATATGGAGTAAACCGAATGACTAGGATATCCTTGCCTTTCAGTCTTCTCTTTCTCTAATCGTGTAGTGACTTTGATTATTTCTTTGTTATCTTGATCTAGACTTGAAGCTCATTTGTACATTAGAATTGTGACTTCATCCACCTACCCTTTTTTTTAATAATTGTGTTATTATTTTATAATTAGTAATAAAAACATTTATTCATAAAAATAATAATAATAATAAAAACAATTCTAATATGCTCAAGAATTGAATGATTATTAGATCCCTCATTTAACAATTAATTTTCAAATCTTTAATAGCAACAAATAATGTAGTTGATAGTTCAACACAATCTCACCCAACTTGATACAATGAAGGAAAAATAAATAGTATAAAAGATGATCATCACAACCAGACAAATAAGAGTTTAGCATTATTTCATCAATTGAAACATTGGACCACAATATGTATCCATACTTCTCTACAAATTCTTTTGGTGAAAAATATTTCTTTTCCATGTAACAAATCTGTATGGATTGGCAGTCATCGAAAAGAAAATATTTTCTTCTCCACCTAGAGTACCTATTACTCCAAGCACATTATCTTTGGTTATTACTTTCCTTTATTTATTACTATCAAATTATTTGTGGCATCCTGCCTCATGACATTCAAACTCCTATTTACAGAATGGATACTTTTCTTTCCTCTATTGGGTTGCCCATACACCATTACTGATCACGAATCAAGATCTTATGAAACAAAGCATCCCCCTTCTAATGAGTTGCTCGACTCCATTTTAGTAGCTACTTCTATAATTTAGACTAAATGGTCAAGAAATTATTTTTGAGGAATAATTTGAAAGGTTACAATATGAAATAAACAAAATGTTAGTCTATATATATATTAAATTTGAAATGAATATTCAAAAAATCTTATATTGAGACATTTAATTATCAAAAGTTTCTAATTTAAACAAATGCTAATCCACATAGATAATTAAAATTTAGAAAACATGCCATTTAAGTTTATTGTGTGACCAATAAAAAATGAAGATTATAATAGTTATGAAATATAATATTATTTCTTTTTGAGAAAACTTATTAAATAAAAAGATCAATTATACTTCATTCATCTATAAAATAAACTTAATAATTTTGAAATTCAATCCTAATACCTTTAGGATTCTATCAAATTACGAGACCCTACAAAAATAAGGAATAATTGGATAATATTTTATTATAATAGTGTCGATATAACAAATTCAATATACCAACAAATTATGTAAATTGTAAGCAACAAGTTGACAGTTCCACTCAATCTCACCCAAATTGTAATCAAGATCTTCAACAGAAGCAGACGAATAGGAATTCAGCGTTATTTCCTCGATTGGATGGCTGGAACACCAGCCCATATATCAACAAATAATTTGTATTCAAAATGTATCTAAAAATCTCTGCAAATTCTTATCGTGAGAAAGATTTCCCGTAGATGTAACAAATTTGTATGGATAGACAGCCATCGATCATCGAATATTATCTTCTCCACCCAGAGTACCTATATTCTCCCAATGGTTTTTTATCGTCCATTTTATTCTCCTTCCACTGAAAAGGACATCGTCACTATCTTCAAATTAGGCCACAAGTTCTTTAGAGAGAAAAGCACCCAGAAGAGATAAAGATGTTAAAAACCACAGTCAGCAATCACCACCTCTTCTGTCCCTGTATTTACTCGACACCGCAAAGAATATGTGAATATTTGGAGCTTTTTGGATAAGCCTTCACAAGATGCTTCTCAGTCAGCTTTTCTTTTGCGGAGAATTTCAATCCATAGCTTTCCAACCCCATTGATTAAAGTCTGAGAAAAAGATAAAGATAAATGAACTTTCAATACATGTGCAATTAATCTGAACACTCTTCAAGAAAAGATTTTTCATTGAATATATTCACTTTGTCCATTCCATGAGCTATATAAGATTCAACTTAGCGGGTCTACTCCCGTCTGTAATCCTCCAGCTGCTGTGCTGGTTTGAGGAAATGAAATGGTGTGAAATTCATGGTGTAGTCTCGCATTAGAGGGGGAGCGCGTTACTCAGCCAAGAATGACTTGCCCATATCATGTTCTAAAAGACAAATATTATGGGCAGGTCATGCTTGGCAAAGCATCCACTCCGCTTCTCCTGCTAGACGGTCCATGATTGTTAATTGAATCATTAATAAGAATTGTTTCCTTTGCTATAAAATAGGAGGGTATATTTTATTCGGGAAGAGCTTAAGTTGCTGCACCATTGTGATCAACCGGCCCTTTCCTTAGCAAGGCCTGGTTCCTATTTTGTAATGTAATTTCCATGCATTGAGTCAGCTGGCTGTATTAATTACAAAGGTTCATACGAAGGCAAGGGGTTGCCACCAGTTTAAAATAACTTTGTATAATTTTAAAACTTTATTATTCTGCATTAGTTTCTTGTTATTACTCTATATTCTATATTAGTTTGTTGTCAAAAATATAAACATACATAATTAGAATTAATTATAAAAACTAAGAATAAAAAGGTTAAAAGCATATGATTTGTTTCCATTTTGTACTGATTTACAGTAAAAAACAAATTGAACCTCTTCGCTCAGATCTGGATAAGGTCCGGATGTTTCTTGGAGACAAATTAAAGAAAATTTGAAAAGCATTCACCTATTTTGACTGGTCATCTAGCTTGTATTCTACCCATTTTAACTATTCACTCTCTTAGGGCCTTAAAAGTGTTGTTCCACAATCTTAAAAGTATTATTCTCTTAAGGTTAGGGGTGTCATCAAAAAATAGAATGATAGTTTGGATTAAAGATCACTAGAATAAAATAGATAGTCTCTCTTACATTTTGAGCTTAGCTTAAATTCTAGAGGATATTTCAAAAATTATCATTTACAAGATTTTAAATCAATAAAAAATATAATATAATTATAGTATTCAACAAGTATATTTAAATGTACACTTGAATCTTATATTGATCAGGAGGTCAAAATCAAATAGTTGTATAATACTTCTAATATAGCTAATTGTAACTCCTTGTACATGCAGCTCTAAATATCAACATATATTTAGGATGCAACATTAACCCATTTTTTTAAAATAACAAATCTCCTTTTGTGACATGATATCATGACACTCAACATATGAACCTAGGAGTTTCATGCATATAAAGTAACCAAAGGAATGAGAGTGGGGTGGAAATTTTCCTTCACCCACCCTAAAAAGGAATCTATCTTACTGAGGTACGACATTGAGAAAAATAACACATCTAGAATGAAGTCTACCAAGGATGAATTCTTGTTAGGGCATACTATACAAAGAAAATGGAAGACAAGCCCCTAGGAGAAAACATAAGGTCTAGAGTCGATGAACATTTAAATTGACCTTCCAATGAGGCTACTAAGGGCATGCATAGAGCTATTTTAAATATTTTGTAATGTCTTAAGAAAGTGAATGTAACTATTAGTATGACCTTCTAAAGAGTTCAAGTTAGTCTAATTCCCTCTTAACAGAATGGGATGAGGATCGTTAATTTAATCTCCTATATCTTTTATCATTTTAACTTCATTATGATGAGTTTGGTTATTAACATCCTTTTATTTATTTTTATATACTTTTAAGACAATCTACTTATGTTTTTGAAGTGTCTCTCAGACAATATCTCCATAGTATGTTATCCTATTATGCATACCTTGCCACCTTGAACCCATTTTGTGAAAATGAAATATGGTGAATTATTCATATAATTGCATGGATTAGATATGAATATATATGTATGTGAATGGATGTTATGATTTGATTATGGTAGTTATATATATATATATATATATATATATATATATATATATATATATATATATATTATGAGTGTGTGTGTGTTGGATAGGCTAAACTCTTTTGCAGTTTAACACACGATGGCAAGGAAGGAGTATTTATAGTAAGTACGAAGTTGCAGAGCATGGGATTAATGATTTCAAGCGAATCAAGTGAAGCGAACTATGGAGTTGAATGTGGTCATTATAGAAAAATAAATTTGGAAGATGTTTGTTCTTAAATATTGGATAGTTATCCATGTGTTTCACATGCAAGTTGTCTTTATTTGAATAGGTATCCTTTTCTAGTTAGTTAGAAGAATAACTTAAATCATTATATTGCCTCCTCATATCTAGGAGTGATATTTATGATTGTTGTTAGCTAGTTA